>JASKMD010000029.1:14680851-14856072 GCA_030144725.1 Haematococcus lacustris
TTACCCAACACAGGGATGTGGAGGTACACCGTGCGTGGAGAGTGGCAGCTTCAGCACCTTGGCTCTCAACCTTGAGCATTCATTGCAGTCGAACACACTAATTGTGAACCACCACAAAACGATGTTTTTGTCTGTGTGGAGTTCCCATCGCATGTGTATGCCATGGCCTACACATGGCATACACATGGTCACGGTCGCCTACCACCTACAGCATTGCCTGACCCCTGTGACAGGGCATGCGTAGAGTTGGCATGACAAAACATGCACTAAGCGTAAGCTGATGACAGCTTCAAATGGGGGGGGCTTGCTGCTGCTGGGCCTTGGCTGGCTTGTCTCGCAGCCGCTTGTAGCCCAAGCCAGGGTACTCCTTGCCCTTGGCTGGCAGCGCTCCCTGCTCTGGCCAGTAGCACAGCTCCAGTGGCCGCCACCTGCTCTCCCCAATGCGCTGCACGTTCAGCGCTGCATTGCAGTCCCTGTCCAGCCACCTGCCTGGCTGTGGTGCTGGCTTGGCCTTGGCAGCCTTGCCTTTGCCCTTTGTGGGCTCAGCTGCCTCTGGCTCAGCCTTGGTGCGCTTGGTGCGCTTGGCTGGCAGGGGAGTGCTGGGCACTGGCTGGTCACGCTGCTGGCTCCAGGCTGGGTGCAGCAGGCTGAGGTCCACCTGCCCTGCTGGTGGCTTCCAGTCTGCAGGCCTGGTGGCCCTGCGCTTGTTTAGCTGCCTCTCACATGGCTGCTGGCCATTCACCGCTGAGCTGACCCGGCTGGTGCGGTGCTCATCCACTAGCACCACCCTGCCCCGCCGCTGGTCTGTGCCCCTGGTCCTGCACACCACCTTGCAGCAGGCACGCAACATCGCATCAGCACCCCAGCCTCGCGATGACGCGGAGCTGAGAATGGATGCCGGCCCTCAGCTGGAAATGGGCCAGTAGCTTTCGCTTCGTCTTCTTGCACCCGCGCAGCACGGCGCCACCCGGGACTTTGATGACCTGCGGCGACCAAGCACAATCAACATTTTGACAGGGCCGGCACATCATGCGGGGACACAAACGAAGCGGGGACACGAGCAGTGCGGGGTCAGTCAAGGCGGTATGCGCCCCCGTGCCTTGGTGCGCTTGGTGCGCTTGGCTGGCAGGGGAGTGCTGGGCCCTGGCTTTGAGGCTGTTGCTGGCTGTGTGGCTGCCTGGCTGCTGCGTGGGGCCTGGGGGGGCTTGCGGGGGGCCACTACAGGGCACCACATCATGCCCCGCACTGGCTGGTCACGCTGCTGGCTCTAGGCTGGCCGCACTAGGCGGGGTTCCACCTGCCCTGCTGGGGGCTTCCAGCCTGCAGGCCTGGTGGCCCTGCGCTTGTTCAGCTGCCTCTCACAAGGCTGCTGGCCATTCACCGCTGAGCTGACCCGGCTGGTGTGGTGCTCATCCACTAGCACCACCCTGCCCCGCCGCTGGTCTGTGCCCCTGGTCCTGCACACCACCTTGCGGCAGGCACGCAACACCGCAACACCGCAACACCGCAGGTATGCACACAAGGCAAACACATGGTGGCTGACATGGTGGCGCCAGGTTAGGCATGGCACAGTCAACTACCTTTTCATGTCATGCCCATGCTTCCTACCAATCCACCACCTCCCAGCTCTTAACCCTACCTCCCTCCCACCCACCTTCCCACCCACCCTCACCTTCTTGAAGAACTGCTCCAGTGTCCGGTCCTGGGCTCCGTACAGCCTCAGCCGCTGCTCTGCCCACTTGGGGTCCAGGTACCCCTCCCACACCGCATCCCAGGTGGCCAGGGTGACGGTGATGTGCTTCAGGTTGGCCTCCAGGGAGGTGCCGGCCGAGCTTGCTGCTGCCAGGTGCTGGAGGTGGGGCTTGATCGGTGCTAGCCACCGCTCAGTGTTACAGCGGACCACACCACGACTACGACGAACCTTGTCTTCGCGGGCTTTCAATCGGAAGCGGATCTTGCTCCGCGGCACTGGGCCGCTTCCTCGGAGGCATTGCGCCACTAGGCTCATACCTACTAACACCTGCTGAGCTCCTACTTATACCCAGGAGGCGATGTCACTCACTCTCGCACAAAGGGCACACTCCCAAAGGGCACTCCGACAAAACCTCGCATACAGCGTGGGTTATTGGTGCCTGGGCTTGTATGGGTGAGTGTATGGCAGCTTCAGCATGAGACGAGAGGTCCGCAGGGCACCCACAGTGCTCTCACAATGCATCGCATAGGGCCGGGCAGTGCCACCCTGGGTGGCTTGCTGCTCGCGTCCCGCCCATCCCGGGCAGTCAGAAGGTGAGGTGATTGTGGAGGCTAGCAGGAAGGAGGGTGAGGGGGCGAGGGTAAGCCTTGCAAGTCATACACACACGACACACTCTGCACACACATGGGATGAGTCACGCATGCACCTCAGCCGCCTGCCAGAGGGCCGCGCTCCCTGCCATACTGTTGCTCGTTGCGTCAATGTCAGACTGTGTTGTGCCCTCGCTTGCCAATGACCAGCCACCTGCTGCACAGCCATCTTACACCACGAACATTAGCCCCTCTTCCTTTGCTGCCCAGCCCCGTCTTCCTTCTCACCAGCACACTCTACTCCCGATCTCCACCCCCCGGCCAGCCATTCTTAGAATACCCTCAGAACCCTTAAAACACCCTGGTTACCTCCACCACATTTTCGTCACCAAGGATACACCAGATGGACATGGCATTGCAGAGATGCCCTATAAGGAAAGATCTAGGGCGCTGGTTTCGTACCTGGGCAGCATCGCCCGCATCCGTAACAGCAACATCTTCTTCGCGCTGCTTGCCCTGACAACCTGCCTAGCACTGTTATTACAACAGCCTCGCCTTGGTCGACAGCACGTGCCATCTGATTGTTAGCAGCAATGGAATGAAAACACACATGCCATCCTGCCACCTCATGCCGCTTTGTACAAGGCCTTCATTCGGAACTGGGGTACTGCTGACCGAATCTACTCATTAGCTCACTCCCTAGCAACGACAGCTGCATTGCTCCTGGGTGCAGACCTTTGCATATGAGTATCCTGAGCGCCTCAAACACAGGCTGCTGATAATAGCTGGTGCATACCTATACCATCGCCACCTGCTAGTGAGCCAAGCTGTGTGCCACATTGCGGCACATGGGTAACCGGGACATGGTAATGGTTGGATTTCGCAGCCGCCCGCCGTCCCTAGAGCCGCTTAGGAGTAGCCAGTGAGTCTCACGCCTGGGACTGTACCGCCGCACGGCGTCAGGGCATCGTTCCGACTTCTGATCCTGGGCATTTGTAGGTTCCGCACAAATGGACCGCGACAAGCTAGCTAAGATGGCCGGCGCTGTCCGGACAGGCGGGAAGGGCACCGTGCGGAGGTGACTGCGCATAGGCCGCGCCCTAGTCTATTGCAAGGCTAGACCTCATTGCTATGGTGTTGGTGCAGAAAGAAGAAAGCCATCCACAAGACTACGACTACCGACGACAAGCGGCTTCAGAACACGCTGAAGAAGTTGGGAGTGAACACCATTCCTGGCATCGAGGAGGTCAACATCTTCAAGGATGACAGTGAGGTTGTGCACTTTCAGAACCCCAAGGGTGAGCGCCGACCTCGTCAGTGTTCCCGACAACCGGCCTAGCACTGATCTGCAGCGCCTGACACTGCACCATGCAGTGCAAGCCTCCATCGCTGCAAACACGTACGTAATCAGCGGGCCATCGCAAACGAAGAGTAGGTCCCTGTTCATGATGACCCCAGCATTGCTGCAGCGTACAGGGCTCAGTGGCTCTGAGGCAGCTTGACCCTCCTGGGTGCAGAGCTGCAAGACCTGCTGCCTGGCATCCTGAATCAGATGGGGCCTGACAGCATTCAGCACCTGAAGAAGATGATGCAGCAGGTGCGCACAGCAGTCCAAGAGGCAGTATATGCCCGGCCACTGGGGCAGGTGCTTACTGCTGTTTAGCGGCTCTGCTTTTGCCATTGCAGCTGACAGGCGGGATGGGTATGCCTGGCTTGAACAGCATGGGTGGGCCAGGCAGCTTCCCAGGCATCCAGTCAGCCCCTGAGGGCCAAGATGCTGAGGATGATGATGGTGGGTGTGCTGCGCCCTGTCTCAAACATGCAAGCAGCACCATGTGCCACCTTGAGCGATGGCAGTGCCACATGGGACTGTCAAACCGGTTACACGAACACTGGCAGCTGGCTCAACAGTGCCGCACATGCAAGTATGCCGAGTTGTTTTCCACACTCGTTGAGGCACTGCTGTTGGGTCTATGCTTTGCAGATGTGCCTGACCTGGTCGAGAACTTTGAGGATGCAGCCAAGGCATGAGGCTCAGCAGTGTGAACGTCAGCAAGGCTGGCACAATACAGCACTTGCATGGGTTGGTGACGGAAGTTTCAGCAGTGATGGGGTGGCTGGCAGCAGTGTACAAGCAGGTGGTTTTCCCCTCATCTGGCTTGATCCCCACAGAGGCAGTGAGGCCACGCAGGTGGCACAGGGCATGGGAGATACACTGCGTGTGTGCTCTGCGCACTTGGTAGGCGGCACAAGAATGACAGAGCACTGTCCTGAGCTGAGCGCGTGGGTGACTCCTGCTGCAGATGGTTTGCTGCAACTCGTGATGTCCAGCCAAACAGAGCCACAAAGGCATGAACAGACAGGCAACCATGCTAAACTCAGCTGTCTGTTACTGCCACAGTCTGCACATATTGGGGTGGTTTGTGGCCGAGGTGACGTTGGCGGAGCAGGATAGACACTAAACCAGACAAAGCTGTGATAGATGTTCTCATCGCTTGCACCTCAAGAAGGGTTGAGCAACACTAGACACCAACTTCAAATGCTTGGTCCTAAAACATGGTCCCAACACTGGAGATGTATGTACCCAAATTGCCAAAAAGCTAAGCCAGCTTGAAACCTAGGATTCTCAGCCTACTCATGCGATTGATTCCCTGCAGTTTCTGCCCCCCCCCTCTCCTAGCCGCACATTTTCCGGGTTTTTTTCAGGCCGAAATCCTGTTTCCTAGTGCACAGCCCGAGCCTGGGAGTGGCATGAGACATGAGACGATCAGGGCGTGCTTCTTGCCATCGAACACAATGTACATGTATGCATGGGAGAATCTGCCACCAACATGACACGTCACAGAGTTTACGAACTCTACAACTGCTGGCTACCCCTCCCATTGAACCACCACGTAAGGGACATTTGACTTTGCGGCGTGCCTGGTGAGAGTTGAGCTGTCATTTTCACGCGGAACGCCTTATCTTTGCGTTGCGCTTGCGCCTGCGCGCCCGAGCTGCTGGCACCCACGGTGACCGGCAGTCTGCCAGGCACGCGAACGGTTCCGCTGTGCGCAATGGGCCTTTCAAGTGCTGCCTAACAACACCCACAACGCGGGATGCATACTTCTCCGCTGCGGTACACTTTACGCATGGAGCCCAGTTTTCTCAACATCATCTTACACAGCCTCCACATGAATCTCCACCCAGCCAGTGCTGGCAGCTTGCGTAGACCTCACACAACACGCACAGCGGGCATCCTGGCCCCCCTGCCGTTTGCAGAGGTGATATTTGGATGTCGGCATGCTGCAGACATGTGCACACGCCATCTTCTAAAACCCCTCTTGGGATAACTCAGGATGAGATGAGACTTTGGCAGGGGGTTCACAGCGACTTCCCTAACCAGTGACGCAAGGCTGGAGAGTTGCAATGAGTTGCATGGTTGTCAGACGGGCATCAGCAGAGTGGGCAGCATGGGGGAGGTTTAGTCCACCTTTATGGAGCTTAATTAGCAAGTGAATGATGCAGTTGCCCCTGCTATGCTCATGCCGTGGTCTCCTCCTAGTTTCAGAGCCCCTGAGCCTAGTTTCGTCGCCTCAGAGCCAGCGCATGTGGGTTGTTATGTTGGACATGAGGTCGGGCTCCTCGCACCTCGCGCACTATCCATCGCGTTAAACAGGAATTCAGTGGTACTGGGTCAACGTACATCAAGTCCGCAGGCTCGGAAGGGTCGGATACCCGGCAACATGCCCGACCAGCTCAGCGTGTGGCTCAGCGCGGCCTCATTCCGACGCTTCAATCCGCGTGTAAATCCGTGCAGAAATGAGTCCGAAAAAGCCGTTGTCCCTTATCGGTAGGGGGGTTGGTGGTTCAATGGGAGGGGTAGCCTGCTCACCATGCTCTGGATTCCGTCACGGAGGAGCCTGCTCTTTATGCTAGCTAGTAAGGATGTTGTCTCAGCTGGGTCTGGGCTCCGTTGTGGTTACACAAGCATGACTTGCTGACCCTGTGTTGCAGAAGCTCCGTTGTGGTTACATTGTGGCGGAGCGGAGCGCGTCACGACAAATGGCGTACAGTGGCACACCTTCAGGCTGCTCTTGCATGACATCAGTTATTGAGCCACATAAGCCGCACACCACAGCCACCTTCAATGCATTGCAGTCATTCAATGCATTGTGCGCAATGTCAGCGGCCAACACAGCACACTGGACACTGCAGCTGTGTATTGCCTCACGGTTAGTTGAGTGTGCGAGCTGGGAGGCTGACATCATGGCGCAACCCGGGTGTGAGCCTATGAGTTGCCAATATGCATGCCTCTGCACATCCCTGCTAGCGGTTGCTGATGTGCAACCTTGCTCATGCACCTCTGCATAGCTACCAGCTGCCCAGAGGGGGGATCACCCACAGGCAAACACCCTGCAGGAGATGTCCTGGGCCCGAGCCCTGATAATCCCACCAGCTATCATTGACTGCTTTGTGATCCCACATCAGTGATGCCTTGGCACCCCACTGGGATACAGCTCTTTCTGGGTCTGCAGGTGGGCACAGCAAGAGCAGGATGTGGCCTCCCACAGTCTGTGCACAGCAAGGTTTACACTCAAACGCATTGCTGCATCACGTAACCCTGCACATCAGGCCGGAGCTAACCTGAGCGACGGCGTGTAGCTTCACCATCTCGTCGTACATTGCGAGCCTCCTGCAAGAAATGCATGGGTTGGTTATGCAAAGGTGCTTCTGGCTCCTCCGTGCGGGCACCGCACTTCTCCATTAGACCGTCCAAGCTCCACTGGATGGCCATCGGGTACACCACTGCCCAGACGCCCAGGGCGACACTGAACGACGCAATGTTGCGGATGAGACCCATTGCACTTGCGGCAAGCCGTTACGCGGGGGCTCGACCTGCGTGCATGTGATGCTCACCAAAGCGTAATGAAGTGCAAACATGCAACTTGAACTAGCGGGGGATCGTCCCTGTGTGGTATCAAGAGGATGAAGGAAGGCAAAGGATGCATAGTGCGGGCGAGATCACATCAGTACAAAGAAACAAGCGATGTTAATCACAGCTTTTTCTCTTTCACTGCTCCTGGACTTGCAGACCCAACAAAACTCATTCAACAAGGAACAACATGTTAGGCTGTGGGTAATCGCACTCAGCTACTACAAACATGTTGTAGCATCCTCGGTCGCACCCTTGATGACTGCAAACCCCACTCCGGTGGCTAGGGCGCGACCGTTAATGTTAACACCCTAGGCTTTCGACATTAACACATTGTTAACGCTACTTTAACACATTGTTAACACCTCCAGCCTCCACCCTGACGACCCGGTGTGCAAGGGGGGTTTGGTAGAGGTCTTGCGGTACATTATATACGGTCACCCCCGCCATTGGCTGCACCCCCTTGGCTCAAGAGATAAAAACTTTCTCATCTCTGCACGGATGAGGCCGCCGATTAGTGCGATGAGCTGCTGATGGCCCGAATAGAGTGCAGCCAGCCCCAGCGGTTTGCCGGGTGGCTGGCCCCCAACCCGCGACGGACATGTCAAATGTTCAGGTCAGCACGCGACAGTGCTGCTGCGTCCCAGGACGCATCGAAACCATCTCCCAAGCTGGGGGCGTGACCGCGACGGCGGATTGCTGATGAAATTGCAGGATGCTCTGATCATTGATGCCTGCGACTTCCGAGCAACCACGCGCAGCAAGAATTGGTCAAAAACATGTAGAAACTGAGCTGGGAAAAAGTTGACCGCCCACTCATGAAACGGCCCAAACATGATGACATCGCGCTTCTGTCCTGATTAGACGTTAGAAGCCCACACAAGGAGCAGCACAGAACTGGCAGTTTATCATTTGACGTCCTGGTTAGGGTAGTTCCCCCCCCAAGCTAATATTAGTATTAGCAATAATAGCAAGCCAACCATATTAGCTCATATTAGCTCCCGATCCTTGTCGCGCCTTCGTTCGCTTCCTAGCGCGATGGCTGCGCCTGGCGGCGCTGCGACACCTGCGCCCCTGGTTGATGATGCGCCGTCGGAGGCCGCCTTCTGGACTCATGGGGACCCAACATGGGTCATGCAAGTCTCTCAGTACTCTATCAATACCGCATCGTTTTCAATAGCGTTTATCAAGTTGGTAGATGTAAAACTATGCGCGTCATATGACCACCAGCGCAAGCCATTGCAGTCTTTGCTTGCGGGCTGCCCCATGTGACCGCGAACAAATCACAGCTGCCTCATGTGACCGCGAACAAACCCGCACTTGTGACAAATGGAATGACAAATGAATGATGCAGCGTTGAACATGAGCAGCTGGGAGTGGCTCAGTGCCGTAGTGACCGGTCACCCCTTATGCAATTTTTGTTTTCATGTAGTTCAATGGAGTGTTTGTCAATTCCCAGCACCTCACGTGCCCCCTTACAGCTGGCAAGGTTGTTGGTGACAAATATCTTCTGTTACACGGAGGGCTATCTCTTGACAGCCACGAAAGATAGCGAAGACTCTGCGTTTGGCAGGGATAGAGCAATGTACCTCTCGATCCCCGGCTGGCCGGCCGCCACTTTAGCTAATATTAGCTCATAGGTGCGCTATTATTAGCTATAGTAGCAGTTTTGGCTCGGAGCTAATATTAGCGGACATACCCTAGTCCTGGTTGGACTCTGAAAAATTGTCAAGAAAGTAAATAAACATTAAAAACTGACATGGGGTGACGCGACACAAGTTGCACGCTGTTGTGGTGCAAGGACAGCCCAAAAGCCATACCAGCACTCTCAAGCATATCAACAGCACTAGAACACATGTCAGGGGGGGTCCTGCGCCCGACGAAAATTCAAACATTTGAAAAGCTGGGCCGCTGAGCGCGATAGCTGTTTGCCGAGCACAGCCCCACTAAGCAGGCTGTACCGGGCACAACGCGACCCAATCTTCCAGCACCCCCGCCCGCCCCGGCACAGATGCACATCAGCCCGAGCAGCCCGCTAGCTTCGCCTTGATGAGCTGCACCGCCCTACGCAGGAATCGTTGGAAAACTCTTAATGACCAGAAAGATTTTATCAGGGGTGCAGCCAATGGCGGGGGTGACCATACACGTTTCAACAACAAAGAACGCCTCCGATGTCTACAGAGCCAGGGAGATAGCTTCATTGAGAACATTGGGGTATACTGGGCTGGTTGAGCTGAGCGAGCCGCCAAGCAAGCCGCCGAGCAAGCCGAGCAGCCATTGTGCTCCTTTTGCTGCTGCGTGATACACGGCTAGTCGCGCCTAGCATAGCAAGCACACAAGCTTGTTGCAGCCTGACTTGCAGCCTGACTTGCACGACTGCACTGACTGTGCAGGACGCACTTTGTGCATTTGCGCTCGCGATGCTTACCGCCATCATCCCCGCCATTACCCACAGCTAACGGGACAATAGCGTCCTTCTTGTCACCATATCAGAAATTTGACCCCCAAAGCCACAGCTAGCCTTTCTTATCTAGCCTGCTCCCAGCAGAGTAACGTTGTAGTGAAACACCAGCCGAGCGCTGTAGCTCTGCAACGACAAAAGTATCTTCGCGGTAGAACTGCATTGTTGGCCCCGTCGGGGTCAGCATCGCAATCAGGAGCTGCTTCGCCATTTATCACGGCACGAACGAGTGCAGAACGCGGCCGGGCGGCTGTGTTAATGTTTTTGTTAATGTTTTCCTCTTGTTAACAAAGTTAATGTAATATTAACCTAACACGGTCGCGCCCTACCGGTGGCACGTTCGTGGGCAAACCCCACACCATTGGGCACCTCATTAAAACAAATGTGTGCCAGGCTTTGGCCGGTGTGGTCCAGGTGCATGAGGTAGGGTGACAACGGGTCAAGGCTGTTTCGATTTGTCCCTGCACAGCTGGGAAGGACAGTGGCTATCTTTTTTCCAATGCTGCAATGAAGCCGTTGCTGTCTGGATTCGTTGCAAGTGGCTGGCTGGGAGTTGAGCCAAGGAGACTGGGCTGGGCTGCATGGGCTGGGCTGGGCTGGGCTCGCTGGGCTGCTTTGGCAAGAGCTGGGCTGCTTCTGATCCGGCTCAAATGGAGGCCCTAGTGAGGGACAAGAGGGCTGCTTTGGTAGGGGGATAGAACTGGTCAGGAAGAGGTTGGCTAACCACAAGCACAGGTGAAGGCCAGAGCGTCGTCCAGAAGTGCGGCCAAACCCAACAAAACTTATTCAACAAGGAACAATATGTTGGACTGTGGGTAATCTCACTCAGCTACTACAAACAAGTTGTAGCATCCTCGGTCGCACCCTTGATGATTGCAGCCCCCACACCGGTGGCACTCCTTCCTGGGGCTAATCCCCCTTGACCACTGGGCACCTCACCAAAAGTAACAGCTTAATGCTCTGTAAGGCTAACAGCCTGTGCAAACTACCAGGCCCTATGCATTGTTGCGGGCCCTGCCATCAATACCCCGCCGGTACTCTGCAGCCCGGTGCAACCGCTGCTTGACCTTTGGCGGACGGTCATTGACCAGCTTGTAGCCCTGCTGGTACTCCTTGCCAACGGGTGGCAGAGACATCAGGCCCTTATAGCTGCACAGCTCTATGGGGCGCTGCCTGCTCTCCCCAATGCGCTGCAAGTTCAGGCACCCATTGGTGTCCCGGTCCAGCCACCTGCCCCAAGGGGGGGCCTGGGGTCGTGGCACTGGGCCAGATGCTGCAGGGAGGGGCTGGGCGGGTGGGGCCTGGGCTGGAGGAGGGGGGGGGCCTTGGGCAGGGGCCGGGGGGGGGGTCCTGGGCGGGGCGGAAGTGAGGTCCATTATATAACATTTATAGTACATGGTGCTGTCCCCACAGTGGCCGAGTTCTCCAGTGATGGTCTGTGTGGAGTACAGGCTGTAGGTGGTGGTGGTGCTGGCAGTGACGACTTTACACCTCACACCCATTAAAGTAGCTGGAGTAGACCGACTCAAGTGCATGTCTGCTGCATGCGCATATGTGCCTGGCATCCTTGCATGTGCTTAATCCCATAGTATGTGCGCCATGTCAGCGGCCAACACAGCACACTGGACCAGTGATGCAGAATTACATGTATTTTTACGTAATTACATGTAATTACACGCGTAATTCTGTAACTTTGTAACTTTGTAATTACATGGTTGTCCGCAGGGAAATCGTGTAATTACATCCAGTCGTGTAATTACGTAATTACAGACTCGCGCAGCAGGCCGCCGGCTGTCGTCCCAACATGTCGGAGGCTCCACAGCACGCTAAAAGGCGTATGGCCTCCGGGCTGAGAGGCACATCGCTCCCTCCGCCCCTATTGCCCAATGGACTCGGAGGCTCGTCCTTGAAGAAGCACAAGACTCACCACAAGACAAAGTCGGCTTGGGTGATGGAACAGCTGACGGCCGTCACAGCACCGACGAGCGACCCCGACGAGACTGACGGCGCTGTTAACTTCGTTCTGCGCTATATGTGCAATCACTGCCAGGATAACTTGGCGGGCAGTAACAAGGACCGTCTCAAGAGACATCTCTTGCGATGCAGCAAGTTCCTAGCCAGCACGCAGGCAATGAACATCGCCAAGACCTTCTCTGAAATCGCGGCAGCCATTGAAGAGTACAAGCAAGAAAACAAGGAGGTCGCCGAGCTGCAGCAAGACGCTGGGACCACCCCGAACAGCAAGTCGACAGCTCGCGCAGGTAACCATTACCTGTGGACCAGGATGTGTTAGGAGGGTGCAACAGGGTGCAATAGAAGGGTGCAATAGAAGGGTCCAGTACTCCACTATTATGTTTTGTAAGAGTATATATTAATAGTAGCACTATTATGTTCTGTACTCCACTATTATGTTTTGTAAGAGCTCCTAGACACCTGGCTGGAGCCTGACTACGCTGTCGGCATGGGGCTCACGATGGACAGGTTTGCACCGGACCTGACAGTGGACCCAGTGGCCTGGTGGCGCAGGTATGGCAAGAAGCTGCCACACCTACAAGTCGTGGCGCAGCGCGTGCTCAGCATCCCCGCCACCTCAGCTGCCACCGAGCGCTTGTTCAGTGCCTTCAAGTTCATCTGGAGCGACCGGCGCTCTCGCTTGTTGCTAGGGCGCATGTGGATCATGTCCTATGTGTTCTTCAACACACGGGTCATGACTCGCAAGGAGCACCACGCATCAGCTGAGGCGCAAGAGGAGTGGGAGAGCTATATGGCAGCCCAGGTAGTGCTTGATGCCCCTCAGCTGTAGCAGCCCAGCCCAGCCCAGCCCAGCCCAGCCCAGCCCAGCCCAGCCCAGCCCAGCCCAGCCCAGCCCAGCCCAGCCCAGCCCAGCCCAGCCCAGCCCAGCCCAGCCCAGCCCAGCCCAGCCCAGCCCAGCCCAGCCCAGCCCAGCCCAGCCCTAGCCTAGTGTGGTGTGGTGTGGTGTGATGTTGATTTGTGTCGACTTGGTGTTGTGTTGACTTGGTGTTGTGGTGTGGTGTTGTGTGATAGATGACTAGTGTTGACTTGTGTCCCGTTGTAGAGGGTCGGTAGGACCCTGCACCGGGTCGGTAGGACCCTCCACAAGGTCAGTAGGACCCTGCACAGGGTCTGTAGGACCCTGCACAAGGTCAGTATTGGTAGGACCCTGTAGAGGGTCGGCATGTCCGTATATCGAGGTTCTGAGTGTCATTAGAGGTTGTCTAAAGATAACCCTCTTAAGTCTCACAATGTCGGCTGAAGAAAACGAGCCAGTGAGGAGAAAAGCTGGTTGTAATTCCCTGTAATTACATGTAATTTACATGTAATTACATGTAAATTACATGTAATTACACGGCGTAAGTAAGTAAGTAACTTTGTAACTTTGTAATGCCGCATCACTGCACTGGACACTGCAGCTGTGTATTGCCTCACGGTCAGTTGAGTGTGCGAGCTGGGAGGCTGGCATCAACAGGTTCAGGAGCTTGACCGCTCCTTTGCAAACTTCTTTAACAGCTCCTGCGTGCAAGACACCACCACAGGCCGTGATAGTGGCTGCACAGTCAAGCAAGCACTGCACGCACACTGAGCAAACCCCAGGGATAGGGACCATTACCCTAGGTGCAGCAACTCTGCCCACCTTGGCTAGCTGCCGCGACACGTCTGTTGTCACGAATGGAAGGTATCGCAGGACCTGCTTCTCTGCCAAAATCCCTGCCTTGTAGTGTCGCATGCCCTGTAGCAGCACGCCAGGCTTCTCCAGCGTCTCCACCCTCTTGGACCGTAGCAGCGTCAGGATGCACAGGGAGAAGTGGCAGTCTGCCAGGTTCACAAAGTCCCCGTCCGCATAGCTCACTGCCTTGGTGTAGCTCTCATAGGCCGCATCCAGCTCCTTGTTCCTGTGCTGCAGGGCAGGCCAAGGCGGTGCCGGCAGTCAGGGCTGCTGTAGCCTGGGGAATTGCACTTAAGGGCAGGCAGCACGCAGCAGGCCCCAGGGTGCAGTTGGGAGTAGAGGTGTTGAATGATGAGGGCAGACAGATGACCCCACTGACTGCTCAGGTCTTACTGTACCTGCGCCCCTCATGTTACTCATGGCCTGCATGAGAAGGGTACTTGTCCTTGTTCCACGTCTACAATAAGCTATGCTAATGGTCCTGACCGGGCAGGGCTGACAAGGCTATATGTTTTGCTGGTGTGGTGTGGTCTTGGGCTGCTAGCATTGCTCAAAGTCTCTTGGGCTGCACGGCTGAAGGTCAAGGCATGAATGCAAGGGGCAAGCCCACCTGGAGGCTGCCCAGCTGGTGATGGCAGAAGGCCAGCAGGTAGTTGCGCTGCTCCTTAGGGTCCAGGCCTTCGCAGTTTAGCTGCTTCCCAGCCACATCCTGCACTGCCAGGCAGGCAGGCAGACAGGCATCATGTGGCCATCCCGCCTTGCATACCGCTTCCCTGCCTAGCCACACTCAAGTACCAAATCACACCAGAAACAGACTTGGTTGGTGCAAGGCAGTGCAGGCTGGCAGGCCAGACTGGAGCAGGTCGAGTGGCCATACCTTTTCAGCCAAGTCGATTGCTTGCTTGAAGTCATTGATTAACTGCACAGACATAGCAGGGCAGTGAGCTTGTCAGCACCTGAGTCATGCACTCGCTGCGCAGCACCCTGACACTCACCACCCTGTCTGACACAATACACCCCAGCTTTGTGTGGCATAGGCAGGGTGGCAGATGGGTTCATCATTGCGGTGAGAGAGTGGCAGACTCTCCACGCATCCGCCTGCCCGCCTCCGTGGCCGCTAGCTTGCCCCCTGCCTTAGTGAAGTCTATTGTGCCTTGCCTCCAGGCGGTTGGCCAAGTGGCCAAAGCGCTGAAGCATGTCTGCCCGCAGTTTGTACACCATGGGGTTCTTGGGCTGCAGGCGCACACATTCGTCCATGCGGGTCTTCACCACCTCGTAATCCTCCTCCACATCACCCTCCTGCAGGCAAGGATGCCAGGCAGCAGGTTCCTTCCCATGTGCATTGTTAGGGGAGTGCCTTTCAGGCATAGGAGGATGCAAGGGGCGCCCCAGCGTAAAAGCACAGCTGTAAGTGTGGTGAGACACAGCAACAAGTCGTGAGACACAGCGGGCCCCTCACTCAGGAGCCAAACCAGGCAACAGCAACAAGGGAGGACACACATGTGCAGGCAAGTGGGTGGGAGGGTGTGTGACCAGGAGGCCACTAGTCCTGCGCCCAGCACCTAAGGCGGGGGCTACACAGCAGACAGCACACCCTGGTCCATTCAGCGCCGAGCGCGGTAGTGGCAAGGATGTTTCATCAGCCCAGCTGGCTGCATGTGAACCTGTTAGAGCAGGGCTTGCCATGCCTCATGATCACCCTGGCCTTCACCCTGACCCTGACCCAGCTGCAGCCACCTGCTGGTGCCTGGCCCTCGAATAGCTTGCAGCCAAGCCAGCCTGTGTGTCGGAGTAAGGAGGCCTTCAGTCAGTCAGACCATCCAAGTTCTAGGTGTACCGGCGGTCAGTATAAGGCAGCAGGTTTGGCTCTTGCTCTTCTGTAGTGCTTTCACTGCGTTGGTCCGGTGAGTGCTCTCCCTCTAACAAGGGCTGTGCTGCTTGTTCTGTGTAATCAGTGCTGAAACATGCCAGCGCTAGCCTAGGTGGTGGAGAAGAAGTGTGTGTCTCACACACTTGTGCGGCTGTGTCCCACACACAGCCGCACAAGGCACGAGGGGAGGTAGCTGAGAGCAGGAGTGGGGTAGGACCCTGGGCGCCTGCTCATCCACCACACTCAGCTCACCTGCCTGGCCATGAGGGACAGCACTGTGTACAGCAGGCACACCAGGTAGGCTTCCGCAAGCATGCTGGTATACCTGACGCATGGAACACAAGGTGACAGGTGTCGCAGCATGTTGCAGGGAGAACTGAGCTCCTGGAGGGGTGACCAAACAATCTGTTGCTATAGGACCAGGCCAGGCCAGACTAGATGAGGTAGTAACGCCAGTGAGCGCATCAGCAGGCAGTGGTCTGGAAACAGAATGGAGGTTCTGTGGCATAGCTGCCTGGATCATTATTCTTGACGTGCCTGTGTGCCTGCACATCAGCACACTGGCATGGCAACCAGTAGCTGGCTGCTGGCCTGTCCCGCCATGTGCATGGGAACTCCACACGGACAAAAACACCGTTTTGTAGGGGTCCACACTGAGTGTTCCACTGCAATGAAGGCTCTAGGTTGAGGGCCGAGGTGCTGACCTGTCTCGGTCGTCTTTCATAGGAAGACTGAAGAAATCTCCAATCTGCTCCAGCTTGGACTCAAACTTGGCCTTCCAACCACAACCCAACTCGTCAATCTCCACTGCTGATGCAAAGTAGGCCAAACAGTCTGATGGATTGCTGGACTTGAGTGCCTGGCAAGGGGCACGAACGCAACGAAAGCGGACACGCAGGTTAGGACATCAAATGGGACAGCTAGTAAGAACAAAAGGTGATCACCCAAATACCTTCCATGCTTTTTGAAATAGCTGAGCCGCCACTGTGAGCCTTCTCCTTGTCGGTGAGGCTGGGGCTAGGCGTCGTAGTTTCAGGTCTGCCATGATGTAGTGCTTGGCCATTTGCCTATGAAATGCCCATCTGGCAACGAAGGCGCCTATTACCACCGCTACAGCAACGACGAGTGCAATGAGCAACACAGTCTCTTTCATAATGGTGTTGCGGCGCGCGCTGACAGCAGTGACCGCCTACTACCACATACGGTTCTACCGCATCGTCGCGATGTGAATAGGTTTGAAAACGCATGAAGCATACCAACATGGCATGTTGCTCGCATGGCTCCGATGGCAATTCCAGTCTTACATTAAACGCGCATCATCACATTGCAGCAGACGCAGCAAACGTTACATCAAATGATGGAGTAGATGGGCTGCAGTTGCATGAAGATTACCAACCCCATGTTGGGAACGCCTGACTGACCGCAACAAGCGGTGCTGCACCTGACCTGGTTGGGGCTTCCAGCCTTCAAGCCTGGTGGGCTTGCTGCGGTACAGCCCCGCCTCTCAAGGCTGGGGGCTGTTCATGGCTGGCTGGTGCGGAACTCATCCACAGTCACCACCTTGCCTGGCAGCCTGTCTGTTGGCCTGCCGCTGTTGGGCCTCTCCACCACCTTGCGGCAGGCCTGCAGCACGGCCTTGGCCCCCCACCCACCTGACGCATGTTCAGACCCAACACAACTTATTCAACAAGGAACAACATGTCGGACTGTGGGTAATCTCACTCAGCTACTACAAACAGGTTGTAGCATCCTCGGTCGCACCCTTGATGACTGCAAACCCCACATCGGTGGCACTCTTTCCTGGTGCTAATCCCCCTTGACCACTGGGCACCTCATCAAAACTAACAGCTTAATGCTCTGTAAGGCCAACAGCCTGTGCTGTGCGGGGGGAGCTGCGTGTGGCAAGGCAGGGGTGGGCGTAGGGAGGGCAGGTTGGGTCAGGTGGGGGAGGGGGGCCTGGGGCTGGACCTGCTGCTGGAAAGTGCTGCTGTTGCTGGGCTGGACTGGGCTGGCCTAGGAAAGAGGAAAGCAATAATGACAGGCACAGGACTGCTGTTAGGTAGCATTGCTTGCTGCCCATGGTCATGCGCTTGTTAATCTCAGCCACAATGGCGTCGACTTGAGCTGGGCTGAGATCAGGCAGGGCTGCCTCCACAAGGTTACGCAGGCCAGCCTTGATGACCTGGCGACGCTCTGCAATCACTACCTTGGCAGCCTGCCCCTGCCCCTGGACTTGCTGACCACTGCCAATGGCGCCTGCAGACATGGGAAGGCACAGCACACGCAATTGATGCACGGAGTCGCATTGTCGCGTGGCGCACACTGCATCGCGTCGTCAGTTAGCTTCGGGGGGGCCTAGCCTGTCGTTGAGCTTTGTGGCTTACCGGCTGCGCTCGGCGCGGGGGAGACGGGGCGCTTGCGTTTCCTCTTCGGGGTCATATCAGGAATTCAGTAACATTATCCAAGCGAAGTGGCCGTGTTGGGATGTGCATCAGGTCGCCACCTAACCGGAGTGCCGGCACACGGAGTGGGGCGGAAGTGAGGTCCATTATATTACATTTATATGACATGGTGCTGTCCCCACAGTGGCCGAGTTCTCCAGTGATGGGCTCCTGGACTTGCTCCTGGACTTGCCAGTGAGACAGTACAGAATCTGTGGTTGATTTTCCCTACGTCCATCACCACTTCTGCCCAAGGATGTGTGCTAGTCAGCCATGCAAGTAGGTCAATGAGTCACAAAGTGACCTTCTGCTGTGTGTTGCCCAGTGTGGTGTCTTACCCCATGACTTGTCCTCTCAGGAGCAGTGAGCCATTCTGTTTCCGACCACTGCCTGCTGATGCGCACTTTGAGGCCAGGTGACCCCACGAGCACAACCCTTGGCTGAAAACTGCTACGATGAGCAGGGCAACAACAGGTCCAGCAAGCCCAGCCCAAGCTCATACTACAAAGGATGTCTGAGAATCTAGGCTACTCACTAGCACACAGAGCCAGCAGCATGTGTCGGACCAGCACTGGCTGGCCGGCTGCTGGGGGGCACTTTCAACCCATGCTTGGCAAGGATGGCTGAGACACCCCCTCTGCATGCCTCCGCCTCCGCCGCCATGGCGTCCCCCACCTTGCGAGCAGGCTTGACGCCCGACTGCCGTGCTAGCAGCAGACCACCAGGCTCCTGAACAACCGTAGGGGCTGTTGAGCTCTGGGCGGTAAGGGCACGCAGTTTGGCTGGGGAGCTGGGTCTCAAGCGTTCGTGTTTACGCTGCCCACTGACTGCCAGCATTCCAGCTGCCTGCTCGTGAACATGCTTGTCGTGCGGAGGGGAGGCCACATTGCCAATGATTGAGGCTGCAGTCGTATTGCCGTGACCTTGGTTGCTGCCGGTGCTGGGTATCCAGGCGGTACCCCCTGCCCTGCTGGTCTGTTGCGATGAGTGCTGCTGCAATGAGGTAGGAGGTGCACGCTGCTTGGACGCTTGACTCATCTCAGTACCACCTTCCTGCTTCACTGGAAAGCTTAGCTGCAATGCAACAGGCTGTGCAAAGCCGCCCTGCTCTGCCTCCTTGTCTTCCTCACTGACAATCCCGTGGTCACTGCTTGGCAGCAGCTGTTTGGCGGGAACAGTGGCCAGGGGTGGCGCCTCAGTGATCGATTGCCGTGACACGCCCACCATGGAGCGCAGGCGACCGGCTTTGCTGGCATGTTGCTGGGCAGCAGCAAACATCTGGCTGACCTTTGCTTCATGCTCCACACGGGCTTCCTCACGCAACACCACGTCGTGCAGTTTGCTGCTGTACTCCTTGAGCAGTGCTGTGGATGGTGGCGCCACCTGGAGCTGCACATGCAAGGCGCCAGGCAGGGCGGCATTAGCATCACCACCACCATTCCCATTATCACATGATGAAGCTCCGCCACCATTAATGCAACACATGCCAGGCGGTGCATGGTTCACATGTCAGGTGCGCCTCGTCATGGTATGACAACCCAGCAGGCACTATGCTTGCTTCACTATGCCTATGCCATGGATCTTGAGTGACTGGCCCCTACAAGGCATGTGATGGTGTCCAGCATGGTGATGACAGCTGTAGGCAAAGGAAGTGCTTGCCAGGGCCTGGCAGTGCCGGGGTCAGCAGGTGCAGCTGTGCACTGCGCCTGGGTGTGGTGTTGACTTGCATCCCAGCTATCATCGCGACGTCATCACGCTGACCTGCATCTGTGTGTCTGTTTCTTGGTCCAGCAGCTCAGTCAGGAAGGCAATGTCCTCCAGCAGCAGGGCCTGCTCCTCCTGCAGCGCTTCCCTCAGGCTAGCGCTGACAGACTCCAGCTCAAACACGTTGATCCTGCCCTGCACACAACAGCCAGTCCCCAGAGTCAGCCCACCCACCCGCCACCATGTTTGCCTGGTGATACTGGGTATGTCTTCAGTCAGCCCAATGCTGCCTGTGCCTCTCTTCATCGCATGTTAGGCTGGGCCGGGGCTGTACCAGGGGACGTGCCTGGAGGGACTGCACGGTGCTCAGGGGGTTGCTGGAGGCTGCGCTGTGCCCAGAGCTGGCAGTTGACGGGCGGGACAAGGAGGAGGCGGTGGTGGGCCTGGAGGAGGCGGTGCCTGGGCGGTTGAAGCTGGCCCTCATGGCATCGCGACCCTGCAGGTGAAGGGATGTGAACATGTGGGTCGGCAGGCACAGCTTCACAGCCAACCGCCATGCCTAGAGATGGCTCATATTGCAGACATGACAGTGTGATCATGGAAATGCCCTTGGTCTAGCTCATAACCATGGGTACAAGAAGGAGGCACAGACCGCTAACCTTGCTTGCTGTCATCAGGTAGTCATACACCCCTCGCTCCTTGCCAGCTTTGGGCAGCACTGACTCTGCATCTCTGTCGCTGGGTACACTGCCTGAGAATGGTGCTGCTGAGGCTACTAGTCGTAGGCGGTCCATGAGCATGTGCAGCTCGCGCTCAACCTGCATGGGCAGTGGTGTTTGGTCACACCCCCTGCTGGAATGAGATCGTGCAGTGCCGATTTTATGGAAATCAGCATTACCATGCGCCGCTGTGGGTTGTCAAACAATTGTTGTCGAGAGAGCAAGGCTTGTGATGTCAGCTGCACATCCCCCAATATGCTGGCCAGAGCATCTGCCTCATTATAAAGCAACTCATTCTCGTCCACGAGGGCTGCCCCAATGGCTTGTTTGACCTGCAGGAAGCTCATTACACAAACGTCTACCCAGGCAGTTCACAGCTTTTTGTCCGTTGCATGTCCTGTTACCCACCTCGTCCTGCTCTGCTCGCTTCAAATGCTCGCACAGGGCGGTCCACACCAGCTGCTGCACAACTCTCAAGTTCGAGGCGGGCGATGTTTCCATATGCCACGCCTCAACTAGTTCGGTCTAAACCGTTCCGGCCTTGAGGTTTGTGTATCGCGGAAGCCTCCATATGTTCAAAGGAGTACCGCGGAAGCCTCGACTATCAACAGGACCCTGCTTGAATTACATTGACTTGTATTCCTACAATGTATTGACTTGATAGACGCCCTTGTGTACCCAAGGATGATGCTGAAGCTGACATATGTAATGGTTGCGGTGGTTATTTTGGATCAAAACAAAATGTCAATGCTGCTCCCCATGACATGTCCTGCTGGCAAATTATACACATCACGTAGTAGATACTGGAGTCGCGGGTCGTTTTAGGCCCTGGAGCGGGGCAGACCGAAGCCAGCGGCCACGGAGCGTAGTGAGCCTTTTTAACTACCTAAAACGGCCTAAGGCGACTCCGTTATCTAGTGTAATTGAGAGGCGGAACACTATAAGCGCGGCGATGTCCGAGCTCTTTCATTACTGCCGTCGCAGCCTCCTGGGCCTATACACAGCAGAGCCCTGAATGACGGGCCACAGCCTGGGTGGCAAGCCGAGGCTGCACCCACACAGGCCACTAGGTGGGGTGTGTGTGCAGGGCCAGCCAGGCCACGGTCTGATGACCGGCCAGGTCACGGCCGTCAGCCTTCAGCTCCCTGCACTGCTGAGTCCTGGCTCCTCCAAGCCTGATGCCTAGACAGCTCACTTGCAGCGCTTGTAAATCTTGTCCAGCAGTGAGGTGAACACCAGGCGGGGCAGGGCAGTCTGCTCTGCTATTCGCTGGCTCAGTGTGGCATAGCTCTGCGCCTCGTATGCCTTGAACTTGGCCTCTAGGTCTAGCTTCTCATACAACTCCTTGATGTGGGCCACGCTGGCAGGGTCGCTGGCCCCATAGTGTGCCTTAGGCAGGCAGGCAGGCACAGAGAAGCTGTACAGCCACCAACACTGGGACAAGGTGCAGAACAGGACAGGCAAGCCAGTGCTGTTGTTTAAGTCTAGGTTTGCAGAGCTGACCACATGCCAAGTGAACCGCATGAAGGTCCACACCCAAGCCTTGCTATGCAGCATGCAGCATTTGTCAGCGCCTGCGAGCCATGGGCAGGGACTGGGGCAACAGGTTCCAGGCCAGAGGCTGCCTCATGCCGCACAGGTGCCACGAGATGGCTGTGTACGGTCTGGCGATGCCGGGATTGGCACCTTCCATGCTGATTCGCATGTGGTGATGTAGCCTTGTGATGAAGGCCGTGTGATGCCCCTGACCCTGAGCCCTCACTGCTTGCAGGGTGCTGTGGTGGTGGCATGGCTGAGCGTGCCTACCTTGATGATGTCCTGCTGCTCCTGGCTGGCATGCTGCAAGGCGGTGCATATCAGCCATGAGCACTTGTTGTCTTCGATGTCGGTGCCAATCTTCCCAATGACCTCTGGGTCGCCGTAGCAGTCAAGGTAGTCATCTTGGATCTGAGTAAGCAGAGGCAGGCAGAGCAGTCTTGCTTGTCAGGCAGGGGTGTCAGGATGTGTGTGTGCTGCCAGGGGTGCAAGCAATGCCTGAAGTGGGGACAGCGCTCGAAACCCACAGTGTTCAGCCTGGGAAGTCCCAGCTGCCAGGCCTGATCAAGCCAGCACATTCCCAACCCACTGACACGAAGACCTGCTCTCGTGCTCTGTGGTCACAGCCAGTGCCATATCCTCATCTACGCTGTCTATGCCACACCCCAAGCTGCTGCTCTGACATGAGCTCTGGTGTGGTCTCCCCCGTCTAGTTTGACGCAGAAGCAGGCCACGCATGTGTATGCCCATGTGACTGCCCTGGCACCTGGAAGTATCTGCCCATGTCCAGCAGTATGTCTTCTGCTGTGGCGTAAGCCTGTGGATCCGTGATGCCAGCAAGCACCATCCCACATGCCACGGGGAGGTAGAAGGAGTAGTAGGCGGTCTTGTAGGTCACGATGCGCATGTAGGTGTCCAACGTGTACTTGGACAAGTCGACACGCCCCTGTGGGGCCGTGGTCAGGTCCAGCAGCTGGCCGTGTGCCGTCTGGTAGGTGACCTGGGCCAGTGGGGCAAAGGGGCACAGCACTGGGTGGCAGGTGGAGCAGAAGTGCACAGCACTGCGGAGGAAGTGGGACAGCTGAGCTTTCAGGCGCAGCCCAAGGGTGCCAGGGTGAGCCCAATGTGAGCCAGCATGTGCTGAACACCAGTCAACTGGCAAAAGGGCATTGGAGCAGGAGGTCTAAGGTTGGGCTGCTTTGCCTCTCTGAGCTGGGAGGGAGGCGTACTGCTGACCTCATGGAACAACTCCATGACCTTAAGGTAGCCTGGGTGCCCTGCCATGTGCTGCTTGATGATCTTGAAGATGCAGCACTCCAGCAGGATGTAGTCATTGCACGCAATCATCCCAACCTGCCACCGCAGACCAAACACACTCCCGTGCACATACACACCATAAATCCGCACATATATGCCGTGGGACTGCAGCAGGGCCGCTTTCGTTTGATCCTGGCTGCACATGGAAGGATGCCCGGATGCATGCTGGTGTGCGTGCCAGTCTCTGCTTTGCGGCGTGCGATGCCACATGGCACTCTGCTGCTATCAGCTGCTCTCAAGCAAAAACCTGACACGGCTAGCAAATCGTACCTTTTCTTGCTTGTACCAGCAGGGCTGGCCACGCCGGGTGATGGACCCGTCCATGATATCATCGGCTACCAAGAAGAAGGCTTGCAACTGTGTATTGAAAGACATAGGCAGCAGCAATCATGAGCCAGCATGGCACAGCTCTACTCAGCTGATGTCAAGCTCTCACCCACTCAATGCACCAGCCCAGGGCATTAGCTTGCAGGACGTCTGCCTCGGCCAGAGCCTGCATAGAGAAGACCAATGCTCACACCAGCTTGCTTGTGTCAATATGCAGCACAGCAGCAAGGACAACCCTGCTCCGTGACCCCTTGCTTACCTCAGCACCCTTGATAGCTGCCAACACATCGTAAACAGCCATGCCACGATTGAGCTTGCCACCCGGCACATTGTAGTCTAAAACCTGCGCGGCAGGCGACCCGTTGTAGCACACATCGCGAAGGCCAGTGCGACAGGCAGATGTCAATACCTCTTGAAACCACTCTTTGGCGTGCGTCGGGTGCGATTGGACTACTGGGTCTTTCATAAGCTCCTCGCGCAGTATGTTGTACACGTCCATGAAGCTCTGCATATTTGGAGGTCGATGGGTTAAACTGCGATTGCGATTGCTAAAATCTGGGTCGAGGCTTCCACCATTTCACGAAGCTGCTCACCTCTCTGGTATGAGTGTAGGTCGAACGCTGCCGCTTACTGGCTTGCATCACATCCGATACCATAGTGTTGAGCTGCACCCCGCCACCGCCAAGGAGTGCGAAGAGAGCTCTGGGCGCGAAGCCGCGCACGATCGTGGATGTAACGCTGCACATGAGCAAAACATTATGAGCAAGCCGCAGGTGCCTTCCGCGTGTGACCTGATGAGTTCCTGGTAAGCTCGTCATCTGAGCTTGGTAAGCGTATCCCTAGGCCTCTGCTAGCCAGCCTTGCCAGTCTGCCCTGCTAGCAATGCAAGGACCTTCAAGCCTTGAGCCTTGACACCGAAGACCAACGCCAACGCCCCATTACATACCGTGTTCCCAAGTGACCTCTGCGCGAAAGGCTGCAACATGGGGTTGGTAATCTTCATGCAAGTACTCGCTACAAAGTGCACCGATTGCGATAGCGTTTGTTGCATTGGCACCTGCGAACTACTCTGCATCTACTGGCAAGCGGCGCGTTAATCCTTGCATCAGAGTCCATGCCGGCGCAAGCGATCGCGGACACACCACAGCTGCTCACTATCGATTGTTCTAGTGGTGAGTAGCGGCACCAATGAGCGGACTGCGCTTGGCATCGAACCGGAAGTACAATCACATTTCAGCCCGCCGGGCTTGCTCCGCGAGCCTTTCATCGGTGCAGGCGGCGTCGGAAGACCGTCGTTGGGCAAGTTACTGATCGACATCGCAAGAAACGCTCTCTCTCGCCAGCCACACAGGGGACAGGGACCCCCATCCACAAAGTAGCATGTTGTGGGCTGACCATTGTGAGTTTCCAGACTTTCGACTAGTAACTATGTTCCTTACTCAACGTCACAGCTGCTGGAGAAGAAAGCATGGCAATAAGTTGTTCAGGCCTGCTCAAATGACACTGGCGTGACCCAACTTTGCCTGCAGGAATGACTAGCCCACCCCGACCGTCCGGACCGTGCCCCCTTGCACCCCCTTGCACGCCCTTGCACCCCCACCCCCTCCCCAGCCCAGCATAGCCTTTCTACCTCCTCCTACCCCCTCCCAACCCCAGCCCCGCCTTCCCCCCACCCCCCCCACCCCTCCCAGCCCCCTCACTGCCCTCCCATCCCAGCTAACCTCCCAACCCCAGCCCCGCCTTCCCCCCACCCCCCCACCCCTCCCAGCCCCCCCATTGCCCTCCCTCCCTCCCTCCCTTCGCCCCCTCCGAGTCCCATCCCTAGCAACTCCTGCCCACCCCAATGGCGCGCAGCCGGCGGCGAGCTCAGCTCCAAGCCCTATTTAATTAACCAAGAGCTGGTTATTTGCACTGCCCTAAGGGCATGAAGGCCACAGCAAGGAGGGCTAAGGACGATGCCCAAGAGGTGCAGGCCGAGAATGAGTTGACGATGACCGAGGCCCAGTTGCAACAGACTTGTGAGGAGGTCCTTGAGGCTGCCCTGCTCGACCTTGAGGAGAAGCACAAGGACCTGCAGGCATCACACAAGCAGCAAAGGTTGGAGAACGAGTCTCTTGAAGCTGTGGTCAAGCAACAGGAGCTGGCTATGACTAATGCCAAGCGTGCTCAACACCTCCTCGAAGCCCAACTGCGCAAGTATCAGCGCCGCCCCTCACTTATTCGGAAGCAAAAGCAACAGCTGCAGGTATTAAAGCGGACGGGTGTGTCCACAAAGGTCCTGCAGGATTTGCGTGGTGGCGGTAGTGGGCAGTTCTCTGCTTCAGTCGGAGCTCCTGTGGGCAAGTCAGCATGATGGCTTACATGCTTTTGAGTTGTACCGGCATACCCAAGCTGTGCAGATCAGCCTGTCACAGACGTGGACCAACAGCTTGCAGCTCCTGTTAGACATGCAAGGCCAGTTGCAGCACTTGGTGCCAGCTCAGCAGCGACAGCAGCAGGGGCATCAACTGCTGACCTACCTTCAGGTGCATTGCCGAGCCATGTCAAGCAACTACGAACAGCACGTCCGGATACAGAATGCCCTGCCCGGCCTCTTTGCAGCTCTTGGCAGCTCTGACCCTGCATCGCGTTGGGAGGCAGCCCAAGAACTGGTTAGCCATGCAGAGAGGATGCAGCAACAACAGGAAGACCAGCAGCAACAGCAGGAAGTGGAGGGCCAGCAGCAGAAGAGAACAGGGCAGCGGCTGCCAATGTGTGACCCTCGTGTGTGGGACGCGCATGGCACATGGGAGAAGCATGAAGAGCAGATCCGTGCCATGGCTGACGACCACGCGCTGAGTGAGCAGGACCGGCCCGCATGGGGATGAGCAGGGGGCAGGTGCAAGTGCTGGTGTTGGTGTTGGTGCCGCCCCTGGGCTGCCCGCCCCTCCTGCTGCCCCCCCCTGGCAGCAGCTGGCAGCTGGCGCTGGTGCCACCCCTGGGCTGCCCACCCCTCCTGCTGCCCCTCCCTGGCAGCAGCTGGCAGCTGGTGCTAGTGCATCCCCTGGCATGCTCACCCCTCCATCTGAGCAGCAGGGGGCCACAGGGGAGCTGGACACGAGCTGGACACACAAGCGGGGGGCGGGCGGGAGGGATCGGACCCAACATGTCGAGCAAGGTGACATAGCCTGAAATGGCCTACACACCTTGTGAGGCATTGCAGAGTGGCCAGGCCAACAGTACTGCTCACGAAGGGGTCAAGCATCGCAGCAGCCTTGCATATTTCCGAGCATGGGTGGAGGGGCGTCGTTACATCGGTTTGGCATGCCATGTGGACCGTTTTGACTGCGGTGACTGTCCCTCACTATGTGCAGGTGCTCCTGGGCCACGTCGGTCGCGGCGGTCTCTCGCGGCGAGGCCCGCATGAGCAAAAAGTGCATGGATTTGAATGTGAAGATTTGAGCCGCCATAGCACCCAGCACACTGCACAGTATTTAATGATATCAAGTTGCACCGCATAGCTGACAGATTCATCTTTCTATTGATGTGCAATGCATAAATAGAAACCACGCGGCTGAGACGCTGCGTCTTTCTTGTTACCAGGGGTCGGTTTCCTATCATTTCCTGTCATTTTCTGTTAGTTGGGGTCGCCTGAGTGCCATAGCTGTTGCCATAGCCGTTGAAGCGCATGCATTAGCCGGCTGCCGTGCTCCAACTGTGCCAAGATACACAGGAGGAAGGGCTTGCATCGCCTCCTGAGGTGAGAGGTCGAAAGAGGTTGCTAATGGTGGGCTATGGGCGGTCGGCAGCCAGCAGCGGGGATGGGGTGTGCCTAGAGCTGCGTTCGCCACTGCTCCAGGTAGCGGTTGACATGCAAGTAGTGCAGCATGCGACCTGTCCTGGCCTCCAGTTCCAGTCTTTGCCGCCATGGTGGCCTCTGCAACATGCTCTTGACAGGCAGGCCCTTGCCATCACTGACTGCTGGGAGTTAGGGGTTGTGTCAATATAGTCCCCTCGACATCTACGCTTGTAGTCTGCCTTACCCCCATTGCTTGCTGCCCATGGTCATACGCTTGTTGACCTCTGCCACAACTGCGTCGACTTGGGCTGGGCTGAGATCAGGCAGGGCTGCCTCCACAAGGCCACGCAGGCCAGCCTTGATGACCTGGCGACGCTCTGCAATCACTACCTTGGCAGCCTGCCCCTGCCCCTGAACTTGCTGCCCACTAGCACTGGCGCCTGCAGACACGGGAAGGCACAGCGCACGCACGGCAGGATTTGATGCACGGAGTCGCATTGTCGCGTGGCGCACACTGCGTCGCGTCGTCAGTTAGCCTCGAGGGGGCCTAGCCTGTCGTTGAGCTTTGTGGCTTACCGGCTGCACTCTGCGCGGGGGAGACGGGGAGCTTGCGTTTTCTCTTCGGGGTCATATCAGGGGTTCAGTAACATTATCCAAGCGGAGTGGCCGTGTTGGGATGTGCATCGGGTCGCCACCTAACCGGAGTACCGGCACACGGAGTGGGGCGGAAGTGAGGTCCATTATATTACATTTATATGACATGGTGCTGTCCCCACAGTGGCCGAGTTCTCCAGTGATGGGTTGTGTGGAGTTCAGGCTGGAGGTGGTGGTGGTGCTGGCAGTGATAACTTTACCATGTCCATGTGCACTGGGTATACTCCACACAGCCCAATATTACCATTTGAGTCGGACCATTTGAGTCGGGGACTTGTCATGAAGTCAAGGAGGTCAGCTAGCAGCTTGATGACAAATGCTCCACCCAGTTGTTTGCCAGCAGCTTCTTGGGAGGCACTGCGTGGAGGGACTGCGTGGAGGCTGCGCGGGCATGTGGTGCATGAGGTGCCGCCCACCCCCCCCTCCCCTTGCCCCCTTGGCCCCACCTGGGCCCCTGGCCCCCTGGCCCCCCTGGCCCCCCTGACCCTGTCGCCCCACCACAAGCCCCCCCATGGGGCAGGCGGCTGGGCCGTGACACCAACCTGTGCCTCAACTTTCAAAGCTTTGGGAAGAGTTTGTGACGTGCGGAAAGGCCTAGAGGCTCTGCCTGCCTCTGGCCAGCACGGCTACAAGCTGGTGAACGACCGGCTGCCCAAGACCAGGCAGAGGTTGCACCGGGCAGCAGAGTGCCGGAGGAGCAAGGGTGGCTGGCTCGCAAACACCCATAGGGCCTAGTAGGTAATCCAGCTGTCCGCCTTACAAGCATCGAGCTGTTGGGTTTGATGGGAATCCCAGTGGTCTTAGAAGGGAACGTGCCACCAGGGATGAGGTTTGTAGTCATCGAGGGAGTACCCGTTTACCCACAGGTCAAAACCTCGGCATAATGCTTGCCTGGACATAAGTGTGAAGAAAGTTGCGTGGATGTCGCGACATGGGTGTGCCCCTTGCAAACTCACCCCAGCCGGGTGTATGTAGAGTAGTTGGTGATGGGTCACACCGTTACGAACGTAACTGGTATGTCTGATTGGCAGAAAACCCATACTCATGTGAGTCATGATCCCCTCATGTGAGTAATGATCCCCTCATGCGATGACGACCAGCTTCTTTATAGTGTTGCTATAGTGTTGAGCTATAGCGCTGCTGTAGTGTTGAGCTTGCGGCTGTGGTGCTGAGCTTGCGGGAGTTGACGGGACGTAATGGCCCCCCTTGCCGGGCTTGACTGGCGCGAAGTCAACCAAGGTGTACGCCACAGAATCCACAGAGCCGAGGACAGGCTACGAGAAGGGATTGCAAACACATATGCACAAGGGAAGCACAAGCTAAACAACGCGGGGCAGCGGATGCGCAGCACCCCTGACTGGTGCGAGGGTCGAAGTAGGAGCTGCACCAGGATTTGTGCAAGCTGTGCAAGCCGACAGCAACTGCCCCCGGCTCCCCTGCCCTTGAACGTTTGCATGGTTTCACTCTGTAACAGGATACGGCGATCAGTGAGGTTGAGCCTAGCTCTGAGCTTCTTTGGGCTCATGGGCCACACAGGTGACTGCCAACATGTGCTTCAGTCCAACGAACAGCTGCTCATACGCGAGAGGAATGATGTCTGTGCAGTGCACTGGCACCCGGAGTATGCGGACAAAATTAAACAGAGCTGCAACTGGGCGGCCATCACATGTGTTGAGTGTTGAGGTGTTCAGCTACTGAGGAAACTTGCATTCAACTTCAGTCACATGTTCAGCTGTTTTTTTGTAGGTGGTGGTTACTGCCCCCCTAATTGGGAAGGTGGCTGAGGTGTGTCAAGCTGTAGAGTCAATCCCTGCCATGCATCGTACATTGCACAAGTGATATTCAGTAGGAAGGACATACACAAGCTGTCGTAGGATGCAATGCTCGCACTGATGCAAAGCTGAAAACAGCCAAGAACTGAATGTTAGACACAACATACTGCTTGCTATAAGGAACACTGCCTGCTTCCTGTCATCCATAGTGTGCAGCATGTCCTTTGTGTGTGCTCACTAAAGCGACCGCAATCCTCCCACTCGTCCCCTTCTCTTTGGTGCTGAATAAACGTGCCTGCAATGAGCGGTGTTGTAAGCCAGTCTGCTGCTGCTGCTTCGTTGCGGGATGCACCAGGTGTCTGTGTACAGAATCATTGGCACCATCATTGGTGGTGCCATTGGGTACCTGGCATACAGCGTGGGTTATTGGTGCCTAGGCTTGTATGGGTGAGTGTGCGGTGTTCCACTAACAGCCACAATCAGGCACAAGCTTGTATTGATCAATCCAACAGTAGCAAAAGGTGATAGCACACTTGCAAATCAGTTCACAACTAGCGTTTTCAGGGGGGTGTCTATTGCCTCGGGATGAGACTGTTGCTCCATATTGCACCTGTCCCTAGTGCACTACTGCATTACACCCCATTGTGCAGCGAGTGGTACAGTACAACTAAGGTGCCTGTGTGAGCTGTAGACAACAGACTATGAGGAATAGGCTGTAGGTTCTGGACCAATCTCTGGTCACTCAACAAGGATAGAACCTTCTCAACCTCAAGCCGACAGGGATGCGCTTTACTAAGCCAGCATCATGAACAGGAGTGGGCTGACAGATGAGAGGCAGTTCCGACGTTGGTGCTGCCTAGACGTCTGAAGTGAACTGTGCTGGTGCTGTGCTGTCACTGTTGGACATGCAATGTACTTGAGCATAACCCTTGCTTCACTGTTGCTTGCTATCGTGCAGTGCTGGCATTGTGGTCAGCTGCTTCTCCTGGGTGGTAGTGGTGCCCACCGTCTACCTCGCTTACAAACACCAGGCAGACCAGCTGAGCAAGTTTGTGCAGCTTAGTAAGCAAACACCATGCTAATGGTCAGCTTTGCCACATGCAATATTGCTTACAAGTACAGCAGCCAACAAGTCACAACTTGTTGCATGCTTGCAGCATATATCATCATTGCCTTCAACGCCAAGCCGGAGAAAGGTGCGATTGAGGATGCAAGAATGGCATTAAACTCTGTTTAAACAGTTGTGTTGCTGGGCGTACCTTTGCATGTCATTCACAACTGCTCAGGTTTGCACACTTTGTTCTGTCCCTCAATGCACACCTCCTGTCTCCATGGCTGCTCGTGCCAGGTGCTGCTATCCTGGCAGCTCTCCGTGTGGCTGGCATTATCTCTGGCGGCATCATGTCGCTGCTGCTGGCCGTCATCATCCTGCCTCGCAGGTAAAGGTAGTTGCACAACACCTTGGCCCTCAACCTAGAGCCTTCATTGCGTGGAACACTAAGTGTGGACCATTACAAAGCGGTGTTTTTGTCTGTGTGAATTTCCCATGCACATGGCATACACATGGCATACACATGGGCATGGTCGCCTACCACCTACACTAGTGCCTGACCCAGAGGGCTGTGATGTAGAGTTGGCATGCCAAACATGCACTAATTGTAAGCTAAGAACAGCTCAAGATAGGGGGCACACACTACTGTGCCCCTGCAGGCTGCTGCTGCTGCTGCTGCTGCTGCTGCTGGGCCTTGGGTGGCTTGTCTCGCAGCCGCTTGTAGCCCAGGCCAGGGTACTCCTTGCCCTTGCGGGCAGCTTCCCCTGCTCTGGCCAGTAGCACAGCTCCAGTGGGCGCCACTTGGCCTTCCCAATGCGCTGCATGTTCAATGCTGCATTGCAATCCCTGTCTACCCACCTGCCTGCCTGCGGTGCTGGCTTGGCCTTGGCAGCCTTGCCCATGCCCTTGCATCTGGGGTTGCTGCTGGGAGGGCCCGCCGCTGAAGGTTGTTCAGGCCACTGGCATGCCGAACCTGGCCCTTGGTCTACCCCTGGCTGCCCCGACTTCGCGTCCCACACCCCTGAGGCTGCGCTGACTGCCTGGGTGAAGCCAGGGTCGATGCCCACCCCGATTTGAGTGGTTGTCACAACACATGGGCCGCTGCTGCTGGGGCTGCTGCCGTGAGGTTGTTGCTGCTGAAAGGTCCCCTCTTGAACCACCTGTCCCAATGCTGGCTCCGGGTTGGCTCTGCGGTGAATGCGTCCTCAGTCTCCCGCCACTTGCCCTCATTGCTGCGTTGCATGTCAAAGGTTGCTTTGCAGCTCTGGTGCAGCTGACTTCGTGGCTGTGGTGCTGAGGACACTATGATCTTTTTCCTACATTTAGGGCATGGTGGGAGTCTAGTGCCCTGGCAGTGACACAGTGACCATCAGTGAAGATGTCACAATGCAAGGCGCTGCCTGCTAACCAGCCCATGGCTCTCGTCTTTGTTGCCAACTAGCGCTGTGACTGCTTTCTTCACATGCGCTGCTCCTGGCAGTGCGACGGTGGAGTCGTGTCGAGAGATGAAGAAGGCATTGAAAGCACTGGTGGAGCTGAACAGAGCTGTGTGGTCTTTCTCCACCTCGCCTGTCCCTTCAGACAGCAAAGTGTGGGTAACCCTTACCTAAATGCAACATATGGGACAGGCCGACACGCCTTGATACACTGTTTCCTTGCTTGTGATCACCAGCCTTGCTCAACTTTCATGCCATGCTGCACACCTTATTGCACTTGAGCAGCGTGTATGTTGCTGCTTTTCCTGCAGGAAAGCGCGCAAGGGGGGTGTGATGGATCGCCTCAACAAGACATACCATACGGAGTTAGCTTCGACAGGACACCATGGCCTTGTGCATGCGTTTAAGAGTGATGCAGACCTACACCGCACATCCGAGGCACTGCACTCTATTCTCAACTCAGGTCAGTGACAGCTGAGCACTTGGCTTAACTGAAGTGTTTCACCCTTTAGTACTCCAAAAAGCAAAGGTGTATAGGTCCGTATAGGTGCGGCCCTGGTCAGGGCCGGGTCAGGTCCAGGCTGCAGTGCGATCCCACTCCACACCACTAGCGGCCACTGCACGCTCACAACCCAGGTTTGGGTTGCTGTCCTGGTCCTAATGAGGGCGAAGGATGGGAGTCATAGTTGGGCAGGCTGGGCGGATGTGCTAGGCTAAGGGTGCTGGGTGCCTGCCTGGCGAGGCTGGGGAGCTCTCCTGGCACAGCATGTCACACCCCTTACTGTCTTGCTGGTTCCAATCAACAAACCTGTGGATCTGGGCTCCCTGTCTTATACAGTTCTGTAAGACTGTATGAAAGACACCTACATCTCTCACCATGCAAGCAGGCATAGCATGCTTCTGCTAATCATGCTGCAACCCTGCCTCATTAATTGTAATGATGGCTGTTTGTTACAGAGGAGTCCAAGCGGGAGGGAGAGGTGGAGAAGATGTTCTCAACGTGAGCGTGTGTCAGGCGCCAGCAGCAAAACAGCTGAGGCCACTATTGGCAACACCTGATCCCTTGCCCCACACGCAGTGTTTACAACACTCTGAACAAGGTGGAGGACATGTTGGCATCGGCCCGTGGCGAGGTACGGCTTTTAGACAAAGAAAACTCATTCAACATGGAACAACTCGCTTGACTGTGGGTAATCTCACTCAACTACAATCAATTTGGAGCATCCTCGGTCGCATCCTTGATGACTGCAAACCCCACATCGATGGCACGTTCCATCCAGCCAACTGGACACCATTGGGCACCTCGCCAAAACTAACAGCTTGACGCTTCAGTTGCTACCAGGAGGCAGCTTACATTGTGGTGCAGCTGGGATTCAGCAGTGAATGGCAGGGCTGGAGGCCGACAGCTCAGCAGTCACAGCACCAGCCCAGCACTCTCCTTCTACGGCTTTCATCTCCTTGCAGACCTGCCCACCTGTATGCGTGCATTTGTTTGCTGCAGGTTTTTATCCATCAGTTTTGGGGGTACTATATGTTTCTGCCCAGCTGGATCCCACTCTCGCTGTATGGGATCACCTTCAAGCAACCAGGTAAGTACTCTGCTTGTCGACGCAGCGTTGAAGGCACGGGTCAAGGGTTTGGGTTGGGGATGCAGGTCAGGTGACCCTGGCTCTCCATCATGCACGCCATCATGCACGCACCTCCTGATGGCAGGCATGGTACTAGCAGGGTTGAATGAAACATGCCACATGCGCCTGCCATATGGTGCTGCTGGCAGGGAAGTGGCACCTGCCATATGAAGACATGGATGTGCTCATCACTGTGGTGCGCCGCATTGCACGCCTTCTCTGGTCCTTACTATTGGATTTTGAAGACGGCTGGGACACGACAATGCGGGTGGGTGGTGAGGGTGAGTGATTAGATGAGAGTGAGTGCTGCCTATGCTGTGCTGCACAGAAGTGTGTACTGCTGCAGCAGCCCCCAACCCACCATGATCCACCATATTGTCCCTGAGACTGCGGCGGCCAACCCCGTGTACTCTTGCTCGACTCCTAAGTGGCTAATATACACAGATGAGATTACAGATGAGACACAGCACCTTAGCTCTCAACCTTGAGCATTCATTGCAGTCGAACACACTAATTGTGAACCACTACAAAACGGTGTTTTTGCCTGTACAAAAGGGCCTCCCATGAGACACAGTGTAAGCTGAGACAGCTCCTGCTTGGCCTTGGGCGCCTGTGTTCAAGCCGCTTGTAGCCCTACCCAGGGTGCTCTTTGTAGTTGGTGGGCATCTTTATCAGCCTTGGCCACCAACACAGCTCCAATGGGCACCACTTGCTTTCATCAAAGTGCTGCGTGCTTAGCGCTGCATTGTGATCCTGGTCCACCCACCTGCCTGGGGGGCTGGCCTTGTCAGGGCATCACATCAGACTTTGCAGCGCATAGGGGCGAGCATGCAGCGCCCCCTGGAGCTGTGCCAATGGGAGGACCTGGAGGCTCTGCCCCCCATTGGCAATGAGTACCAGCAGGGCTACAAGCGGGTCAATGACCGGCTGCCCAAGGACAGGCAGCGGCTACACCGGGCTGCAGAGTACCGGCAGGGCATGGATGGGCGGGCCCACAACAATAGTGCATATGGCCTGGTAGTTTGCACAGGCTGTTAGCCTTACAGAGCTGTTAGTTTTAATGAGGTGCCCAATGGTCTAGGGGGGAACGTGCCATCGATGTGGGGTTGGCAGTCATTAGGGGTGCGACCGAGGATGTTACAACTTGTTTGTAGTAGCTGAGTGAGATTACCCACAGTCCAACATGTTGTTCCTTGTTGAGTGAGTTCTGTTTGACTGTGAAAGCACTGGCTCCAGGCTAGGACAGTGAGCTGCATTAGCTTTCATATCAAGCACTCTACAGTCAGCTGCGCCCTTGTGGGTGAGCGTCGTTACACTCTGCAGGTCGTGCTGGCTCAGTACTATCCAACTTCGCTAATGTCCGAGCTCTCTCATTACTGCCACCGCAGCCTCCTGGACCTTGCTACAGCTTTTCCCAACTGCCATGGCATTGAGATCGACAACCTGATGAACTTGGGACAAATTGTGGAATGTGAGTGATTGGCTGAGGCATAGGGATAACCAATGCCTAGCTACTCGCATCCACCGCCTCCTGTCCCTGCTTAGATGGAGAGCACATGCATTGCAAGGTGCCAGCAGCTCCCTCATCAGCCCAGCTAGGTGCCAGCACCTTGGCTCTCAACCTTGAGCATTTGTTGCAGTCGAACACACTAATTGGGATGATCATGACAGCATGAACATGTGCCCAGGGTCTTGATAACCTTAGTATGAGACACAACTGCCACAGGCGGCACTGCAGTGCTTCTTGATGCACCTGCACAGTATGGGAGCCTAGGTGCCAGCATGGGCACTCCGACGCTCTGCCTGGATCTTTCACCTGGACATTGCATATGCACATCCTGATTGTCAGACTTTACTTGTTACATCAGCCATGCGTGCTGTTCTCCATGCTTGCAGGTTTGCTACACATCAGCAATGCGCGCAACAAGTGAGCCATTCTCCACGATTAGCTTGCCTGCAACGTCTCCTATCTGGCGCTTACCTCCAGCTCCAGCTCCACCTGCCCTTGAGCATGGCCTGCAGCAAAGGTGACATTAGTGGCAGTTAATCGCACAGTCGCTCTACCTTTGTGGCTGTGCCTGCAGGAGCAATGGCAGACCACGCAGGAAGCGGCAGTCACGCCTGTCCCCCAACGTGGGCACCACCACCCAGCCTTCCGTCCTGACTGACGCTCTGGACCAGGCCCTCTCCCGCAGCTCCCCACCCAAGACCTGCTCAGACCAAGCAGCCCAGCTGGCCCCCCAGAGCAGCACCCCCTTGGCCTTTGTCTCACGCCAGCTATCAGCTGCCCCTGGGGAGGTGTCACTCTTAGAGCTGCCCCCCCGGCGCTTGGCCCGCATGGCCATGTCCCTGTCACCAGACCATGCCTGTGCCAGTGGACTGTCACCTCTGCTGCCTCTCAAAGGCCATGCAGCCTCACCTGTGGCCCATGCTGCCTCGCCTGGTACTCATGCAGCATCACCAGCACTAGGGCAGGAGCAGCAACAGGGTCTGGGTGGGTTTCCTCTTCCTGATGGCCGCCCGCTGGCTACCATCAGCGAAAAAACGCTGCAGTCATTGGCGTCATCCAGTCAGTCTTCACGTTCTAGTTCCCTGCTGCACCCATGTACCCTGCCGCTGCCGCCAGTGACACCCACGGCAAGCTGCACAAGCTCACCCTGTGCCGTTGACGTGGCTGACACCACACTTGTCTTACAACCGGCGATGGTGAGCGCCACTGTTTAAGGACGGGACAGTACCTACAAGCGTGCTCAGCTACATGAATTGTGCACTGTGTCCCTCAAAGCTTTCCCCAAGCCCTACCACAGACCAGTTGCACGTTTCTCTGGCATGCAGGCAAAGGGCAGCACCAAACCTGGGACAGCAGGCGGCTCCATGTTGCGGCACAGCAGCAGCAGCCCCTTCGCCTCATCTGCTCACTTGTGCATATCAGCGGAGGAGGACCTGGGCACAGGCAACAGCAGAGCTCGGGGACAGGCAACCGGTCTGAAAGGAGCTCCGCCTGCTCATGGCAGTACCCTTCCCAAAGCAGAAACAAAGTCTGAGGGAGAGATTATGGGAAATAGATTGGCCAGTGGGGAAGGAAAGGTGCCGCCGGTTAGTGCCTTCCAGGCTTTTGCTGTAGTTGGGAATGGGCTAGCAGCAGCTGCACCACCACTGAGCCAGCAGCACCTGCCAGACACTGCAGGTCTCAATGGCTGGTCAAGCCAGGGGCCAGAGCAGGGACCCATACCGGGGTCTTGGACCCCAAGGCCGCAGGGTGGCAGTACAGGCCAGGCTGCCAGGGAAATAGAGGAGGCGCCTCTGCTGCCCGCGTCAGCCCAACTCAGTGACCAACGCATGGAGTGTACCAGCTGGCTAAGTGGCCAAATGATGGGCCTGGACAAGCTGGGCTTCGGCAGGACGTCCGCAGGGAGCATGCAGACTATGGCTGCCGCTAACCATGTGGGTTTGCCACATTGACAAATGTAGAATCGCCCCAGTATTCCACCAAAATGGCTCCCTGGCTGCCACAGTAGGCGCTTTTGCCTCTCAGCCCCATAATTTGCCTGCCTGGCCTGCCTGCATCTCGTTCTGTCTGCACCTTGTTAACACTCCCTTGCCCTTGTGCTGCAGGTGCTGGCTGGCAACTCTAGCTTTGGTGCATCCAGTGCCCAGGCTGGCCCAGCCCACTCTACTTTGACCATGGGTGTGCAGGTGAGATCTGCCCAAGTCGTAGTTGAGAGCCCACCCTGTTGTGTGCTGCTGTGTCCTGTGTGGCTACGTGTGTTTCAGCAACAGATGAGTCAGCTCCAGGTTCCACTGTGTCCATGACATGTGTCTCTGAAGCCGCTGGAGCCGCCCCCTGCACTATGGACCCCCTACCGGGTGACTAGCCAGTTTGGCATGGTACACATGCATTTATTTACAGGCTAGTTGGGCCTTGGGTGCTCAGTGTCGCAGCCTCTTGTAGCCCAGGCCTAGGAACAACAGAGGAGTCAGCCTGATATGAAGGTAGCTGAGTAAGACTACCCACAGTCAAACATGTTGTTCCTTGTTGAATGCGTTTTGTTTGCCTGATATGAAGAAGGCTCCGGCAGGCAATGGCACTGCAGGTTGAGCAGAAGGAGAGATGCCTCAGACCTCCAGGCAATAGTCTCCATGTAGCCATGTTGTGTTCATGCTGTGTGGTGATGCAGCCACGTGCGTTGGCAGCGCGCCTGGAGAGCTTGATGGCCAATGTGGCTGTGGAGCCTGTCACCTTCCCAGCCACAGAGGAGGGCTTCGTCAGCCAGGTGGGGTGCTAGTACCAGGTATGCACCTACGGCTTCACCTACGACCTGTAGTAGTCAGCACTTGCACTATGTAAGAACCAGCAGCACTGTCCACTGCTTGGGTGGTGACTTGCGGGGATACAAAAGAGTAAGATAGGCTTGGCTGCTCAGTGGGCATACTAGCTGCTTAATGACATGTGCCATGTGCCAGTGCAGGTCAGGTGGCACTCGCTGCAATGGCTGCTGGACGAACTTGTCGAGGAGCTCGAGGAAGCCTACCTCACAGTCTCTGTCATCATGGGCAAGTTCCCTGTGCCCATGAGATGAGGGTGGCAGCATTGGCAGTAAAGGGCAGATGTCCCAGGCTCAGAGCAACATAGCAGCACTTGCAGCATGGCAGTGCCTTCATTGGCACTTTCCCCAACAAACACATCATGCAGAGCAGTATTGTAAGCAAGTCTGCTGGCAGGTGGGGCGTGGCCAGAGGTAGGAACTAGAGGCTGTGTTTGACAGGGTGGAACAGATCGGCAGGTTCCAAGTTGCATGGCTTTGTCTTGATGGTTGGTGATCATGGACACACCCAACTTGAATACATATGTACACACAGTGCTTGACCAGCACACGTGCTACGCTGCCCCCGGCGTTGCCATGTGGCTGAGCTACTTTGGTCAGCAGCAGCTATTGCAGCAGCTTTAGCTAAGCTTTAGCGTTTCGCTCACGTCATTGTTACGCCACCCTATAATTTACATGTTTGTGTATACACACCACGCCGCAGCACCTTGGTCCTCAACCTAGAGCCTTCATTGCCGTGGAACACTAAGTGTGGACTACTTCAAAGCGGTGCTTTTGTCTGTGTGAAGTTCCCATGCACGCAGTATGCACATGGCATACACATGGACATAGCTTTGCTTCGCGGCGCTCTTCAACTTTATCCTAGTCATTGCGCCACTAGGCTCATGTCAGCTACCAACTCATACCAGTTCGTCATTTCGCCACATCACACTCGCACCTCCAGGAGGCAGGCATACAGCGTGGGCCATTGGTGCCTGGGCTTTTATGGGTGCTTAAGTGAGCCAGCACCTTTGCTCTGAACCTTGAGCATTCATTGCAGTCGAACACACTAATTGTGAACCACTACAAAACGGTGTTTTTGCCTGTGTGGAGTTCCCATCGCATGTGTATGCCATGGCCTACACATGGCATACACATGGTCACGGTCGCCTACCACCTACAGCATTGCCTGACCCCTGTGACAGGGCATGCGTAGAGTTGGCATGACAAAACATGCACTAAGCGTAAGCTGATGACAGCTTCAAATGGGGGGGGCTTGCTGCTGCTGGGCCTTGGGTGCCTTGTCTCGCAGCCGCTTGTAGCCCAAGCCAGGGTACTCCTTGCCCTTGGCTGGCAGCTTCCCCTGCCCTGACCAATAGCACAGCTCCAGTGGCCGCCACCTGCTCTCCCCAATGCGCTGCATGTTCAGGGCCGCATTGCAGTCCCTGTCCAGCCACCTGCCTGGCTGCGGTGCTGGCTTGGCTTTGGCAGCCTTGCCTTTGCCCTTTGTGGGCTCAGCTGTCTCTGGCTCAGCCTTGGTGCGCTTGGCTGGCAGGGGAGTGCTGGGCCCTGGCTCTGAGGCTGCTGCTGGCTGTGTGGCTGCCTGGCTGCTGCGTGGGGCCTGTGGGGGCTTGCGTGGGGGCACTACTGGGCACCACATCATGCCCCGCACTGGCTGGTCACGCTGCTGGCTCCAGGCTGGCCGCACTAGGCGGGGTTCCACCTGCCCTGCTGGGGGCTTCCAGCCTGCAGGCCTGGTGGCCCTGCGCTTGTTCAGCTGCCTCTCACAAGGCTGCTGGCCATTCACCGCTGAGCTGACCCGGCTGGTGCGGTGCTCATCCACTAGCACCACCATGCCCCGCCGCTGGTCTGTGCCCCTGGTCCTGCACACCACCTTGCGGCAGGCACGCAACACCGCATCAGCACCCCACCCACCCCCAGTGCCAATGGTAGCTGCTCCAAAGAACACCACCAGCTGCTTGGCATGCCCATGACGCTCCATGGAAACCTCGGCCATGCCCTCCTCCAACTGCAGCCATGCACACAAGGCATGTCACATGGTGGCTGACATGGTGGCGCCAGGTTAGGCATGGCACAGTCAACTACCTTTTCATGTCATGCCCATGCTTCCTACCAATCCACCACCTCCCAGCTCCTAACCCTACCTTCCTCCTACCCACCCTCCCACCCTCCCTCACCTTCTTGAAGAACTGCTCCAGTGTCCGGTCCTGGGCTCCGTACAGCCTCAGCCGCTGCTCTGCCCACTTGGGGTCCAGGTACACCTCCCACACCACATCCCAGGTGGCCAGGGTGACGGTGATGTGCTTCAGGTTGGCCTCCAGGGAGGTGCCAGCTGGGCTTGCTGCTGCCAGGTGCTGGAGGTGGGGCTTGATCGGTGCCAGCCACCGCTCAGTGTTACGGCGGGCATTGTTCAGGCCACTGCCATGCTTGACCTCGCCCTTGGTCAGCTTCCACCGGCGCAGCTGGTCTGCCTGCAGCTGGCCTGTCATCGGGTCCCACACCCCAGAGGCTGCGCTGACTGCCTGGGTGACGCCGGGGTCGATTCCCACCCCAATCTGAGTGTCTGGGTTGAACACAAAGTCACGCTGCTCAGCTAGGCCCTTGCCAATGCGGGGCAGTCCCAACTCATGGGCCGATACTGCTGCTGCACCTGGGGCTGCCGCTGGGCTGCTGTTGCTGCTGGAGGGGCCTGCTGCTGAGGGTTAGCGTAGAGCTTGACATAGCGCTCTGCATGCATGCATGCAGGCAGGACAGGTCAGGTCAGGTCAGGTCAGGTCAGGTCAGGTCAGGTATAAGGTCAGGTCAGGTCTAAGGTCAGGTCAGGCCAGGCCATGTCAGGTCTATGTCAAGTCAGGTCAGGTCAGGTCTATGTCAAGGTCCAGGTCCAGAGTCTATTCACCACCACCACTTGCCTGAGTTGGAGTAGTGCTGCTGCATGGCGACCGCCAGCTGCATGGAGTGATGGCTGATGGTGTTATGGTCACCGGTGAAGTTGGCGCTGCCCAGCTGCTGCAGCTTGGCTAGTAGCTCCTGGTTGCTGGGGTCATCAAAGGCAGGCTTGATGCTGAAGTGCTTGTTCTGCCTAGCGCGCCCAAGCCGCCGCTGCAGCTGGTTGTAGGGGGTGAGGAAGGTTGTGTTGGCAAAATACAGGCAAAACACCTTGAGCTGCTGCAGCAGGACTGGGTCTTCACTGTCTAAGGGCATGGGTGGCCCAGTGGGAGCTGCTGGTGGGGGGTGGCGAGCAGCAAGGCGGGCGCTGGGTGGGCGCAGGGTGGGTGGCGCTGGGGCAGGCTCTGGCTCTGGCTCTGGCTCAGGGTCAGGGTCTGGCTCAGGCTCCCAATCCATGTCCATGCTGGCTGGCTGGGCAGGGACTCGCATGGGGAGTGGGGGTAGGGGTGCAGCATCCAGTGCACGGGGAGGCTGCACGGCTGGAGGTGTAGGGGCGCTGGGGTACCCAGGGGTGGAGTAGCCCACAAGGCATGTCAGGAATATCCTGAGCACATACAGTGACGCGATGACGCGGAGCTGAGAATGGATGCCGGCCCTCAGCTGGAAATGGGCCAGTAGCTTTCGCTTCGTCTTCTTGCAGCCGCGCAGCACGGCGCCACCCGGGACTTTGATGACCTGCGGCGACCAAGCACAATCAATATTTTGACAGGGCCGGCACATCATGCGGGGACACAAACGAAGCGGGGACACGAGCAGTGCGGGGTCAGTCAATGCGGTATGCGCCCCCGTGCGCACCTGTCGGCGCTGGGTTTTCCATTCAGCCCTTCGCTCCTCGCGTTGTTTGGCTGGAGGGGTCCTAGGACCTGCGCTGGCATGAACAGAAGCGAAGTGAGCAGCGCGGAGCTCACTGGACTGCACGGTTGCAGCGGACCACACCACGACTACGACGAACCTTGTTTTCGCGGGCTTTCAATCGGAAGCGGGGCTTGCTCCGCGGCACTGGGCCGCTTCCTCGGAGGCATTGCGCCACTAGGCTCATACCTACTAACACCTGCTGAGCTCCTACTTATACCCAGGAGGCGATGTCACGCACTCTCGCACTCCCAAAGGGCACACTCCCAGAGGGCACTCCGACAAAAGGGCCTCCCAAAGGGCACACTCCCAAAGGGCACTCCCAAAGGATACTGACCCAGCATCAGGGACAGGGACAGGCTGATGGGTACACCACGCCCCAGTACAACATCAACCTCGCTCAATGCTACATCAGGTACAGCATCAGCAGACATACAAGGCGATCAAGCTCACGAAACATTGAAAATGCATGTTGGTAACCATGCAGTGCCATGTCGCAGCCACGGGAGCTGTAAGTGCAAGCGTCACGGAATATGCAGACACATGCAAAGCACTCCAGACTATTGCTACAGGTTTGCTGATGCATGGCTATTGCTACAGGTTTGCTGATGCATGGCAAAGCGCACAAGATCCATGCTTTATATTTGGTGGACTGGTATGCTACAGTAAGCATAGCAAAAGCAGCTGCATGCTGCCAAGAATGGCAAGCCACATATGGGCACCAAGGTCGTGGAGTCAACGCAGAGGGCAAAGCGCCGCAGCCCCGTGAATGGACGCACAGAAAGTGGCCCGGCCAATGACCGGGTGCAGCAGCATGCCGCACAGCACACCACCTGAGGCCAAGCCATGCATGTCCACTGGCCATTGATCCACCAGCTGCGGTTGGGGGACAACCCTCCCTTCTGCCTGCAGCCGCTCAGACAGGGTAAGCGCGAGGTGGGCAGGGGCACGGGCATGCAACATCGGTCTCGTCGTCAAGTGCTCGGTCCCAGTGCTGGTTGGCCTGCCGGAGTCAGCGGCAGCGGGCGCGGGGTGCAGCGTCCCATCGGGCATCAGGACGACCCGGGCAGTCAAGGTGGCGGCAGGCGTGTAGGCGGAGTCGTCCTCCGCCGCTGTGTGCACAACATCAGGCGAGAAGGGGCTGATGCTGTGGCAGCGCGCAGCGAGGTCCAGCTGCAGGGTGGCTTCCGCCAGAGGGTTGTGGGGCGCGAAGAGGGACCCTGGCGACGCCTGGGGGCTGGCGGTGACGGCCAGTACTCGGACCTGCGTCAACAAGCACTGCGTGCCAGCTGTAGGTCATCAGTGATAGGTCATCTCATCAGTGATGCAAGGCTGTGGGCCAGGCATGACATAATCTACACATCACAAACTAACCGCATCGCACTCTAGCAGCAGTACTTGGTAGGCAAGGGGTCAGCAGACCTATGCATGAACCAACATTGGCCATGCAGAGTAACGAGAGAAACAGGACCCAGGCATGTGTTGCAATGCGGCCACCGCACTGCATGCATGCACAGTTTGTGCGACAAGGTACCTCCTGCTATGAGTCAGTTGACTGCTGGATAAAATGAAATATGTTTACCAAGCCACCCCTAGCCATTTGCCATGTCCGATTTCAGACAGCCGGCTTAGCTTTGGAGCGAGGTATGATGATGTGTGACGCAGGTGCCCCTGAGCACCCTACAATGCCTAAACTGGTGGAGGGTGCCACTCCCCTGCCCTGTTCATGGGTGTGATGAGACTGACCTGCACATGTCCCAGCATGGCGCTGCCCAGCCTCTGGTGTGTCGAGATGTCCAGTGTCTGGAAGTTTGTGACACACGTGCCCTGCAGCAGAGCGCCGGGCCTGAGGCCTACCCAGGCTGCCACCCTCAGCCCTGCAGCTGCCAGGCAACCAGCTGGTACATCCTTCCCCAGGTGTGGGCCAGACACTGCTCCTGCTGCAGCGTGCACGGGGATACCTGCCTGGGTACCCATGCCTGCTGCTGCTGCTGCTGCTGTTGATGGTTCCGCTGCTGCTGTTGATGGTGATGATGATGATGGTTTTGCTGCTGTAGTGGCTGAAGGTGACGATGGTGCTGCTTTTGCCGCTGCTGTGGGGAGGGTGTTGGGCGCGGCAGGCCATGTGGGGCTGGTGGCAGGGGGCTTGGGTGCAGTGCTGAGGATGCAGTCCAGGTCCGCGGGGGTGAGCAGGAGCCTGGGGTCCCACAACACCCAGGTGCCCATGGCCTGGCGGCGGGAGGCCAGCCGCAGCATGTGGAGGGGCACCTGCGGCCAGGTAAGCCACAGCCAGCAGACACTAGGTCAGGTCAGGCAGCTGTGGCCGGCATTCGTCACTTGGGCAGCAGGCCAGGCAGATGCATAGCCTGCAGGTCAGGCGCTAGGGCAGCCGCCACCATCAAAGGCAAGGCATCTGGGCTGCCAGCTGTGTTCCTTATGTTTGAATAGAGGCTTGATTCAGCTTCCATGTAGTTATTGTTCTATAAGTCGTGTTGCTTGCATTCCCTTGTATCCCACGAATGTCATGGCCTGCCAAGGCTTGCCAACTAGCCATGCTGGTGCCACACTTGCATCACATTCCTTATTTCAATGATGAAGACCCAGCAGGAACTACCCACAGCTCCGACACAGCAGCCTGGTGGCATTCCACTGGCCTAACCGTGCATCAGCTTTGTGAGCTAGCCCCACGAGATCAATGCCAGCATGCAGCTGCAGCATGGGCAGCACTGCTGTGAGCGCTGTGGTGAAGGTAGTGAGTAGCTGCACCCCACCCTCACTACCCTGGCTGCACCTGGAACGTACCCGTGGCAGCACCTTGGCTCTCAACCTTGTGCATTCATTGCAGTCGAACACACTAATTGTGAACCACTACAAAACGGTGTTTTTGCCTGTGTGGAGTTCCCATCGCATGGCATGCACATGGCCTACACATGGCATACACATGGTCACGGTCGCCTACCACCTACAGCATTGCCTGACCCCTGTGACAGGGCATGCGTAGAGTTGGCATGACAAAACATGCACTAAGCGTAAGCTGATGACAGCTTCAAATGGGGGGGGCTTGCTGCTGCTGGCCCTTGGCTGGCTTGTCTCGCAGCCGCTTGTAGCCCAAGCCAGGGTACTCCTTGCCCTTGGCTGGCAGCGCTCCCTGCTCTGGCCAGTAGCACAGCTCCAGCGGCCGCCACCTGCTCTCCCCAATGCGCTGCATGTTCAGGGCCGCATTGCAGTCCCTGTCCAGCCACCTGCCTGGCTGTGGTGCTGGCTTGGCCTTGGCAGCCTTGCCCTTGCCCTTTGTGTGCTCAGCTGCCTCTGGCTCAGCTGCCTCTGGCTCAGCACTCCGACCAAAGGGCAAAGGGCACTCCGACCAAAGGGCACTCCGACCAAATGGTCGGTGCCAGCATGGGCACTCCAACGCTCTGCCTGGACCTTTCACCTGGACACTGCATATGCACATCCTAATTTCATCAGACTTTACTTGGACTCACCCGTGGCAGCATGAAGCACCCCAGCAGCACTGGCCCGACCCTGAAGCCTGAGTAGCTGTTGGGTGTGTCCACTTGACCACTGCCGGGCAGCCGGCTGTGCTCATACAACTTCACTGCCCCCATGTGTAGGGGCACCCCCAGCCCACGGCTGCTGCTGGGGCTGCAGGCTGAGCACTGTGCTGGTGGCAGCGCAGGCTGAGCAGTGTGAGGCTGTAGCACGTCATGCAAGGGGCAGGTGGTGGCTCCTGGAGGCTGGAGAGCAGAGGGGGGGGTGATGGTGACATGCACGCGGGTGCGTGGGTGCGGGGTACTGTATGTCCATGTGCAAACCCCATGTCGGGTGTATGAAGCTGTGCTGGAGGGCGAGCGGACTGGGTCGGCCATCAGTAGCTGCATGGCGTATGGCAGGCCTCCGGGGCACGTGAACAAGTCCTCGCACCAGCCCACCCAGCTGAGGGTGTTGTGGCAGTGGGCCAAGGTGGCAAACTGATGCCAGGGAGGGGCTGGCTTCAGATCCAGGCTTAGTGGGAGGGTGCGGGATGGCAGCGTGTGCACCTGGCCCCAGGCCTCCTCTGTAAGCTTGGACCACTGCCAGTAGCACAAAAAGCAATATGAACAAAGCAGTCGACACTGGACAGTACCATGATGCACACAATGAGACGCTCTGCATGTTGGGTTCTTGCTACAGGGTGGCCATAGCATGGCAGAGGAAGCTGCGGGCTGTAAAGAATGGTAGGCAACATTGGAGGGCTTACCGTTCGCCGGTCCTTGCACGCATCACGCCACGCTCGACAAACTTGCGAGCAGCGTAGCACGTCTTTAAGCGGCAGGTTGCCGACAATGCCGGCAACGATGTCACCGATGAGCTCTTTGGCTCCGTCAGCCATTTTCTATGTCTCCGCGCTCTGCCATCACTTTCGCTTCGGGTGACGCGTATGCATACAAACTTCAGCAAAACCTGACATTCAAATTACTTAAGGAAACCTACATGTTGTCCCTGTAGGGGGCGACCCGGTTTGTTCAACCATCCTCTAACAAAAATTTAACAAAAGGGAGGAAGTTTAACCCTTCACAAAGATAGCTACTAGCAGCCCTATTGTCCCTCACTAGGGCCTCAACTTGAGCCGGACCAGTAGTGGCCACTAGCGACCACTAGCGGGAATACTAGGGACCACTAGTGGCCCGACTCAAATGGTGTTATTGGGCTGTGTGGAGTATACCCAGTGCACATGGACATGGTGCATGAGTGCCTACCACCTACATCATTGCCTGGCCCCTAAGGGCTATTGTGTAGAGTTGGCATGACAAAACATCCTTGCCCTTGGCTGGCACAGCTCCCTGCTCTGGCCAGTAGCACAGCTCCAGTGGCCGCCACCTGCTCTCCCCAATACGCTACATGTTCAGCGCTGCATTGCAGTCCCTGTCCAGCCACCTGCCTGGCTGTGGTGCTGGCTTGGCCTTGGCAGCCTTGGTGGGCTGGGTGGGCTCAGCTGCCTGCTCAGCCTTGGTGCGCTTACTGCGCTTGGCTGGTGGGGGAGAGCTGGGCCCTGGCTCTGAGGCTGCTGCCGGTGTGGCCTCGTGGCTGCTGCATGGGGCCTGTGGGGGCTTGTTGGGGGCCACTACCAGGCACCACACCAGGCCCCTCACTGGCTGGTCACGCTGCTGGCTCCAGGCTGGGCGCACTAGGCGCTGTTCCACCTGCCCCGCTGGGGGCTTCTAGCCTGCACGCCTGGTGCTGCTCATGGTTCCGCTCCTCCTCACACGGTTGCTTGCCATTCACTGCTGAGCTGACCCGGGTGGTGCGGTGCTCATCCACTAGCACCACCCTGCCCCGCCGCTGGCCTGCGCCCTTGGGCCTGCACACCACCTTGCAGCAGGCCCGCAGCACCGCATCAGCACCCCACCCTCCCGCAGTGCCAATGCTAGCTGTTCCAAAGAACACCACCAGCTGCTTGGTACAATTGTGGCGCTTCATGGCCAACTCAGCCATCTCCTTCTCCAACTGCAGCCATGCACACAAAGCACACACAGGACGGCTGACATGGTGGCACCATGGCTTCATGCCCAATGCTTCATGCACCAAGGCTTCATGCCCAACCCACCAGCTCTCAGTACATACCCCTCCGCTCTGCTGCCCGGTGTAACCGCTGCCTGCCCTTGGGCAGCCGGTCGTTGACCAGCTTGTAGCCCTGCTGGTACTCCTTGCCAATGGGGGGCAGAGACTCCCGGTCCATCCAGCTGCACAGCTCCAGGGGGCGCTGCATGCTCTCCCCAATGCACTGGAAGTTTAAGGCATCCGTGGCACTCTGCCAGGTGCAGCAAGGGGGGGCTGGTCCTGGGCTGGGGGAGGGGGGAGGTCCTAGGCAGGGGGGTCCTGGGTTAGGGGAGGTGGGGGGGCCTGGGCAGGGGGAGGGGGTTGGGCGGCACCTCATGGCACCACAGCAGGCCCCGCACATACATGCCGCTGGCTCCAGGCTTGGCGCATCAGCCGCTGGATCACCTGGCCTGCTGGGGGTATCCAGTCTGCGGGCCTAGGCCGGTCACGTGGCAGGTGCAGCTCACAAGGCTGGCGGGCATGCACAGTGGAGCTGACACAGGTCCGGGTCCAGGTCCGGGTCCAGGTCAGGTTCAGGGTCAGGCACTGATGTAACCTGATGACAGCTTAAGAGGGGACACATACTACTCAGCCTACGCAGGCCTTGGTGGGTTGGGTGGGCTGGGTAGGCTCAGCTGCCTGCTCAGCCTTGGTGCGCTTGCTGCGCTTGGCTGGCGGAGGAGTGATGGGCCCTGGCTCTGAGGCTGCTGCCTGTGTGGCTGCCTGGCTGCATGGGGGCTGTGGCAGGATGTGTGGGGCCACTACAGTGTGTGGGGCCACTGACCCGGCTGGGGGAGAACCCATCCACTAGCACCACCCTGCTTGGCGCTGGTCTGTGCCCCTGGGCCTGCTCGCCACCTTGCAGCAGGCTAGCAGCACAGTATCAGCACCCCAGCCTCCCTGGGTGCCATTGCCAGCTGAGCCAAAGTATACCACCAGCTGTTTGACACAGTCATAGCGCTTCGTAGCCACCTCAGCTATCTCATCCTCCAGCTGCAGGCATGCATACAAGGCACACAGGGTGGCTGACATGGTGGCACCAGGCATGGCATGGCACTGTCAACACCTCTTTCACTTCATGCCCAACCCACCACCTCTCAGTCCTTTACCCTCCCACCCACCCACCCTCACCTTCTTGAAAAACTGCTCCAGTGCCTGGTCCAGAGCTCCGTACAGCCTCAGCCGCTGCCGTGCCCACTTGGGGTCCAGGCACACCTCCCACACCGCATCCCAGGTGGCCAGGATGACAGTGATGTGCTTCAGGTTGGCCTCCAGGGAGGTGCCGGCCGAGCTTGCTGCTGCCAGGTGCTGGAGGTGGGGCTTAATCGGTGCTAGCCACCGCTCAGTGTCACGGCGGGCAGTGTTCAGCCCGCTGGCATGCTTCACCTGGCCCTTGGTCAGCTTCCACCGGGCCAGCCTGGGTGACGCCGGGGTCGATGCCCACCCCAATCTGTGTGTCTGGGTCAAACGCATACTCACGCATCTCAGCTATGCCCCTGCCTATGTGGGGGAGTCCCACTGCATGGGCCGCTGCTGCAGCTGCACTTGGGCAGCTGCTGCTGCTGGCAGCTGGGGGTGGGGATGGAGGAGGGGGGAGGGGGCGCGTGGGCTAGGGACATGAACCTTTCAATTTCTTTGGCGGGTCCTTCTTTTCTTCGGCGCTGCCCTTCCGCTTCTTCCTAACCATCAGGTAATGAGCTTGCTAACCGTGGTAGCAGTCTCACCCTCATGCCAGCAGGCAGAGTGACCGCAACAACAATAATGATAATAATACTGTAGTGATACGCCCTGTTGGTGATACGCTGATTTGGTGAAACCCGAAAAAACGGTCCCAAAGGCCTTGTTGGCACATATTTGGTGACAGCGCCTGGCTCAAACATTGAAGTGATACATGTTTGGTGACTCCCTATTCTCAATACATCTACGAAGCCAGAGGCTGCCAAGTGCAACACCTAGCAATAGCACATTGTCCGCATATGTGTTTGTTCACTAGTGGGGCAACCGCCTTCGAGCACTGAAGCGTGTGGTTGCTTCCATCACAGCCTCATCATCCTCACTATCACTCTCGCCCTCACCGCTATCAGAGTTGCTGCTGGCTGAGTTGCTGGCACTGCAATTGTCGCTTCCATCAGCCTCCACCGTGGCAGCAGCCCTCAAAGCTTGTTTAGAGCTTTGGCGCCATATACCATAGAGTTATGGCGAACTTGAGGGTGCTGCTACAAATTTGGTGACAGCCGCATCTCAAACAAATGGTGATACAATTTGGTGACAAATTGATTTGGTGAAATCACCAACAGGGCGTATCACTACGGTAGTCCAAAATTATGATAAAAGTCAGCATCCAGCCCCGTGGCCATCTCAAGCAGCAGCCGCTCCCCAGCCAACAACCACACTGGGGCTTTACAATACTGCCAGGCAGCTGCGGAAGCAGACAGGAGCTCCGCCGGCAGAATATTTCGGTGCATGCAAACTGCAGGGGGTCTGTCCTGAGCAGCAGCGGCGAACAGCAACATATCATGTGTGATGACTGAAAGTGGGGACAACACCGTGTAACTTATATGTAACGGACCTCACTTCCGGCCCACTCCTGTTGCCGGCCCTCCGGTTGGACGGCGTCCTGATGCACCCCCCAGCACGGCCACTCCGCTCCGATGGTGTTGCTCAGTCCCTGTGATGTCCCCGAAAAGGAACCGCAAGCGCGCCGTCTCCCCAGCACCCTCCGCAGCCGGTAAGCCGCAGAGCTTGAGGAAAGGTCCCGAAGCTAACTGACGACGCGCCGCACTGTGCCCCACGCGCCATTGCGACCTCGTGCATCAAATCCTGCCGTGCGTGTGTTGTGCTGTCCCGCGTCTGCAGGTGCCAGTGCCAGCGGGCAGCAAGTCCATGGGCAGGGGCAGGCTGCCAAGGTAGTGATTGGACAGCGTCGCCAGGTCATCAAGGCTGGCCTGCGTGGCCTTGTGAAGGCAGCCCTGCCTGATCTCAGCCCAGCTGAAGTCGACGCCATTGTGGCAGAGGTCAACAAGCGTATGACCATGGGCAGCAAGCAATGCTGCCTAACAGCCGTCCTGTGCCTCTCCATGTTGCTTTCCTCTTTCCTAGGCCAGCCCAGTCCAGCCCAGCAGCAGCAGCACTTCCCAGCAGCAGGTCCAGCCCCAGGCCCCCCTCCCCCACCTGACCCAGCTTGCCCTCCCTATTCCCACCCCCGCCTTGCCACACGCAGCTCCCCCCGCACAGCAGCCGCCCCAGCCCAGCTACCTCCCCCAGTGCAGCTGGACATCTGGGACCCACAGCTGCTGGCACAGATCAGAAATGCCATGGAGCTGCTTACCAATGCCAGCGTGATTGATCACATGATGCGTGGCCCCCACCACCGCGGCATCAGGCTGCTGCCCGGTGAGGTGGCCGTGTTTGAGCAGCCTAGCAGCGCCTGGCCGGTGGCCATGCTCAAACAGCTGGATGAGGTACATCTGACAGGCGACGGCAACTCCCTCAACGCCAACGCCACCACCATCATCACAAGCATCCAGGAGTTCTACCGGCACCCGGGGCGCTTCATCAGTTGGTGGTGCAAGGCGGTTGGGTGTAACAGCCACATGGTGCCTACAGTATATATATACATAGTATATAAACCGTAGTGATACGCCGTGTTGATGATAAGCTGATTTGGTGAAACTCCAAATCTCATGCTCAAACAATCGGTGATACAATTTAGTATATAAACCTCACCAACAAGGTGATACAATTTAGTATATATACATCACCAACAAGGCGTATCACTACGGTATACTATACATAGTATACCGTAGTGATACGCCTTGTTAGTGATACGCTGATTTTGTGAAAACCCACTTTTCCATGCTCAAAGAGAAGGTGATACAGGGCGCGTTTCCAATGCACGGAGAGAAAGAGAAAAGAGATCGGAGAGAGAAAGAGAAAAAGAGAGAAAGAGAAAGAGAAAAAGAGATCGCCGCCAGCCCATGTCCCTCTAACTGCCGCCAACGGTCCGGATCTCTTTTCTCCCGTTTCCAATGCGCGGAGATAGAGACGAATAACTCTCCTAGAGTGAGCTCCATTTCATCTCTTTTTCTCGCTAGGGTGGGCGCATCAGCTGTTTGACGAGCACCGCAATTTCAACGCGGAGCAGTGCCATAGAGAGTTGTAGCCCCCCGGAGCATACTTAGCTAGTCCCGCTAGTGCGGAGAGTGCTTGACTAGTTAGCCTGATAAGCCCCGCAGCCTGACTTGCACAACTGCACTGACTTGCACGACTGACTTGCACGGCGCACTTTGTGCACTTGCGCCTGCGATGCTTGACCCCATCATAACTGCCACCATCCCAGCTAACGGGACAATTGCGTCCTTGTTCCCATACCATATGAAAAGATCGCCCCCAGAGCTACAGCCAACCCCCAAAGCTACAGCCGACCAGCCATGGCCTGCTCCAAGCACATTTACATCATAGTGAAACACCAGCCGAGCACTGTAGCTCTGCGTGTAGCTTTGGTGCTCGGGAAGGCTGCGTGTGTGCATTGGTTCGAACATTGGGGTCGCGGTTGCTTCGCCTTCCATCGCGACTGCGGAGCGAGACCTGGCGGTCGTGTTAAACATTTGTTAAACATTCTCCCTTTGTTTAACTTGTTAAACTTGTTTAACAAACCGGGTCTGTCTCTACTTCCGGTGCTGTCTCTACTTCCGCTGTAACCGCTGCTGCTGCTGCTATCCATGTTGCTGGGCAGCTCGTGTGTAGATCAATGAAGGCGTAGGCGGCGGCTGGAAAGTGGACTTCCATGCATCTCTTTTCTCTTTTCTCCGTCCATTGGAAACGCGTTTGAATTCATGCACATGGGCGATCTCTTTTCTCTTTTCTCCGTCCATTGGAAACGCGCCGACAATTTGGTGACGAAAAACATCTCATGCTCAACGAATTTGCTCAAAATTCGTGCTCAAACAATAGGTGATATATATATACATACTGTTATATACTATTATATACATCCCTGTATCCATGTCCTTCTGTTGAACCCTGCATTTCTCCACAGCAGTGAGAGACTGGTGTGTGTCCCTAACTACAGCCCGCCTAGGGCGCCACGCCGTAGCTACTAGTAGTCATGGACACACCCGATGGGCGGAGCTGAAGTGGGCATTAGGCACACTAGCTGTAGCTCTTAAGATAGTAATACTGCAGCCTGTGTTCGATCACATTGCTTGCTTCATAATTAAGTGGCATGAGGCCTGTAAGAGGGATCCAGGGGGCCAAAGTTGGCAAAACCTAGCGAGCATGACAAACACAGCGCGCAGCCCCTGTAATTGTGCCGCGAGTGTGCGCCCAAGCCGCACCTGGCCTGAGGCAGGCCTGCCTTTGGCATGTGCAATGCTCTCCTCGTGCTGCTGCACTGTCCAGCTGCTCTTGAACGCTCTGAACCTGGGTTGTGCTGGCTTCGCAGGTGCGGATATGCTCTCGTGCCTGTGGCCTATTCTTGTGCCTTTAAATATTCATAGCTTATGTAGCTCCTGCCTGTTAGCAACATGCTTGCAGACTTGGTTCCGCACTCTGCCTACTCCGGTGGAGCATTTTCCCTGTCAGACATTTGGACAACAACCCCAGTCTAACCTGCAGAGGGTGCACTTGCTGTGCAGTGCTAGAGCCTTGGACCCCGCTCTTCCACTGCGCCACCCTTGCCTCCCTGCTGCACCTGCTGCTGCGGCGCGGTCTTACCGCCCGCACCCTAGCCTGGGCACTGCTCACAGGCCTGCTGGCCACCAGCCGGCACACCCTGGCATTGCACAACCAGGGCAAGCTGCTGCCGGAGCTGCGCCGGGTAGCAGCCACACTGCGCATCTACCGCCTGCCGCCCTGGGGCGTGGGTCAGCACACACATGCAGGTCAGGGTGCTGGGGCATGCCTCATCCCAGGCTTGAGCGCTGGCAGCAGCAGTAGTAGAATTGACAGCAGCAGCGTGAGCGACCATTGCCATGAGAGCAGCAGGAGTAGCAGCAGGCCTGAACAGCTCCATGCAGCTGGGCAGGTGCAACATGTAGCGCTGGGTGTGGCGGGAGTGAAGTGTGAGGGGTGCGCCAGGAGCCTGCGTCAGGCCCTGCTGAGGACTGAGGGCGTGCTGCAGTGTGAGGTGGACTTCAAGGCCAGGCAGGTGCGCGTGGCCTTCAATGCGAGCGCCACTAACATCACCTTGTTGGTTGCTGCCGTGGTCGAGGTCGATCCCAGCTATGAAGCGACACCGCTGGACACCCCGATCAGCCAGGTTGACGGGGGGTGCATGGGGAGGGCGTGACCCCGCATGCCAGATGCAGCGCGGCTCCCTTAGCTCCTCACACAGCTGTCGCCCACCCTGTGGCCTCCGCATGACCGTGTCAGGCCCCCACTAAGACTGTCGCTAGACTGTGCTTGTTGCCCACCCAGGGACCTCCGCATGACCCTGGTCAGACCACACTCTAGACGTTTTCTGTCTCTGATTGTGGCCCACGCCATGCTATGTAGTTGAGCGCGGGTGCGCAGCGCACAGGTGGATGCACACAGGCACTCTGCAGGTTGCAGTGGGTCCGTATCGCCACAATGCCGTCATGCCAGGCTGTAGCACTAGGACATGGGCTAGGTAGGGAGCGCACGCAAGTAATGTATTGCAACTGATTCTCCTGAGCCCACCACCCTTGTCTTGACGAGGCCTAGCCAGCACGAACTGACCGCACCGCACTCCAGCAGCACGTGGTAATCCAACATTGGCCATGGAAAGTAACGAGAGAAACAGGACCCATGCATGTGTTGCACTGCGGCCACCGCACTGCATGCATGCACAGTTTGTGCTATAAGGAAACTCCTGGCATGACGGTAAAGCAGCTGGCTGGGCAGGGGCACGCAGGGGAAGTGGGGGTAGGGGTGCTGCATCAGGTGCACGGGGAGGCTGCTCGGAGGCGTGGGGGCGCAGGCATAATCCCGGGTGGGGTGGCCCACTAGGCATGTGAGGAAGATGCGCAAGACAAACAGGGAGGCGATCACGGGCAGCTGTGAGTGGTTTTCCACCTTGAGCTGGGACGGTATGCGGCCCCGTACCTGGCGACGTTGGGTCTTCCATTCCTCCCTTCGCTCCTCCCGTTGTTTGGTTTGAGGCGTGCTTTTTCCGAGTCATTGCGCCACTAGGCTCATGTCAGCTACCAGCTCATACCTGCTCATACCAGTGCGTCACTCAGCCACATCACTCTCGCACCTCCAGAAGGCAGGCATCGGAGGTATACATAGGTACATATACATGTGCAGGTGGTGGTGTCAGCGCATCCCACACGATGAGAGCAAGCACTCCTCAGTCAGCTGCGCCTTTGTGGGTGAGCGTCGTTACACTCTGCAGGTCGTGCTGGCTCAGTACTACCCAACTTCGCTGATGTCCGAGCTCTCTCATTACTGCCACCGCAGCCTCCTGGACCTACAGCATTATAGCTCCTAGGCCCTCCATCGTTTATCAGCAAGCTGAGTGAAGCACGGCCAGAGCCTGGTCAGCACCCTCACACCTGTGACGTCCCAGCCTCCACCATACAGCCAGCCTCTTCATGCCTCAACTCCAGCACAGCGCTGTCCCACCCATCGCACTGATCATGTGTAACACTGAAGCCAGCGAGTCAGCACCTGGCCTGCACACTGACCTGCACCAGCAAGCCTACAGCATCAGCCTACAGCCCTACAGACAGCAGAGCCCCGAATGACGGGCCACAGCCTGGGTGGCAAGCCTGGGGCTGCACCCACACAGGCCACTAGGTGGCGGATGTGTGCAGGGCCAGACAGCCCACGGTCTGATGACCAGCCAGGTCACGGCATCAGGGCCAGCCAGGACACCGCATGAGCAGCCCAGGCACTGCACCAGGCCACCGGCTGCTAGCTTCCTGCTCTTCAGGGTCTGGGCGCTCCTAGCCTGGCTGCCCGGACTGCACCAGGTGGCCACATCTGCCTATCGCTGCCACGCCGCCAGCCCCGGGGCACTGCTACTCAGCGCCGGCAGGCCTATCCCTCCTGGGGCGTTGCTGGTGGGTGGTGGCTGCAGGCGGCTGGTGGCTCAGCGGGCGATGCCCATCACGGTGCGGTGCCGGTGGTCTGTTGCCACGGTGGTCACACACTCGAAGCCCGCGTCACTCATGGCGGCCTCCAGGTCCATGCTGTAGTACTCGTCTGGACATGACATGAACACATGGTGCCCTGAATGGATTGCCGAGAGGTTGTACCCAAAGAATCGGGCCACTAGTGGTCCCTAGTATTCCCGCTAGTGGTCGCTAGTGGCCACTACTGGTCCTGCTCAAATGGAGGCCCTAGTGAGGGATGAAAGGGCTGTAGTACTCGTCTACAAGCAGCAGGAGGGACACAGACATGCATGCCAAGCTGCCTGTGTGTGTGGCGCAGTGCAGTGCTAGAGCCAGTGCAGGCAGTGCCGGGCAGCAGCCAAACACAGGGCTGCACACGGTGCTGACTGACAGTGGCCTAGCTCTAAGTACTACCCCGTACTTAGTAAGACCAGCTGTAGGGGGCTTGGCTGTGGCGGGCAGCACTGAGTCAAAGCTTGCAATAGTGGTTGAGTGGGGTGATTGTGCGAGGTGTAGAGTCAGGCAGCGCAGGCAGCGCAGGCAGTCATGGGCACACACCACCACTGCTGATGTGAGCGGCTGCATGTTGAGCCACATCCCCACACCCCTGTGACCCGCATGCGCTCCTAGTCTGACATTCATCCCCTCCATGACCGGTCAAGACAGGGGTCAGGACCACCCGCTAGGACCAGCCGTGGGTTAGGACAGCAGTGAGGGGAGCGGGAAGTGCACGTGCAGCTGGCTGTGGGAGTGCTCAGGTGCTGGCTGGGTGTGAGTGTGCCTGCACAGCGCTCACCTGACCATGGCTCTGTAGACTTCCTGCGCAGGGCAGCAGTGGAAGCCTGATCAGGCAACCGATCAGCACCAGTCACACCCTCCCACCCTCCTGTTGCCTTCTGTGCACTAAACCCACAGGGCAACCAGCTGCAGAAGACAGAACCTGGGCAACAAGCCCGGTGAGCCGCCTGAGTGTCCTGGCCCTGCCTCCCTATCCCTAGAGGCAGGCCTTGGTCTGGCATGTCACACCACCATCATCACGACTGCATGTGCAGCTGCAAGAAAGCTGGGTGGGGCATGGTGCTGCTCACGCTGCCCTGCTGCTGCTTGCTGGCTGCTGGCTGCCGACGCTGGTATGGCTGACCTGGCCATACAGGTCATCAGTGACTACACTGGCAAGGCTGCCCAGTGTAGCCACCAATGACCTGTATGCCCAGGTCAACCACACCCCTCTCCACGTCAACACCAGGACATGGTGTGGGCACTGAGCCTGGTGAACAGCCTGAGAGCAGTCACTCTAATCCAATTTAGCTTTTTGCTCACGTCATTGTTACACCACCCTATAACTTACATTACATTCCGACAAAACCTCGCTTTACAGAGCCAACATCAGGGACACGGACAGGCTAATGGGCACACCACGACCTGACAGCATGGCGGTTGTCTGGCCAGACACAGCATGACATCATCGTAAGTCCATGAGCTGCTGCAAGGCAGCTGGGTAGAGTGTGGTGCTGCCCACACATGCATGCCTGGCTGCTGCTGCTGCTGCTGCTGGTCTGGCTGGCTTGATTAAGGGGTGCTGCCAGGACCTCAGAGGATCAGGTGCAGTGTGGTGCTCATGGCCTGCCACCCCGTGACCACCCCTGATCACTCACATCAAAGTGAACAGGGTGGGGGGCAGGTTCTGGATCGTTTCCGACCTGCGGCCAGGCAGGCCACAGCCCCTGTTGCAAGCACGGCCCATGTGGTGGCCTACAGTAGGGAGAGGGAGGTGGAGGGAGGCAAGCAGGCAAGCAAGCTCATGGTGCAGGCGTGGCTTGCGACCACCATTCCCACCCCATGCTGCTTCACGGCCTGGGAGCTGGGGTCCATCCTGTGGCCTACACGCAAGAGGGCCTGGGGCCAAGCTGCTGGAGTGGCTCCTGTTGAAACATGCGCAGGGCCAGAGATGCCCCTGGCTACAAACCTGCATGGCTAAGGGGAGGCCCTGACACCACACCAGCCATGACTCAGGCTCAGTGCTAACACCTGCTGGCACCTGCGTGGCACCTGCTGGCCAGGTCAGCATGCTGAGTGCCTTGGCTACTTCAGGAGTACTGAGAGTTGTAAAACCCCAGTGTGATTGTTGGCTGGGCCTGGGCAGCATCGCCCACATCGTACCTGTGACCTTTTATGCCTCCGTATGTTTGCTTGTGCCTGGCCCTACACAAAACCTGACCTTAACCAAACCCTGCGCTCAGCTGCTGCACTGGTCTGCTGCACTGGTCTGCCAAGGGGCCAGAGTGCAGCGTGGTTGATCAGCAGGGCATCGTGTGCTCCTACCGCTCCCGCTGCTGAGCCCTGAGGCTGTGCCCAGCAGCTAAGGTGCTGCCCAGCGCCTAGCTGCCGCGCCCCAGCCAGCCATGCAGCCGTCCAGCTGGCTCTGGTACTGCCGTGCAGCAGGCCAGGCCCAGCAGCGGGCGTGTAATGAGCTTCATACGGGACTGCTGCCAGCTGCAGCCACCGCCCCTACCTGGGGTTGTTGTCCACGATCATGAGCACACCTCCAGGGCGCAGTACCCTGCGGGCCTCTGCTATGAAGGCGCGGGTGGCTGCCTGCACGCCACACAGGGCCAAGTAACCGCTATGCTTCACTGCATCATCACTCTTGTGCATGCCCACATCTGCATGTCAACTGCTGCCAGCATGCATCACATCTGATGCGTTACATGTGCATGTGCAAAGCGTGACCCCTTCATGGAAACCACACAAGGCTGGTGGCCAGCCTGGCAGCCAGCGCCATACAGCCAGAGTAGCCAGTGTGGCTAAGGGATGTGGCACCTGGCCCTGCTCTGCCTAGCTCCTTGCTCCAATGCCACCATGCAGGGGCTTGCCAAGGGATGCGCAACTTTCCACAGCCGCCTCTCAGCCAGCCAGTCATGCATGCTCCTAGGCCACAGTTGAGGGGGACCGTGCCCCGCACAGCCAGACTTAAGCCAGCCGGCAGCAGGCAGGCAGGTCGGCAGGTGGACACAGGTCTGGTCACACTCTGCCAGGTCACCACACCTTGACCTACCTTGACCCTGCTCTGCCACCGCAAACCTTCCCAGACCCTGCCTTTGCCTGCCCTGCCCTGCTCTGCCACCGGCATGCCTGCTACCCTGCCACCCTGCTGCCGACTGGCGCCTGGTACTGCTTGGCGAAACGCGGCTGGAGAAGTGCCCTGTCCAGCTGCCCCTGGCTGTACCTGGGGGCACTCATGGATCACGAACTGGAAGGACACGAGGTCAGCGCTGTGCCCCGGCAGCCCGCTGCGCTCAGCCAGGCGGTGGAGGTAGCGCACCCGCCTCTGTGGCGCCCCCGCCTGCGCCGCCAGCTGACTGCACCGCCACACAACGGCCAGACACATCATCGCCCGCTGCTGCACCCCCTGGCAGCATCAGGGCAGGAGCACTGAGAGGAGCACTGGGTCAGATGCACATACCAAGATCTGAGCTGGGCCATGGATCAAGGGGTGACGTAGATTAACAATGGCTCTGCTGCCTGGGTGGTTACTCACCCAGCCTTGAACATCCTTAGCAATGGCCGAGTACAAGCCTCCGTGACTGGCAAGCTATGGCATAGCTGAAGCGTCGCAGCTTAGCTGCTGATCTGTGCGGCCCACACCTCCTGGGCAACCCTCCTGCTCAGCAGCCACCCGCCCCAGACCCAGCGCCTCCCCTCAAGAGCACCAGGCAGGGCGCTGCCAGACCCTGGTGGACGGCACCTCCATCACCGCTGCCACCCACCGCTCCTCCCGCTCCGCCACCGCCAGGAAGTAGGGCGACAGATCCAGGCCCTGCACCTGGGCCTCAGGGTACTGCCGCGCAAGCCACCGGCTGCTCATGCCCGTAGAGCACCCCATGTCCACGATGTGTGCGGGCGCTGCCACGCCGTGCTGCCGGCAGTACGCCTGCGCTGCCACACCATCACACCATCCACACCACTGCTAGCCTGGTCACAGTCGGAACAGCAGCCAGCTGAGCAGGGGGTCAGGCAGCGGGGCAGCAGCAGCATCTGAGCAGCTTGTGGGCAATGCCGTACATCAGGTCTGCCCTGGCTGCTGCTGCCACAGTGATAGCGCTGCTGCTGCTGACGATGCCATCTACACTGCTGCTGCCGCTGCTGCCGCTGCCACGCCCAGGACAGTGCCGCTGCTGCTTCCATGACCATGCTGCTGTTGCTGCTGCAGCCATTGCTGTGGCCACTGTTGAGGTCCAGCAGCAGGTAGGCAGGCCCCCTTTGGCGTCCCAGGGCCACCCCTGTGCAGCCACCTGCAAGGCGTCCGTGACCTTGGTGCGCAGGAGGTCAAAGGCTGCAGTGGGGCTGAGGCTGGGTTGGTCCTTGAAGGTGCGGATGCCCATGGCCAGTGTGGCTGGCTCCACCTCATAGGCTGCCAGCCAGCTCAAATTGCCTTCCTCGTCTGCAACAGCAGCAGGACCGCAGGGGGCAGGCAGGCAGGCAGGCGGGAGGCCAGCAGGAAGACAGGCAGGCAGGCAGCAACCAGGCAGGAAGGAAGGCAGCAGTTTGGCGGGTGGGTGGGCGGGCGGGCAGGTCGTGATGGTGGTGCTGCTGCTACACACGCTGGCCACTGCTGCCACACTGTTTCATAACACCCCAACGGGTCTGCTGGGTGAAGGGGAGTGGGTGCCCATGGATGGGTCGGCTATAATGGGAGGGCATGCAAGCATGCATGGATGCATGCATGTATGCATGTATGCACGAGGCATTCACATGCATGGAACGGTTTGAGGTAGTAGTCAGGGTACTCAAGGCTGAGGTCCTCCATCTCCTGCTTCAACTGCAGCAGCTGAGGGTCAGCGGCCAGGCGCTGCACGTGCTGCTCCCACCCCACTCCCCGGCCTTCCGCAGAGCTCTTCATCGCCTGCTTGGCCAGCACCTGAGACCAGGCAGCAGGGGTCTAATATGCCAGTCAGGACCTAATGTGGTGCCGTAAGGTGTTCGCAAGCAGGCTCCCACAGCCTCCACGCAGCCAACCACCCACACAGCCAACCACAATAATGGCCTGGGCCCAGCACTCCCCTGCCAGCCAAGCGCACACAGGCTGAGCATGCAGTCAAGCTCAGTCAGCCCACCAAGGGGAGAGGCAAGGGCAAGGCTGAAGAGGCCAGCCTGACAGCCACATGGCCAGGCAGGTGGGTGGACCGGGACTTCCTTGCAGCGCTGAGCACGCTGCACTGTAATGAAAGCAAGGGGTGCCCACTGCAGCTGTGGGAGCTGTGTTGCAGCTGTGCTGGCGACCAAGGCAGGTGAAGCTGCCCACCATTGGCAAAGAGTGCCCTGGCTTTGGCTGCAACTGGCAGCAAGGCCGAAGGCGCACGGCCAAGCAAGAGCAGGAGCCCTACAGTGGTCTGTGCCGTGGCCCATGGAAGCTGTGTCAGGTCACGCATGAGTATGTCAGTCATGCCTGGCAACCCTTCATGCGCTGCTGCCCACCTTCATGATGGCATAAAGAGGCTTTGTACTGATCATCCAATTCACCAGGCGGGACAGCAGTTGGTCCCCTGCACCGCCACGACGCTACCCCAGAGCATGTCACTACAAGTGTGGGACGAGCCGAATGTCTGCTGGGGACACCCCGAGCCCGATGCTGTGCCTCGCACCGCTCCATTCCGGCTGCAGCTTCACGCCCACGCTCGGGGAGCTTGCACGTACGGCCACACGGTGCCTTGCGTGGCGTCTGTAAGTTTTGCTAGTATGACTAGCTTGCTGTGCTAGGCGCATCGTGGCGGACTCTTGCCGGAGTGATTGTCGATATCGGATGAGTGTCGGATGACCTAGAATGATCGAAATCTCGCCGAGGGAAGCATACAACAAAGATATGGGTTGTTACATCTCCAGCTCTCATAGTCTAGCCGAGCACGACTTCGCAGCCTCTGGCACAATGGAGACCCCACCCTTCACGCACGCATCTGCCAATGTTCATACAGACTCCATACATCATCTCCCAGGCCTGCCTCACCCAGGCCAGTCATGGTCATTGTTCACGCACGCATTGGCCATTGTTCACAGAATACGCATTGCTATCCTTGCTCAGCCTTGATTCAATCCCTCAAAGCATGCGGTTTAGCAGGCCTGCAGCGGCCAGGGCCAGGGCCAGGGGCATCCAGGAGGCTGGGGAGAGGGTGGAGGCGGCGCCAGGGACGGGGGCTGATGTGGTCGTGGGGGTCAAGGTGTTGGGCACGTTGCTGTTGGAAGGAGGTGAGGTGGTGGTGGGGTTCATGCTGGGAGGGGGTGGGCGCACGGGGGGGGGGGAGGGGCTGCGAGGTGGGGGGGACGGGGAGGCAGGGGGTGATGGCGGCTGGGGGCTGGGAGGGGGTGGTGAGGGGCCAGCCACTGTGGGCGGGTTGGTGGAGTTGCAGTTCACCAGGGGGCACAGCTGGTCCACCAGGCACTGGGGAACAACTGCAGGTGCCAGGTGCAGAAGCACAACATGAGCAGGACAGGACAGGGGTCACCCAGGCAGATCGGTGGCAACCTGGGTCAGGATGGCAGGAACAGGCAGACAGCTGCATGCTGTTTGGTTGAGATGGGGTGTAATAGCACCATTGACACTGTGGGTGAGGGCAGCAGCTTGCAATTGTCGTGGGTGCATCTTTGGCATCTGTTGTGGGTGCAGCTTCTTTGGGCTTAGTCACGACTAAGAGTCTGGTTGGGTGGACCCCCTCGTGATTACCGTTTACTGAGGGCACTCACTTGTGAAGGAGCAGCTGCCCAGTGCCATGATTGAGCCTAGGTTGACACCAGCGGCAGTGAACTGACTCATGAAGCTCATCACACACGGAGTCAGGGCCGCGGTGCCAGCGCTGGCTGCGGCCGTAACGTTCCCGGTCCTGCGGCAGAGCGGAGCAGTTCAGATATAAGTAGTTCGGAGCGCAAGTGACCAAACGGATGCAAGCTCAGGCATGCAAGCAGTCCAAGGGTGCACTCACGCTGCAGCACTGGCGAACACGCCGGCAGACGCGAGAGAGGGAGCGAAGGCAGAAAACAGCCCGCAGCTGCAACCAGCGCAGAAGTTGGGCAACGATGTCACTGCAATAGGCAAGAAAGGGAGGTGGGTTATTAAGCAAGGCGCACTCAAAACTGAATTCGGTCGACCAGCACTAGGCGCGTCTATGCAGCTCGCTTACCGCATTGTGTAGCAGCGGCAGTCAGGTTCAGCACGGTCGAGGTGGGGATGGGGCACCCCTGCTGCAGGTTGCGCCTAGAGACTACGCTGCTGCTGCACAAGCTAGTTGCGGCCAGAAACATGACCACCAGCAGGGTGTTAGTGGCAAGGGAGCTTGCCATATTGGGTGAGTTGGGCGTCGAAGGGCTTAGAGTTGGGAAAACGTTGGCGTCGCTGGCTAAACCCCTTTTCCAATGTTTACGAGCCTGACTTGAGGTTTTATAGTCGCCGTGGGTGTCATTCTATGTGTGTGAGGGTGACCATTTGTCTCCCGGCAGCATCGAGTGCCACTTCTGGCCTCGGCTTCCGGGAAGTCCACCCACTGTCTGCTCATGGCTGCGGTCGGCGGGCTGCTCATGCGCTTGGTGCCGGTTTTCCAGGCACCACCGAATGTTGAGCGTCTGCAACCAGGCACGGCAAGCCAGGCCGCAGTACGTCAATGCCTGGGCCACGCCACACCCTCAACAGCTGGGCTCATTCCATGACCCAGGACGACCTGCCAGGGCTAGGTAAGGCTTCATCAGCCTGCCGACCACAATCGAAACAGCTGCTCATTGCTCCCAGAGCAGTCGGTCGCATGTAACAGTTTCACACACCGAGTTTTACACACCGAACATCAGAGTGCAGCCCCCACAGTGTTGCTGTCGACCAGCAACAAGTTTGCCACGCTGCCAGTGGGAGATGAGTAGGAGCAGCAACTGCCCTCCCAACCTGCAAAGTGAGCGCTGCCCCCACCATCCACCAGCAATTGTACAACTTATACCGTCATGCTTGTCACCAGCCTCGTAGTCCTCTGCTGCTGTGCAGGTTCCATCCACCGGCAGGCCAAGAGTGAGGTGATGGAAGAGTGAGCTAAGCCAGGTTAAGAACCCCTGGAGCTAATCATCTACAACGGTTTACTTGTATGGGTGTGTGTGTGCCCTGGAGAGCCTAATGTGACAATGCACGGTACACAATGTCACATGTCCTCACGCCTGTTAAGCGGACGGTTCAGGAGCCATGGGCAGAGATGAATCATATCTTTGTGAATGAACAGATGTATACCGACAGCTTTCAAGTGTATGGTATGTGCACCTCACTCACACACATATGCTCACGATCACTTACTCGACGCTGCCCCCAGCAGGCCAGGTTATATAGCGGCTGGGGCGCCCAGCCTGGAGCCAGCAGCATGCTAAGCATGTGTGGGGCCAAAAGTGGTGCCATGATGTGCTGCCCATCCCACCTCCCCCTGCCTACTACTGCCCATCCCACCTCCCCCTGCCTACTACTCGTAGAAGGGAACGTGCCACCAGGCATGGGGTTTGTAGTACTTCAGGATGCACCTGCTCACACGCACATTCTCAACGCTGCCCCTTTCATTACGATTGTCAGACCTGACAGCATGGGCGATTGTATATGAGCGCCGCACCACCCTTGTCAGCTGAACCACCCTTGTCAGCTGAACAGCCCCCCAGCATTGTGAGCTGCACCTGCCACGGGACCAGCCTAGGCCCGCACACTGAGTACCCCCAGCAGGCCAGGTTATCCAATGGCTGGTGCGCCCCAGCCTGGAGCCATCGGCATGCTAAGCATGTGTGGGGCCTGATGTGGTGCCATGAGGTGCTGCCCATCCCACCTACCCCTCCCTAGCGTAAGGTTTGATGGGAATCCCAGCGGTCTTAGAAGGGAACGTGCCACCAGGCATGGGGTTTGTAGTACTTAAGGTACCCCCAGTCTTCCACCACTCACTTGTCTTTTTATTTAATTACCCCCAGTCAGCACCTTGGCTCTCAACCTTGAGCATTCATTGCAGTCGAACACACTAATTGTGAACCACTACAAAACGGTGTTTTTGCCTGTGTGGAGTTCCCATCGCATGTGTATGCCATGGCCTACACATGGCATACACATGGTCACGGTCGCCTACCACCTACAGCATTGCCTGACCCCTGTGACAGGGCGATGCATAGAGTTGGCATGACAAAACATGCACTAAGCGTAAGCTGATGACAGCTTCAAATGGGGGGGGCTTGCTGCTACTGGGCCTTGGGTGGCTTGTCTCGCAGCCGCTTGTAGCCCAAGCCAGGGTACTCCTTGCCCTTGGCTGGCAGCGCTCCCTGCTCTGGCCAGTAGCACAACTCCAGCGGCCGCCACCTACTCTCCCCAATGCGCTGCATGTTCAGCGCTGCATTGCAGTCCCTGTCTACCCACCTGCCTGGCTGCGGTGCTGGCTTGGCTTTGGAAGCCTTGCCTTTGCCGTTTGTGGGCTCAGCTGCCTCTGGCTCAGCCTTGGTGCGCTTGGTGCGCTTGGCTGGCAGGGGAGTGCTGGGCCCTGGCTCTGAGGCTGCTGGCTGTGTGGCTGCCTGGCTGCTGCGTGGGGCCTGGGGGGACTTGCGTGGGGCCACTACTGGGCACCACATCATGCCCCGCACTGGCTGGTCACGCTGCTGGCTCCAGGCTGGCCGCACTAGGCGGGGTTCCACCTGCCCTGCTGGGGGCTTCCAGCCTGCAGGCCTGGTGGCCCTGCGCTTGTTCAGCTACCTCTCACATGGCTGCTGGCCATTCACCGCTGAGCTGACCCGGCTGGTGCGGTGCTCATCCACTAGCACCACCCTGCCCCGCCGCTGGTCTGTCCCCCTGGTCCTGCACACCACCTTGCAGCAGGCACGCAACACCGCATCAGCACCCCAGCCTCCCCCAGTGCCAATGGTAGCTGCACCAAAGAACACCACCAGCTGCTTGGCATGCCCATGACGCTCCATGGAAACCTCGGCCATGCCCTCCTCCAACTGCAGCCATGCACACAAGGCAAACACATGGTGGCTGACATGGTGGCGGCAGGTTAGGCATGGCACAGTCAACTACCTTTTCATGTCATGCCCATGCTTCCTACCAATCCACCACCTCCCAGCTCTTAACCCTCCCTCCCACCCACCCTCCCACCCACCCTCACCTTCTTGAAGAACTGCTCCAGTGTCCGGTCCTGGGCTCCGTACAGCCTCAGCCGCTGCTCTGCCCACTTGGGGTCCAGGTACACCTCCCACACCGCATCCCAGGTGGCCAGGGTGACGGTGATGTGCTTCAGGTTGGCCTCCAGGGAGGTGCCGGCCGAGCTTGCTGCTGCCAGGTGCTGTAGGTGGGGCTTGATCGGTGCTAGCCACAGCTCAGTGTTACGGCGGGCATTGTTCAGGCCACTGCCATGCTTGACCTCGCCCTTGGTCAGCTTCCACCGGCGCAGCTGGTCTGCCTGCAGCTGGCCTGTCATCGGGTCCCACACCCCAGAGGCTGCGCTGACTGCCTGGGTGACGCCGGGGTCAATGCCCACCCCAATCTGAGTGGCTGGGTTGTACACAAACTCACGCTGCTCAGCTAGGCCCTTGCCAATGCGTGGCAGTCCTGCTGCTACACCTGGGGCTGCCGCTGGGCTGCTGTTGCTGCTGGAGGGGCCTGCTGCTGAGGGTGGGGCAGGAGGAGGGGGGAGGAGGCGGGTGTAGTGCACACATACACTGACACCATCGGTCTCCACTGTCCGCTCGAACTCAAAGCCTTGGTTGGCCAGCTTGCCTGTGCTGAACCACCTGTCCCAATGGTTGCTACGGGCTGGCTCTGCGCAGAACACCTTTTCTTTCTCCCTTGTGAGCCCCAGCTGCTGGCACACCTCATGCAACACCCTGCTGTCCACCTTGACGAAGTGCACCCCTGCCCTGGCCAAGGGGGTGAGGGTGAAGGGGGGTGGGCAGGTCAGGACCCGGGGCCCCACCCTACGCCCGCCACGCTTTGGCTTGCCTGGCACGGGTGTGGAGGCACCTGCATACATGCACCGCATGGCGCATGCGGCAGGGCAGGGGTACGGTGTCCTGCAAAGAGTCTCCCTCCTCCAGGGCCAGCAGTCTCCGCTGCTTGGCTGCCTCCTCCATCAGGTCGTTGACATGCGCCTTGTCCAGGTGGGGCGCCTGCAGCTCAGGGCTGTCAGTGTTGAGGCTGTACCCACACGTCAGCTTGGTGAAGAGCTGAGCCTCCTCCCCGCTCCATCCTAGCCTGGCCCTGGCTGCCTTGGCGTAGAGCTTGACATGTTGGAGTAGTGCTGCTGCATGGCGACCGCCAGCTGCATGGAGTGATGGCTGATGGTGTTGTGGTCACCGGTGAAGTTGGCGCTGCCCAGCTGCTGCAGCTTGGCTAGTAGCTCCTGGTTGCTGGGGTCATCAAAGGCAGGCTTGATGTTGAAGTGCTTGTTCTGCTTAGCGCGCCCAAGCCGCCGCTGCAGCTGGTTGTAGGGGGTGAGGAACTTGGAGTTGGCAAAATACAGGCAAAACACCTTGAGCTGCTGCAGCAGGACTGGGTCTTCGCAGTCAAGGGGCATGGGTGGCCCAGTGGGAGCTGCTGGTGGGGGGTGGCGGGCAGCAATGCGGGCGCTGGGTGGGCGCAGGGTGGGTGGTGCTGGGACAGGCTCAGGCTCAGGCTCTGGCTCAGGATCAGGCTCTGGCTCAGCCTCAGGAGCCCAGTCCATTTCCATGCTGGCTGGCTGGGCAGGGGCACGCAGGGGGAGTGGGGGTAGGGGTGCAGCATCCAGAGCACGGGGAGGCTGCACGGCTGGAGGTGTAGGGGCGCTGGGGTACCCAGGGGTGGAGTGGCCCACAAGGCATGTCAGGAATATCCTGAGCACGTACATTGACGCGATGACGCGGAGCTGAGAATGGATGCCGGCCCTCAGCTGGAAATGGGCCAGTAGCTTTCGCTTCGTCTTCTTGCAGCCGCGCAGCACGGCGTCACCCGGGACTTTGATGACCTGCAGCCAATTACGATCATTGTTTTGACAGGGCCGGCACATCATGCGGGGACACAAACAAAGCGGGGACACGAGCAGTGCGGGGTCAGTCAAGGCGGTATGCGCCCCCGTGCGCACCTGTCGGCGCTGGGTTTTCCATTCAGCCCTTCGCTCCTCGCGTTGTCTGCCTGGAGAGGTCCTAGGACCTGCGCTGGCATGAACAGCAGCGATGTGAGCAGCGCGGAGCTCACCGGACTGCACAGTTGCAGCGGACCACACCACGACTACGACGAACCTTGTTTTCGCGGGCTTTCAATCGGAAGCGGATCTTGCTCAGGCGACCCCAACTTTCAAAAAATGGCTGGAAATGATAGGAAACCGACCCCTGGTAATCAAAACGACGCCGCGTCTCAGCCACGTGGTTTCTATTTATGATTCGCACATCCCTGGATAGAGGACTCTGTCAGTTATGCGGTGCAGCTTGTAACATTAAATATTGTGCAGTGTGCTGAGTGCTAAGGCGGCTCAAATCTTGACATTCAAATGCATGCCAGTTTTGCTCATGCGGGCCTCGCCGCGACCGACCGCCGCGACCGACGTGGCCCAGTAGCCTCTGCAAACAGTCAGGGACAGTCGCCGCAGTCAAAACGGTTCACATGGCATGCCAAACCGATGTAACAGCGCCCCTCCACCCATGCTCGGAAGTATACAACGCTGCTGCATTGCTTGACCGCTTCGTGAGTAGTACCTACTACCTGGCCACTCGGTAAGGCCACTCAAGGTGTGTAGGCCATTGCTACGTTACCTTGCTCGACATGTTGGGTCCGATCCCATGGCACAGATCTGCTTTTCATGCTTCTCCCATGTGCCATGCGCGTCCCACACACGAGGGTCACACATTGTCCTTGCTGCTGGCTGTCCAGGTGAGGCCTCTTGGGTGGGGATGAAGAGGCCACAGGGCTCAGGTGGGCTCGGCCCCGGTGTGGGCTCAGGTGGGCTTGGCCTCGGTGTGGGCTGCACTGTTGAGCCACCAGGTCTGCCATGGGTGTCAAGCCGGCTGCAGTTGCTGTCAGCCCACCGGCGCAGGACCTCAATGGAAACACCTGTCTGCTTCAAGATCTGCAGTTGCTGCCTCTGCTTGCGGGTCAGTAGGGGGCGGCGCTGAAACTTGCGCAGTTGTGCTTCTAGGCGGTGCACATCACGCCTTGCAATTGTAACAGCCAGGTTGCACTGCTCGATGACCGCCTCAAGAGACTCGTTATCCAATCTCAGCTGCCTGTGTGCTGCCTGTAGGTGCTGGTGCTTCTCCTCAAGGTCGTGCATTTTGGCAGCAAGGACCTCCTCAATGGCTTGATGCAATTCAGCCTCAGTCATCAGCAGCTCATTCTCGGCCTGCACCTCTTGGGCAATGTCATTCGCCCCCCTTGCTGCAGCTTTTAGGCCGCTAGGGCAGTGCAGATAACCAGCTCTTGGTGAATTATTCAGGGCATGAAGGTGGGCATCCCGCCGGCTGCGCCCCATTGGGGTGGGCTGGAGTTGCTAAGGCCGGGACAAGGAGGGAGGGGGAGGTGGGTGGAGGGGGGGGCTGGGATTGGGAGGGGGTAGCAGGGGTGGGAGGGCAGTGAGGGGGCTGGGAGGGGGTGGGAGGGGGTGGGAGGGGGGGTTGGAGGGCCGGGCTGGGGTTGGGAGGGGGTGAGCGGAGGTAGGAAGGCGATGGTGGGCTGGGGAGGGGGGGGGGGCTGCAATGGGCAGGGTCGGATGGGCTAATCATTCCTGCAAGGCAAAGTCGGGGCACGCCAATGTCATTTCAAGCAGGCCTGATCAACTAATTGCCATGCTTTCTTCTCCAGCAGTTGTGGCGTTGAGTAAGGAACAGAGTTATGTAGCGAAAAACTGGAAAGTCACAGTGGTCAGCTCACAACATGCCATTTTGTTTATGAGGGTCCCTTTTCCTGTGTGACTAGCGAGAGAGAGACGCACATTTCCCGCATTTGCAGCAATGTCGCTACATCACATGCCCAGCGATGGCCCTCCAACACCGCCTGCACCAACAAAAGGCTCGCGGAGCGAGCCTGGCGGGCTGTAATGTGATTGTACTTCCGGCTCGATGCCAAGCGCAGTTCGCTCATTGGTGCCTCTACTCACCACTAGAACAATCGGTTGTGAGCAGCTGAGGTGTGTCCGCGCTCGCTTGCGCCGGCATGGACTCTGATGCAAGGATTGACGCGCCGCTTGCCAGTAGATGCGGAGAAATTTGCAGGTGCCAATGCAACAAACGCTATCGCAATCGGTTCACTTTGTAGCAAGTACTTGCATGAAGATTACCAACCCCATGTTGGGACATCCTGAATCTTGCTCCGCGGCACTGGACCGCTTCCTCGGAGGCATTGCGCCACTAGGCTCATACCTAATAACACCTGCTGAGCTCCTACTTATACCCAGGAGGCGATGTCACTCACTCTCGCACGGATGTCCCGACATGAACACGTGGTGGCCCTAAAAGGTTTGCCTAGATTTTGTACCCAAAGAGGTTGAGAGGTTCTTTCGGGTAACACTTCCAAGTTAAGCTCGGATAGTGATGTCAAGGTTGAGTGTTTGGTCACCCCCGCCATTGGCTGCACCCCCATGGCTCAAGAGATAACTTTCTAACTCATTTCTGCACGGATAAGGCCGCCGATTTGTGCGATGAGTTGCTGATGGCCCGAATAGAGTGCAGCCAGCCCCAGCGTTTTGCCGTTGTGTTTTGCCGTTGTGTGGCCGGGTGTTTGCCGTTGTGTGGCCGGGTGTTTGCCGTTGTGCAGGCCTGTAAACGCCATGGTTACCAAGAAAAGGGGGGTGATGGCTAGATGTGCCGGTGCGCAAAAAGCGAGGGAGGTTATGGCACAGCGCAGGGCTGCTGAGGCTGAAGCCAAGGCCCAGGCTGGTGCTGCTGAGGCTGAAACCCAGGCACAGGCTGATGCTGGTGCTTATGAGGCTGGTGCTGATGAGGCTGGTGCTTATGAGGCTGATGTTGGTGCTTATGAGGCTGAGGCCCAGTCACAGGCTGATGCTCGTGCTTATGAGGCACAGTTGCACCAGCTGCAGCCTGAACTGCAGCAGAGGGAGCAACAAGCTACTGACACCCAACGCTTGCAACATCTACAGCAACAGCTGCAGGACCTGCAGCAGGATGAACTTCAACGTAAGGAGCAGCAGGTGGCTGAGCAGCAACAGCAGCTGCAGCAGCAGCAGGCAGACATGCACCTGAGGGAGCAGCAGTTGGCTGAGCAGCAACACCAGCTGCACTCTATTCGGGCTATTCGGGCTTTCAATCGGAAGCGGATCTTGCTCCGCGGCACTGGACCGCTTCCTCGGAGGCATTGCGCCACTAGGCTCATACCTAATAACACCTGCTGAGCTCCTACTTATACCCAGGAGGCGATGTCACTCACTCTCGCACGGATGTCCCGACATGAACACGTGGTGGCCCTAAAAGGTTTGCCTAGATTTTGTACCCAAAGAGGTTGAGAGGTTCTTTCGGGTAACACTTCCAAGTTAAGCTCGGATAGTGATGTCAAGGTTGAGTGTTTGGTCACCCCCGCCATTGGCTGCACCCCCATGGCTCAAGAGATAACTTTCTAACTCATTTCTGCACGGATAAGGCCGCCGATTTGTGCGATGAGTTGCTGATGGCCCGAATAGAGTGCAGCCAGCCCCAGCGTTTTGCCGTTGTGTTTTGCCGTTGTGTGGCCGGGTGTTTGCCGTTGTGTGGCCGGGTGTTTGCCGTTGTGCAGGCCTGTAAACGCCATGGTTACCAAGAAAAGGGGGGTGATGGCTAGATGTGCCGGTGCGCAAAAAGCGAGGGAGGTTATGGCACAGCGCAGGGCTGCTGAGGCTGAAGCCAAGGCCCAGGCTGGTGCTGCTGAGGCTGAAACCCAGGCACAGGCTGATGCTGGTGCTTATGAGGCTGGTGCTGATGAGGCTGGTGCTTATGAGGCTGATGTTGGTGCTTATGAGGCTGAGGCCCAGTCACAGGCTGATGCTCGTGCTTATGAGGCACAGTTGCACCAGCTGCAGCCTGAACTGCAGCAGAGGGAGCAACAAGCTACTGACACCCAACGCTTGCAACATCTACAGCAACAGCTGCAGGACCTGCAGCAGGATGAACTTCAACGTAAGGAGCAGCAGGTGGCTGAGCAGCAACAGCAGCTGCAGCAGCAGCAGGCAGACATGCACCTGAGGGAGCAGCAGTTGGCTGAGCAGCAACACCAGCTGCACTCTATTCGGGCTATTCGGGCTTTCAATCGGAAGCGGATCTTGCTCCGCGGCACTGGACCGCTTCCTCGGAGGCATTGCGCCACTAGGCTCATACCTAATAACACCTGCTGAGCTCCTACTTATACCCAGGAGGCGATGTCACTCACTCTCGCACGGATGTCCCGACATGAACACGTGGTGGCCCTAAAAGGTTTGCCTAGATTTTGTACCCAAAGAGGTTGAGAGGTTCTTTCGGGTAACACTTCCAAGTTAAGCTCGGATAGTGATGTCAAGGTTGAGTGTTTGGTCACCCCCGCCATTGGCTGCACCCCCATGGCTCAAGAGATAACTTTCTAACTCATTTCTGCACGGATAAGGCCGCCGATTTGTGCGATGAGTTGCTGATGGCCCGAATAGAGTGCAGCCAGCCCCAGCGTTTTGCCGTTGTGTTTTGCCGTTGTGTGGCCGGGTGTTTGCCGTTGTGTGGCCGGGTGTTTGCCGTTGTGCAGGCCTGTAAACGCCATGGTTACCAAGAAAAGGGGGGTGATGGCTAGATGTGCCGGTGCGCAAAAAGCGAGGGAGGTTATGGCACAGCGCAGGGCTGCTGAGGCTGAAGCCAAGGCCCAGGCTGGTGCTGCTGAGGCTGAAACCCAGGCACAGGCTGATGCTGGTGCTTATGAGGCTGGTGCTGATGAGGCTGGTGCTTATGAGGCTGATGTTGGTGCTTATGAGGCTGAGGCCCAGTCACAGGCTGATGCTCGTGCTTATGAGGCACAGTTGCACCAGCTGCAGCCTGAACTGCAGCAGAGGGAGCAACAAGCTACTGACACCCAACGCTTGCAACATCTACAGCAACAGCTGCAGGACCTGCAGCAGGATGAACTTCAACGTAAGGAGCAGCAGGTGGCTGAGCAGCAACAGCAGCTGCAGCAGCAGCAGGCAGACATGCACCTGAGGGAGCAGCAGTTGGCTGAGCAGCAACACCAGCTGCAGCAGCAGCAGGCAGACATGCACTTGAGGGAGCAGCAGTTGGCTGAGCAGCAACACCAGCTGCAGCAGCAGCAGGCAGACATGCAGCAGAGGGAGCAGCAGGTGGCTCAGCAGCAGCACCAGGTGCAGCAGCAGCAGGCGGACCTGCAGCTGAGGGAGCAGCAGGTGGCTACCCAGAAGCACCAGGTGCAGCAGCAACAGGCGGACCTGCAGCAGAGGGAGCAGCAGGTGGCTCAGCAACACCACCAGGTGCAGTTGCAGCAGCAGCTTGACAGGCTGCAGCAACAGCTCGAGGCACAAAGTGGGGCTGAATATGAGGTGAACCGTTTATATGGCTGATTTGGCTGGTTATGTAAGGTGCATGGGGGTCTACTTTGGAGCATCACAAACGGCCCAAACATGAACACAACGCGTTTATGTCCTGATTACACGATAGAAGCCCACACAAGGAGCCGCACACAATTGGCAGTTCACATCCTGCCGCCCTGGTTGGACAGTGAGAACGGCCGGAAAAGCACCCTTTTCATGCAAAATTTGTCGCACGCTTGTTGTCGCACATTGTTGTGCAGGAAAAGCCCGGAAGCCACACCAGCACTATCAAGCACATGATCAGCACTAGCACTAGCACTAGAACACATGTCGGGGGGTTCCTGCGCCCGACAAGAAATTCAAAATTTTGAAAAGCTGAGCCGCTGAGCGAGATAGCTATTCGCCGATCACAGTCCCACTAAGCAGGCCAATTCCGGCACAATGCGACCAGAATTCTCAACACCCCCGCCCGCCCCGGCTCGTGAGCTGCACAGCCCTGCGCAAGAATCGCTGAAAAACTTGTAAAGATCAGTCGGATAGTTATCAGGGGTGCAGCCAATGGCGGGGGTGACCATTTGTGTCAAGGTGCATGTCTAGGTCGGAGTCAACAGACCTCACCCAGATATCTTGCACTTAGTTTACAAAGCCGCTGACAGGTTGTCGTCGTTTGTACGGCTGCCTCTCTGCAGCTCACAGTATAGCCCGACATCAGCCATGCTCAAGAAAGCCTCGCAGCCCTGGCCCTGATGTCCAACCACTCATAGTAACCAAGCATCATGATGACCAAGCATGGGCCAGCCGAGCCAATGTAGCAGGGTCTAGCCCAGGGAACACTGCGCCTACAGCACCTTGGCCCTGAACCTAGAGCCTTCGTTGCCATTGCAGTGTCCGAGCTCTCATTACTGCAACCGCAATTGCACACATACATCCCCAGCAGTGTCTAGCTCTCATAGTCACCAACAGGGCCTTTCATTCCCTCACAGCATGCGGTTTAGCAGGCCTGCAGCGGCCAGGGCCAGGGCCAGAGGCAGCCAGGAGGCCGGCGAGACAACTGGGCCTACAGCATGCGGGACAGGAGCCCTGCAGCTGCCACGGAAAGGACCAGGGGCAGCCAGGAGGTGGACAGGCCAGAGGCAGAGCCAGCCACTGGTGCAGGGGCGACCACCACAGGGGTGGTGACGGGGGCGGCGGTGATGGGCGCGGTGGTGGCAGGGGAGGTGCTTGGGCTGGCAGATGGTGATGTCACGACCCCGGTAGTGGCTCCACCAACCTGGCCGGAGGAAATGGGCTGCAGGCAGACGGGAGCACACGATGCCAGTGAGTTTACCGCCTGCCATGACTGGGTGTGCTGATAAAGGGTGTTGGAAGAGATGTGGTTAAGGGGGCGCTGCCAACAAGTCAGGGTCAAGCAGTTGTCGTGCAGGAGCAGCAGCGACACAAGCATCATCAAGCACTGTGCCCACTGGGCTGGAGGCTGACGCGTCAAGAGGGACACTCTGACAGTGTGGGGGGCTTGGCCTGGCTGTGTCCGCCATTGCCCTCTATACTCAGTGGGTGTTGCCCTAGTGCTTCTGGAACTCACGGCAGAGACGATGTCCTGGGGGGCTGCGGCAGCATCAGCTGGCCCAGCTGCTGAAGACACCACTGGCGAGGCAGTCACGGCGGGGGAGGTGGTGGGTGAGGCGGTGGGCGAAGCAGTAGGGGAGGCAGTAGGGGAGGCAGTAGGGGAGGCAGTAGGGGAGGCAGTAGGGGAGGCAGTAGGGGAGGCGACAGTTGGGCTGGAGGCGGGCAGGGTGGCAGGGGTGCTGGAGGGGCTGGTGGTGGTTGAGACGATGCCCTGCAGCTGGTCCACTAGGCACTGGGGCACCACGTTGGCTGCAGGCAGGCGCAACATGCACGTGCACACAGCAGTAGCTTGCTCATGTCAGCAGCAGCAGCAGCAGGTGGAGATGATTCTGTGTATGTTCCCTGGCTTTGCCTGTGTGACGAGCTGGTCAGGGCTGGCAGGGGTGTGGTCCAGATACTCCAAACTTGCTCCCCCTACTCCCCACACAGTCCGGCATGCAGCACTGGCAGTGACTGGTGTGGCTGCTAAGCACATGCAGCGGCAGGAGCCTAGCTAGGAGTGGTGTGCCCCCGAGGAGGGTCACTGGGAGGCCCAGTGATGTGGGAGGCAAGCCCTGGTCCTAGTGTGCAGTGCCAGCCCAGAGCATGAGGCACTGGCAGTAGGGGTCAAGTGGGGAGCTGCAGAGGTGAGAGGCGAGCCTGGCTGCCCCCCACCTGGGTACTGGCAGTTGCCCAGCGCCACCAGGCTCTCAACATTCACGCCTGCAGAGATGAACTGAGCCAGGAAGCCGGTGATGCAGCTGGTGATCACATTGGTGCCGGCCTCCACAGTAGAGGTGCTGTTCAGACTGCATGGCAGCACATTAGGCTACGGGTCACAGGCTGATGCTTGCGACTGTCCCCAACTGTCACCATTGTGCAGTGCTGTGTGTGCCAATATGATGTTGTGTGCCAGCATGCCAGCAAGATGAGCACCGTTATGTAGCAGGCGACAGCACTTTGAAACTGTGTCTTCCATGGTGAGGTAGACTGAAGACTGTGCCACATATGCATGGCAGAGGGCGGCCCGTCCAAGGCACACTCACGCGGACGCATTTTGGAACACGCCCGCAGCGGTGAGGGCGGGCTGGAACACTGCGAATAGCGCGCAGCTGCAGGAGTCGCAGAAGCCCTGGGCGGTGGTCACTGCAGGAAGGCGGCGCGGACATCGTCAGAGTGAGCGCGCGCAAAAATGTCGGCCTGTTAGGACAGATCCACGCCAGGCATAGGCACACACCGCACTGCGTCCTGATGGAGGTCAAGTTAAGCGTCGTCCGTGTGGTGTCCACGGGGCATGTTGCCGGCAGCGAGGTGCCAGCCTGCTGCAGCAGCACTCGCCCAGCGGTGCGCTTGTGAAACTGCACCATGTCGCTGCTGGACGCGCTGGCCGCAACCAGCAAGCAGGCGAACAGCATGACCGACGCGGAGAACTGGGGGCGGGCCATGATGATTAGTGGTTCGATGATTAGTTGCGGAGGCTGGGTTCAGGCCGCGTACTGGTTTGTTCTGTGAGTGACGGCCGTGTGCTTAAAGAGGCATGGGAGTGGGCCCGTCCAAGGAGCACCGTCCAAGAGACTCCTGAGAGTCCTTGAGAGACCTTACAGCACAAGACATCACAAGACCTTACAGCACGGCTTGTGGCATGGCATGGCATGGCATCTCACGGTCCGCTGTCTGGTGATGCCGCTGCCTTGCTTGTTGCCCCGGCTCGTAGCCCTGAGCTTATTGATTTCAGGACCTCATTGACTACCTGCATGCAAAGCAAGCATTGTCTGAGCTCACAGCAGGTTCATGTCTTGGCCTTTCAAGGCATGCCTTGCACGGATGTCTTGACATGAGTGTGTGGTGCTCCTGAAGCACCTACCCCTCTCACTATGCCTTCAGCGAGGGGCGGCCGGCGGGTCGGGGGTCGGGGTCCGGGCTGTCGGGGCCTGAGCTGCTTCCGTCCTGGGCTGAGCTGCTTCCGGGCCATGGAAGCTGCCCATCGTGGCGAGCAGTGGTAGGCAGTGGTGGGCGGCGGCGGAGCACTCACCTCATTCTCACTCCCATGTCGCTTTCGCTCCCGCTTCCGCTCGCGCGTCCGCTTCCGCTGGCCTGCTGGAATGTGACGCCAAATGCACGCAGCAGTTCAATACTAGCTCACGCTGCTTGTGGGGGACTGTGGCTCCCATCGCGCATGGCGGGCACGCCCCATCGCACCGTGATTCCGTATCATTGGCGATGTGGCCTCCGTCCGGGATAATCAGTTAGTGGTGGCCCTGGCAAGAGCCATCGTCAGGACACACAGTCACGGTTGTACCCATCCTGTTGGGAACAGGCGGACACCCAACTGCCTGGGTGTCCAACTTGATGTGGTGCGCCTTGCAGCTGCAGCCGGGTGTGAGCGCAAAGGGGGAGGGGGGGCGGTAGGGCCTGGTGTTGCGCTGCCCCCCAACTGCCTGTCAGTCCGCCCAATCCAGCTGCCAGCTGACGTTGGCTGCCTCCAGCTGTCTGCCGGTGTCCACCTCCCTCTCCAGCCCTGGTGGGAGGGTAGCAAGGGCACGCCCCGAGGCTACTCTCCTCCCTTGGACGCACGCACGCCAAGACGGGCAGGGAGCCTTCGAAGCTGTGGAGGCTGTGTTGGCTATGTAGCCTTGCAGGTGGCTGCACCCGGTGCGCAGCATGGCGACGCGGTCCCGGATCAGGGGCCTGATGTGCTCAACAAGCAAAGGCATCAGGTTCTACGACCGGGACGTGTCAGCCGCGCTCAACATCCGCCGCATTGCAGCCGGGCCGGGCCGCCCTCGCGAGCTCAGCAGCTGGTTGGGCCGCCCCGCCATGCCTCACCCAGGCGGTGTGGGCCAGGAGTGGGCACTCGTGAGCGACAAAGGCCTGCTGCGGAAGTGGCAGCGGCGGCACCAGCGGCAGCGACAGTGACATGTTTTTCATGCCATGAGCCAATTGAAACAAACAATTCGATTGCCCCTCGCAAAGGAGATGTGTGTGCGAGAGAGTCATGCATAGGGTAGGGCTCTAGCGAATAGGTCAGGGACACAGTCCCGACTCCTAGGTTAGGGACACACACCTATGCAATACGTTGCACAGTACTAGCCAACGCGCCTGTTTCGTGCTTTAATGTGGAAAAGCAGACCTCGACATGGCGTGCGACATTGCTAGTGTTCCCCGCACAGAATGGCCGCGACACTCACGTACACGGTGTTCAGCTTGGGGGAGGCGCAGCTCCACCAGCTACACGCGAAGGAGGGGAAGGTTTGTAGTTCGATTCAAAATCCTCTTTTACGCTCAATTGGCAACCAGCGTCTGATGCTGTGCACGGTGATGCTGTGCAGCTCTTTGTCATGGGTGAGGTAGCTGTTGAGCTCTTTCAAGAAAGTCCCACAGCCTTCCTACAGGTGACCCAAGCACCCAGCTCCCTGCTGACCCCCCTGCTGACCCATAAATCAACACACTGCGTGGGCCCCATCATGCCCATTTGTCCTACAGGAGCTGCGAAAAGGAAAGTTTAACAGACTCATCTCTTCAGCAAGGGATGTGCTACACACCATTGCGGAGCTGCAGCTGCCAGTGGAGAGTTCAGCCAGCATGACTGGGGTCACACTGCTGCCGTCCGCCACTGTGGAGGGCCTGCTCGTTGAGAAGCGCAAGCTGGAGCTAGTTCAGCCCTTCAAGCTGGCCCTGCTGAAGCTGGCGTCCCAGGTAGGAAGCCTGGGATACGCGGGATGGTGGAGGTAGATATGCATTGCAGGAAGAGGGGCGCCCCAACACCTTGACCCTCAACCTAGAGCCTTCATTGCCGTGGAACTCTACGTGTGGACCACTGCAGAATGGTGTTTTCGTCTGTGTAAAGTTCCCATGCACATGGCATATACATGACATATGCATGGCATACACATGGGCATGGTCGCCTACCACCCACACTATTGCCTGACCCAGAGGGCTATTGTGTAGAGATGGCATGACAATCATGCACTAATGTAAGCTGAGAACAGCTCAAGATAGGGGGCACACACTACTGTGCCCCAGCAGGCTACTGCTGCTGCTGCTGGGCCTTGGGTGGCTTGTCTCGCACCCGCTTGTAGCCCAGGCCAGGATATCCCTTGCCCTTGGCTGGCAGCTCCACAGGGGCTCCCCAGCAGCTTAAGGGTGGTGGTTGCAACGATTAGGAAAACCTGGGATAGGCAGGAAAAGCGCCGCAGATGGGGGGGAAGGGCAGTCAAGAAGCCTAGCACCTGATGGTTTCAGCAGTATAAAATCATGAACAGGAGGCCTTGGGTAAAGCATCCTGGCACAGGGACTTTTGTCAGTTTTCTTTGTGGGACAAGAATCGCAGAATCGCAAGCAGTGAGGAGACTTACACCCCTTCAATGTGGCTGGCTTGCAGGAAGCTGCGCGGCTGATGGCTGCTGGCGAGTATGAGCTGGCCCTGCCAGTGGCCCTGGACGCCGTGCAGCAGGGTCAGCTGCTGTTTAAGCCCGCACCTGCCTTGCAGCTGTTCCCGCTCTACCTCCTCGCTGCCCAGGTCTGCCCTGCTTGATGCCCAGCCCTACCACGCCCTTACCTCCACCCCCTCTGCTTGCACTGGGATGCCGCCTCACCCCCCACCAGTGCAAGACATAAGCTGGCTGACAGCAATGCCGTGGTGCGCACAGATGGTGCACATACAATACAACCACGGCACACAGACCCCCACACCCTGCCTCGTGTCAACTCACTGCCGGCCAATCATTCTCTGCCACAGACCCCTCCAAGACGGGCCCCAGGATCATCAGCCCTGGCGCTGCTGTGCCTAGGATAACCAGTGATAGGCTGACAGCATGCCTGCAGCCCTGGGGAGCATCATGCGGGCCAATGCGCCCACCCCTTCACCCACACAGCACTGCAGCCCTGTAGGCCCCAGCCTGCCAAGCAGGCCACCCACCCACCCAGGGGTCACCTGCAGCCACTGCTGGCCATGTACCCGGTGGTCTTGGTGCAGGCTAACCTTGGGCTGCGGCGGGCCAAGCAGTGTGAAGACTTCCTGGCCCTGGCATCGTGGCTGGCCATGAAGGAGCCCGGCCTTACCACCAACATCATGAAGTCTCAGCTCAGCCGCCTCTACGGACAGCTCTATGCTTTCCAGGTCCGCCTACACACAACAGCACAGCACAGCTCGCTGCATGACGCACAAGTGCTGCCGGGTTTGCCTGGTCCTGTGACAGCGCACGTCACGGCAACTTCCATGGGCGCTCAGGCCTGGGTTGGCTGCAAGCACAGTGCAGCTCACAGGGCTGGGGGGCAGGCACGGTCAAGCCAGGTGCTTGGTGGGTGTGTCACTCATTCATCAGCACAGTTGATTAGGTAGGGTGGTGCTTAGTGTGCTTAAGACTACCCAGGTAGCAGCCTTGTGGTGGTGCTACTCATGACCCACAGTGCAAACCACTTTGCACAATGCCTGCCTCACCACTCTGTCCTCGCCCAGATTAGCCTGCACATGCAGCTCCTTGAGCTAGTCCACATGGCAAGCATGGCTGGCATGTGCAAACAAACTCTGCTCACTGGGCAGTGTGTGTGTGAGGCCACGCAATAAGTGCTCATGCACATGTGGCTTGGTCTGCAGCTGACCCTAGGCAGCTGGCGCAGCTGTTTCTGTTCTGTGGGGGGCCTGCTGCACATGCGGGCCACTGCAGGCACGTGTGACTAGGCAGGCGCTGCAATGCAATGCAAGGTGTAGGCACAACAAAGATGTGGGTTGCGTGACACTGGCACCATCTGGCCAGCAATGCCTGACACTCCAATACACAGCACTTCCCCTTTCTACTCCTGACCCTCACACAGATCACACAATCCAGCTGGCCCCGGACAAAGAAACAGCGGCAGCATCCAGCGGCAGCCTGGGTGTAGGCTGGAGACCTAGGTCCTGGTTCAAGCCCACATGAGGCCTCACTACAGCCAGCAGCCACAGCAGCTGGCTCACTGACTGCTAGGCCTGGCTCCCCATCCTCCCTGACCCTCATCACCCTCGCCCTCGTCCTCACCATGGGCCCACCCACCATTACCAGGTCACCCTCATCCTCAAGCTTACGTGGGGTCGACCAACCCTCATCCTCATCTTCAAGTACTACGTGCCAAGCACCCTAATGGCTGACGGTTCAAGCGGCGTGAGCCATCTTTATTTTCTTCAGCTGTTGTGCGCCTCTGGCTGCAGTGGTGCTGTGTACACCACGGGCTGCATTGGTGCTGTGAACTACAGGGGCGCCAGGACGAGGCTGTGGCCGCCTTTGCTGAGGACGTGTACTACTGTGCAGTGGAGTACGGGCCGGAGGACCCCCGCACCACCCTGGGCTTTTACAACATGGGCAAGGTGCACCAAAATCGGGGCGACACCACCAAGTCCCTGGCCTGCACCAACATGGTGGTCAAGGTCTGGTCTGCCGTGCTATGCAGAGTGGTGCTGGGCATGAGCGTGGTGGGTGGCCACAGCCTGGCTGCAGCAGGCAGCTACAGGGGATGGCAGCAGTGCATCAGGTACACTGCTGCTCAACATGGCTGTAGCAATGGCACACATGATGCTCATGTCGGCTAGCTGTCGTAGCAGCTTGCATAGCTGCTGTGAACACACATGCTCGCGAGCCAATGTCACCAGGCCAATGTCTCACACGCCTGCCTACTTGCACCCGGCCAGCCCCTCAACTGCTTTCCTTTTACTAACCCTGCATGCCTGACGAAACACATCAGTCGCAAGCGTCTCCGTGCTCTGCCGCATGGTACTCGCGATGCAGACTCAAGACGGGTTGGTGGCTGAGCAAAGCGCTCCCGCGGAGCTACCTGTAGGCCGGTTGCAGTTGATGGAGGTGGTGGACATGCTGCTGGACATCGGGCGCGTGCGTCTCAGCTTGCACGGTTCAGGTCACTCTAGTGTGGCGGACGCACACTTTGTTACAGCTCTTGCGTTGGTGCAGTTGGAGGAGCGGGAGCGGGCCAGCGAGCAGTTGGAAGCGGCGGCGGCCATCTATGCCCAAGCCCCCAGCCCCCAGCAAACAAGGCTGGTGGAGATGGCCCGCATCATGCTCAACGTCATTTGAGCCCTGTACTGTGGGGTTCAAGGCGGCTGCTGGATTCACCTCCTGCGCCAACGAAGAGCATCATGCATCTGGTGACAGTGGACAATTTGACCTCTGGGGGTTGCCAGGTAGCTTGTGCGCCTCACACTGCTCTACACAACTTCCGATCTTTCTGCTGCTTGTCTCTGCTGTGTGCGGGGCAGGGCAGCCCGTCTAGACCCACCCTAGGGTACGCCCTGCTAGCCCCTTGGAAACAACATGTTCTTGTCCAGAAGTTCTGCCAGCTGTGGGGTCAGCAGATCGCTGGTGTTGTCCGAGGGGCTAAGAGCTGAAGCGCGCTGCTGCTTTCCACCCGTGTCTTCGAGAAAAGGGGCGCTGCCAGGGCTGACACCATCGCCGGGCTCTGCACCAGGCTTGCAGCCAGAAGTCGGTGCAGATTTCGTCGACGGCTCGCACTTTGTGGTCTGCGCGGAGCACGCGCAATCGGATAGCAAGCAGGCAGGTCAGTCCTCAGGTAAACAGTGATGGTGCAAATGCCAGCCTCGTCATCAAACACAAGTCCGTCTGCCAGCCAGGTCGAGACAGGCCTGCCAGGCAGCCATCGACCCCCGCAATCCTATGGCCACCCCATTTGCCAGGCCAGCAACGCACATTAAGCGGCGTGACAGCGACGATGTTTGCAGAAATGGTGCTCGCGCCGGTCCCGAAAGCGCCTGCCTTCAGTCGCGCCGCTGCGCTCTGCGTGCCAATGGCCGTCAAATTGCCCGTCACAAGGCCGCGCGTCCAGCCTGCAATAGGCAGCGGCCTTATCAGCCGGTCGGCTGTTGTAGCCGGCCAAGGCCACTTCCTAAACTTGGCGGGAACAACCTGCTGATCAGCACCAAGCCAGGCTTCCTCGTTGCATACATGAGCACGATAGGTCCACAAGGAGCAAGGCGTGGGATGTGTGTGCACATTATCCAGCTGGCTGATGTTCCTAACCAGGCTGTGGCTGTATGACCTGTTATGGCTGGGGGCCAGTGCCTGGCTTACACCAGTGCCTGACCAGGCAGCTGATGCAGGACTGACTGTGTCCTGTAGGCAAGGTTGTGCAGCAAAGACCTGGTGGGTGCCCAGGGCCTGCCTGCCCCCTTAACCTGCCGACCAGGACCTTACACCATGCCTTGACTGCCAGGGCAGGAAGGAAGGGTGTTTGGGGGCCTGGCCGGAATGCATACCGAATGTGTTGGCGGCGCCGAACGTGTTGACGGTGGCCCCGGTGTTGGAGGTGGTGGCAGCGCGCTGCTGGGGCTGCCCCACCACGTCCTGGTGTTGCAGCCATGCCTGTGCCACGCCCCCGCCCGCATTGCTGCACATGCACGAGGCATGGCCATAAGGCAGCCTATACAGCCTGCCCGATGCTGCTAACATCCTGCTACCCGCTTTTGTCATGCTAGCTGCTGCCCTAACACTGTGTGTTGTATGATGCCATGGCCGCTGTCATCGCCGTTTGTTTGTCGACACCGCGCTCTTGTTGCAGTGGGCATGACCTGCTCGCGCAGCAGCTAGTGCATGTGCTGACTGGGTGACTGCAGCGCAGCTTCTCCTGACTGCCGTGCAGCCACCGAGGACCTACCGCTGCACCGGCTCCTCTTTAGCAGGAGGGCCGTAATAGTATTCCTGCAGCACGTGGCCAGGTTTGAGCTGGGAGTTGAGAGGGCTGGCTCAGGACACTGAGTAGGGGGCAGGTGACCTGGGTGGCCCCATTGGTAGCTGGGGCTGAGTCACCTGGTCACACAGGGGTATCCCCACCCCTTCACTACAGCCTCCTCCTGACTCTTTCCCACCCCGATCGCCCATCTGCCAGCCATGGCAGCCACACCCGCGCGCCTCATACCCCACCTCATAGGGCAGGCCGTCAGCGGGCGTCACCCCAACCCCACCCTGCTGGGCTGGAGCCCCCGCAGTGAAGTCCCCTGCCTCCACCCCCTGGCCAGCACTGCCACTCCTCAAGCCCAGGCTGGGGCCCACAACAGCAGGCGCGGGGCCCAGGCTGCCTCCTGTGCCAGTGCCGGGTTTGGGCAGGGTCTGGGAGCCGCCACTGCCACCCGGGGCCTGATCCTGGGGTGTGACTCGCGGGTCGCCGGGGCTCACTGCGCCTAGGCTTGATACTTGGATGTAGGTGGCCGACTGCGTGCCTGCATAGGTCGCGACGTGCGGAAAATCAGAAAGTGTGACTGCAACTGAGCGTTGCGGCGTTGTGCGTGTGGTAGTGTGCGGTGATGAGGTTCATCATTCCAAGGTCGAGCTAAGCAGCACGTTGGCTGCCAGAGCCAGGTGCTGAGGCACATCACCTGTTGCTTGAATGAAAGCACCGTTCTGCGATGCCGCGCCGTTGCGGTTCCCCGCGTTGAAGACGCCGATGACCGCGCCGGTTGTTTGCGCAGAGGCTTGCTGCGTGGCGACCGCTCGTGCGCCGGCCGTCGCCAGCCCGCCGGTCAACGCCCTGCCCGGTGCCACATGCATGCATGCCATCGATTAGTGAAGATATTGCATAGCAAATGTGCCTCCTCCGCAGCTGCTACTGCTGCTGCTGCTACTGCTTTAGTGACATTCGCCTTGTGTACATGTGTGCTTTGCCCGGCTCATTGTCTAACTAGCCTAAGTGTCATGATGTCCTGTGACTGACATACTGCTTCATGACGCCCAGCCTTACAGAGCTGGCACCAGCCCGAGATTACACCTCACTGTCCTGGGAAAGCTTCACACCTGGCTCCAGCACTGCGTGACGGGTCAGTGCTGCTGGCATTGACCACAACAAACACCTGGCCTGCGCTGCCGTAGTTGTTCACCGGCGTACCCAAGGCTGCAGGCAAGCAGGGGCAGGCGGAGGCCAGGCAGGTGTGGTTGCACAGACTCAGTCCAGCACAAGCTAGAATATACGGGAAGGGCAGCAAGGGGCACAGGGGTGGGGGTGGGGGCGGGGGCAGGGGCAGGGGCGGGGGCGGGGGCGGGGGCGGGGGCGGGGGCGGGGGCGGGGGCGGGGGCGGGGGCGGGGGCGGGGGCGGGGGCGGGGGCGGGGGCGGGGGCCAGATCGAGAAGCCACAGTGACAGCAGCGGCAGCACCCACTGACGATGTTCTTGGCCACTGCACTAGACTGCCCAGCCGCCACTGCTGAGGCGCTGCTGTTGTCCAGGGCCACCACTCCCGCAGTGAACAGGCCGGCATCACGGGACGGGCGGTTCTGTGTGCACAGGCAGGCCAGCACCCGACCTTAATGCCCAGCCTACTACTTACCCACCCGCCTGCCCGCCCACCCAGCCACCCATGTGCCCACTGAGAGCCACTTCTGCTCATTCGCCCCACCTCGCCGCTGCCTGCCTGTCTGCCTGCCTGTCTGCCTGCCTGTCTGCCTGCCTGCCTGTCTGCCTGCCTGTCTGCCTGCCTGTCTGCCTGCCTGCCTGCCTGCCTGCCTGCCTGCCTGCCTGCCTGCCTGCCTGCCTGCCTGCCTGCCTGCCTGCCTGCCTGCCTGCCTGCCTGCCTGCCTGCCTGCCTGCCTGCCTGTCTGCCTGCCTGCCTAGCATGGCAGCTCACTGTCAAAGCTGACCATCCTGCCAGGCATAGGCTCTCCTCCCCTCCCCCGGCTGCTCTTTGGAGGTGTGCCCTTTGGGATGTGCCCTTTAGAGGTGCGAGAGTGGGTGACACACGGGTATAAGTAGGCATGAGCAGGTATGAGCAGGTATGTGCTAGTGGCGCAATGCCTCCAGGAAGCGGCCCAGTACCGCGGAGCAAGAGCCGCATCCGACTGTAAGCACGCGAAAACAAGGTTCGTCGTAGTCGTGGTGTGGTCCGCTGCAACTGTGCAGTCCGGTGAGCTCCGCGCTGCTCACATCGCTATTGTTCATGCCAGCAGCACATCAGCATGGCAGCAGGCCCACGTCACCCTAGCTGTGTCCTCTGCCCTACCCCCTACGCTCCCACCTGCTGACACGCCTGACCTTACCCGTCACACCCACACATCACTCCCCTCACTCTCACCTGTATAGCCACTGAGGTGTTGCGGCGGCTGGACACCTGCTGCCCTGAGGCGGCTGTGTCGGCGCGTGCCCGGGCCCCTAGGCGCGGCGTCACCGCTGCCAGTCGGTTGAGCTGCTGCAGCAGCAGGCTGGCCAGCAGGCCCTGGGTACCGCTGCCCTCCAGCTGCACGCCATAGTCTGCACCCCGGGCAGCACTGGGCAGCACTGGGCAGCACTGGGCAGCACTGGGCAGCACTGGGCAGCACTGGGCAGCACTGAGCTGGAGAAAGCAGTAGTGGGGGCAGCAGGAGGGGCAGTAGCAGTGGCAGCGGGGGCAGCACGCAGCAGCAGTCGGCAATGCAGTAGGGTGGGGAGGTAGGTCCAGACCGCCACCCACCATACTGGTAGCAGTCGTCTGCAACCAGGCAGGATATGTGAGTCACGCCCCGTCGCCACCATCCACGCATGCACGCATGCAGGCAGACAGGCAGGCAAGTCAGTAGGGTGCTGTAAGTGTGGTTGATGACATCACTGGATGCCATCAAGTGAGGAGGAGCAGCAGCCAGCGGCCCTATCATCTGGGAGCAGTGGGCTGCTGGGACTGCTTAGTGGCCACCTAGCGAAGGGGAGGTGTGTCCATGTCAAGGTCAGCCTGGGACGTGTGAGGAGTCAGTGGGTTGATGCCGTCCCCCTGGGTCAGTGCACCCTGCCTACTTGATGGCCACCTGGTGTTAAGGCGGTGGGCCCCTTGCAGGTCAGCCTGGTCCCTGTGATGAGCCACTGAGTCAGTGCCAGCCTCTCATTGGCCCTGCACCCCCCAACATCTGTCCCGCCTGGGCTGTCACCGCAGCAACGGCCTGATGGCAGGCACATAGCACTGCTGCTGCTGCTGCTGCTCCTGCTGCTGCTGCTCCTGCTGCTGCTGCTCCTGCTGCTGCTGCTGCTGCTGCTGCTGCTGCTGCTGCTGCTTAGCCCTCAACACTGCCCTCAGTATTGCCGTCATCACGCATCATCCCTGAGCCACTGTTGGTACCCACATGATGCGTCCTGGCAGTAGTAGTCCTCCTCCACCTCTTCCCCACCGACACCTTCACCATCACCGTCACCAGCATCATCATCAGCAGCAGCATCAGCATCAGCATCAGCTGGGTCGTATGTGTCCGGCGCTGCAGCAGCCAGGAGGCCACCCTGTCCTTCAGCTGGCATCAGGCCTGATGCAGCAGCAGCAGCAGCAGCAGCAGCAGCAGTGCCGCTGCCTAGCTGGTTCAGACCGGGTCCACTGCCTGCCCTGGCTGCCTGCCTGGAATCAACGCTGCTGCTCTCATCTGCTGCCGAGCTGGTGCGAAGCCTTGCCGCATCAGCCCAGCCAGCATCGCTGCTGTCGTCAGCAGGGACACCACCACCACTGCTTTGCAGGGTGCTGCTGGTGCTGCTGCTGCTCTTGCTCTTTGTCGTGCTGCTTGCAGCTGCCGTGCTGCTGCCAAGGCTTGTGGCAGGGGGAATGTTCATAGGCCTTGTGGCCACAGCCCCGACAGCTTGGGGGCGCATCTGGTTGAGGGGCAGTGGTGGAAGTGGGGGGAGGGGCAAGGGGGGCTGGGTGCTGAGCCCTGGGTACAGTTTGACTGGGCCCTCTGCCCCTGTGGCCTGGCTTCCTCGCAGCTGCCGCCGCCATGTTCCCAGACGGAGCAGCGCTGACCACCCCCTTGCCCCAACCCTGGCATTAGCGCCACCCACCGCCCTGGGCTGTGGACCTGAGTCGGGTGGGGCAGAGGCTGCAGGCAGCTGCAGTGCCGCCACAAGGTCAGCCTGCTGAGGCTTTGCCCTGTGCAGGTGCTGCTTTACAGCAGCAGCAGCAGCAGCTTGCAGGGCTGCAGGCGACAGGGTGTGTTGATCTGCAGGTGGCGGAGAACACCAAGGCCCCCAGGGCCAAGGCCACTGCGCTGTGCCCACACCAGTTATGGGGCGGCAATTGCTTGTATGTGTGGGAGGGGAGGTAGCTGGCTGGTGCTGGGCATGCTGGCTGGCAGGGTGGGTGGGTGCTGGGAGGTGGTGCCAGGGCTGGGCTCCGGGCTGCGGCGTCGCCGACTGCGCCCGCGCGTCCCTCAGAGTTTCATCTCTACGCTGAATGTATGAGCCAGGCGCTGCTTGCAAGGGAATGAGGCTCGCAGCTGCCAGCCAGGGCCTCGCCGGGAGCAACAGCAGCAGCAGCAGCGGCCGCAGCGCGATCCACATGCATTCAGTAGCTGATGGCAGTATAACGACACGTCAAAGCAGCTGCTGTTGGTTTGTTGGCTACGGCCGTGTAGTCGCGTGTGAGTGAGTTCTGTGACCTCGCGCGCTCTCCATGCTGCCCTATATTCGCGCCGCCTCGCCCAGCCTTGCACACATATCTTAAACATGATGCATGCTAGTCGCAGCAAGCCCCGCAGCTGGCTCGTTATCATCGCGATCTCTTCGGCACTGATAAGCCTTCCTCGGGCGTCTGCACAAACCCTACCCGACCCATCAACTTTGCAGACAAGCTCGCAACTGCAGCCCAGCCAGTGGCCACTGCTCGCGAGCACGGTGGCCAATCTCACCAATGGCGCCGTTTCCGCGTCGACCGTGATCGACACCCTTTCCGTTTGCTTCGCAAAGTAGGCGCCAGTACGTACACGCAGCACCGACAGAGCAACTCGCCGCCTACCCGCTGCTTGTGTAGCCCTTGGCAACATTGTTCCGCAGTTGACAGGTCCTGCCCGATCACTTCGTGCCTCTGTTCGCGCTGCTTGCCTGCGCAGGCCCAACACGGGCAGCTGCCGAGCCTCCTTCGTGCGATACTACTTCAACGTCACCACCAACACCTGCCAGACGTTCACATGGGGGGGCTGCTTAGGCAACGGGAACAACTTCGACAGCGCCCAGGCCTGCAAGGACAAGTGCAACGTTGGTAAGTGCCCCTGTAGCCGACCATGTATGCCATGCTCTGCACAAGCTGCTGTGCCCCAGCAACAAGCAACCCTGGCACCTTAGGTGAGCATGTGTGCACATTGACCTGGCAGTGCAACCACCATCAAGCAAGTCACCAGCCTCACAACTCAGCTGCATCAAAACCTGGTTAGCAGAACTGAAGGGGGGGTTAGGGGACGACTTCTCAGTGGTTGACATTGTCCAGGGCGGCAGGGCGGCCTGTTCAGGCAATGCAGCAGGACTCAGCCCTGCTGGTCCTCCCGCCTTCCTGTCTCCTGGCCCCTGGCACAGCCTACTGCACCCACCCACTGCCGTGTCTCCTCCCCTCATCTGCCACCCACCACCCCTGTGTGTACCCATGCCCCGGGTTCCCACCCCCTCCTGCCGGCCCCCCTGCTGCTATCCCCCATGCGTCGCAGATCAGCTGCAGGCGCTGCTGGCCGCTTCAGGCCTGAGCGCTAGCGCCCTGGCTCCAGTGGCGGCCACAGGCACGTCCCCAGCAGCAGCCAGTGGGGGAGCAGGGTCCGCAGGGTCTCAGCGGGCAGCCGGTGCCCTCACTGGCGCTGACCCCCTGCAGCAGCCAGCAGCTGGGGCTCCCGCCTCAGGGCCCTCCCCAACTGTTGGAGCAAGCAACCCCACCACCACCACCACGGTCATTGCCCCCACCACTACCCCCGCGGCTACCTCCAGCCCCACACCCACCCCAGCCATCGGCGCCACCACCGCCCCGGCAGCCATCACCACCGCCCCAGCCGCATCGACGGGTGCTGGCCCCACAGCCAGCCCTGCCGCATCAGCTGCTGCCCCCACCACCACCACCACCACCCCTGCTGTGGTCACGCCCGCCGTGCCCCCCGCGGCCCAGCCCAGTGGCGCCGGCAGCAGCCCAGTGGTGTCAGGCGCGCTGCTGACCCTGGCGTCTGTTGCAGCCACCCTGCTCACCCTGGTGGTGTGGGTCTGAGCCCACTCCCAGATGCTTGTTTTGGACACATAAGCTGGCCCCTGGGAGGAAATCTATGCATGGAGCGATGGGGATGGCCGCCACCCCACCCCACCCCAGTTTCCCCACCTACCCCTGGCATGGGCCTCCTTGACACCTTGATACCTTAGAATGCTCGTGACCTTGTTGTCCCGGCCCAGCTGGCCGTGACCTCAGCTTAGTCCTGCCTTGCTGATGTATACTCCTTGGCAACTCGTGATGCTTGTTTTGCCCACTCGTGACACCCCCCTTGCCCTTGGACCATAGTGCCTGCATGTGACTATGGTACGCATGGTGCTTGCATGATTGATGTTGGGACGTGTTGTTGTTCATGGCCCCAGGTTGAATTGATCCTAGAAGGGGCCGGCTGGCATGGTGCCATGGCCCCAGCACCGAGTTGAGCGCAGCATGCAAACCTCGCAGCAGCTCAACGCTGTGGGATGAGTAGCCAGTTGTTGGTCTGCCTTGGCCGGTGAAGAACTAGCCGGTGTGGTGCATCTCTTGTTGTGGAGTTAGGGCCCTGGCTGGTAACCTCAACTGTAACATCAGGATGAACGCGATAAGGTGAACGCGATGAGAGGCCGGTAATGGGACAGTGAACCGGTCGCCGTGGCTGACACCAGCAAGGGAGTGCTTAGTGATCTCCAGTTGGCTGGAATGAAACTGCTACCGGTGTGGGGTTCAAGGGTGAGACTGAGGACGCTACAGAGGACGCTTTGTATTATAGCTGACTGAGATTACCCACATTTCAACGAGGTTGTTCCATGTTCAATGAGTTATGTTTGCCTGTTATCCACCAGTGACTTCCAGTCATTTATATTCAGTCCTTTGGACCAACAATAATGTTCTGGCCCTGGGTCTGGTTGGCAAGAGACCTCATGAATGCTATTTGCGCAACCGCACACACCCAGCCCCTACATAGGTGACGCATTCGTTGCAGCAATGTTACGCCCATGCGCACATCCAGTCACTCGCATCACTCTTCGAGGACATGCGAGGACGTGCGACCCTCACCAGCACAGTGATCCCTGTCGTGGTAAGCCTAGAGCTGACCTGTCTATACAGAGTACTATCGCACGCTGTACGAAGGGGCTCGCGGCTAAGCTTGCCGTGTGCACTGAAACGACGGGTGCCTGGCCTGGAGTATTGTGCTAGAATGTCCGGCCGCGGTCTCAGCAAGAGCAAGAGCAAAGGTGCGCATGAGCTCCTGCCATTGCATATACACCACTCGCCACTGAGCTAGTGCTATGGCTCGCTATAGGCAATCTGAAGTGGGACGAGGCAAACCTCGACGAGAATGAGAAGATTAAGGTAACGTGCCGTGACCGTGTCTGCATCACAGCGATGCAGATGCGCATCGCTAAGCGCTACATGCCGCACTACATGCCACACAGTCCGGGCTTCCGACCGTAAAAGTATCAGAGCTCAAGGCGCCTCTGTCAGACGTGAGTTTCCTGTGCTTGCAGGTCCTCGTAGGTCAATCTAGTTGCTTGACAAGACACTAGGCCACACATTGTGTTTTTTGTACTGCCACATGGTCATGCTTGTATTGAGAGACCCAGCCAAGGGAGAGAGGCCTGGGATCGGGGGGAGGCCTGATAGTCTTCAGCCCTTTCTGCGGTGGACAGCCTCTCCCCTGTCGGCCCAGCGGACAACTACCAGTTTGTAGGGTTTGTAAGTATCTTGGGTCATATATGCAGGCTCACTGGTGCTGGCTATGAGTAGCCAGTCTCGCACCCATACAGCTCAATGATCAGTTGGTCACTCACGAGATCAGCAGCAGTGTTCTGTCATGTTTTCTTACTTGCAGAGATGAGCATCACAATCTGTGCATTTGATACATCATGCAAGCCGTGCAGAGGGCATGTGGCCAGGCAAGCTTCCATCTTTACAGCTGCTTCTGCTGTCCCTATGCTTGTTTCAGGGAGGGGTGGCTATCACGGAGCCCACTCTCTTGGAAGGCGTTCCTGCTGGAGCAACACACGACCACGTGGACGTAGCGCGAAGAAAGCTGCTCGCTAAGGTGTGGCCCAGGGTTTGCAGGCAGACGTGAGCTGTCATGCTGCCACGCTCATTGCAAAACCATCAATCATGCTGTCGTGGGCTTTGAACAGCGTGATTGCAACTGACCAGCTGTCGGGTTAGATGATAGGCTGGGATGGTCTTGAACACCGGCAACTGGGGCTCATCACTTTCAGTGCATGCACATGTGCAGGAAGCTCTGGCAGCATCCCGCAAGAAGATTGAGGAGGAGCTCAAGGCAGAGGATGGCTCTGGCAGCTGAGTTGGAACTGTGTAGTTTGGTGGGTGGTAGGTAGGCATCATTGTGGTCAACACCGTAGGAACAGCTTTGTGTGAAAGCAGCTGTGGGTTAGCAGCGGGGGCTCAGCAAGGATATGCAAGTATGAGATAGACAGACACAGTTGCAAAGTTGCACAGACACAGTTGCGGGGCATCACAGCACCTTGGCCCTTGGAGTTCCCATGCACATCATAGCGTGCTACATCATTGCCGTTTTCGTCCATCACAGCAGTGGGGACCAGGGAACCGAATCCAATCAGTACAATGCAGGCTTTAGGAGGATGGACACATTACAAGTACCACTCACGTGATTCGCATGACTCTGTCCTGCAGCTATTGCCTCCTTGCTAGAGAAGATGCTTTGTTGCGCCTGTGTATTAAGTTCTCAATGTTGTGATTGTCACTAGATCAAGCTGGACATCAGAAGGCTCAGGTCAGCTATGTCGAGTGAAGCTGTTGGAGGTCTGGGTAGGAAGCACCAGGTGCCGCTGCTGAGGGTCACCAGGATTGCCCCCCGCCCAACTTTAAAACTTGCAAAACTTCTTGCGCCTAGCGCCGTAGTGTACATGTGTGTGACAAACACGAAAATCCTTAGCATATGTAGCTGACTCGCGTCGCTATTGTTTATGGCGAGGAAGAACAGAGAAGAGATGAGTGGGCCACGAACATGCTTTTGTGCTGCTATGCTGAACACCGGCCGATTGGGTCTGGAAGTCGTCCACCAACATCACCCAAAGTGGCGCTGGCACACCTACAGCTAAACCCAACACCAACACCAGGACACACACAGCACACCACAGCACAGCACACAGCACAGCACTAGTCCTTAACAACAAACACAGTCCTTGACAGTACCTGTCAAACAAAGACCAGCTCTGTGCCCCCTGGTGAAGTGCATCTCCACCACCCCGCCCGCGGTGGCTGGCCCCCCCCCCCCTCCCAGCCCCCAGCCGCCATCACCCCCTGCCTCCTCGTCCCCCCCACCTCGCAGCCCCTCCCCCCCCCCCCCCGTGCGCCCACCCCCTCCCAGCATGAATCCCACCACCACCTCACCTCCTTTTAACAGCAACGTGCAATGGACAATGAAATACAAGGCTGAGCAAGGAAATACAAGGCTGAGCATGCCCTCACAACAATGAACTACAAGGCTGAGCAAGGATAGCGTTGCATATCCTGCGAACAATGGCCAACTGGCTTGGGTGAGGCAGGGCTGGGAGATGATGTAAGTCTGTGCACACATGCGCACCTGAGGTGAGCATGTGTGCACATCGACCTGGCAGTGCATCCAACCATCAGGCATGTCACCAGCCTCACAACGCAGCTGCATCAGAACCTGGTTAACAGAAATGCTGCATCAGCTGCTGCCCCCACCACCACCACCACCACGCCTGCTGTGGTCACACCCGCTGTGCCCCCTGCCCTGTGCCCAACTGTGCCCAAAACAGCCGGCCCAACTGTGCCCAACTGTAGCCCTTCAACAGGCGCCGACTGCCGGCCCCAGCCACCCGCCGCCCAGGAGACCGACTCCAGGCGGGTCCAGGCGGAGCTGATGGCTGCCCCCCTGCATGGCTGACACTGTAACTGTAACTAAAACTTCTTCTAAAAATCGACATTAGGCTGCCAGTAGGTTGCCTGGTTGCGGTGTCGACCTCGTAACGGTCAGGGGCGCTGGCACACAAGCCTGCAATGTTCTCCTCTGTTGCGATGTGCGTATCGATCGTGCGCGACGCAGGTGCGACAATGTGTCAGCGAGAGGCTCGCAGCCCCGCTCTTTGTCAAGCCCTGCCAGCTTGGCTCGCGCAGGCCTGCATGCCGAGCTCACCTTGAACCGCCTGCTGTGGGGTCAGCTGCGGGTCATTGTCGTGCACGGGCCTGCAGATGTGAGTCTCAACAGCCCAGGTCTCTGTCAGCGGCAGCAGCAGCAGCAGCAGCAGCAGCTAGCCTCTGCTCTATTGCACAGCCCCTGCAGGCCCCGGCCTGGCTGCCTGCCCACAGGATGGCCCTCCCTTGCAGCTCCCCCCGGGAGTGCATGAGCTGTCCGAAGCTGAAACCATCGCTGACCCTAGCCTGCTGGCCCCCCCGGCCTTGCCTCCTCGCTTCCTGTCCCTAGAGCTCCAGCCGCAGCAGCCCGTGGTCACATTGCTGTTGGCCTCTCACTCTACCAGCCCGGCCCTCCTGCAGGCAGCTGCTTCCCAGCCCGGCCTCATCACATGGCAGTGCAGGCTGCAGCAGGGGTCAGTGCAGGGCTCAGGGTCAGCGGCTGCCCCTACCCTGCAGGACACAGCTGCCGCCTGCTGCTCCTCTGCTGACTCTGGCCTGGCCTGGGGCCCTTCCCCCTGCCCTCCCCCCTGCCCTGAGCCAGCAGTATCATCAAACCAGGCCTTGGAAGTAGGCAGGGAGGCAGGTGGCGAGCTGCGGCAACAGCCAGGCAAGGCCCTACCAAAGCCCTCACCTGAACCCTGCTCTACACAGCCCCCCTCCCATACGCCGCCCCACCCCCCTGGAGCAGGCGCTGCACCCCGCCTGACCCTGGGCAGCCTGTCTGAGCTGCCGCTGCGCATTGCCCAGCACCAGGTGCACAGCGCCCAGGGTCCTGGCCCCCTGCTGCTGGTGCTGTATGCCATGCGGCCTGACCGGGAGCGTGGCATGTCACACTGCTGCGGCCTGCAGCCTGCCCACACCCCCTCACCCCACCCCACCCCAGCCCACTCTACTGTCCTTCACCCTGCCAGCACGCTCTGCAGCAGCAGCAGGGAGGAAGGCAGGGCACTCACGGCCGCCACCCCCCCACACCTGTCAGGTCTACAGGAGCTCGCTGCTGCTGCGGCTACACCTGCGGCGGTGGGGGCTGCGGTGGAGGTGGCGGAGGCGTCGCGGGGGGGGTCAGCAGCAGGGTCATCCAGGGGGGGCCCAAGCGCCCTGGCGGCACCCAGGGGGCTGCTCAGCCTGCTGCCGCGCCATGGCCTGGTCTTTGCACCGCTGGACCTGGAGCAGCCCCCGCACCTGATGCCAGTCTGCCAGGCAAGGCTGGGGCGGGGCGGTGCAGGGTCAGGTGGTGCTGCGGTCAGGGGGGGGTCCGGGTGCAGCCAGCCAGCGGCCAGCGGCCCTACAGGGTGACCGGGTCCAATGCGGGCTGAGGCAGCGCGTGAGAGGGCTAGATCAGGGCTTGGCATGGGTCCCAGCCAGCAGGGCTAGGCAGGCCAAGGACAGTCACCCCTCCGCAGTAACCGGGCAGCTCTGCAGCTCTGCTCAGTGTAGCCGCCCCCTGCCTGCCTGCCTGCCTGCCTGCCTGCCTGCCTGCCTGCCTGCCTGCCTGCCTGCCTGCCTGCCTGCCTGCCTGCCTGCCTGCCTGCCTGCCTGCCTGCCTGCCTGCCTGCCTGCCTGCCTGCCTGCCTGCCTGCCTGCCTGCCTGCCTGCCTGCCTGCCTGCCTGCCTGCCTGCCTGCCTGCCTGCCAGGTGGTGGGTGGATAGCCCTGAGTGTGGGCTGAGGGCTGCATCAGGCTGAATTGCCCGCCTGCATGTGTGCCCTGCCTGGAGTGCTGTGAGCAGGTCCTGCTGCACAAGGCGTCAGATGAGCTGCAGCCGGGAGCCACGGGCGCCCCGGTCTTCTCCCCCCGCCTGCTGCGCCTGCGTGCATGGCTGGAGCAGCACCCTGAGGTGGGGGGCGGCTGTGCCCCTCCCTCCCCTCCTGATCAGCCCCTCCTCATCACTCCATTCCCCTCTCTGATGTCTCTGCTCCTGTCCCCCTCCCCTGCTCCCCTCCCTTGCCTTTGCCTCCCTTACCTTGTTTGCCCCACCCTTCTATCCTCACCCTCTGCCCCCCTGGCCATGCCCCCTGGCCTCCTCTCTCAATGCTTTCATGCTCACTAAGGATTTCTGCTTGCCAGGAACCTGTTATCTGGTGGCAGCGGTGGTGCTTGCATGACCTGGGCAGGGTGCTCAGGGTGTGGCTGATGATGGATAGTGGTGAGGAGCGCATGGTGAGTGCTGCTGGTGTTTGGGGGGTCAGGGGCTCAGGGAGGGCAGCATACGGCATTCAGGGGGGGCTGTGCTGCTGCTGCTGCTGCTGCTGCTGCAGGTGGTGGTGGTGGACCCCTTTGACTGCACCGCCAAGGTGAGTGAGGGCAGTAGCAGCAGCAGTAGCAGGGGGAGCAGCAGGGGCGGCAAGGGCAGTGTCAGGAGGGGCAGGGGCACAGCATGCTGCTGCCGCTGCAACCATGAGCCTCAATGTCCCTCCTGCCTCAAGCACATGCTGCACCTGCTGCTGCTGTCACGGCTGCTGTGCGCAGGTCATTGACCGTGTGCTGATGTGCAAGACCACCCAGGCAGCCCTCACCTCCCCTGACTCTACCTCTACCCACCCCAGCCCAGCTGCAGCCCCCCCACCCTCCACGCCCACCCCTGACCTCCCACCCCTCCCCCCTGCCCCTGCTGCTCCCCACCTCACCAGCCCCGCCTACTGCGTGCTGACCAGCAGTGAGGCGGCACACGTGGCAGCAACACTAGCCAGCGCGGGGCTGCACCCGCCCTGCATAGTCAAGACAGCTGCGGGGTGTGGCCTGGCCCATGCGCACCGCATGCTGCTGCTGACCCGCATGGACTGCCTGGCCACAGCCCTGGCAAGCGGGTGGCTGCCGCTGCCTGTGGTGGTCCAGCAGTTTGAGGACCATGGCGGCAAGGTGGCCAAGGTGTACGTGGCGGGGGACAAGGTGGGTCAGGGGGGGTAGGGGGCGGGGGGGCCAGGGGGCCAAGGGGGGTAGGGGGCCAGGAACCAGAGTACAGCCAAGGCTACCTGAGCTGGCAGGGCAACAGCAGCAACAGCAGCAGCAGCAGCAATAGCAGCAGCAGCAGCAACAGCAGGAGGGGTAGCAGGAGGGGCAGCAGGAGGGGCAGTGGGAGGGGCATCATGACATACGGCAACAGGACTGGTTCTGGCGTATCTCACATAATCAGGGTCTGCACGAGAATGTGCTTCCATGGACTGTTATAGGTCTTAGCGTATGCGTCAGAGCAGGAGCGTTGCAGCGGTTCAGAGGCCCAGGGAGGCCCAGCGCACACCTGACCACATATCAGCCCGCTGACCACCAGCCCTAGGCTGCACATCGCCTGGGCTTCCTAAACAGCCATGCCGCTGCCGCCTGCGCCTGCTATGACCCCTTGCCTGCCTGGCTGTGCCGCTCCCACCCCCAGCCTGCTCCCGCCTGCACCTCTCCAGGTCTTCACGAGCTTCCGCCCCTCAATCCCAAACCTGGCCATGAGCCACAGCCACAGTGAAGGCCCGCAGCTGGGCTGCAGCACTGCCGCCTGTGACCCAGCTGCCGGCCCCTGGGCCACCCTGGCCAAGCAGGGCTACCTGGCCTTCGATAGCCTTAAGTCCCTGCCTACTCACCAGCTCCTCGCCAGCCTCCCATGCAACACCCACCCACACCCCGCCGACCAGCTTCCTCCCAGCTTCTCCATGACTACACCAGCCTCACCCACTGACGAGCAGGAAGTTGCGGATGTGGAGCAGGTGGTGGCCAGGCATCCAGAGCTGCTGCAGGTCATGGCACAGCGGCTCCGGGAACACTTTGGACTCACCCTGTTTGGCTTTGATGTCATCCTGGTGCAGCGCCAGGGGAGGGAGGAGCAGGTGCTAGGGCTAGGCCAGGGGCCGGGCTGGGAGCAGGGTCAGGAGCAGGGCAGTACGGTGGAGCGGACGCTGACTGCTGAAGGGTGCGGCGTGACATGTGGCGCATCAATGCCAGCGCCTCCTGCTGCGGCAAGGGGTCCAGCGGGGGTGGCGGCAGCCCGTGCGGAGCTGCAGGTGATTGACGTTAACTACCTGCCCAGTTTTAAATCGCCTGGGGCGGCCACTTGGGTGTGGCGAGCCATTCGCCAGCGGTGGGAGGAGTCGTCCGGCAGCCAACCAACAGTGGCACGGATGCAGGAGTAACCCAGTGGTGTGATGATGTAATGAGTGGTGTTCCTCGTGGCCTCGTTGCTCCAGCTGGCGCGCAGTAAGGCGCTTCAGAGTTAGTTCGCAGTATTGCTGGCGTCACCTTGTAGGTGAGCACGCGTGTGAGGCCTGTGCGGATCATAGTTATTAAGTTCGCAACATCTCTCACATCAATGTCTCCTGACAGTGCTCGCTGTACAGTGTGGCTTGACCCAGCCTGCTGAGAAAGTTTGTCAACCTCCGAAATCACGCGAAAACCAGCGAGCCGATGCAACGCGCAACGAAGGCCGCGCCTAGCAGCCAGGCCAGGGTTTGCACCTCCGCTAGGGGCCGCAAGCTTACCCTGCGGATGGCACAATGCGACAAGAAGGTTTGTTGTAACAAAAGCGGGTGGGCGCTGCCACCTCACACTGTGCACGCGCACTTGCAAGCGGCAGCAGGCAGGTAGGCGCACGTGCCGCGACCGCCCCGCTCACCTATAACCGCGCCTCCGTAGCCAATATAGGCCCTCTTGTACAACCGTCTCGGCAGGCTCCTCCTCCTCCTCGCCTCGCCAAGGCTCGGAGAGCCCCAGCTGCGCATTGATGCGGTCGGACAACACCACCAGCAGGCGCACGAGCGGGGCGATCTCATTGGATGCTATGGGCCGTTTCAACCAATCGCCGCGGTACTGCACCGAGCTCCAGATGCCTGCGGGAAGGCGTAGCAGCAGCTGCAGTCCCAAGCCGAGCGCTGCCATGCTTGCAACCATAACATGAATGCCGGCGTCAGCGCGTTCACCGCGTCCCGGGCCGGGTGCCGCACCGGCGCGCGGATACCGCTGACTGTCCGCCCCGCCGTCGTTGTACTGCAGCGCCCGGGTGTCATCCTCTGCGTTCAGCGCCTGCACTGGCAGTGCCTTCACCAAGCTCTCTGACAGAGCCTCGCGCAGAGCAGGCCGAACCTGCACAGGGAATGCAGAACGCCACACAGGCAGTGAAGGCAGTCTGGCCTGGAGGTAAAAAGTCTCAATAAGCCTTGCAAGCAGAGGCTTACTGAAAGGGAGTGTGCATAGCGGCACAGGCACTGGGAACAGCAGTATGGCGCATGTCTAGACAGGTCTTCACCAGTATACCCGAGCTGCACTACTGATCCTGGATGCATTACCTGCACCCCGCTCTGCCTCCCTCCCTGCCCTTCTCCCCCTTCTCCGCCCCCTTCCCCTCTCGCCCAAGCCACACCTGGGCATGAGCTGCCCGCAACACCAAGGCTGCCAGGTGTGTGGCGCTGCCGCTGCTGCCAGTGAACAGCTGACAGCTCACATCCACCTGCAAGCCACACAAGGCAGCAGCTGGGCTGCAAGGGGTGGGGCAGCAGGTAGGCAGGTGAAGTGCCATGAGCACATGGGCATTACAGACTGGCCACCCACTCTATGGCACCATGCCTACAAAGAGGGTTACAAACAGCTGCAGCAAAGGGCTGAGGGCGAGCAGTAGGTAGTGGCGCCTGGGGGGAGGCAGGGGAGGAGGGCTGGTGGGCGCCAGGGATGCTGCCACCCTGGCCCTGGCCCTGGCCCTGACACTGAGGCATGAGGCAGTTTTGGTCTGCTTTGCTTTATTATGCTGTGGTGCTGGTCAGGGCACCTGCAGGGGCGGGGAGGCCGGGGCGCCTGCTGCTGCTGCTGCCTCCCAGTCAGCTGCCTGCTCCAGCCACCAGGGCAGCAGCTCAGCCAGGGGGCCCTCAGCACGCCGTGACCCAGCCGCCAGGAAGCTGTGGCAGTGGCAGGGGCGGGGGGTGCAGGGAGGAGTGGTGGAGGCCAGGGACAGGGCACGCGGCAAGGGGGGCGGCACAGAGGAGGCCTAGGGTCCGCTATGCAGCGCACACACTGCCACCTGCTCACACCTGCTGTGACAGCTGCTCGGAGGCCAGGACACTCCATACAGCTTGTGTGCCCTGGGCAACCCCGCGGGGAGGAAGGTCGGGGCTGGACACGCCAGTGCCGCATGACAGTAGAACCATGATCATCACGCACCCACTTAGCGCTACACATGCTGCCTGGGCTGTGGACAGCAGCATGAGGGAGGTGCATGCTGGTGCCAGGTCTTGCAGGGTGGCAGAAGCTAGGCATCACCAGGGACAGCCACGCTGCTGTTGACCCTGCTCCTGCTACTGACCCTGCCCTGACCTTGCTCCTGCTCCTGACCACGTCGTTGCCCCTGCCGCTGCCATTATCACTGCCCCCTGCCCATTGCCCCTGTGGCCCCTCCCTGGGCCATGCCTGGCTGCAGCCAGCTGACCTGTTGAAGGCGGACTCTGCCGCTTGTAGCTCGCGCTGCAGCCCTGGCCCTGAGGCCGCCAGCGCTCTGGCCACCAGCAGCAGCTCAGTGGCGGCAGCGTCCCCCCTGCACCGCACTCACCAGGCATCCACACGGTACAGCAGGCTGGGCAGCAGCAGCCACCCATGAGCCACACAACAGGCAAAGCCAGTGGACTATGGGTTGTAGGCACCCCCTCCCCTTTCCCCTCCCCCTCCCTACCCATTCCCTTTCCACTCCCTTTCCCCTCCCCCTCCCTTTCCATTCCCACTAGCAGCTCTCTTGGTTCCCTCCCCACTAGCACCTGAAGCTGAGGCGGGCGTAGATGAGTTCAAGGAACTTGGGCAGCAGCAGCGTGTAGAAGGGCAGGTGGGACAGCACGTGGCTGCGCCAAGCCGGGGTGTAGCCCTGAAGCTGCACGGCAACAGCAGGGGGGGGCAGGTGGCAGGCTGGAGGGGCCGGGGAGGCTCAGTGCAGCCTGCTCTGGCTGGCCACAAGGGCAACAAGATGACAAGGGCAACAAGCTGTCAAGGGCCCACACCACACAGGACGCCTCGCACTCCGCTCTTGCCACTTTCAACTTCTCCGCCCCTAGGCCCGTGCCAACCCTTTCCCCTCCTCCCCTCCTCCCCACACCCCCTCCTCTCCGCCTCCTCTCGTCCCCACACCTCACCCTCCTCTCCTCCCCACACCTCCTCCTCCCCTCACCCCCCCACCCCCCGCCCACCTGCTCCTGGCGCTGCCCCTGGCCACTGGCCTGGCTGCGTGCAGGCGCTGCGGGGCCCCACGGCCGCTGGGCAGCAGGCTGGCTGGGTGCTGGCTGGCCCTGCTGCCCGGCAGCCCCGGGTGTGTGCCAGGGCGTGATGACGGCCAGCCACAGCTGCAGCAGGGGGGCCAGGGAGGAGGAGGAGGCCAGGGGCCACTGAGCAAACGCACGCCTGCAGCAAGGGGGCAGCGGCCAGGTCATCCTCGGCTCACACGCCCCCCCGTGTCACTCTCACTCCCCTTCCCTCCCCCCACCTCTCCCTCCCTCTCTCCTTCCATCCTTCTCACTGTCACCTGTGTCAACCTGCTGATGGCGCCCAAACCTGCATGCAAGCGGTATGCAAGCAAGCAGCAGGTCCCTCCGGCCCCCCGCACCGCAGGTAGCGGTACAGCTTGCGCGCGTAGGCTTGAACAGCAGGCCCCGCCGCCTGAGACGCCAGCATCTGGGGCGGCACCCCCGGCCCCCCGCCCCCCCCTCTGCTGCTGAGCAGGCTGGTCAGCGTCCTGACTGGGGACTCAGGCAGCCAGGCGGGCTGAGACTGCTGCGCTGGGCAGGGGGGTGGTCTGGGCCCCCCCCTCCCCGGCCCGCCCCGCCCGCCCTGCGCCCCCCCATTGGCCGCCCCCTCCTCCTGCACATAGATGTAGCGGGTCAGCAGGGTCAGGGCCTCCAACACCTCGTCAGAGGGCGGCTGGTAGGACAGGGCCCGCAGCCCCACGGCCATAGAGGGGGCTTCCAGGGGCCGGGGGGGGCCCCCTTGGGGGGTGGCGGCAGCCAGGGAGGGGGGGGTCTCTGGGGAAGCGTTCGGGTCGGGCCCTGCTCTGGGGGAGGAGATGTTGGGGGAGAGGGAGGGGGCGGGGGTGGAGGCGGGGGCGGTGGAGGGCAGGAGGGGCACGGGCTCGGCTACGTCTGTGAGCCAGAACTCCAGGAGGATGGACAGCAGCAGGGCGCCTGGGTTGGGGGCGGGGGAGGCGGTGGCGGGGCTGGAGCGGGGCAGGTAGTGCGTGAGGAAGAGGTGCAGCAGCTGGGTGTACGGGTGAGTGGGGGGCAGCGGGCCGCAGCCAGGCTGAGCGCCTGTGTGGGCGGGCAAAGAGAGGGGGCAGGTCAGGAGACGAGGGGCGGCAGCAGGAGTGGAGGTTGGCATGGTAGCCAGGCAGGCACCGGGGGCAGTGGGGGGCGATTGGGAAGAGAGGGGAGGGGAAGGGGGTGGGAGGGGGGTGGAGGGTCTGCTGCCAAAGCTGAGGGGGTGTAGGATCAGACAGGAGCAATCAGGCCGTGCTGGGTGGACTGCGGCGGTAGGGTCCCTGGTCGTTACCTTCCCTGGTCGTTACCTTCCCTCACTCACTGCTGCTCGGGTTCACTCACTGCTGGTTAGGCTAGGGCTGGCACTTGGGGGCAAGCTGGACTAAGACCACCCCCCTCCCTCCCCCCACTGCTGCCCCTCTGAGGCTGTCTGGCACCGCACCAGGCAGCAGGCTGTGGCCCATGCGGCGCAGGTCGGCCATGTGAAGCAGCGGCCATTGACCTGGCTGCAGCTCAGCCGCTGAGGGGGGGCGGGGCCCGCCTCCAGGCTGGTCAGGGCCCAGGGCGCGGCCACGCAGCACATAGAACGCGGTCCAGAACATGAAGTAGCCAAAGACATTGAGGTACACCTGGAAGCAGGGCAAACATAAGAAGAGAGGTGGTAGAGCGGGGTGGGGTGGGGTGGGGTGGGGTGGGGTGGGGTGGGGTGGGGTGGGGTGGGGTGGGGTGGGGTGGGGTGGGGTGGGGTGGGGTGGGGTGGGGTGGGGTGGGGTGGGGTGGGGTGGGGTGGGGTGGGGTGGGGTGGGGTGGGGTGGGGTGGGGTGGGGTGGGGTGGGGTGGGGTGGGGTGGGGTGGGGTGGGGTGGGGTGGGTATTTGTTCAGGCTGCCTCTCCTCTTCCTACGCACAACCGCGCTGGAGGCAATCCCGCATGCCATGGCTGCTGCCGCCATGGCCCTGCCTCAGGCACCAGGCAGGGCCCCAGCTGCACCTGGATGAATGGTGATACGTGGTGTGGTGATGAGCTATGGGGTGTAATGGGATGGGTACACACATGCCTACAGCCCTGACACGCCTCGCTGCCCCACCACCCTGCTACCCCTCTCTCTGCCTGGCCTCTCAGCCTCCTTTCTTGGCTCCCCGCTGCCGCTGGAGGGCATGGTGGCTGCTAGGCAGGGCGCAGCTAGTGAGGCCTGAGTGTGAGGGGGGGGCCTGGCACAGGGCCCTCAGCACTGGCCCTGCCGCCCCGCCCTGCTCCCCCCCACCTGCACCCTGCCGCTGGCATCAGGGTGAATGTGGCCCGCATACTGCGGCCATGAGGCCAGCAGCTGGCGCCCTCCAGGGGAGCTCAGCAGCACCTGCAGCCAGCAGGCCAGGACGGGGCAGGGGCGGGGGCCAGAGGGGCAGGGGGTGGTGTGGGCATGGGCTCCAGACACAGTGCCACCTGCTGCTGCTGTTGCTCGCTTGCTAGCTCTGCCCTGTCCTCCCTGCTGCGGACATGTCTGGGTCATAGGGTTCAGGGGCACCTGCTCCCTGTTAAGGGAAACCCACGCCCTGGTGCTGCTCCTGACCACCTGGGTTGCCCCTGATCCAGCCCTTCGTGCCCGTGAGGGGTGAGACGGCTACCCGTGCACCACCCCTGCCCCTGCCCCTGCCCCTGCCCCTGATTCACCCTCCTGGCCTGCAGGCAGCTGACCTGGGTGTGAGGCGGCAGTCTCTCCACAGGGAACATGAACTTGATGAGCTGCTCAGCGTCAGCGCTGAACATGCAGGTCAGCAGCCGGCCCCGGGGCGACAGCAGCTGCAGCAGCGCACGAGCGTCATCCGCCCGCCCTGCCTGCAGACCCCCAGCACCAATCACACACCGACACTGGCCTGTCATGAGCTGCGTCAATGCTGGCGGTATCTCACTGATGATGAGGATGATGGCGAGGGGGACGATGAGGGTGGTGATGAGGATGAGGATGAGAATGTGGAAGATGAGGATCACACTTGCGCTGAGTAAGCAAGGCAGCTGGCCCAGCTCCCTTTGCAGCCCTGGGTCTGGCAAGCCCTGGGTCTGGAAGCTCACACCTTGGACACAAGGTTCAGCCAGCTGGCTTCTGCGTCATCATACCCGAAGATACGCTTCAGCAGCACTGGGAAACACTTGTCAAAGAAGCTTCGCAGGTTGTCCCTGCAGCATACACAGCATCATGAGTAGTGGCGAGTTCTGAGCAACAAGCCAAAATGAGATGAGGACGGATTGCTGCTGATCTGCACTGACCTGTTGGCCGACAGGTACTCCTCCACGGCATTGCATGCTCTTCGGATAGCCCCAACTTGCAGGTGCTGAGACTCGAGTGTGCGCACCAGTGCTTGCCAATTTGACGCGCCCCCATGCCCTCGCAGCATCTTTACTCCCTCTTTTCTTGTCTACACTATCTTACACCTGTCGCGGCTTACATCAAGAGCGCGGAAGCACTCGATGTCGCTCGCATCTCGACATAATTTGACGATGTTTGAACACATGACACATGACACTTACATACATATATATATCTATATACATATGTTTGTACACATGACGGCAACTCCTGGACCCAACAGCCCTCATGCTACACCAATATAAAGCATGAGTTGCTATCAAACACAGGCTGCGAGCTCATCATTGTAAAGGCTACTGCTAGTGTGCCTATTGCCAGAGGCTACTGACAGTGTGCCTAATGCCTACTTCAGCTCAGCCTTCTGGTGTGTGTGCCTCTTGCTAGAGCCCTAGTAGCTCAAAACCACACACATCCCCTTTGTGAGGAGTTTAATGTTTTGTTATCTTGGATTTGTCTTGAGTTGTAGCTGGCTACCACTGCAACTTGCGCCGCCACTTGCGCAACAGGGCCTTGTCAGGCAGGTACACCCACTCTTGGCCTGGCCTGCCTCGCTTTGGCATGGCTGGGTGGCCTGCTCAGTGGGACGTGGGCCTGGGCCTTGGGTGCTCGATTTCGCAGCTTCTTGTAGCCCATTGCTGGGTACTCCTTGCCTTGGGCAGGAGCCCCTGCTCGGTGTGTCCACCAGCACAACTCCACTGGTTGGCAGGCTGAGATGCAGTTCTTGTATACCCCTTTGCCTGTCCCCAAGGGTGGACCACAACCAGCATGCCCCTGAGCCTCCCCTGCCAATCCCAGCATCACAACAGTTTCTCAAGCGCTCCCAACCCCACAAGCGTCCTCAAAACCGTGAGCATTTCCAGCCGCAACCCAGGCGCCCCAGCCCCCTGATGAGGTCCTCGATGAGGCCGAATGGGAGGCCGCAGCAGTCAGCAGGGCCAGGGAGTTGGGGCAGGAGGGGGAGGTGGCTAGGGGTGCTGGGGCAGCTGGGGAGTGGGTCACCCCTGGCCAGCAGGTAGCCTTGAGCAGCGCAGTGAGCGGCGGCGGCCCACACGCAGAGAGGACCTTTCCAGGATGGGTTCAGGGTGGGGAGCGGAGAGTGGGCAGCACCAGAGTTGAATCAGTGGGAAGGGAGATGCACCCGTGCCTTGGCCCTCAACCTAGAGCCTTCACTGCCAGTGCGTGGAACACTTAGTGTGGACCACTACAAAGCGGTGTTTTTGTCCCATACACATGGCAAATTGCCTGACCCAGAGGGCTAGAATGTAGAGTTGGCATGACTAACATGCACTAATTGTAAGCTGAGAACAGCTCAAGATAGGGGCCACACACTACTGTGCCCCAGCAGGCTGCTGCCGGGCCTTGGGTGGCTTGCTACACGGCAGTCCTGGTCTGCCCACTGGCCCGGCTGCCAACAGCTCAAAGAGACCCCGGGAGCACTATACTTTGCCCTAAGCTGCACAGCAGTTAGGCATTGGGTGGGCTGTCTTGCCCTGCTCCAGTGCTCCCAAGTGTGTTGTCGGCCCTCCACCTTCAACCTTTAGCAGGCACTCCAACAAGTGAGAAGATGACAGAGGATGCCAATCCTCGGGCTGAAGGAAGGCGGCAAACCAGGTCTAGCTACGACCACAACAGATCTCAGAAGCTCAGGTCAGACCGCTGCACCTTTTTAGCCTGCATGCTCTCCAGCGAGTCGGCTGAACTTGCGCTGCTTACGGAGGCGCTTGCGCTCATGAGCATTCAATCCCTGCGGCATGGACCCAGAGCGGTGGCAGCATGGCAATGGCTGGGCAGCATGGCAAGAGCTGGGCAGGAGGGCCATAGCCATGGAGGCCTAGTTTACTCTTTGCTGCAGCGATAGGATGCAGCGAGTGACAGTGGGGCACGTGTGTCAGAACATCCAACACTACAAATCAGCACACAATCCAACACTACAAATCAGCACACACAATGTCCACTCGCCTTGGCCTCGCATCTCGAGCAAGCCGGGTGGCCGTCAAGGTGCTAGTCAGCCCTGCCCTACCTAGCTATGCCAAGCCACCACCTTTCTTGGGCATAGAGCATGCAGCCAGGCTGACCACAGCACCAGCCAATTAGGCTGCAGCAGAGCACGGTGCTGGCCTGGTCTTGACAACTCCACCACACAACACTCTTTGGCGATGTGCTGCTGCCTGGCAGGTGTCTTATCATGCCGCGCTGTCACAGAGGGGCTGAGGGAGGGCCTCACACAGGTGAAGCCAGCGCACCTGCAGCTGTGTGGCTGCCTCCACCACCTGCGCCTCCACCTGCAGCTCCACCCCTACGGCTGCCAGCATGGCCCGCCTCTGATCAGTCAGCTTGCCTTTCACCAGGACAGCTGCCTGCCGCTGCAGCCACCTGAGCGCCCAACAGCACCAGGGCAGGCAGTGCAGGCATGACATGGTGGCTCATGTTGAAGGCATGGCACGTGTGCCTGGTATGTTAGGGGTAGGATCAGCTTCAGGGTTCAGCGTAAAGGATGGGTGCATGCCATCTCTTGCTTTCTTCGAGTCAGGAGCAAAGGGCACGCTCTGACACAGACCACCACACTCAGGCAGGGAACCTGCAAGCGAGCTTACCTTGACAGCATCATGACCCCCAGCCTCTTTTTCTCCTTGTCCTGCTCAGGCATGCGGGTGTGACCATGCTGGGCCTTGTAGCGGCGCAGCTCATGGTACAGGTTCAGCCACTTGGCATCGTAGTCAGGCAGGGACCACTCAAAGCCCAGCAGGTCCAAACGATCAACCTTCCACTGCTCCAGGCTGCCAGCTGCCTTGAGCCGCCGCATGTGCCTAACCCAGGCGCCTAGCAGAGGAGGTGCATCAAAGCAGTTGCGGGGGACGTGGCAGCTCAGGTGGGCAGCTTGCCAATCCACCAGCAGCTCGTACATAGGCTCCCAGGCCAGCCGCGTGGGGTTGCGTGCCTCCTGTGCATTGTACAGCTCGCCAGGTTCGGCTGATGTGCCGACCTCAGCCCCCCTGTTGGACTCTGCTCCTCCCGCTGGGCTCAGCTGTGCCCATTCAACAACTTTGGCCTTCTTAGATTCTACGTAGAGCTGGTGCAGTAGGACTTCCTCTGAGGCGACGCTGCAGGTAGCTTTTATAAAGGGGCGATGTCTGCAGCCTGCAAACAGGCTTGAATGTCTTAGCCGGATAGCACGCGTTGAATGCATGCAGCAGGAGGCATACTGGACTCGATCCTCTTCCCGCCGCACACGGCAATACTTCACGTCTGCGTGAGTTTTGAATTGTTGCTCGCTCCATCGTAAGCTGGTAGTCCTAGCCTAGGCTTCGCGCTTCCCAAGCTTCCCTCTTCGCTGCCAAGGGCGAAGGGACTTAACTGTCTTAACTCGTGAAAGGCCGTGTCACAACAGGCCGCGCCAACCAACACGACACCGACTTGCAAGGATGCCGCGGCAGTGCTAACCATCTATTGGGTCATGTAGGGCTACCTGGAGGGCATGGTGGCCTCCGTGGTGGTACCTACAACCTAGCTGGATCAATGGAATCGAAGCAGGCAGCAGCACCTAGCAGCATCGGAGCAGGCAGCAGCAGGCATGGCCACTGCAGCCAGGCGTGGCCCAGCCAAAGCACCAGAGGTCATCAACCTAGCAGACTCTGACTCAGATGAAGGCAGCGGCGCTGTTATCCAGGTGGCAACGCTGACAGGCCCTAAGCGCCCACAGCATGACAGCGACTCAGACCCGCAGCCTATCAAGAGGCGGAGGACCGGAGCCTCCCGGCCCAAGCTCTTGCTGGAGGACAGCTACCACTCGTCTCAGGGCGAGCCAGCCCCTGCCATTCCAACCCAGCCAACCAGCAAGCCCTGTACTGCCAAGCCTGCTGGTCGGGGGAGTAAAGCACGCAAGGTGAGGACATGTCCACCAAGGCAGCTGTCAAGCCCTGTGTAGACCCTGCCCCCTGGTGCGCCCATGCACCTGCATGCCATCTGCCTGGGCAGTTTCCTGCTGCTGCTGCTGGAAGTGTGGAGGTAGCAGCAGCAGCAGCAGCAGCAGCAGCTCCCACCCCCGACTGCCTCCGTCCCCCTGCCCTGCAGGATGTGCCGAGCAGCCTCCGCAGCCCGCTGACCTTGTTCCAAACCAGCCAGGCCCGTGGCCCCAGCCCAGCTGGCCCCCAGCCCCGCCTCACACTCAGTGGGGGCTCACAGGGACCCCCCCCCGCCTCAGCAGCAGCAGCAGCAGCCTAGCCAGGCCAGCCCGGGCAGCCAAGGAGGGGGTAGCCAGGCCCAGACCTCTGCCAGCTCTTCCCCTGAGATACTGGCCGCCCCTCCCCCCCGCCCCTCCCAACAACACAGGCCTGGTGCATCACAGCCGCTGCCCGTGCTGCCCCCCCAGCAGCGCCTGCTGCGGGGCAAGCTGCTGCTGCAGCCCCCCGCACCCCCAGGCAGCAACGGCAGCAGCCCGGGGGAGGGGAGTCAGAGTGGAGCGGGGCTACGAGCCTGCCCAGCACCGGGAGCCCCGGCCCCCCCCGCCCGCGCAGCAGCAGCCGGGGGGGCCAAGGGGGGCAGTGGTCCCGCTCGTGGTGCCAGCCTGCAGGCAGCACTGTTGGGGATGGGGGAGGGCCCACGGCCCAAGGCAGTGCCGCTGAGCCTCCAGTGCAGCGGCCAACTGGGGTCAGGGCCAGGCGCAGCTGCTGGCTCCAAGCCAGGGACACGGACAGGGGCAGGGGCAGGGGCAGGGGCAGGGGCAGGGGCAGGGGCAGGGGCAGGGGCAGGGGCAGGGGCAGCCTGCTCCTTGCCCAGCCAGGGCTCTGACTGCCCGGCCCTGCAGGGTGTTGGTGTGGCTGCTGGTAATGAGGGTGGTGAGGTGCTGTGGGCTGACAAGCACCGGCCCCAGTCAGAGGCTCAGCTGGCAGTGCAGCACAAGAAGGTGGCAGAGCTGAGGAAGTGGCTGGAGTGGCAGCTGCCAGGCAACAGGCGCAGCCACCAGCCCTGCATGCTGCTGCTCACAGGTGGGCTGGCTGGGCAGGGTGCGGCTCAGGGCCAGCAGGAGGGGTGGGTGCAGAGGGGCCGGCAGGAGGGGTGGTGGGTGAGAGCAGGTCGGGGAGCAGGGCGCAGCACACAGCATGACATGAGCATGCTGAGTGAGGCGAGGCCGTGGCAGTGGTGCTGCTGCCAGGGCCGTCCACAGCTTGGCTATGGCGCAGGGCGCTGGCCTATGGAGGGGGGCTCACATGGCCCCGGCCTTAGCCACCACCCTCTTGAGGCACATGCACATGCGTAATGCATGCATGCCATGTGCCACTCCTTTGTTAGGACATGGGGCTTATGTGGTGGGGCAGCTGTACCACCTGGCTGCTGTGGCTCTCTGGCTGGCTGGCTGGCTGGCTGGCTGGCTGGCTGGCTGGCTGGCTGGCTGGCTGGTTGGCAGGCTGGCTGGCTGGCTGGCTGGCTGGTTGGCAGGCTGGCTGGCTGGCTGGCTGGCTGGCTGGCTGGCTGGCTGGTTGGCAGGCTGGCTGGCTGGCTGGCTGGCTGGCTGGCTGGCTGGCTGGCTGGCTGGCTGGCTGGTTGGCAGGCTGGCTGGCTGGCTGGCTGGCTGGCTGGCTGGCTGGCTGGCTGGTTGGCAGGCTGGCTGGCTGGCTGGCTGGCTGGCTGGCTGGCTGGCTGGCTGGCTGAGTGTGTGTCCCTGTGTGCGTGAGGCTGGGTGCAGGCCCCCCTGGGAGTGGCAAGAGCGCCGCCATCCAGGTGCTGGCGGAGTGTGTTGGCTATGAGGTGCTGGACTGGCGCGCCCCCACACCCACACTGTGGGATGAGCACCGGCAGCAGGTCAGACCCAGGGTCAGGGCCAGGGTCAGGGCCAGGGTCAGGGCCAGGGTCAGGGCCAGGGTCAGGGCCAGGGTCAGGGCCAGGGTCAGGGCCAGGGTCAGGGCCAGGGTCAGGGCCAGGGTCAGGGCCAGGGTCAGGGCCAGGGTCAGGGCCAGGGTCAGGGCCAGGGTCAGGGCCAGGGTCAGGGCCAGGGTCAGGGCCAGGGTCAGGGCCAGGGTCAGGGCCAGGGTCAGGGCCAGGGTCAGGGCCAGGGTCAGGGCCAGGGTCAGGGCCAGGGTCAGGGCCAGGGTCAGGGCCAGGGTCAGGTTTACAATCAGGGTCAGAGCGGGCTAAGGGGTGGGCCAGATGGCAGTAGGCGGGTGGCAAAGAGGCAGCAGTGAAGAAGGTGAGAGTCAGCAGGGGGGCCCTGGGTAGAGGTTTGAAGCAAGGGGGCAGGCAGGGCCAGGGGGGGGCAGGAAGGGTCAGGTGGAGGCTTCCACCCTCTGCACCTACCCACTAATCCAAGCAGCAGCCACCTTGAACATACTCAGCACCGCACTGCCTCGCCCGGTCTCTTGCCCTCATCCCCAGCATACCACCTCACTTCCCTTTGCACATCCTTTCATCTCCCCCCGCCCCTGCCTTCCCACCATCTGCCCCACACCGCTCCCACCGCTCTCTCAACACTTTCCCACCACTCCCCTTCACCCTCCCTCCTCACCCTCTGCTGCCGCCCCCTCCCTCACCCTCAGGGCAACACAGACCCCTTAGGCTACAGCCCCCACCGCTCCAAGCTGGACGACTTCGAGGCCTTTGTCGCACGAGCAAAGTTCCCTGCCCTGCCCCTGTGTGCCCCACACCCTGCCAAGGGCCCGCAACCCAGCTGCCCGCAACCCACCCTCCCCCCCACCCCCCCCCCTCCCCCCCACCCCCACCCTCCCCCCCCTCCCTTGCATTGCCTCTAGGCACAGGGCCCCAGCCCGCAGGGACCCAGGCTGCAGGGGTCCAGGGCTCGATCCCTGGCGCTCCCCTCCCCTCCTCCTCAGCCCCCGCACCCCCAGCAGCTGCCAAGATGCGGCCTCGGCTGCTAGTGCTGGACGACTTGCCACACGTGCACGACCCGGATCAGCGGCGCCGGCTGTGTGGCTTGCTGAGGGAGCTGGGCAGTGGCGCGCGCTGCCCTGTCGTCCTAGTGGCCACTGAGGGGGAGGGAGGGGGGGCGGCGGGCCAAGGGGGGGCGGGCGGCAGCGTGGCGGTCGGCGGAAGCAAGGGGCTGCACAAGGTGCGCGGCTTGGCTGCTGACAGGGCTGGGTGTGGGAGTAAGCATAGAGATGGGTAGTGATGCCGCTGCTGTTGCTCCTGGTGCTAGAGGCTCAGGGTACGTGCGGTATTGCTGACCCTGACCCTGACCCTGACCCTGACCCTGACCCTGACCCTGACCCTGACCCTGACCCTGACCCTGACCCTGACCCTGACCCTGACCCTGACCCTGACCTGACCCTGACCCTAACCCTGACCCTGACCCTGACCCTGACCCTGACCCTGACCCTAACCCTGACCCTGACCCTGACCCTGACCCTGACCTGACCCTGACCCTAACCCTGACCCTGACCCTGACCCTGACCCTGGCCAGGAGGTTTTGTCCGCTGTGGACTCAGTGAATGCGGGGACCATCAGCTTCAACGCCCCCACCGCCCCGGCCATAGCCCGGGTGCTGCTGGGCATTGCTGAGGCCGAGCAGCAAGCGCTGTCCAGTGCAGCCGCCGCCAGCCTTGCTGCCCAGGCAGACGGTGACCTGCGCAATGCCATTCAGACGCTGCAGCTCATGTTTGGCGGGAGCAGGCAGCAGCTAAGACAAGGGCAAGGCACAGCTGCTGCGAGCAAAGCGGTGAGTGGGTAGGGGGAGGTAAGGGGGGATGTGGGTGGGAAGAGGAGAGGTGAGGTCAGGTGAGGGGCGGGGTTAGGGTCAGGATCAGGGTCAAGGTCTGGGAGGGGAGGTTGTAAGTGTAAGCAACAACCAGGATGCAAGAGGCACTGCAGGGCACCAGCTCTCAGTCTGCATACTGGTGTGGCCCGCCCGCCCGCCCGCCCGCCCGCCCGCCCGCCACCCCGCCACCCCGCCACCCCGCCCGCCCGCCCGCCCGCCCGCCCGCCCGCCTGCCCGCCCGCCCGTTCGCCCGCCCGCCCGCCCGCCCGCCTGCCCGCCCGCCCGTTCGCCCGCCCGCCCGCCCGCCCGCCCGCCCGCCCGCCCGCCTGCCCGCCCGCCCGTTCGCCCGCCCGCCCGCCCGCCCGCCCGCCTGCCCGCCTGCCCGCCCGCCTGCCCGCCCGCCCGCCCGCCCGCCCGCCCGCCTGCCCGCCCGCCTGCCTGCCTGCCTGCCCGCCCGCCCGCCCTCCCGCCCGCCCGCCTGCCTGCTCATCCACCTTGCCTCCTACCCCCCGGACTCACCCACCTACCCCTAACCTCCCTGCTCCCCTTTTCCCCTCCCCACCTCCCTTCCAGGGTGGAGGTCGCAGCCGCAGCCGCAGTCTGCTCAGCACCCCCGCCGCCAACACCCGGTCAGGGGCCGCGGGGGGAGGCAAGCTGCTGCTGCCCCACGAGGCTGCCCGGCTGGCTGCAGTGCACAAGGACCAGGGTCTTGACCTGTTCCATGCCCTGGGCAAGCTGTTGTACAACAAGAGGGAGGGCCAGGCCGCAGCAGGGCAGCGGCTGGCCAGCCCCCCGCCCTGCAGCCCCCCGGGGGTGCTCCCCATGGCCGTTGACTTGGATGCTGACCTGTCACCCACACCAGCATTGAGGGGCGGGGCAGCGAGCCGGGTGGGGGGCAGGGGGCGTGGTGGGGTGGGCAAGCTGCTTGGTAATGGCCTGGCAGCAGCAGGGGTGCCACAAGGGGGAGCAGGGGGTGGGGTGGAGCAGGGGGTGAAGGGAGGGGTGCAGCGCTTGCCTAGCCTGGCCTTCACGGAGCAGCTGGTGGACCCCAGGTGGGTGGGCAGCTGGGCTGGGCGGGACAGCGCAGCTCCACAGTGCCTTGCTTCTCCTCTACTCTCACCCTGAGCTGGGCAACAGGAAAGGAGGGCGGGGAAAGGGCGGGCTGGGGAGGGAGGTCAGTGGGGCAGGGCAGGGAGGGAGGGCAGGGAGGGAGGGGGCCTGGCAGGGAGGGCAGGGAGGGAGGGCAGGGAGGGCAGTGGGTAGCAGGTGGGGCGAGGGAGATACTCACATATTTGTGTATAGGGTGGGGTACAGTGGGGGCAGGTGTAGGGGATTCACTGTGGATCGAGCAGACACCAAGCAAGAAGTGCTGCTGCTGCTGCTGCTGCTGCTGCTGCTGCTGCTGCTGCTGCTGCTGCTGCTGCTGCTGCTGCTGCTGCACAGCCAGCGTCGCCCCCCCATGCGGTACGACCCTGAGGCTATCCTGGTGCAGTCCTGCCTGCAGCCGCTGTCAGGTGAGTGGTCTTTGCCAGGACCTCCTCGGCCAAGACCTCCTTGGTCAGGAGCTCCTTGTTCTGTCAGACCTCCTTGCCTGCCCATCCACCAGCTGTAGGACCAGGCCCCCCTTGCCTTCCAATCCACCAGCTTCTCAACCGCACTGGGTTCAGCACCACCACCCCTCACCTCCCCCTGACTTACTGCTGCTCCTACAGCTGCTGCCTGGTCTGGGCCTGGTCAGTTGCCTGCCTGTCCATGTGCCTGCCATGCCGTTCCATACTCTGTCTGATGTCACTCTCTTACATCGTCTAATGTCACTCTCACACATGTTGCAGCGAAATGGTGTGATGGCACTGATTGATGAGTGCCCTGGTCTAGATTGGCCTTGCATGTCCTGCTGCATGCTGCCCTACTGTGTCCTGCTACTGTGTCCTGCTGCGTGCAGCCCTGGCCTTCCTCCAGGCCAACTACCTGACCTTCGTGGACCAGGGGTCAATGGACAGCGCCGCTGACGTTGCACACAGCTTCAGCGATGCAGGTCAGGGGCAGAGCCAGCAGCAAAGGCGGATCAGGGGCAGGCCCAGCAGCAGGGCACATCAGGGGCGGGGGCGGAGGGTGGGGTGGGGCCCACGCCAAGAAGCAGTCGCAGCATGCCTGCCTTGCCCCTCCACTTGCCCACTCACTTGCCTCCCCTAACCTCTGACCCACCTGCCTGCCTGCCTGCCTGCCTGCCTGCCTGCCTGCCTGCCTGCCTGCCTGCCTGCCTGCCTGCCTGCCTGCCTGCCTGCCTGCCTGCCTGCCTGCCTGCCTGCCTGCCTGCCTGCCTGCCTGCCTGCCTGCCTGCCTGCCTGCCTGCCTGCCTGCCTGCCTGCCTGCCTGCCTGCCTGCCTGCCTGCCTGCCTGCCTGCCTGCCTGCCTGCCTGCCTGCCTGCCTGCCCGCAGCCTTCCTCTGCTGCTACCGGGGCCAGGGGGCCCTCAGCGGCAGCTGGTGGGGGGAGGAGGACAGCACTGCCGGCAGCCTGGTGGAGGCGTGTGCTGGCTCAGTGGCCACGCGGGGACTGCTGTATGCAAACTGCAGGCCAGCGGCAAACAGGTGGGCTCCAGCCCGCAGGGCGACTGAATCCCACCCCTGGCCCTCACCTTCCCTTCTACCCCGGGTTCTGGACCCGGCCCAGTACCCTCACCCTGGCGCTTGCTCTGACGCTGGTCCTTGCCCTCTACAAGGCCAGGCATGGGGCAGGGGCTATTGCCACCTCCTTGCCTGCGAGCCTGTGCGCCCTCACCTGCAGCTTGTGACTCGTAGCAGCCTAGCATCGCAACTCGTTGCTGGGTGGGGCATCATGATGGTGGGCAAGCTTGCTCTCATCTGGCTCAGTCAGCTGCCACACAGCAAACTGTCCCCGCCTGCCCACCTGCGCGCCTCCCTCCCCGCCTAGCCAACGTAAGCCAGGTGAGACAAGGTGGCTGCGCGGCTGCAGGTGGACGCCCATGAGTGGCCCCGTGCTGCATCAGGTGGAGCGCGCCTGCAGCCGCAACCAGGCTGCGCTAGCGCTGCTGGCGGCCCAGGCTGCTGCCCTGCAGGCCAGCCTCATGGTCACGGCTGCAGGCGAGGCCCTGGCTGCTGAGGTGAGTGGCCAGGAGGGTGAGGACCAGGCGCCCGGACAGGGGTCGCTACGACACGGTTGGCTGAGAGAGGCGTGGCTAGTGTAAAGGGATGGAGTCGACCCCTAGCAGTGCCCTGCTTGCCCGTCAAAGTCCAGGTCAGGCGCTTAGTCGCAGTGGCTGCCACCAGCCATGCTCCATGCTGCCTCTTCACATGTCACCAGACGCCTGGGCAGTGGGCCTCACTGTGTAGCGGCAAACTCATGGGGTGGTGGGGAGGAGGCTGGGCTGGCAGCCAGGCTTCCCCACAGCCTGTGGGACCCCTGCCGCCACTGACCCTCCCGCCCCCCACCCCCCACCCGTAGACTGCCCCCCATTTGCCTGCCAGAAGCACTGGAGTGCTCTACTCGCCTGCCAGCCGCCCCTTCCTGGCCTGCTAGGTTGTCACTGCTCAGTGCAGCTCTCTCAGCTTGTTGTGGTAGTTGCTAGGTGAGGGTCAGCCGTTGTAATCGTCAGCCTGGTAGGGCTGCTTGGCCTTGCCCGTTACCAACTTGGGTATGAGCTGGTGCCTGTGAGCACTTGTGTCAGGGGCTGCTGGCTGGGCCCTCGCAGGTGCTGCCTGCTCTTCGGCAGCTGGCCGGCCATGCAGGGTACGGTGTTGTGCGCAGCCTGCTGCCCTCCCACTGGGCTACCTTTGACAACGGCCGTGTCCTCCAGCAGCAGTCACCCCGACAGCGCCGGCAGCAGCAGGAGCAGCAGGAGCAACTGCAGCTGCTGCAGCTGCAGTTTCAGCAGGCGCGGCTGGCACCAGACGGAGAGACTCAACAGGGGGTGGAGGAAGAAGACCCCATTGTGGAGTAGCAGACGTGCGAGTTACAGTCAGCCCTTACAACCTCGTCAGCGGTTGATGAGCATAACATGAGGTGCCATGAAGGATTTGAATCCCCTACTGACTGACTGGTGTCGGTTGATACAGTCAAGCCGTCCGTGGTGTAACAGAAGACCCTGACTAGGGCTAATGCAGCACCTTGGCTCTCAACCTTGAGCATTCATTGCAGTCGAACACACTAATTGTGAACCACTACAAAACGGTGTTTTTGCCTGTGTGGAGTTCCCATCGCATGTGTATGCCATGGCCTACACATGGCATACACATGGTCACGGTCGCCTACCACCTACATCATTACCTGACCCCTGTGACAGGGCATGCGTAGAGTTGGCATGACAATACATGCACTAAGCGTAAGCTGATGACAGCTTCAAATGGGGGGGGCTTGCTGCTGCTGGGCCTTGGGTGGCTTGTCTCGCAGCCGCTTGTAGCCCAAGCCAGGGTACTCCTTGCCCTTGGCTGGCAGCTTCCCCTGCTCTGGCCAGTAGCACAGCTCCAGCGGCCGCCACCTGCTCTCCCCAATGCGCTGCATGTTCAGGGCCGCATTGCAGTCCCTGTCCAGCCACCTGCCTGGCTGTGGTGCTGGCTTGGCTTTGGCAGCCTTGCCCTTGCCCTTTGTGGGCTCAGCTGCCTCTGGCTCAGCCTTGGTGCGCTTGGTGCGCTTGGCTGGCAGGGGAGTGCTGGGCCCTGGCTCTGAGGCTGCTGGCTGTGTGGCTGCCTGGCTGCTGCGTGGGGCCTGGGGGGACTTGCGGGGGGGCACTACTGGGCACCACATCATGCCCCTCACTGGCTGGTCACGCTGCTGGCTCCAGGCTGGCCGCAATAGGCGGGGTTCCACCTGCCCTGCTGGGGGCTTCCAGCCTGCAGGCCTGGTGGCCCTGCGCTTGTTCAGCTGCCTCTCACAAGGCTGCTGGCCATTCACCGCTGAGCTCACGCGGCTGGTGCGGTGCTCATCCACTAGCACCACCCTGCCCCGCCGCTGGCCTGCGCCCTTGGGCCTGCACACCACCTTGCAGCAGGCACGCAACACCGCATCAGCACCCCACCCACCCCGGGTGCCAATGCCAGCTGCACCAAAGAAGACCACCAGCTGCTTGGCATGCCCATGACGCTCCATGGAAACCTCGGCCATTCCCTCCTCCAACTGCAGCCATGCACACAAGGCAAACACATGGTGGCTGACATGGTGGCGCCAGGTTAGGCATGGCACAGTCAACTACCTTTTCATGTCATGCCCATGCTTCCTACCAATCCACCACCTCCCAGCTCTTAACCCTCCCTCCCTCCCACCCACCCTCCCACCCACCCTCACCTTCTTGAAGAACTGCTCCAGTGTCCGGTCCTGGGCTCCGTACAGCCTCAGCCGCTGCTCTGCCCACTTGGGGTCCAGGTACACCTCCCACACCGCATCCCAGGTGGTCAGGGTGACGGTGATGTGCTTCAGGTTGGCCTCCAGGGAGGTGCCAGCTGGGCTTGCTGCTGCCAGGTGCTGGAGGTGGGGCTTGATCGGTGCCAGCCACCGCTCAGTGTTACGGGCCGCTCAGTGTTACGGGCCGCTCAGTGTTACGGGCCACTTTCAGTCATAACTCCCCCACCCTTCCCCTAGCCCACCCCAACCCACACCCGTATCAACATCTTCGCCACCTTCTTGCATCAATGCATCACCTTCTTGCATCAATGCCACCTTCTTGCATGTATTTAGCATCAGCGATACATAGTGTTCATCACCGCCTCTCAACGGCGCACCGTAAACATTTCGTCAACTCACTTCTCTTGTGTATGAGCTTGCTATGAAAATGCGGGTCGATAGGATGACTTGACGTGAAATGTACGCTCTTGCGTGGGGTCGAACCCGTAACCTCTCGCACTTGGCTACTAAGCTACTGAGCCAGGCTATAATTATAGTCCTATAGCCTATAATTATAGCTTTTTATAGGAATCCGAGCCAACTATAATTATATGGGCGTACCCTAGTTACGGCGGGCATTGTTCAGGCCACTGCCATGCTTGACCTCGCCCTTGGTCAGCTTCCATTCGGCCTCGCGTGTTTAAACCCTTTCAGCAATGTCAGTGCACGCCATCTAAGTATGGCAACACCTATCACTGACGTCATGTGGTTCATGGACCGAATGCACGAGAGTAAGGAGCGCAACTCGACTCGACGAGACGTCTCGACTCGAAATTTCGACGAGACGTCTCGACTCGACTAGACGGTCGAGATGGACTCGAGATGAGCCTTTTGAATAGCGCACCTGCTAAAGGCACCTGTGTAGACGTTGTGGCGCCGCTCAGCGAATGATATGCTGCCTGGGTTGGCGGTTAAAGTTGGTTTGCATAGACATGCCCGGACAGGCCCAGCAGCGTCTGAATCGCTAAATGGAGCCAGAGGCCCCTCTCCCGCCTCAGCCCCCCGAACTCACCGCGCGATGCAACAAGAAAGTCCTGACGCTCGAGGAAATTGTCCAGGCGCACGCCAGTACAGCATCGAGGTTGTTGGGGGCAAGATCAAGGCGGTCTGCAATGACTCCAATGTGGCCCTCTCCTGTGGCAACCTGAGTGACGCAAAGAGGCACCAGTGCAACAAGCGGCCCCGCTCAGGACAAGACGCTACAGATGCTGATGGCGCATCTAATGACATGCCCTTTAACTCAGCATGCTTGGCGGCACTTATGCCTCAGCCAAACATGCATTCTAACCTTACAAACACAATTGTTACATAGTGCCTTGCACGCAGGCGGGCAGATAGATGCACCTAGCCTGCCTGCAGCTAGTTGAGTGGGCGGAGTGAAATCATCCCATGGCAGAATTCAAAAAAATCCGTCTAGTCGAGTCAAATCGAGTCGAGATCTCGACTAGATTTGACTAGTCGAGATCTCGTCTAGATCTCGACTAGATTGCGCACGTGCCTCTCGCACGTGCCATGTTTTATGGCGCTCTTTTTTGCTATGTTTTATGCCATGCTGCACGGCCAACTCGAACTCCAAACTGGACTTCAATGTGAAGCATGGGGTTAGGGTCAGCAAACCATCAGCAAACCGATCAGCAAACCATGCAGGATCGACACAGCAGCCTATCAGGGTTGATTGCACTGCACTGATAGGCAGTCAAGCAGCTAAGCAGGCTGATAGGAGGGCGGCCAAACAACACGATGGTTGACGGCTCAAGCGACGCAAACCATCTTCTTACTGAACCAAAACAGCCCCACAGCCTGCCCACATATGAGATGGGCCCACATGCACCCAGCTATGGACGCTGGTAGCTTAGGTTGATATGTGCCTGATCTGGCAAAACACACCAATGGGACACAGCAGTGTGCACTTGCCATCTGTGCCCATCACTGCGCCTTTGGCTCCGTTGCTGGTTGATTGACAAACACAGCTCGCCCAAGTATTGCAGGGCTGGAGCATGCACGAAGAGTGCCTGGCTTAAACAGTCACCCCCTCAAAGCGAGGAGCACTGCCATACAAGTACTCCTCGAACCGCTTCACCTCTCCCACTGAGCCAAAGCAGATCTCTGTGCGCTGGTCATAGTTCACGATGGGCACATCCAGCGCGCTGATCTGCTTGCCGTCAGCACTGGAGGCGCCACCTGCCTTCTCCACCTGCACCCATGACACCCCAGGCATGCACATCAGGTGCGGCGCCCCAGCTTGAACTCTGTTGCAATGGCGCCGACCCAGGGATGACAGGAAGGAGGACATGCAGGGAGGGTGCTGCAGTGGAGTGGGGCTGTAGTAGCCCATGTCTGATGCCACGCACCAGCAGTCCCAGGGGAGCGACCTCAAACAGGATGCGCAGCTTGGCCTTTGTGCTGGGGGAGGTCACGTTGGTGAAGACTCCCTTCTCCTTGACGATGATCTGGAAAACATCGGGGACCATGCCACCGGTGTATCTGCACACAGACACACAGCAGCACCGCTCAGGGATGCAGCAGCACCAGCCTCAGTTGCCAGGAGGGGCTCCTGGCCACTACAACATAGCAGCCCTCATCTGGTTGTAGCTAGCGAGACTGGGTTCTGCCCAGGGGTACTTAAACCACCTAGATTGCTCTGGCTCTATAAGTTTGCCATGCTAGTGAAGGCTGGCAGTGGCCAGACCGAGCTGTTTCACTTGTGCCTGAAACTCAATTGACCACATCGCCGACTGCTACCGGCACGATGAGGCACAGGCAGAGAGGGTTACCTGAGTGTGTACTTCTCGCCCAGGTAGTAGTTGATCAAGCGCTCATAGTTGGGGTTGTCAAAGGTGGCGCGCAGGTTGCCAGGAGCGAACAGCTTGCCCTCACCTGCTCCCAACCAGGTGGCACACAGCTTCTTGCAAACACGGCATGTGCCAACAGGCCCCATGCCCTGACAGCAGGCGAGCACTGTGCTTGGGCCTTCGGCTGTTCCTGGCTGACGCACCAATCTCAGTGGTGTCCTTCACGTGCAACCATTTGCCGTCGTCCTGGAGCAGGAACTCGTGGCAGCCGGGGTAGTCCTTGAACGCCACCACCAGCACTGTGCGTGGGCCAAACACGCCCATGACAGCTGCAGCCTGCAAGTGGCGAGCCCCAGCGTGAGGGAATTCAGCCCCATGCCAGTAGGTCATCAGCAGAACAGAGGACCAGATACTTTTGTTGCTGTATCTTGGTGCATGCACGCAGCAGACCAGCATTACAGCTGGCGGGCATAGCCTGCACGGACTCACCTGCTCACGCCCGGTGATGCCCTGCAGCTTGTCCCCTGGCCAGATGCCCACGATGGTGCCCACTGTGAAGTTGGTGTCAACAATGGAGCTGCCGTCCAGGGGGTCAAAGGCAACGGAGTAGCCAGATCCACCCAGATCAACTGGCTCAGGCACCTCCTCAGAGCATGCGTACTTCACCACGTGCTACAAAGTTGCAGGGCACAGCTGCACATGGGTGAGACCATAGGGCAGAGATCTACTGGCAGCACAGCTGCTGATGAGAGAGTGCACTGCATGATGTAGTGCTTCAAGTAGCGCTCACTGAGTAACGGAAGGCTTCGAAGAGCAGCTTGTCAGCCAGCATGTCAATTGCCAGCTGCTCGTCGCCGAAGGAGTTCAGGCATGCAGTGCCTGCGCATGAGGCGGTGCGGACCTGCGCGCACAGACACCGACATCATTAACCCCAAAAGTGTAGGCGCGTCCGGTCTAGGCGGGATCTTACCTTGTAAGCGATTGTTCTGATGGCCTCCGCAAGGCTTGCCATCAGCTGTCGGAGCTTCGGGTCAGATGTGGCCTCCACCAGCACTTCAGACAGGTTATCTCCCAGCTGCAGACAACATAGCATCAGGCAACCATTATGCTGCCAATGCGCCTGGCCTCTAACGCCAGTGCACCGCGGGTCGGACAACCTGATCCTCAACCGCAGCCCGGAGCCCACCTTCGCCTGCGTGACGACTGCACTCCGGCGGGACAGCGAGCGAGCTGTGCGCATAGAGCGCTTGCCTGCCTGGGTCACCACCGCTGTACCCTGGAACGAGCTTTGTGCTGAAATCCTGACGGAGATGCGACCAGGCACCTGCACCAGTTCATGGCCATGTCGCATGTCGTCAATGTCCTCCCAGCTTGGCCCCGCGACATCTTTTGGCGCACCTTAGGAGCAGACATGCGCGGCTGCACGGCACCAGTCAGCTTGGAGCTCATCATGGTGGCCATTTGGATAGCTGTGACAGATTGTCGTCTGCAACTGTGGGGCGATAAAAAGCGCGAATGGAGTGAGTAAAGATTTGTTAAATAGCTAGAAACGCCACTGTTGGTCTTCTCATTGTCGGCGGGGCTGGTGCTAGACGCCGTACTTTGATGTCAGGAACCCTTAGCAGCGGCACATTGAACCCTTAGCAGCGGCACACAGGCACCTGGTATGTTTTGCGGTATCCTACACTCAGTATACATCACCCGTCTGTCGGGCAGTGTGTGACTTTGACCACCACCACCATTCCAACCAGCACTGTCATCTACCTGGGAGCATGGGTAGATGGGGTGCAGGCTGCATTGGCACCCAACGACATGCACGTCCCGCTACTCATGCGGCTACAGGTTACAGGCGTACCTCACATGACTAAGGTTACTACGTCATCTTGCACGTTTTCTCGGCTTTTACATTCAGTCACAGCCAAGCCAGTCACTTGTGGTATACATTCCATGTGCCATACATTCCTGCACCCGTTCGTGTGCATGCTGCCACGCAGCGTGTGGCCAGTTTTCATGCCCAAGATGCCGATGGGCACGGCCATGCAGCCAAACCAGGCTAACGGTTTGACGTTTGACAGTGAAAGACCCTCATCGTTATACATTGTCGCGCCCCATCCCGCCTGATCTACCTACAAAGCAAGGTATACACCTACAAGCACCCCCTCATCCAACCAGCCCGAACACCTTGACCGTGCCTTGACTGGTGCAGTAACAAAGGTGCACCTGAGCTCAAGGAGGGTACCAACCCTTGTGCCCTGTCAGGTGTGCCCCCACTCGTGCAAGAGGCATGCACTCCTGACGTGATACCCATCATACGTCATACCCCTCCACCATTGATGAGCTCCATTTCCCGCTCTGTCAACTGTCGTCTCAATGGCGCTTCTTTGACATACGTGGTGTTTGGACTGGGCACTGGTTTGGGGGCGCGGGGGAAGGCAGCTGGCGGGGGGACTGCAGCAACAGGAGGAGGCGGAGCTGGTGCTGGCATGCTCGGTGGTGGTGCAGCCGGTGCTGCAGATGGCACAGGCCCTGGAGCCTCTTTGCTGGCACCAGTGAGCTGCTCTGCTTCTGCAGCTGGCAGCGAGCTGATCTGCACCCCGCCTGCTGTTCTGCGAGGCGGGAATTGGATCATGTGGCGCCGGCCAGCTGTAAGTGCCTCGCTGGTGGTGGCTGGAGCAGCAGGCGCACTGCTGGCATTTGTGCTTTGGCTGCATCCAGGCTGGGTGGCTGCATCAGACTCCCCCACCACTGCCAGCACAGCTCCGGGCCGAACAATGTCACCGACCTTGACCTAGACAAGGTGCACCAAATGCTGAGCTGGAATGCCGCACTAGCTCACATAGACAGGCAGTGAGGCATGACGGTTGAACAAGTATCTTGACAAATACCTTGACCGCTTGCAGCACGCCAGCAGCAGTGCTGCGCATGTCGATTGTGACCTTGTCGGTCTCCAACTGCGCTACTACATCGTCCACTGCAACACGCTCTCCCACGTTCTTCAGCACTGTCGAGACGGTTCCTTCCGATACGCTTTCGCCTAGAGCGGGTACTACTACGTCAGGCAGCGCCAGGTGCGGCGATGTGTGCAAACGGGCACACGGTCCAAATGCAAGCGCGCTAGGCAGCAGCTTGAACCCTCTTATGAGCGACATCATCTCAATGCGTTCCGCAGCACAACTGCCGTAGCCTCCGTGCCTAACTAGTTCGGTTGTGCAGTTACGGTCTTACATTTTCTGCCGCTCACCTGTCTCCTCCCTTGGAAAAACGTTGGCGGCGCTGGCTAGATCACTTTTTCAATGCTCACGAGCCTGACATGAGTATATGCCCCTACAACAATGATCAAAAGTCAGGAATCAACAGAAAACCAGGAAATAAACAGGAACACCAGGGAATAAAAAGGAAAACCAGAAAGCAATTAGCGGTACACGAAGCAAATGCAGCACAAAGTGAAGCAAGGCAACAGAAATGCAGCGAAACAGACAGCGTAGACGTTATCGTAATGCCTCGGACAGTTAAGTGGACCGAAGCCAGGCCAGCGGTGAAGCGCGATGGGCCCGCCTCCACAACAGCACCTGGCACGCTAAGAAGTGCAAACTGCACACCGTGATGCGGTGTATGTCTGCTGCGGGTTTAGAGGAGGGCGCGGTCGTGGCGTCCGAAGTCGTGGAGGCGCGGCTCTACGGGCAACCTGTGCTTTGGGTGGAGGCTTGCAGCAAGAGGGCGCTGCTCGCCAGCTTGCTGTTGGATCTCAGGTGCGCGGCTGGTTCACACGCGTCATTGTACTTGCGGACGGGCGGGAGGCCTTTGAGGAAACCCCTGCTGAAGTTTCATCCCGAACCTGGGTGAGCGCAACCTGTTCCTGCAGCTCGGCGACGGTCTGCCTCCTCTCGGCGAGACCTCTCGGCCCAGCGCAGCAGTGGAGGCTGTGTCGGCCGCGTACCCGGGTCTCCACGCCCGCCTCAACGCTGTACCTCGCTATGAGCACGACATCAACGCCGTGGACGACGTTGGCAAGAAGCTTGAGACCAGCTTTGCCAACGACCTCACCGAGCTGTTCCCCCGCAGGCTTGAGCAAGCGGTGGCTCTGGCTGGAGCCAGGGTCATCGCTGGCTCACACGAGCACCAGCGCCGCTTTAGGCTTCCCTTGGATGGCATTCCAGCCTGGACTGAGCGTTAGCGCAGCTGGGTGGCGCGGAGTGTGCAGGGGAAGGAGGTGACCTGGCCAAGCAAACCAACAAACTAGTCGATTGCCCCTCACAAAGGGGATGTGTGTGCGCTAGAGTCATGCATAGGGTAGGGTAGGGCTCCAGCGATTCCTAGGGTTAGGGACCTAGGTTAGGAACACACACCGGTCACTCACTCCCGGGGAGAAGTGAGGATAGGGATACAGAACGGCCTGTTGTCAGCTCACGCCAGTTCCGTCACTGCGCCGGCATTCATCACCGAGCTGCCGCTGCACCGTCGGATCCTGTACGCCATCCACGTCAACAGGTGCCTCGAGGAGTGGCAGGTCCTCAACCACCCTGCACCCCCACCAAAGCAAGGCAGTGGCAGGGGCAAGGGCAGGGGCAAGGACACTCGATTGTTGCCACCGTCGAGCATCGCCATGCCACCGTCGAGCATCGCTAGCAGCGTCGCCCCTGTGGCCTCAAAACATAGTGCACCATTTACGAACGCCGAACGAAAGGCGAGCGGACCGTCGTGAAGGCGTAATGACGCATTGTGCGGGAGTGGTGCTAATCTACACACCACTGCGGCCTAGAACTTTTAGTAGAAGCTGTTGAACTTCCGACTACATTATTAGCCTTAAGGCTTTCTCATAGCTAGCCTCACTTTGCTGGTGTTGTACAGACTTGTCCGGCTAACGTCAAAGCTACATGAGTTCGAGTGACCTAGGGTTTAAATCATCATTTGCCCGAAATAATGAAGTCCATCACTCTCTTGCACGGCGTTCACTGGAGCTTTACTGCCAAGCACCCAAACGTTGAAGCCCCCATGCTGCTGCCTTTGAACAGCTTTGTGGGGGTGGCCAGACCCAGGTGTCGCTGGTAGCGGGACACGATGTCCTGCACTGCATCCTCGGCCTCTGAGCCGCTACTGCCCAGGATGCACACAGTGCCACCTGAGCCACCGCCAGTAATTTTGGCACCAAACAGCAGCGGCATACGGCCTGATGCTTGCGCAGCACTGATGTGCTCCACCACCATCTCTACAAGCCTGCGAGGGCAACAGTGGATCACACATCCTACTTATGAAAACAAAATTTCTCGGACATTGCCAGAACAGGCTACGCTGATGAGGCGCAGGCAGGTTCAGGCGCTGCTGAATCCACCCAAACTGCATGCACCGCCCAGGCCCGCCCACCCAACCATCTCAGTGGCTGCCACTGCTCTATATGCAGCTGATGTGTAGCAACATGGATCTTCAAGCTGGTCGGGAGGTAGGTGAGGGCGGATGTGGTGAAGGTCAGGGGGGCAGGGTTAGGGTGAGGGGCAGGAGTTGAGGGGTGGGAGCCAGATTAGGACCTTCTGCATGTGTGGCTCTTGGTCACAGCCCTTAGCCTGTGTGCTACCCCCAACCCTGCCCTGCCCTGGACAAGCAGGCCTGGGTCAGAAGCCGGCCCAGGACTCACCTGTCAGTGCCATGCGACCCCAAGCCACAGGCTGAGTAGCTGGCATGGGACTGCAGCATGAGCTCACCCAGCAGCAGCCCCTGCTCCTGACTAGGGGCCGCCTGCAGCAGCTGCCGGAACAGGCGCACCCGGTGATGCTCATGAACGGGGTGAGCTGCCGGCTGCCTGACGGCATACCTGGGGGGTCAGGCAGGGGCGCAGGCACCAGCTACAGAGAGGTGGCAGGGAGCAGCCAGAGTGCAGGGCTAGCCTCATGCCGTCCCCTGTTGCTTGTTTGCCAGGGTAGCTCTAGCTGCCGCACTCGCCTGACCTGCCTGACCTGCCAGGGCCTGGCTCGGCATCCATCATAACAAGGCACCAGGATAACCACCTGGCCTAGACCCTGCTTGTGTGCTGTGCTGTGGTCCTGTGGTCATAGGAGGGGAGCGTGCTGCTCGGGTCGGGGTTTGCAGCTGTCAAGGTGCCTTTTGGATGAAGTGGTGGTAGTGGAGGCAGACCCACTGCCAGGCCACCACCCTGCAGGAGTGTTGGTCCTGAGATGACCATCTTGTGTAGTGAGTACTTTGCCCTGGTCCCGAGCACAAGTGTGAACACAGCCAGGGAGGCTGCGGCACCTTGGCTGTGCCGCCTTGGGAACCTCTCCTGTACACCTTCTGCCCAACACCCCTCCTCCTCCTCCCCTAACACCCCACCTTACTTCCGGCAGCACCCGGGTCACTGGGTCCACATGCGCCCCATGCAGCGCCAGGAACTGCTGGCCAGTCATGGACTCTGGCAGGGAGGGCTCCAGCCAGGTGGAGAACTGGCTAGGTGACAGGCCCACCAGGTAGCCGGCCTGCAGCGCCCCCCTCAAGCCCTGCGCGGCTGCAGCTGGTGCGAGGGAAGAGGGGGTGGAGGAGGAGGGGGTGAGCCGAGGGGTAGTGCCCTCCCTGGCTGCCACCTGCCCTGGACCCCCTTCCCCATCCCTCCCCTCCCCACCCCCTGCATGGATAGCAGTCCCACTGCCACTGCCAGTTCCACTCTGCTCCCGATCCTGCTGATGTGCCTGTTGAGGCACCGCCTTGTGGGGCGTGTCTGCTGAGTTGCTGTGGGGCAGGGCGGCGAGCTGCTGCCCAATCTTGAGGCCCATGAAGGCACCGGACCGCACACTGCCATAGTCAGCACCGCCCACACTGTGGCGCAGCCCCGAGTCAACCCCCCACACGCTGAGGTGGCTGGGCAGCGCCACACAGCCCTGCACCTCTGCCGGCTGGCACAGCAGCGCTAGCAGGGCCCCCTCCTCACCCAGGGCACTGGCCATCTGCAGACCAGGCAAGCACCAAGCAGCGCTGACCAGGAGGGCGGTGGGTACCCTCACCCTGGTGAGCAGGCAGGAAAGCAGGAGATGGTCGGTTACAGTGCCATGTGTGTTTAACTTGTAAGGTGTCAGGATGAGCCAAGGCAGGGTCAGCAGGGTTAGCAGGGCCAGGTAGGAAGGGTCAGGATGGGTCAGGGTGGGTTGAGGTGGGGCAGGGTGCGGCAGGGTGGGTCAGGGAGTGACCCAGTGAGTAGGTTGTATGATTGCACCAACACTGCACTGCACATCACACACGGCAATTCAGCCCCCTGCTGTGGGGGTCAACCCCGGCTTTGCGTGGACCTGCTGCAGCCTTGATGTTGGCCCCACCCCTAGCTGTCATCCCATCACCAGCCTGCGCATCCCGCCCCACTCCCTCCCCTCTGCTGCCCGCCCCTAGCGCCACCTGGTCCATGATGCCGCAGGGCGCCCCCACCACCAGGTTCTCCACACGCTGGCACAGGAGGGCCAGCTGGCGCCCGGGCACCTGCCCCTGGCCCTGCCCGCACGCAGCCAGCAGGGCTTGCATCACAGCCACCTCCACCGCCGCAGACGAGGACACCCCCTTGCCTGCAGCCGCCCACAACAGCAAGGGACAGCAGCTGGTGCTGTGGCCTAGCTGCATAGGGGAGGGAGAGGGGCATTGCCATCTCTAGCCTCACCTGCGCCCCCAACACCTTGGTGGCTCCGCTCCTCTCCTCCCTGCCTCTGCCTCTTGCAAGCACTGTCTGTCTGGCCCCAGCCACGGTGAAGGTCAGGGACACACACCCTCAAGCTGGGCAGCAGATGGCTGCACGGGGCATGCAAGCAGCTGGGACTGCCCGGCGAGGAAGGTGCTGAAAAGCACCCGACCGTTGGGCCCTACGCAGCCCGCATGCTTGCCCTTCCCGCCTACCTGCCTACCTGCCTACCTTGCCTGCCTGGCTTACCTTGCCTACTGCTTGTCCCACCTACTTGCCTACCTGCCTGCCCGGGTCACCTTCAGGCACCTGGGAGGACACCAGGATTGAGACGGAGGCGCCGCTGAAGCCCAGGCCCTGCTCCCGACTCAGTACCAGCAGGCAACCCACCACATAGGCAGCCCAGCTGGTTGCCAGCTCTGCCTGCCAGGGCGCACAGCATAGCCGGGCGTGCTCAGTACACCACTGCTGCTGCTGGTCTGCAGGCCACTGCCAGGGCTGCGCACCGCCACGCCACGCCTTCCCAGCAGGCACTGACAAAGTAGCTGGCAGTTGGGAGGGAGGGAAGTCAAAAGGCACCATGACAGCTCTGTAACGATGAGCTGATTATGGATTGGCCATCAGCACCACCCTCGTCAACATCATCAGCAGCAGCAGCAGCAGCACCAGCACCAGCACCACCTTGTGCAGCCTCTCCATATCGCCCACATGAGTACCTTGTGACTGTCACATGGACCCTGCTCAGGCCCATTGTACGAGCTGAGCAGCTGATGCTGCACACATGAGTGATGCCAGCCAATGGCCGTGACAGCAGTGCTGCCTGCTACCTTGAAGAGTGTGCAGGCCTCCTCATAGCTCAGTGGCTGGCCTTCAGGGTACAGGGCGCACGTAGGGCATGTGAAGGAGGGGGCACGGCTGGCCTGGTCAGCACTGAGCGACACCACTGAGATGTGTGGGTCTGCACTGCGGAGCAAGCATCACGCTTGTGTGAGAATGAGGGATGAAAAGTGAGGTAATGAAATCAGCATTGTCCAGGGTGCACCAGAAGGGTTCATGGTGCAGTACCAGGGGGCCAAGGCTCAGCAGCACATGAGTTGCCACATGCATGTCACACTGAGGTGTGAGATCACACTGCCAGGCATGCTAGGCAAGGGCACCATCAGGTTGACTCGCTGCGAGTCCCATAGCCATTGAACAGCCCACAAAACGCGGGTAGCCTCGACTTTGTCATGGAATGTCTGCAAAATGCACTGATTGGTGACGGCAAGGCAGCGCAGGCGGTGCAGGCAGTGCTGACGATGCAGGCCATGCAAGCTGTGCAGGCGTTGCAGGCACCGCCACCAACCAGTGGGCAGCTTCATGGGCGCACCTGCCATGCGTCACTTGGACAGCTGCATGGCAGGCCTCAGCCACTGGCATCTGCAGCACCAGGGCGCCTGAGTAGTCCGCGATGCCCCCCATGACATCCAGCCGGCCAGGAGCTCGCGCTACATACACCAGGTCCTGCGCCCTGAGACAGCACACCGAGTAGCCCATCACACAGTGCGCTTAAAGTGTGCGGGGGGTGGCACGGGACGCCACACACCTCAGGCCATTCCACACATGCCAGAGGTAACCGAATGGACCGCAGATGGGCAAATGCCATGTTATGCTGGTGGTGATGACAATAATGATGAAACCTGCAGCCACTGGCATTGCAGTCGTGATGCACGTGTGTGGTGCACGCCTAGGAGTTGTGCTCATTGCCTGCGCGGCCAACCCAAAGAAAGCACGTTACTAGTGTATGCTGAAAAACACTTGATGCTGACAGCTTGCAGCAGCGCATGTTAGTCATGGATAGTGGAGGCTGCAGCCTGCCTGGGGTTCAGGCAACAGAAGGTGTCCATGCCATGTGTGATTGTTCCATTCCATCCAGACAAAGCATCATCCCTTACACAGTTTGTATCATGCTTCCTTTGCTTATGCACATGTTGCTTGCAGGGCGGATGAGGCTGGGGGCAAGAGCAAGAGCACGGCTGTACACCCGTGTTAAACTTCAGCATGCACAATCATAGTCCTGGTGTTCAGTTCCTAGCCCAGGGTACCTCCAATGAAGCCTTGTAGATTATGTGTTTGCCTAGAGTTGCCTGGACTACGGTAGCCTAGCAGTACACAAACTCCTGGCCTCAGGGGGCTGTGTACGGACGGGGACTTACTTGAACAAAGTCGCGGGCTTAGGAGGAACATGTGGGAGCTCGTGAGTGCCATGGAAATATGGCTCTAACTCACGCAGGAACGCGGCAGTATCCACGTTTCTAGCAGCTGCGAAGTTGCCTGCGATGCCATGGACGATATGATTTGAACGGCCCTTCTCCTGCGGAAGGCCAGGGATGCGCACCTGACTCGATCGTGACTGTCATTGGCCTTATTTGGGAACTCCAATCGCTGACCGCCGCGATCGTACACGGGGCTGGAACCTGACATGAATATTTGCCCTACAAAAGTCATCAAAAGTCAGGAAATCAACAGGAAAAACAGGAAATCAACAGGCAAACCTGGGAATATACAGGAAAACCAGGAAATCAAAAAGCAATTTGCGGTGTACGAAGCATATGCAGCAGAAACAGCGAAACAGAACAGAGGGATGTGTGTGCGCTAGGGTCATGCATAAGATAGGGTAGGGCTCTAGCGACTGCTAGGGTTAGGGACCTAGGTTAGGGACACACACCGGTCACTCACTGCTGTGGAGAAGTGTAGGGGCTCCACAAGAGGTTAGGGCAGGCTTGTGAATCTTCAGATTTTCAGATTTTCATTTTTCATATTTTCAATGAAATGAAATGAAATGAATTGAAAACTGAAAGAGTTTCATCGTCAGTGAAACTGAGCGGATGCCGCTATTTCTCAGCCTATCCTTTTAGACGCGGCTTGTTTGTAGGCCTGCACTGGTTGATATGCAGAACTACGTAGTTTGCCAAAGGTCAGACATGCAAGCCATTCTTAAAGATGCAAGCCGTCCATGCTGTCCGTGGATCCGCCATCTGTGGCGTTTTCTGGCTTGCGCTTCTTCCGCTGTGGCTGTAGCGCGCTGGCGCTAGCCAAGCCAATCGCAGCACAGCCAATCACTCTGCAACACCCGATCTGCGATCTGACCGGGGGCAGCACCCGGCACTTTCAGATGTGCAGTGAAAACGTTCAGATTTTCAGATGAGAATTTTCATTGAAAATCTGAATGAAAATCTGAAATTTTCACAAGCCTGGGTTAGGGGTACAGGGCGGCCTGGAACCTCTACTGTGGTGTGCAAGCAGCTGGGTCTGTTCAAGACCTGACCTGACCTGACCTGACCTGACCCGACCCTGACCCTGACCCTGACCCTGACTCAGGCGCCCCCAACATGGGGTTGGTAATCTTCATGCAAATACCCACTCTATACTGCACCGTTTTCGATAGCGTTTGTCACGTTGGCACCGGCGAATTACTGCGCGTCTACTGGCAAGCGGCGCGTTAGCTCTTGCAAGTGAGGCCATGCCGGCGCAAACGATCGCGGACACACCTCAGCTGCTCACAACCGGTTGTTCTAGTGGTATGTAGCGGCATCAGTGATAGAACTGCGCTTGCTATCGAGCCAGAAGTACAATCAATGTTTAGCCCGCCAGGCTCACTCCGCGAACCTTTCATTGGTGCAGGCGTTGTCGGAGGCCCGTCGTTAGGCAAGTTGACACGCGACATTGCAGCGAGGTGCGAAAATGTTCGTTTCTCCCTAGCCGGCTATACAGAAAAAGGGACCCCCTTGCACAAACCGGCGTATTGTGAACCGACCACTGTGACTTTCCAGAATTTGCCGTGTCAACTTTGTTCCAAACCCAACGAAGCAGCTGTTGGAGAAGAAAGCAAAGCATTCCATCCACCAGGCTTGTGGAAACATAAGTTGGCGTGACCTAACTTTGCCTTGCAGTGCTGACTAGCCCACCCGGAACCCTTGCAGCCCGCCCCACCCCCTCCCAGCCCCTCCCACCCCCTCCCAGCCCCAGCCCCGCCCTCCCACCCCCTCCCACCCCTAGCCCCACCCCTCCCACCCCCTCCCAGCCCCTCCCACCCCCTCCCAGCCCCTCCCACCCCCTCCCAGCCCCAGCCCCGCCCTCCCACCCCCTCCCACCCCTAGCCCCACCCCTCCCACCCCCTCCCAGCCCCTCCCAGCACCAGCCCCTCCCTCCCACCCCCTCCCAGCCCCAGCCCCGCCCTCCCACCCCCTCCCACCCCCAGCCCCACCCCTTCTCACCCCCTCCCAGCCCCTTCTAGCCCCAGCCTAGAAGCACAGCTGCGCTAGTGCCTCCCCTATGGTTTGCAGCCGGCGGCGTGCTAAATACGTAGCCCAAATAGTATCACCAAGGGCTGCTCATCTGCACAGTCCCAGTGGCTTGACAGCCACAGCAAGGAAGGCTGAGGCTATCGCTAAGGAGGTGCAGGTGCATGCTATCGCTAAGGAGGTGCCGCCCCTGGGCTGCCCACCCCTCCTGCTGCCCCCCCCTGGCAGCAGCTGGCAGCTGGTGCTGGTGCTGCCCCTGGGCTGCCCACCCCTCCTGCTGCCCCCCCCTGGCAGCAGCTGGCAGCTGGTGGTGGTGCCGCCCCTGGGCTGCCCACCCCTCCAGCGGAGCTAGACACAAGCTCGACACGCAAGCGGAGGGCGGGCGGGAGGGATCAGACCCAACATTTCGAGCAAGGTAACGTAGCAATGGCCTACACACCTTGTGTGGCCTTACAGAGTTGCCAGGTAGTAGGTACTACTCACGCATGTGTGGAATGGCGCGGTTACATCGGTTTGGCGTGCCATGTGAATCGATTTGACTGCGGCGACTGTCCTTGACTGTTTGCAGGGTCTACTGGGCCACGTCGGTCGCGGCGGTCTCTCGCGACGAGGCCCGCATGAGCTAACAATGCCTATATTTGAATGTCAAGATTTGAGCCGCCATAGCACCCAACACACTGCACAGTATTTAATGTTACAAGCTGCACCGCATAGCCGACAGAGTCCTCTATCCAGGGATGTGCGAAACATTAATAGAAACAACAAGGCTGAGACGCGGCGTCGTTTTGATTACCAGGGGTCAGTTTCCTGACATTTTTTGTTAGTTGGGGACACCTGACCCTGACCCTGACCCTGACCCTGACCCTGACCCTGACCCTGACCCTGACCCTGACCCTGACCCTGACCCTGACCCTGACCCTGACCCTGACCCTGACCCTGACCCTGACCCTGACCCTGACCCTGACCCTGACCCTGACCCTGACCCTGACCCTGACCCTGACCCTGACCCTGACCCTGACCCTGACCCTGACCCTGACCCTGACCCTGACCCTGACCCTGACCCTGACCCTGACCCTGACCCTGACCCTGACCCTGACCCTGACCCTGACCCTGACCCTGACCCTGACCCTGACCCTGACCCCGACCCTGACCCTGACCCTGACCCCGACCCTGACCCTGACCCTGACCCTGACCCTGACCCTGACCCTGACCCTGACCCTGACCCTGACCCTGACCCTGACCCTGACCCTGACCCTGACCCTGACCCTGACCCTGACCCTGACCCTGACCCTGACCCTGACCCTGACCCTGACCCTGACCCTGACCCTGACCCTGACCCTGACCCTGACCCTGACCCTGACCCTGACCCTGACCCTGACCCTGACCCTGACCCTGACCCTGACCCTGACCCTGACCCTGACCCTGACCCTGACCCTGACCCTGACCCTGACCCTGACCCTGACCCTGACCCTGACCCTGACCCTGACCCTGACCCTGACCCTGACCCTGACCCTGACCCTGACCCTGACCCTGACCCTGACCCTGACCCTGACCCTGACCCTGACCCTGACCCTGACCCTGACCCTGACCCTGACCCTGACCCTGACCCTGACCCTGACCCTGACCCTGACCCTGACCCTGACCCTGACCCTGACCCTGACCCTGACCCTGACCCTGACCCTGACCCTGACCCTGACCCTGACCCTGACCCTGACCCTGACCCTGACCCTGACCCTGACCCTGACCCTGACCCTGACCCTGACCCTGACCCTGACCCTGACCCTGACCCTGACCCTGACCCTGACCCTGACCCTGACCCTGACCCTGACCCTGACCCTGACCCTGACCCTGACCCTGACCCTGACCCTGACCCTGACCCTGACCCTGACCCTGACCCTGACCCTGACCCTGACCCTGACCCTGACCCTGACCCTGACCCTGACCCTGACCCTGACCCTGACCCTGACCCTGACCCTGACCCTGACCCTGACCCTGACCCTGACCCTGACCCTGACCCTGACCCTGACCCTGACCCTGACCCTGACCCTGACCCTGACCCTGACCCTGACCCTGACCCTGACCCTGACCCTGACCCTGACCCTGACCCTGACCCTGACCCTGACCCTGACCCTGACCCTGACCCTGACCCAGTGACAGGCCTGACAGGCTGCTGAGCGTGGATGAGTTCCGCACCAGCTGTGTCAGCTCGTCAGTGCATGCCCGCCAGCCTTGTGAGCTGCCCCTGCCACGTGTCCGGCTTAGGCCCGCAGACTGGGTACCCCCAGCAGGCCAGGTGATCCAGCGGCTGGTGCGCCCAGCCTAGAGCAAGCGGCATGCTAAGTATGTGCGGGGCCTGTCGTGGTGCCATCAGGTGCCGCCCCCCCCCCACGCCCCCTGCCCCTACCCAGGGAACCCCCCCCCCCCCCCTTCCCCTGCCCAGGACGGCAAGCAGCGGCTGCACCGGGCTGCTGAGTACCGGCGGGGTATTGATGGCCGGGCCCGCAACAACCCAAAGGGCCTAGCATGTTTACACAGGCTGTTAGCCTTACAGAGCATTAAGCTGTTAGTTTTGGTGAGGTGCCCAGTGGTCAAGGGGGATTAGCCCCAGGAAAGAGTGTCATTGATATGGGGTTTGTAGTCATCAAGGGTACGACCGAGGATGCTACAACTTGATTGTAGTAGCTGAGTGAGATTACCCACAGCCCAACATGTTGTTCCTTGTTGAATGCGTTTTGTTTGCCCTGGAACTTCTACCTCTCTCATCTCGCTAGGTTTATCGAGCCAACTGCGTCGAGCCGACACTATATCCCAACTGTGCTACATGCACGTTACATGCTACGTTCGCGGCTTTGATGGCTGTAAGCTGACTCAGTTGAGACATGGGCACACTCTACTGTCCCACAGGCCGCTAAGCCTTAGCCTTCAATGCTCTCTAGCGGCCAGGCGGTCAGGCCTAGGTGTGTTTTCACCATGCAGCACCCGGATATCGAGCTTGTCGAAATGTCTCACTACTCCTGGTCACCCCTCCCATTGAACCACCAACCCCCCTAACGATAAGGGACAACGGCTTTTGCGGACTCATTTCTGCACGGATTCACACGCGGATTGAAGCGTCGAAGAGCGGCTGCGCTGAGGCACACGCTGAGCCGGTAGGGCATGTTGCCGGGTATCCGACCCTACCGAGCCTGCGGACTTGATGTACGTTGACCCAGTAGCAGTGAGTCCCTGTTTAACGCGATGGATAGTGCGCGATGTGTTAGGAGCCCGACCCCATGTCCATCATGTTAACCAACATGCGCTGGCTCAGGGGCTCTGAAACTTGGAGGAGACCACAGTAGGAGCACAGCAGTGGCAGCTGCATCAATCCCTTGTGGATTAGTCTCCGAAAGGTGGGGAAACACTCTTCCATGCTGCCCAACCTGCTGATGCCCGTATGACGACCATCGAAGTGAATCGAAGTCTCCAGCCCTGCGTCACTAGCTAGGGAACTCAACTGTGGACCACCTGCCAAGTTCTCAACTCTTATCAAGATTTATCAAGAGGGGTTTTAGAAGCTGGCGTGTGCACATGCCTGCAGGTATGGGCTTATACTCCAAATCCCACCCCTACAGACGGAAGGGGGGCCATGCTGCCCGCTGTGCGTGTTGTACGAAGTCTACGCTAGCTGACAGCACTGGCTGGGTGGAAATCCATGTGGAGGGGGAGGCAGCTTCTTACAGATCCGGATGCAATCACACAGCCATTGGCCAGGTCACAGCCATGATGTCTGAAGTCATCAGGGCCTGCAGCAACCTGGAGCCTCAACAGGTTCCACTGGCCCATAGAAGTTGCGCTGAGGCTGCTGCAGCTGCGCATGCTGTGTGCCAGCGGCTGCAGGGGCAGGAGCCAGCCAGCCAGCTCCAGCCCATGCCCCGTCTCAGCTCCACACCCACGCAAGCACCTGCACAGCCTGGGCCAGCCCATGCGCCCTGCCCCCACCATCTCCCAGACCAACCACCCTCGCACCCATCACAGGTGCAGGGGTCCAGCCAGCACCACCCGGCCCTGCCGGCACTGCTGCACCTACCGGGGCTCTCCATCCTCACTAGGCCTGCCACCAACCCTGTGACCTCACCTGCCGTGGAGCAACAGCCCATCATGTGAGTGCCCCAGCTGGATGATGGGCTGACATGACATGCACAACATCGGTTGCACACTCAGGTTGCAGCCTGTTCTAGCCCTAGCATCCTGGTGGTAGCATCACTCGTCATTCTTCTGTGTGTGGTGTCATGCAGACACACCACTGAGGAGCAAGACGAGCAGACCATGCCCCCAAGCATGCCCAAGCAACAGCAGGACTGGGCCACCGCAAGGTGCGCCTTTCACTCCTCAGCCATGACCTGCACCAGCCCTGCCTTGCACCAGCCTTGCCCTGGCTATGGCCTGCACAGCCTTGCCCTTCTTGCTCCTTTGGTCCTTTGGCTGCAGGTCAATTGCTGCTGAAGTTCTCCAGCAGATACAGCAAGTACCTGCACTGTTGCGCCTTCTGCGGTCACAGCCTGATAGCAAGGTGACCTCCCCTCCCCCCCCACTCCCCCATCCTAATCCCACCACCTCCCAGCAAAACCCAGCCCCTGAGCGCCACAGCTATGCGGCAGTTGTTCCTGTGTCCTTGTGAGCTTGGCCAGCAGCCTGGCCTTGCATGCTCTTTGCGCACATGCCTCCATTGCAAGTCGCGCAGGCTACAGCTGCAGCCTGATGCAGATGGCAGCGTCATGCTCACTGTGCGTCAGTATGGAAAGCCATCATCAGCTGTAGGCAGATAGGCAGATAGGCATTCTCGTTGCGTGTGCATACTTCAAGAACAAAGAGGGGGCCTACAAGGAGCACACCGTGTATGTGATGACAGATGGAAAGGAGCAGTCGGCAGCCATTACCCAAGCAGCAGTAAACCAGGTGGTGTGTTACTTGCTGGCTGAGCATGACATGGACATAAGGCAGTTGTACATGTGGTCTGATGGGTGTGCAGGGCAGTTCAAGGGCGCCCCAGCCATGCGACAGCATTGGGGCATGGCACAGAGGTTCAGCATGCCGGTGTGGTGGAGCTATGGGGCTACAGCTCACTTCAAGGGCAGGCATGATTCAGAGGGAGGGGTGGTGAAGCAGTGGTTGAGGGGTGAGATCCTGGCTGATCGTGTTGGGAAGTGCAATGCATTGGGGTTTGTGCAGCATTGCAATGCATATCACAAGCCAGCTGCTGCTACTGACCCCAGCAAGGCTCACCGTGCACGAGCAAGTGTGGGTCATCGGTGGTGCTTGGAGCTGAGCACACAGGAGGTAGAGCTTTGCAGTGCTCCACAGCGGGATGCACATGCCTTTGCATCATCCATCCCCGGCTCTATGAGCATGCACAGCTGCTTCTTCCCTGCTGCAGGGATCCACGTTGAGTGGTCAGAGACTGCATGTGCATGTGCCCAATGCATGGCCCCTGCACCAAGGGGTGTGTGCATGAGGCCCTTAATCACAAAGCCCTTTGTGGCCATGCCCATGTTCGATCAGAAGAGGGATGACAAGCACTGGGACGATGAGTGCCTCACCCTTCTGTGCTCATTTGCACCAGATAGCGTGAAGCAGCTGTGCACCTTGGGCAAGAAGCTGAGCGTGAAAATGTTAAACGAGTATTGCAAGGCAGTGGGGTTGTATGTGCCAGCCAACACCTTGCGTGCTGACCTACGGTACATGGTACTGGAGCATCTCAATGGGCAGGCAGAGTGGGATTGAGCTGGCTGTGTAAGATGACGTTGAGAAAATTGGGCTCCATGCGTAAAGTGTACCGCAGTGTACCGCAGCGGAGAACTCTGCATCCCGCGTTGTGGGTGTTGTTAGGCAGCACTTGAAAGGCCCATCGCGCACAGCGGAACCGTTCGCGTGCCTGGCAGACTGCCGGTCACCGTGGGTGCCAGCAGCTCGGGCGCGCAGGCGCAAGCGCGGCGCAGAGATAAGGCATTCCGCGTTAAAATGACAACTCAACTCCCACCAGGCATGCCGCAAAGTCAAATGTCCCTTACGTGGTGGTTCAATGGGAGGGGTGACCTCCTGTCATGGAAATGAGGGTGAAGGGTGGGGGGCAGGTGAGGGGGCGCGATCCAGCCTGCCTGCGATGCCTGCCTGCCCGCCTGCTGAGAGCCTATTGGGGCTGGCGTGAAAGGCTCACGACCAGAGAAGCATTACATGCACAATGGCATGCCACCATGCAATCTACCCGTCTATTGGAGTCGTGTGTTTCCTCAACCATCCAGCCCTACCTAGAAACAAAGCAAAGCTACTTGCAGGCCTTGCAGCCAGCTTGTTTGATATGTGCACCGAATGTGACAGGAAGGTGTGGTAACCTGCCCAAATCTGGACTGTGCCCATAATATGCCAGCAGCCTGGTGCAGTGTCAGTGCACCAGGCCGCTGCTGTCTGTCCAGCTGGGGGGTCACTGCTTGCCAGGCCGCTCCTTGACCTCCACCCCTGTCTGGCCAGCAATGATGCACACATCCACCATGTTCAAAAACAGGCCGTGGTCAACGACGCCTTCCAGGTCCAATATAGCCTTGGATGCAGCAGCTGGGTCGCTGATTGGGGTCTCAAAGTACAGGTCCACAATGTAGTTGGAGTTGTCAGTGACATATGGCTTGTCGCCAGCCATGCGCAACTTTGCTTCGCAGCCAGCCACCTCCTTAAGCTTGCTCAGCCGTGACAGAGTGTACTTGTGGCAGAACTACAGGGCACATGACATGAGCACAGATATGAGGCTAAGGACATGACACAAAAGAAAATTGCAGAAGGTGACAAGGCATGGCTAGGACACTCATGCATGTGTCAGCCATCAGCAACGGATATTGCCACCTAGCATATGTATCGTGGCCAGATCATAATGCATAACTAGACATGCTCGCCACTGCAAGTACCCCAGCGGGTCAACGCCTCACCTGTACAATCTCTACTGGCATTGCCAGCTTACTGCCTCCTAGGCCTGACACCATCTTGGAATCGTCCACAATACAGACAAAAATGTCTGATGCCATCTCCACCATCTTTTCTCGCAACAGCGCCCCGCCGCGGCCCTTAACGACGTCCAGGTTGGGGTCCACTTCATCAGCACCGTCAATTGCGACGTCGATGTGTGGTTGCTCGTCCAGCGTCGCTAACGGAATGCCGAGCGCCAATGCCTGCTCGTACGTGCGGATTGAGGTGGGGACGCCGATGATGTTTTTGAGCTTGCCCTCCTTCATGAGCTGCCCAATCCGGTCGACAGCAAAGGCCGCCGTCGAGCCAGTTCCCAGCCCCACAACCATATCCGATTTGACATAGTCTACAGCCTTCCAAGCGGCCTGCTGTTTAAGCTGATCCTGCAGCGACATTGTCGTTGCGCTGGCCATCACCGTGATACGCTGTGCACGCCTCCCACTGCGGAAGCTGCAAGACCCCTTGCGTGCTAGCAGGAAGGCCATTGCGTATGGTCTAGGAACGACGCGTGTGGCGTTTTGACTACCTTTTTTGTTACCCCTCCATGTTTGGGGTTGCTTACCGCCATTATCCCCGCCACTACCCCCAGCCCTAACGGGTGAGGTGAGGTGAGGTGAGGGATGGCAGCTTCTGCACCTGGCCCCAGGCTTTCTCCGTGAGCTTGACCACTAGCAGTAGCATACCAAGCCAGTGTGCACAAAGCAGCCGACGACGGACAGGCTACCATCGCCAGCAGCGGCACAGAGGCACCTGGTGTTTTCGGACCTCCAGCAGCTTCACTTAACATAGCTGATGTCTCCTCTGATGTCCAGCTTGATGTAGTGAACGCCTCACCCTCACCATGGGGGTGAGAGTAGAAGGTAGAGTGGCGGCCACTCAGTGGCCGAGCAGGCCAGGTCTGGCAGGAGCCAGGCACGCTCTTGATCATGCACAGCAGGACCTGTGTAGTATTGCTGCAAGTAGCTGGTCCGGCAGCAGAGCTTGAAAGCATAGATAGCTGTGTGGGAGATTGTGTACCTGCCAAGAGTGGGTGTACCTGCCTGACAAGGCCCTGTTGCGCAAGTGGCGGCGCAAGTGGCGGCAATAGCCAGCTACAGCAATACAACCCAAGAAAACAAGATACCAAACCCCTCACAAAGGGGATGTGTGCAGTGTTGTGAAAATTTCAAATTTTCATTCAGATTTTCAATGAAAATTTTCATCTGAAAATCTGAACGTATTCACTGCAAATCTGAAAGTGCCGGGTACTGCCCCCGGTCAGATCGCGGCGCGATGGCAGCAGCGAGCAGGCAACCAGAGACTCGCCCTAGTACAAACTGCCCGGGCTATAGTCGCTGCCATCGGAAGGAGCCCGGCGCTGCCGATCCCATGGGTGTCGCAGAACCTTTCGCTTGGCTTGGCTGGCGCCAGCGCGCTGCAGGCACAGCGGAGGAAGCGTAAGGCAGGCAACGCCAGCATGGACGGCTTGCATCTTTTAAATGGCTTGCATGTCTGACCTCAAGCGAACTGAGCATTTGTGCATTTCTTGACTTGCAGACCTGCAAACAAGCCGCGTGCATAAACGGAGGATGGAAAACCAGCTGCAAACGCTCGGTTTCACTGGCGTGAAAGTCTTTCACTTTTTCAATGAAACACTTTCATTTTCATGAAAATCTGAAAATCTGAAGATTCACAACACATCAGTCATGTGAGATACGCCTGTAGCCTGTACAAGATACCAAACCCCTCACAAAGGGGATGTGTGTGAGTAAGAGCTATAGAGTAGGGTAGAGCTCTTGCTAGTAGTAGACCTGGAGGCACACACACCAGAAGGCTGAGCTGAAGTGGGCACTAGGCACACTATCAGTAGCCTTTACAACAGCGATCTCGCAGCCTGTGTTTGATTACAACTCATGAGTTGCATGAGGGCTGTAGGGATTGTCGCGGTGCCGTATTGCAGGCTTCTACTTCGAGAGCATGCGGTAAACTATGTGGCGACCACCACCTGTAGCGAAAGCGGCGTCAAGCACAGAGGAGCGCACAAGCAGCTCTCACCCGATCACCTTGTCTTGGTGCGCGGGAGACAAGTACACGCGTGGTGTCCCTCTGGTACACAGAGGGTGCAATGCTGGCTACGGGCACCTGTACATGTTTAGCTCACCTTCCATGCAAACTTGCGTCCCCCACCCCCAGGATCATTACAACACCAGCTGGAGGTGGGCTAGGCTTGTGCTTCTGCCCCGGGAAGAGGGTGACGCGCGGAGGTGTGCGTCATGAGCGCAACATGCAGCAGGACCTACTGCGGCTGAGGGATACCTTCCAGATCTCCACCGTGGCTTGCCTGCTGAACGCTGCCGAACTAAGGGTGCGGCAGGCGCATGGAGGAGGCTGCAGCCAGCTACACAGTGAAGGCGTGTGCCCACTGCCTACGTAGAGCTTTGGCATCCGGGACTATGCAGCAGACTTGGCAGCAGCGGGGTTGCAAACCCTTGGCTTGCCCATCATTGAGATGGGGGCGCCTGAGTGCATGGAGGAGGCGGCCATGTTCATTGAGGGCTTAGCGCTGGGTGTGTCGCGAGGTGATCGCATTGCTGTGCACTGCAGGTAGGCTGCTCTGGAGGCAGCGAGCCTGTTGCAGAGCTGTCATGCAGGCCTGAATGCAACCCACAGCCACTGACCATGCATTAGGATGTGTGTGCAGGGGCGGAGTGGGTAGAGCTGGCCTCATAGCTGCCTGCGTGATGTTGCGTCTGGGTTGTGCTGCTGACGCAAAGGAGGCTATCAAGCTGGTGAGTGGTGTTGATGGTTGCCAAGGTATAGCGATGCAGGTGTGTGCTACTTGCTCAGTGCGTCTAGGGTCATTCAGCTGCTAGCCAGCTACATTCGCACATCACCATGCACCACCATGCACCGAATGCCCTGGCAGCCAGCCCCAAGCCACTGCCACCCAGATTAGTGTTGTATTTCATTACTCGTCACGGCTGTGCATTTCTTACTATTAGAGCAGCTATAATTAGAGCAGCACCTTGGTTCGCCACCCAGAGCCTTCATTGCCGTGGAACACGAAGTGTGGACCACGACAAAGCGGTTCTTTTGTCTGTGTGGAGTTCCCATGCACGTGGCATACACATGGCTTACACATGGCATACACATGGGCATGGTCGCCTACCACCTACACTATTGCCTGACCCAGAGGGCTAGGATGTAGAGTTGGCATGACAAACATGCACCGACTATGAGCTGGGTACAGCTCAAGATAGGGGGCACACTAGTGTACATCAGCGTGCTGCTGCTGCTGCTGCTGCTGGGCCTTGGGTGGCTTGTCTCACACCCGCTTGTAGCCCAGGCCAGGGTACTCCTTGCCCTTGGCTGCCTGTGTGGCTGCGCTTTTGCTTTTCGGTGCTCATCCGCTTCTTCCAAGTCATTGCGCCACTAGGCTCATGTCAGTTACCACCTCATACCTGCTCATACCAGTGCGTCACTCCGCCACATCACTCTCGTACCTCAGGTGTGGGCATCACAGCGTGCTACATCATCCTTACATCCATCTTTGGACCATCACAGCACCTTGGCTCTCAACCTTGAGCATTCATTGCAGTCGAACACACTAATTATGAACCACTACAAAGCGGTGTTTTTGCCTGTGTGGAGTTCCCATCGCATGTGTATGCCATGGCCTACACATGGCATACACATGGTCACGGTCGCCTACCACCTACATCATTACCTGACCCCTGTGACAGGGCATGCGTAGAGTTGGCATGACAATACATGCACTAAGCGTAAGCTGATGACAGCTTCAAATGGGGGGGGCTTGCTGCTGCTGGGCCTTGGGTGGCTTGTCTCGCAGCCGCTTGTAGCCCAAGCCAGGGTACTCCTTGCCCTTGGCTGGCAGCGCTCCCTGCCCTGACCAGTAGCACAGCTCCAGCGGCCGCCACCTGCTCTCCCCAATGCGCTGCATGTTCAGGGCCGCATTGCAGTCCCTGTCCAGCACGGCGCCACCCGGGACTTTGATGACCTGCGGCGACCAAGCACAATCAACATTTTGACAGGGCCGGCACATCATGCGGGGACACAAACGAAGCGGGGACACGAACAGTGCGGGGTCAGTCAATGCGGTATGCGCCCCCGTGCGCACCTGTCGGCGCTGGGTGTTCCATTCAGCCCTTCGCTCCTCGCGTTGTCTGCCTGGAGGGGTCCTAGGACCTGCGCTGGCATGAACAGTAGCGATGTGAGCAGCGCGGAGCTCACTGGACTGCACAGTTGCAGCGGACCACACCACGACTACGACGAACCTTGTTTTCGCGGGCTTTCAATCGGAAGCGGATCTTGCTCCGCGGCACTGGGCCGCTTCCTCGGAGGCATTGCGCCACTAGGCTCATACCTACCAACACCCTGCTGAGCTCCTACTTATACCCAGGAGGCGATGTCACTCACTCTAGCACAAAGGGCACACTCCCAAAGGGCACTCCGACCAAAGGGCAAAGGGCACACTCCCAAAGGGCACACTCCCAAAGGGCACAGGGCACTCCGACCAAAGGGCAAAGGGCACTCCGACCAAAGGGGGTTTGGACCATCACAGCAGTGGGGGATATGGTTAGAGCAGCAGAGGGTGGCGGTGCCGGCCGTTTACAAACCGTACCAGCACACCCAGCATCCTGCTCTTGGCATGGTCAGTGTTGCAAGGCCATGCGTGCTCTGGTGCCTGGTGCCAGGTGCGTGAGAGGCGCTGTGCAGCAGCCATAGAGAGCAAGAGGCAAGAAGACTTTGTTGCAGGGTATGCTACATGGTTGGTCGCTCAACGTGGCGCCATTGCATGATTGAGCACAACAGGTGCCCTGACAGGTGAGCGCTCACCTTGAGCTTCCTGTTTTGTTTCAGCGGTCACAGCCAGGCCTGTTGTGTGCGGTGCTCACCTACTCCCTCCACCATGATGGCCCAGTGCAAGGCGCTGTTGAGGGCTTGTGTGTGCAGGCCAGGGGCACAGACTAGTGGCGGGCAGGCTGGTGTTTGTGGATGAGTTGGGTATCAGCTGAGTAAGGCCAGCAGCTGCGACAGACTCCACAAAGGCTGGGGGAGGCTAAGCACGGTACAGGTGACCCGGCCATGCCCAGCCCCCCCTCCTCCCCCTCCTCCTCTTCCCCTTCCTCCTCCCCTTCTGCCTAACCTATCCGACCCTACTAGCGGCCTGGTGCGGTGTTACTGCTGACGCTGGCTGGGGTCTCAATGTACAGGTCCACGATGTAGTTGGAGTTGTCAGTGACATATGGCTTGTCGCTGGCCATGCAGAGTTTTGACCCCTGCCTGGCGTGAGCAGCCTGCCAGGTCTGCAGGCTGGAAGCCCCCAGCAGGGCAGGTAGACCACCGCCTGCTGCGCCCAGCCTGGAGCTAGCAGCCTGACCAGCCAGTTCGAGGCCTGATGTTGTGCCCGGTAGTGGCCCCCTGCATCCTGCCACAGCCCCCATGCAGCCAGGCAGGAACGCAGGCGGCAGCCTCGGAGCCTGGGTCCTACAATCACACGTCAGCCAAGCGCAGCAAGCGCACCAAGGCTGAGCAACCAGCTGAGCCCACCCAACATTACCTAGGGCACAGGGCAAGGCTTCCAAAGCCAAACCAGCAACACAGTCAGGCGGGTGGGTAGACAGGGATTGCAACGCAGCGTTGGACATGCAGCGCATCGGGGAGATGAGGTGGCACCTGCTGGAGCCATGCTGGTGTTCGGACCTCCCTAAGCTGCCAGCCAAGGGCACACAGTACCCACACCTGGGCTACATATGGCTTCGAGACTTGCCACCCAAGGCCCAGCAGCAGCAGCAGCAGCAGCAGCAGCGGCAGCCTGCTGTGGCACAGTAGTGTGTGGCCCCTCTCTTGAGCTGTTATCAGTTTACAATCAGTGCATGCATGTCGTATCAACTCTAGACTATGGCCTTGTCACAGGGGTCAAGTGAAAGGCTCTTATGCCATGTGCATGGGAGCATCACCCCACACAGACAAAACATCACCCCGACTCTGTCTTTGCATTAGTGTTTGGTGCCCACTGGCCGTTGAGGGGAGGTGCAACTTGCAGCCTTGAAGTGCTGGCTAGGTATGACGAGCACAGGGAGCTGATGGTGGTATTGTAAAGCATGATCACGGTCTCCATGTGAGAGGCAGGCAATCTGGGCAGATGGCCAGTGAGGTATCAGTAGGATACGCCCATAATTTACTGATGGCCGATGACGTATCAATAGTGTACGCCCATAGCATTATAGGTGGCTCGGTTTCTGTAAAAACCTAGAATGCTAGGCAAGAGGGACCTAGAATATGTGGAATTTTACACTAGAAAAATCAGACTTCTTGGCTGGCGGTCGATCCCAAGGTACCAAGCTGTGAGGGACAAAAGGACACTTGCTTGTGCCTTTGTTGTCCCTGCACTTACCCCACTTCATTAGCTGCCTTGCTGGTGGTGTACCAGGATAAACGTGCTGAGGACCATCACTTAACCTCATGCGCAACAAGTATTGCAAAACCTAGACATGCCCACAGAGACCACAATGGATGGACTAGATTACCTTTACGAGCTGGGATACCTATCCACATTTGCTGGCCGTGCCTACTAATCATAGAGCTCGCTTCTCAGCCCATTTTCAGGTTACAGTGCATACATAGGAATGACATGGCTGTGGATCAAATGAGCGTGAGGGATATACTTAACATTCTCAAGTCAAGGTCACGCACGAGCTTGACTAGGTTCAGGTTAGGCAACAGCGGTCTGGGGATGGAGAAGGCTAGTGATTGCACATGCAATAGATGCACAGAGGGGGTAGTGGATGGCGCCATGCATTTCATGTTGAAGTGCACTGCCACGAGTTCCATCAGGGAGCAGCCGGAGTTTGCCATGACCTTACAGAACAATAATGAGAACTTGCATGACTGCATGTTGAGCCCATGTGCACCTTTGTTTGTGCACCTTACTTTGAAGTGCGTTACAGAAAGTCCCGAACCCCTAGAGGGGGAGGGCGGCCTAGGAGCCTAACGGCTGACGGCTAAAGCGGTGTAAGCCACATCATCATCAGTCAAGTCAAGGTCACAGAGTGGTCGTAGCTCGGTGCAGTATGTTTGATCAACTTTTCGCCTGTCCCCTCACCCTCATGCCATTGCCTACCCCTGCTCACAACCCCCCTTGCGTCACTCCCCCCTTCACAGCTCCAGCCCAGGTCCAACCCCTAGCAGGCAGCCTGTCAGGGGCATCCTCCCCACAGCAGCGGCTCAAACAGTTTGATTGTACAGCTCACCCTAGCTCAATCTAGCGAATGCTCCACCCGCCTCTAGGCACCCCATCACATGAGCACCAAGTTCGACTCGCCCATTTGGCTGCAAATACAAGTGCCCCTGGCTGTGTGCCCCATCCCTCCTGACAGAGTCCCTGCTCAGGCCCTAACGAGGGAAGCATGACAAGGCCTCAAGGCCGAGTCTTGTCTCGTTCCCTCTTCGCAATGATGCGTTCCAAAGCCCTCTTAGCATCTCCAGGCGGGAAGTTGGCCAAGTCATAGTAGTGCGATGCGATGTCAATCAGCCACTCGCCCTTGATGTCCACCACTGTACGGATGTAGTTTTTGCTGGTCAAAACAAACTCTTGGTACAGGACCCTGCAGCATACACATGCAGGAACAGGACATGAAAAACAAGGATGTAGTGCAGCACCCCATCCTCCTGTTCGTGATGAAAGCTAGCTAGTGAACTAGACCTTATCCACCACCCACCACTCTGGCTTTTGACCCAAGCAGGTGGAAGGGTGCAGGTGAACTTGCTGGTTGTCCTTGACTGTCAGATACATGCCCTGTCGCTCCAAATGGGCCACCTGCAGCAGGGCATGTAGAGTTGGAGCTTGCAAGACAGAAGATGGGCAGGTAGCTCTTCTGCTACAGCACAGAGCAGCTCCACATTCATTTGCAAGCATGCCACATTCCCATCAGCTGAGGCGTTTATGTAGCGATGGCTGAGGATTGGCCAAATAGTGCACACTCTGGCCAACAGACCTGCATGAAGTACCCTGCCACCAGGGCCTTGCAGATGTTGTTGTAGTAATTTTTGTCGTCAAAGGGGGTGCTGACAAGCTTGATTTGCATGCGGGTGCAGATGCGAACCTGCACACAATAAGGGTATAAATGTGCCAACAAACAGTCAACTTATGATCATGACTTCTATTCATTGTGCTAACAATAGTTGGAGTAAGTTACTCTGATCAACCTCCCTGCTAGGTCCCTGCCCATTGTCCCCAGCCTGTGCAAGAAGGGCAGCATTACCACTATCTGGTTAAATCCTTACAAGAACACCATGCACCTCACCACAGGTCCACTTCACCACAACTGCCACACTCACCAACTGGGTGCGCACGCTGTCTGCACTCTTCAGCGCGCGCATGTTGAGGAAGTTGTCATAGCACCAGCTGGGGTCCTCATTGTGGCTCTTGTAGGCGTGGTACACGTTGAGCAGCGTGAGGTGGTCCCCGTCAATGTGCGTGAAACGGGCCTTGGCCTCGTCTGCCGCCTTCTGAGCCTCTTTGGGCCGCATGAAGACATTAGGGACGGACAGCATGGCCGCGATGGACAGGATCTCGTTGGAGCATCTGTGCCAGGATATCCACCCCGACACCCACCAGACCCAACCAGCCAGCCAGCCAGCACCACCACGCCAGCAGCCCAGTACCATGCCAGCAGGGTCAGTAAGCTCCGCCACACAACACTGTATGGTGCAGCACAGATGATTTAAGGCAGTGAGACATAGCACTTGCAGCCTATACAGACGAAGTGGTTAGCATGCATGCCGAGAATGAGAATAGATGCTCAGCCATGTGCCCTGACAGACCAGCTAAGCTGCAGCAACAGGGTAGGCACCTGAATTCTGGCGCTGCCACCAACATCTTGGCCAGCTGGGGGTCCAGGGGGAATTCGCTCATGGTGTTGCCCACCTGTGGGCCAGGTCCCATGCAGGAGCCAGCGGGCCAGCAGGGAAGCATGCGCATGGCAGGCATGGTCTGCTCACGGGCTGCCAAGAACCAAATAGAAGCATGCGCATGCCTAAAATTGCAGAAAGAATAGTTGCTGCTGACAACAGCATAAAGCACAAAAGCCTGTTTTTGTATAATACGAGCAAATGGCATCTGGCTTCAATGGGTTAAGCAGGTAACGTCATTTGCCTTGCTGGAGTCGCCTGAATTGCAGAACATTACTGGGAGACTTCAAAGCAGCTGCCCCTGGAACTCTGCTTACATTTGCAAAGACATACATTGTCCACACCAACTGAACAATGCATTGCTCACATGCTTGGTTCTTCCTACTAACTCTGTTGCCAGCCAGCCGTGTCCACACATGGCTGATACCTCCATGTACCCTAAGCCCTGGCAGCTGCCCCTCCACCACTGCTGCTCCAGGAGCACAGGCAGCTGGATGCAGGCCCAGCACGGCACTGCCGCCAGAGAGCCAGCAGCCAGCCCCCATGCTCCTGTGGCAGCAGCAGCAGAGCCAGCCTGCCAGGCAGTGGTTGCCGTGGCAGGCAGGTGCCCCGCTGCCACTCACCGGTGTGAGGTTCCCGTCATCATCAATGGCACCCATGTAGTTCAGCAGCTCCAGTGCACGCATCAATGTCTCAGGTGCAGGTGGGTCCATGAAGTCAAAATGCACCTGCAGGCATGCCGATGCAAAACACAAGCACACACCCACGTGGACACACAAGTCAAGGCACAACATCATGGTCACCAACGTGCAGAAATAGCAGGAAATGGTGCCAATCAGGCATGAAGCGGAAGATCAGACGGTGGACACAAGTCAGGACAGGTACAAAGACCAGTAGTGTGAATGGGTGGATGAGGTGCTTGCATGAGGCATCAGTAGGTGCTTGTGATTGCAAGCAACGGACAAAGAGTAGCTGGGCTCATAAATTATTAGTCTTCGTTACATTGTTTAGCATCAAGCCCCTCCAAGGGGTTCAGGTCGAGGAATGTGATTTAATCACTGCCAGCTCTCTTGCTGAGTCCGCTCACCACGTCAAAAGCAAGCAAGTGTGCCAAGCAGGACACCCAGTATGAGGCAAAGTCATTGTCAGGTGCTCATACATGCCCAAAATGTCCTCAGAGAGCACGCTCATCGGAACGGAAAGGTAGTGATATATTGGTAGTGTTTGAATCACTGCACCTCAATGCCATCCTCATACATACACCACATGCACATGCCAGAGCATATGCTACACACACGCCATGTCCATTCATTGTGGGGACAACCATCACCATGTGGGGACAACAAAGGACAGAGAATCCAGGCCTGACATGGGCCATGTAGAATAGCAGGTAGGTTTTGGCAAAGCCAAAAGGACCATGAGGTCTGCCACCCACCCACCCACCAAGTCGTCAATGCCCAGCTTCTTGAGCTGCAGCACTACACTGCCTAGATTGGAGCGCAGGATCTCAGGGTAGGTCTGCTCCTGCAGGTCCCGGTTGAAGCTTGCCTCAGTGTAAAGGCGGAAGCATTTGCCAGGCTGTGTGCGTCCAGCACGGCCAGCGCGCTGATGTGCTGAGGCACGAGAGATGGGAGACACTAGCAGGGACTCCACTCTAATGCGGGGGTTGTACACCTTCTGCTTGGCAAAGCCAGGATCTATCACGTACCTGCACTCACATGACAGCACACAGCTAGCTCAGGAGGTCAGCTCACTTCACTGAGTGTTTGAACAGTTGTTTGACTACAGCTCTGATTACAAGAGTACAGGCACTCACACAATGCCATCAATGGTCAGTGATGTCTCTGCAATGTTTGTAGAAATCACGATCTTCCGTCCTGCTGGCCCACCCTCTCTGGCAGGTGGAGGTGCTGGCTCAAAAATGCGTTGCTGCTGCTGAGGTGGCAGCGTCGAGTACAGGGACAGCACCTTGACAGGTCCAACCTTCAAGCAAACAGCAGTCACGTAAAGAGGGAAGGCATGAAGCCATCTGTGAACATGGTGTTAATAGGCATCACACTAAAGCATCACATTAGGCAGCGATGCTGAAAAGTCACACACCCTGTCACCAAGCTGCTGGACTTCCTTGTTTATCTTTCTGCAGGCATCCTCAATCTCTTCCTCACCTGCAAGCATGCACCCCGGTCTTGTGATGTATGCTGGAGAAGCTCATTAAAAGGCAATGGCATAATGAACACAAACCTGTCAAGAACAGCAAGATGTCGCCAGGTGGCTCGCAAGTGTGGATCTGAACCACAGTGCGGATCGCTGCTTCCAAGTAGTCGCGCTCAGGCTCCTGCACAAGATAATCAACCCTGTCAGACTACAGCTGTCTGGATGTGATTTTATACAATTAGGTTAGTAGGCTTGCTTGCTGTGGCGGCTGTGCCAGAGACACAGTCACTGCTCAATGCTCACTCACGCCATCCTGTCTGCCATCCACCTGCCTGTGTGTAAAAGATCTCCACAGGATGCAGACGCCCTGGCACCTTCATCAGCGGTGCATCCAAGAAGTAGTTCTGAAACTTCTCTGCTTCAAGAGTGGCACTCATGACCACCAGCTTCAAGTCTGGCCGCTGCTTCAAAACCTACAGACAGTGACAACAGTGTCAGCTGCATCTCAGTGCCATGACCTGAACTGCGGACCATGCTAGCCTTGCTTAGCATAGGGAAATGCTGTGTTCTACAGATAATGTGCATACCTCCTTGATCAGGCCAAACAGGACATCAGTAGCCAGGGTCCTCTCATGCGCCTCATCCAAGATGATGACTGAATAGCGCTCCAACAACGGGTCTGTCATTGCTTCACGCAGAAGCATGCCATCAGTGAGGAACCTAGCGAAGCACAGTCAAATGGAAGGGCTGTAACACTCAGATGTTCTATTGCTTAACCTTAGGTCAAGTACTTCTTTACTGCTCACTTCACAAACGTCTTGGGACCTGTCAGCTCCTCAAAGCGAATTGAGTAGCCGACTTCTTCGCCCAGAATGACATCCATTTCGTCGGCCACACGCCGCGCTACTGACATAGCTGCCACACGGCGCGGCTGGGTGCAGGCAATGAATTTGCGATTCTGAGCGTACCCAGCCTCAGCAATAAACTGAGCAATCTGGGTGGTCTTCCCGCTGCCTGTCTCTCCAACAAGGATGGTGGTCTGGTGGTTGTTGATCATCCGCACGAACTCGCCCTTCGCCTGCCAAACGGGGAGGCCTACGCATCCAGGACGACTTCATTGTAAAGCTGGAAAGCTGGTTGCAGCTTAGCCACAAGAGGGGCAGCTGTTCGATGTTCGGCGGCCCGAGAAGCTCGGCAGAGGGAGCGACACGCACCCTTGCGCTTCTCCAGGATGTCATAGTACCGGGTGCTGTAGGGCCTTCCTGTATACGGGTTGACATGAGGAGCAGAGTCTCTGCCATCTCTTGTATCACCAACGTCCAGCTTTCGCTTTCGATCTGAACTCATGGCGGCAGGGCTGCGCCGGGGCTAATGTAAATGTCCTAAACAATCGACGGGTAAGCAAGGACATGCGACATGTGTCACCGCTCTACAACTCTGCCCTTGCTGACCACTGGAGGTGCGGGGAGAGAGACTTCTTGAGTGAGAGTTTGAACAAACCTGCATGCCTTTCTCCTCTAGTGTTTTCACTCAGGCGGCCCCAACTAACAGAAAACCTACCTCTGGTAAATGAAACGGCGCCGAAGTGTGCTGAGCGCAATGGCGGCTCAAATGTTCGGACTCAAACTTGTGCTTGTTGTGCTCAGGCGGGCCTCGCCTCTCCAGCTCGCAACCTCGACACCATCTCCCGGCCTTACCCCCGGCCCCCGGCCCCCCCCCGCCCCGCCCCGCCCCGCCCCGCCCCGCCCCGCCCCGCCCCGCCCCGCCCCGCCCCGCCCCGCCCCGCCCCGCCCCGCCCCGCCCCGCCCCGCCCCGCCCCGCCCCGCCCCGCCCCGCCCCGCCCCGCGGGTGTAAAGCCGGAGAAGCCCACATACACAAGTAGTTACAATAGTTTGTGCTGTTACAACAGTGGCTACCCCTCCCATTGAACGACCACGTAAGGGACATTTGACTTTGTGGCGTGCCTGGTGAGAGTTGAAGTGTCATTATAACACGGAATGCCTTATCTCTGCGTCGCGCTTGCGCCTGCGCGCCCGAGCTGCTGGCACCCACGGTGACCGGCAACCTGCCAGGCACGCGAACGATTTCGCTCTGCGCAATGGGCCTTTCAAGTGCTGATTCACAACACCCACAACGCAAGATGCAGAGTTCTCCGCTGCGGTACACTGCGGTACACTTTACGCATGGAGCCCAGTTTTCTCAACACAGCCAGCTCAGTCGCACTCTGCCTGCTCATTCAGGTGCTCCAGCACCATGTATCGTAGGTCAGCACGCAAGGTGTTGGCTGGCACATGCAACCCCACTGCCTTGCAATACTCGTTTAACATCTTCACGCTCAGCTTCTTGCCCAAGGTGCACAGCTGCTTCACGCTGTCTGGTGCAAATGAGCACAGAAGGGTGAGGCACTCATCGTCCCAATGCTTGTCATCCCTCTTCTGGTCAAACATGGGCATGGCCACAAAGGGCTTTGTGATGGAGGGCCTGATACACACACCCCTTGGTGCGGGGGTCATGCATTGGGCACATGCACATGCAGTCTGTGACCACTCAACCTGGATCATGGGCATGGGCTGGGGCTAGGGTTGGCATGGGGGCGGGGGCATGGGCTGGGGCTAGGGCTGGGGCTAGGGATGCAGCACATCATGGCTGCAGCACATCAGGGCAGTAGCATGCAAGTAGCATTACCTTCAGCTGTACCTTCAGCTTCACATGTGCCGCATTCATTGTCCCCACTCACAGCCCCACCCCCCGCCCCTTCCCTTCCCCCTGCCACTCCCTCCCTTGTTACGACTATATAACGATTTGTGATTTTCTCGTAATGGAAAGGGATCTGGGTTGCATGATGTGATGCAGCGCAAACTCCAGTCGTCCAAGCTGTACCTCAGCATCTTGCAGTGTTGACAACTGTAGCATCACATTGCCATCAGGCTGTGACCGCAGAAGGCGCAACAGTGTGGGTACTTGCTGTATCTGCTGGAGAACTTCAGCAGCAATTGCCCTGCAGCCAAAGGACCAAAGAAGGGCAGGGCAGTTCAGCGAAGGTCAGGCTAGGGCCATAGCCAGGGCAAGGCTGGTGAAAGGTTGGGCTGGTGCAAGTCAGGGCTGAGGAGTGAAAAGCGCACCTTGCGATGGCCCAGCCCTGCTGTTGCTGGGGCATGCTTGGGGGCATGCTCTGCTCGTCCTGCTCCTGAGTGGTGTATCTGCATGACACCACACACCGGAGTGTGACGAGTGGTGCTACCACCAAGGTGCTAGGTTGAGTAGGCTGCAATCTGAGTGTGAACTAATGCTGAACAGCTGGCTTGCGTGTCAGCCCATCATCCAGCAGGGGCACTCACACGATGGGCTGCTGCTCCTCGGCAAGTGAGGTCACAAGGTTGGTGGCAGGCCTGGTGAGGATGGAGGGCCCCGGTAGGTGCAGCAGTCCCTGCAGCTGAGACTGTGATGGGTGGTGGTCTGGGAGATGGTGGGGGCAGGGCGCATGGGCTGGCCCAGGCTGTGCAGCTGCTTGCGTGGGTGTGGAGCAAAGACTGGGCATGGGCTGGAGCTGGCTGGCTGGCTCCTGCCCCTGCAGCCGCTGGCCCACAACATGCACAGCTGCAGCAGCCTCAGCGCAAGTTCTATGGGCCAGTGGAACCTGTGAAGGCTTGAGGTTTTTGCAGGCCGTGATGACATCATACATTTGGGCTGTGACCTGGCCGATGGCTCTGTAGACTCTGCCCGGAGCGGTAGGAGGCTGCTTCCCCCTCCACATGGATCTCCACCCAGCCAGTGCTGCCAGCTAGGGCAAACTTCACACAACACGCACAGCGGGCAGCATTGCCCCCCCTCCATTGGTAGGGGTGGGATTTGGAGGACAAACCCATGCCTGCAATCATGTGCACACGCCATCTTCTCAAACACCTCTTGGGATAACTCAGGATGAGTTGAGACTTTGGCAGGGGGTCCACAGTGAGTCCCTAGCTAGTGACGCAAGGCTGGAGAGTTCGATTGAGTTCGATGGTCGTGAGACTAGCATCAGCAGAGTGGGGAGCATGGAGGAGGGTTTGCCCACCTTTTGGAGCCTAATCAACAAGGAATTGATGCAGTTGCCACTGCTGTGCTCCTACTGTGGTCTCCTCATAGTTCCAGAGCCCCTGGGCCAGCGCATGTTGGTTTTCATGTTGGACATGAGGTCGAGCTCTTCGCACATCGCGCACTAACCATCGCGTTAAACAGGGACTCACTACTACTGGTCAACGTACATCAAGTTCCGCTCAGCGCGGCCGCATTCTGACGCTTCAATCCGCGTGTAAATCAGTGCAGAAATGAGTCCGGAAAAGCCGTTGTCCTTTCGTTAAAAATCGTTAGGGGGGTTGGTCGTTCAATGGGAGGGGTAGCCCAGTGTTGCTTGCTTTCCTGAGCTGGCAGCCAATAGCATGGAGTACCATGCGTTGGGGTACAAGCGGTTGTAAGACTAACCACCCAAGGCCCAGCAGCAGTAGCAGCCTGCTGAGGCTTAGTAGTGTGTGCTCCCCTTCGAGCTGTCATCAACTTACAGCAGTGCATGCATGTCATGCCAATTCTAGGCTATTGTCCTGTCACAGGGATGAGGCAATCGTGCAGGTAAAAGGCGCCTATGCCATTCGCATGGGGACGTAATCCCACCCAGACAAAACACCACCCGTGGTAAGAGGACCTGGTTCTGCCCTTGCGGGCTGATGAAGGAGGTGCTGCTATTGATGCGCAAGTGATGCAATATGTAGGGAAAGGAGTGCAGGGAGTGCTCAACGACTGCGATGATTCCGTGTAGGAAGCAGAAGCACAACCCCTAACGCTACCAAAGGCCAGAATGAAATTAGCTTGCGATCCCCTGCCCCAGCCTCGTGAGTTGACTGCGTAGCAACGTAGCAAGAAAGAACGGCACATGGCACATGCAAGCCTGTGTACCCTTCCTCGCCCACTGAGGTTCCCACTGCCATGACCCATGCTCCCTTCCTTGCATAGGCAGAGCAACTGCGGTGACACCTTTGACCCCATCATGACCACAAGCACTGCGCATGCATTGCCAGTACATCAGCAAGGTCAGCTGTCGTGTGCCCTTCCTGTGTATTCTTGCCAGAGTGACATGAAAGACAAACATATATGTACGTCAGCAAGCACATGCTCTCTTGTTGTGGCTGGTTATTGCTGTGCTGGCTGCTGTCAAACAAGCAAGGACTGCCCTTCCTTCCATCGACACACTCAATACAACCGCTGTTGCTGTGATGCCCGTTGCAATGCTGCCATGCGTGCTTCCGCTGCAGCAGCCATGGTTTCCCTCCTCCTGGCTGTTTCCTCTGGCGTGAGCACCTGTGGCTGGGACCCAGGCACCGCCTTGCTCTTGCTGTTGCCAGGACCACCTACCTTCCGTGCGCCCGGCTGCTTGTGAGAAGAAGTCAACCTACCAAAAGAACACAACAAATAGGGTTAGTGGGAGGGCTGCCTGACATGCCAGGCCTGGCTGCAGAGCACTCTGTGGATGCCATTGACATCTGGCGAGTGGTACAAGCTGGTGCACAAGAGGGCGCAAGGCTGCCTGCACAAACACTTGGTAGCCTCACCTGGCCGCCAGAGCTGCTGCCTCTGCCGCAGCCTGTGCTACCTCCTGCTCCATTGCAGCTTTTGCTTGCTCTGCCCCTCTTGCTTTCTTCTCTTCCATGGCAGCCTTCTTCTCCGTATCTTTGGCTTTCTGGCGGGCCTTTTTCTCCGCCTGCACGGCGAGGTACGCGCCTGTTGCCTAGCACTCAGCACAGACTGGCTCAGAGCACTGGCAATGCTTTTGCCAAGCGACAGCTCGTCACCGAGGTGTGCATAGGCATGGGTGTTACGCGAGTAGCCTTATTAGTATACCTTACCTTCTTAGCTAGTTGCGCAGCCTCCAAGTCCTCGGTCAGAGCGCTGGGTATGCCGGCAGCCGCGTAGTCCCAGCGGTCTTGTGCTGAAGCCATGAACCGTCGGAAAGCATCGCGCGTTTCCTTGTTCAGCGACACGGCGTATGGTACGCGACCTCGACTATCGCGTGCGCAGGGGTCGGCGCCTCCTGCCAGCAAGCTTGACACCTCTGCGGCATCTCCTGAGCGAGCAGCGGTATGAAGCGCGGTCTCTTGGAAGTCTTTGTTGTGCGTGTCACACCTGTCCAGCTCCGCGCGCCCATCGCTATCGCTGTCGTGTTTTGGCTGCACGGTGGCATAGCAATGCTGGCATAGCTGACGGCAACAGTGCACCCAAAGCGGCTGGTACGGTGTCAGATGCAGGTGACGTAACAAGCATGATGAGCAGGTCAGGGCTGGGGTAATGGTAACAGCAAGGGTAGAGGCATGGCGCCATGCATAGCGTACGGATGCATGCTGCCCACACCAGAACATTTTACAATAAGAGCACCACTGTGTCTTCATTTGCGGAACATACCCACACAAGGGAAAACATTGGGAGTGAAGGCGGGCACAAGAGCCCCGTGCATTCCCTGATGTGGTGCCAGTTGGCTGCTTGTGCTTGGCTGGCTGCACAGCTACAGGTGCAGTCCTAAGCTGTTAGCCTATTCAGGCCTGATAGCATTGCAGGGGTCATACTTATGGACAGCCCATGCCAGCCAAACCCTACCTGCTGCGCCGTGCTTTGCCGGTCTGCCGCCTGTGCTGCCGCTGCCAGCTTCTCCTGGTCCCTGCGTAACCGCCTTTGCTCCTTGCGTTCCACAGCAGCGGCTGCCGCCTCGGCCGCTGCGGTCTGTGCCGCCAGAGCCCCCGCACAGGGCTCAAACACAGCCAGCAGCAGGCCTATGACCCGGCGGGCCTCACCAAATGTGGGCCGCTGGGTGGCAAACGGGATGCGCCGCAGCCGCGGGTTGCTGGGGCTCAGCAGCGCCCTGCTGGCTCCTGCACCCGCAGCCACTAGTGAGGTGCCCGCACTGTTCTCTGACAAAACAGCCCCTGCAGTGTCACTGGCGCCTGCCAGCACGGAGCGGGCGTTGGAAGAGGGGGCCTGCACGAAGATGAGGTCGGCACTGTCCAAATAGGTCCTCCACGAGGCCAGCAGCACAGCAATGTCCTGGTCCAGGGCCCCCTCATTGTAGCGGCGCAGGGCTGCGCCTGCGGACCGCGCAAACTTGCCGGATGCGTCCTGAGCAGACTGCTTGCCTCCAGCCTTAGCCCTGCGCCAGCAAGCATGTTGGTGGTGTGCTGGTACACCATGCTGCCATCACGGTCATCTTGCTACCCTATACCCATGACCAGAACCCAGTCTCTTCTGCATCTCCACCTGAACAGAGTGCTACTGGCATCAGCATCAGCAGCCGCATCATGATCATGTGTCAGCACCATGGCATTGCAAACACCTTCACCTTCACCTTCACACATCACTCCCACCTCCTTCTACCTCACCTTACCTCACAACGTATCTGTGGAATGTCTTGTGGGCAACCACTTCAAACAGCTCTGATGAGTTGGGTGCTGCACTGCCACCACTTGGTTGAGCAGCAGCCTTGGCTGACCCTGGCGCTGACCGCGCCCTGAACACTGCGGCTGCAAAGTGACCCCCCCTCAAGAGGATGATGACGAACTGCCCCCTACACTGCCGCAGCCTCTGCAGCTCAGCGAGCAACTGGTGTGGGGAGTCTGGTCCCGCGTGGCTGCGTACATGGTCCCGCTGCAGTAGGCACTGCCATACACAGAAGGCCTGACCATCTGCGTGCACCATGCCCGGCCACCATCACTGCCAGGATGCACAGCGCTGCGGCGTGGAGGAGAGGCAGGGTGAGGTTGGGGCTGGCTGGGTCAAGTGAGTATGCAGCTGAGGCTGGTGGGTGTGGGTTAACAGGAGGGTGGCCTACAGTAGGGGAGGACCATTGGAGGGGGGTCCACACCTTGGGAACGAAACATGGCCTGGGGTGGGGTTGAGCTGAGGAGTCCCCTTCGCCCCTTGTTGCCCCGGCTGCCTCCGTCACTGTTCTCCCCTTCTGTGTCACTGCTGCTGGAGCCTGAGATGCTGGACACCTGTAAGGGCAATGGCTTGCCTTGCTCCGCGCCTGACGAGCCATAGCGGCATGTACTGTCTGGCTGTGTGGAACCTGTGCTCTCGACACAACAGCACAGCATACCTCAGAATCTTGCTGGCTGATGAGCAGTTCAAACTGTTCTTCGCTGACAGCTGGCAGTTTGCTTAACCGGCGTTTCACATTGTACCGGTGCCAGTCACATTTGAAGTGAATGCGCTGTTCTGTAGCTGAAGCAAAGCCAGCACTGAGGACACCAATGCCACAGGCTAAGCATGTGGCACCATTCTCGTTCCATTGCCCTCCCTCAGCTGTGGGAGAGGGTTTCAGCACTGTCCGCTGCAAAAGCTCGGGCCTGCTTGGAGGGGCGACACTCTGTTGGCATTTGCTAATGGTCGACACATGCTGCTAGGCGACAGTGCTCACAGCGCCGCTGCTCCCAAGTTCGCTGGGTTGGTCGCATCCCCCGCTGCGCCTGTCGCAACGGCTCCGTCGAAGAATGTCGGAGGGATGGAGTACAAAGATCCCAGCACTGACATCCCAGGCCTGGCGAGAGGTTAGAACTGGAACGCTCGCTGCGCCCCATGAGTTGATCAGCATGGGCCAGCATGCCATGCAAGTATCCTTTGTACAACAGCCTGTTGTCAACAGGGCAACTCAAGCTAGACTGACTGAAGACACGGCAACTCAAGCTAGAGATGGTATCGTTGGCACAAAGCAGCTACAACCATAGGCTGCCGCGCTCAGCCAGCATCCAGGACTCTTAGCATGCCATGTGTGGGTGTGAGCAGCAGGCTGGCCGTGTGTGGCACCGGGCCTAGCAGCTGTCCAGGACTCTTAGTGTGCCATGCGTGGGTGTGAGCAGCAGGCTGGCTGTGTGGCACCGGGCCTAGCAGCCGCCTAGGACTTTCAGCGTTCCATGTGTGGGTGTGAGGGGTATGAGCAGGGTTGTGACTTTGCGTTCTTTCACTTTTGCATTCTTTCATTCTTGCATGAAATCGATGAAATTTCAATGCAAGAATGAAAGACTTGAAATGGCATGAAAACGCGTGGTTGCCATGAGTTTTTTGACCTGAAACTTTGCACACAGCCCTGTTTAACATCTGGCAACTCAATGCAACAATCAGGATACGATTTGGTGCACCACATCCACCAAAACCAAAGGTCATTAAGGATATCCAAAACCACAGGATAGGATACCACAGCTCCAAACCATGCATACTAAGCTGGTGAGTTAGCCCCCACCGTTGCTGTTCATGCATGATGCCATGCTACTGCCCCCCGCGGCACCTCCATACGGCACGAACGCCTTGCAACACCCCACATAAGGTGACAAGTGACAACAACACCACACCAACAATAACACCACCAACAATAACACCACCACCAACAACAACAAGACCACCACACCACACCACACCACCACCACCAAGCCATCAAGTACCCCACCGTTACTGATACTCCCCCACCGTTGCCTAGAGTGGGCTGGCTGGCCGCTACTGCTAGCGCCCGCTCCATGCTGCCCGCCCAAGGCTGGCCTTTAGGGAGGAGGAAATTGGCTGCCACTCTTGGGTGCCGCTCCTGGCTGCCCGCTCTAGGCTGCCCGCTCTAGGCTGCCCGCTCCAGGCTGCCCGCTCCAGGCTGCCCGCTCCAGGCTGCCCGCTCTAGGCTGCTACGCCAAGGGCTGTTGGGTAGGGTAGGGAGGGGGCTACGGCGTGTGTTGTGGGATGGGGGGAGGGTAGGTGGGGTGGCAGACTCGGAGGTGGCGGTGGTGGGAAGGGGGAGGGAAGGGGGGAGGGGGCAAGGGGCAGGAGTGTGACCATAAGACCTGCAGCCAATGAGGGGCATCCTTGCAATCAGGCTGGACATTGGGGGCCATTCATGTGCAGGGGCGGGCATGTGCAGGGGAGTTTTGCTCCATGTTATTGTGCCTTGCAATCTCATTGCTGGCTCCTTAACGCCGGCTGCTCTGCCGCCTTGCCTGCAACCACCCAACCACACCTGCCACACACGTGCTACCTCAAATCACGCGTCATGTTGCACCTGCAAGCAATCAATAGCTAAAGGGCAATGGCTGCAGTGTCCTCAGAGCACCTTACAGCGGCTTCCTGGGCTTTTCATGGCACTTGCAAGTGATTCTCCAAGCGGTTCATGGCACTAGCAAGTGCGTTTTCAAGCGCGTGATGTTATTGATGAACATGTCCTCGCCGCACTGGAGGCAAATCCCACAGTCCTCCGTTGCGCTCTGATCCAACTGCTGCGCGGGCAGTGCGACGCCTCTTCCCGTTAGGTTGTATAGGGGTCGCATTGCCCAGGCCAATCACGTTGTGCTGGAGCACCCGTGGCAATGCCAACGAAGGGCCAGAGAAAGCAGCAATGCGGCCACGAGCATTCTGGTGATGGCCACTAGTTGCCGCGACAGCCTCAGCCATCGGGCTCTACTCGTGCTGCCGGGTGCTGGCTACCGGGATTTTTCATTCTTGCAATGAAATGTTGCATTTTTGCACGTGAAAGATTTCACTGCAAGATTTCATGAAATACTGCAATTTTCACAACACTGGGTATGAGGGTATGTCATCCTATCCCAGACATACCGTGTCCGTGTGGTATGAAGTGCGTATGGAATGGATCAAGGAGCGGATGGCTACCGAAAGTGTCACATGCCTTGCAGCCGGCCGTGGGTGAGCCCGAGATTAGATTGTTGTAACGGCTTTACGGTGCAAGCTAGAGCGAGAAAAGTCGTGCCAACCATTCCCTTTTCAGGAGTCGTACCCGTGTCGCAAGGGTTATCACTAGCATGTACCACCCCCGTGTAACACCCGTGTAACACCCGTATATGACCGGCTTTGTAACAGTTACGATGAGGATAACTGCATCGGTCTCGAGCGTTCACTCGGAACTGCTTCGGCCTCGGTCGTTTACAAACCCGGAAAAGCACGAAGGAGGACAGAGACTGTCTTTTTCTTGTGCTGGACGAGCTTCGGCTGGAGGATGTGGGTCTTGGGTGTCGGGTGTAGGACTGACAGGCGTAGCCATAGCGCTAGTGGCGCTGATGGGTGCCGCCGGTGGGCCGGTGAGGTATTGATATCTCGTTCAAATTCCTCAGGGTATTAATTAGGGACCGTCCCATCTACGTAGATCTACGTAGATCTAGATGCTAGATTTAGATGGTCTAGCAGCATAGTGGTTATCTAGCAAAGAGGAGTGCTAGATGGACGATAGACGTCATCCCGCCCAGGTTCGACTCCTGATAACCCCACAATTTACAGGGTAATATCGCCACTCCGACGCCAACCTGGCATACGCTATCAGTGGGAGTGACAAGGCGACATTACAATACACACACGGCACGCTAAGAGTCCAGGGCGGCTGCTAGGCTGGTGCCACACACGGCCAGCCTCCTGCTCACACCCACACATGGCACGCCTCACGTTGTGATGCCTTCGATAGGTCTTTGCAAAGGAGATTCATACCATGGGCAGTGCAGCCAATGATGACGATGGTGGGCATCGCACGTTGTAGCATGCGCATCGCACTTAGGTTAGCTGACGTGTTGTCCATGATGAAGCCAAGGCACATGACAGAATCCATGTCAAGATCTTTGCGGAGGTCATGCAAGATCTCCATGTGCTGCTCCATGATGGCCAAGGCATCCTTGCGCTTGCCAGACACGTCCACCACTCGCAAGAACAGCATGCCGCCATCAGGTTTCAAGACCAGGAAGTTGATGAGGGGCGTCTTGTTGCACGTCATGCATGCTGGGCTGGGCTGGGCTGGGCTGGGCTGGGCTGGGCTGGGCTGGGCTGGGCTGGGCTGGGCTGGGCTGGGCTGGGCTGGGCTGGGCTGGGCTGGGCTGGGCTGGGCTGGGCTGGGCTGGGCTGGGCTGGGCTGGGCTGGGCTGGGCTGGGCTGGGCTGGGCTGGGCTGGGCTGGGCTGGGCTGGGCTGGGCTGGGCTGGGCTGGGCTGGGCTGGGCTGGGCTGGGCTGGGCTGGGCTGGGCTGGGCTGGGCTGGGCTGGGCTGGGCTGGGCTGGGCTGGGTCTGGGCTGGGCATGGAGGACTGGGAGGGGGTGGATGTGGGGGGTGGGGGAATAGGAGGGGGAGGGGGGGGGGGGAAGGGGGAGGGGAGGGGGGAAGGACAAGCATCTCACCTTACCTAGCTCATGGAGCTCCTTCATGGTCACCTGTTTGACCTCCTGGTAGAGCTCGTCGAGCAGCTGCGTGCGATAATGCTTCTCCTTGAGCAGCTCGAGCCCCAAGAGCTGGAAGGCAGCCTGGAGATGGATATTGTTCACGGTCATGAAGGGAGCTTGTTGCGTGACGAGAAAGAGTCCTATTCGGCGCCTGACTGCCCGCTGCATGTCTGCAGACACTGGTGCACCCTTGTCCTCGCGCAGCAATGGCCGAAACTGGGTGTCATGGCTGCGCTTATTCGCTGGGTGTTGTTCACCGTCGACCTGACATTTGTGCCGGGAGTGCAGCTGCCTCATGTTGGCGACGTTCAGCTGGGTTCGCTTGCATACGCACACCTCGAAGAACCAGTCGCGTGAGAACGTGCTGGCCGCAGCCTGTACCATCACCTCAGGGGCCATATGTACACCATTGTAAGACTGTGTGGTACCATCCATAGCAGACCACAAGCGATAGCACCAAGCAGTCCAGACACGGGAGACTAACCGCTGCCCGCGACCCAATTTTTTTTTTGGACGCGGAGGGCATTGCGACTTGTGCGGCAGAATGCACGGGCCTTTAGCAAGCAGCAACAGCGCTAAACAGCGCTAAACATTAATACTATTAATACCTGGGTATTATCAAAATCTGGCCGGGAACGCCCTAGACGAGAGGCTGCTGACTGCCGTCCAATGGGAGGTCTTCATGGTCTCTCTATTAGTCTTTCTTTCTCCTGTAATCTCTTTCTCTCAAAAACAAAAAATGGTATCTTCTTGGTACACTTAGTCTTGTATTAAATATAAACTGTAAACAATCAAGAAGGCTGCATAAAACTGAACAGTTCTGCACTTTTCCGAGCGCAGCAAGTTCCCTGCTGCACGCTGTGTGAGGTGTGACTCACGAAAAAGCACCTTTGAGGGAATTGTGCTGTCATATTTTCGCACACAAGCCTCGCACGCAAGCCCATAACTGATATCCACAGCAAATGGAAGCAACGCAAATGAGCACACAGAACTTGCGTGATACCCGAAGGGTGCTGCAAGTGTTGCTGCCCAGCTTACCACCACCAGCCCTAGACCTCTGCTGCAATGTTATCCAGCAGAGCGTTTCTGTGCAGCAGAGTGCCCAGCAGTCCCGGGAGCCCGAAGGCCAATTTCGATTGCGCAGGATGGACAGGTGCGCACGGGCCAGCCTTGGAATGGCTACTGTAAACAAGGGCGAGCAGCGGGGAGCCAGCCCCGGCCACGCACGGACAACAGCCATGCCTGCGTCAGCTCATCGTAGGCCCTCACATCGTGCTGACGCCGCACCTGTGCGCAGTGGGGACCTATCGCAGTATAGCCTAACCCAGCCGTGGCCAGGCAAGACGGACAAGAGGTTCTGCGAGAGCTTACGGCCATCATCATTCAGCTTCAACGCACCGACGGAGCCACAGCTGACTCGGGCCTGACAGCGATGGCCAACCTTGACGTGTATGTACCATATATGTATGGCCTCCACGGCGTGTGGTGGGAGGTTGCCTGCCGCGCTGCAACAGCACAGCTGGCTACTGCCCAGTGCACAGGGCTATTGTGAGCAGGCTGAGCCGTGTGTTGCTCGGGCAAGTCCTGTGCAGCTTGCCAGGCATGTGCATTATCCTCTGCATTACATCACATTGCACAGGGATTGACAGAATGTGCTCAGTGCAGAATGCATTTGCACGCCACATTGAAGTGCATGTGTACATTGCTGCTCCTGTCCCTTGCCATCCCTTGTCTGTACACCACGCCTCATCATTAGTGATCCAGAGGAGGCAATGTGCTCCTGGAAATATGAACCAGTGCATAGACAAGCATGGCTGCATTCACCACACCCTGATGCTGGTGTCAGGTTATGCACCGTCGACAGAGAGGGGTGAGCATGGTGGTGCAAATGCAAGGTTCGTTTCTGTGTGCTACGGTGTGGTTTCTTCTTTTGAGAACACTAAGGTTGATGTGCCAAAACCAGGGTTATAATCAGGGTGTCCACATGGACATGTTTGCCTGTGTAACTCTGCTATTAGTATCTGGGGAGCCAGCTCAGGCAAGGAACCTGTCTACTAACAACATTGTTCATACACTCGTGAGAGATTGTTTGGACGGTTCCTTCTCGTGCTGTTTGCATATCAGCCATAAGTGATGCCCACATGGTGGAGCAAGGCGGGAAGGCCCGATAGCGCTACTGAATGACAACCTAGCAGAAGGAAAATGTGGCAGGGCACGCACACATGTCATTGAGGTGAAGTTTCCCCGCCACCGGTCCAGGCCCGCAAAGTGGGTGCCCTGCAATGGGCACGTACGTGTTCCAATGGCACATAACCTGCAGCCTATGGAATGACGTCAAGCAAGTGCGGGGCCCTGACATGGTGGTCCAGCGACTTCAACCCTGACACCCACATCGCAGTTAGGGTGGACCCAGGCGTCACTCAGGCCATCAAGGCAGCGCATGCAGAGCGGGACCCAGCAACCGAGCAAGTGTGGAGGAGGTAGGAGTGGGAGCTGAGCAAGGGGCAACTGAAGCATGACAGCGGGCTTACTATAGCAAAGCGACAAAGCCCGTTCGTCAACTGCAATCAAGCTGCAGCAGCTGCCACCCTAGCTGGCACCACCCTGGATGGCCTCCAAGCCCACATCTTGGCTCTATGCCAAATGGGACGTGCTGTGGGAGGAGTACCTCAAGCCACGGTGGCGCAGGCAGTGGTTGGGGCTGTTTTATGCCTAGGAGCGTGTCATCGAGCGTTATTGCAAGAATGTATGACCTGACCTGGTACCTGACCCGACCCAGACCTTGACTTGGGGAGGAGGGGATGAAGTGGGTGTCACAGTTCTTTTCTCAGTCTTTTACCTTTGAGGATTGGCTTGTATCCCTGCCTCCTATGTGTAACAACACTACCACTACTATCATGACCCTGACCCTGACCCTGACCCTGACCCTGACCCTGACCCTGACCCTGACCCTGACCCTGACCCTGACCCTGACCCTGACCCTGACCCTGACCCTGACCCTGACCCTGACCCTGACCCTGACCCTGACCCTGACCCTGACCCTGACCCTGACCCTGACCCTGACCTGCAGGTGGTGAATGGGATGAAGTGGGTGTCACGCCACCACCACCACCATGAGAGGGGAGTGGCTGTTTTCCTGGGAGCGGGCAACTTCAGCCAGGGTGGGTGGAAGGCGGGGGCGGTGAGGGAGGGGGTTTCGCAGGGTGGTGGAGCAGCCCAGCAGGCCCAGTGACAGGCCTGACAGGCTGGTGATCGTGGATGAGTTCCGCACCAGCCGTGTCAGCTCGGCTGTGCATGCCCGCCAGCCTTGTGAGCTGCACCTGCCACGTGTCCGGCTTAGGCCCGCAGACTGGGTACCCCCAGCAGGCCAGGTGATCCAGCGGCTGGTGTGCCCAGCCTGGAGCCAACAGCATGCTAAGTATGTGCGGGCATGCTGTGGTATCATGAGGTGCCGCCCACCCCCCCCTCCCCCAGCCCAGGACCAGCCCCTCCCTGTTGCACCAGGCCCAGTGCAACGACCCCAGGCCCCCCATGGGGCATGTGGCTGGAACAGGACACCAACGGATGCCTGAACTTCCAGCGCATTGGGGAGAGCACGCAGCGCCCCCTGGAGCTGTGCAGCTGGACGGACTGGGAGTCTCTGCCCCCCATTGGCAAGGAGTACCAGCAGGGCTACAAGCGGGTCAGTGACCGGTTGCACAAGGGCAGGCAGCGGTTGCACCGGGCTGCAGAGTACCGGCGGGGTATTGATGGCCGGGCCCGCAACAACCCATAGGGCCTAGCATGTTTACACAGGTTGTAGCCTTTAAAGCATCAAGCTGTTAGTTTTAATGAGGTGTACAGTGGTTATGGGAGAAAGCGCCCACGGTGTGGGGTTTGCAGTCACTAAGGGTGCGACGGAGGATGCTTCAAATTCCATGGAGTAGCTGCGTGAGATTACCCACAGTTAAACAAGTTGTTCCGTGTTGTATGAGTTTTGTTTACCTGAGTAAAGGCGGTCAGAGAAACATAGTCAGTGTTACAGAGTGCTGTGATTCAGACGGTGATTAGCTCTATGTCGTAGCTAGACCTGGACAAGTGGTCTTGGTGACTTGCTCGAGAGCACCGAGGACGGATGCTGTGTTTGGGGAGGTGCGCCTTCGGGTCAATGTGGCGGCCCAGCAAGTCACCCTGGCCACCAAGGGGGGAGGACTGGCGGAGGCGCCTAGGGCCACAAATGTCCAAGTTTAATGAGCTGCTGGCTCAGCTGGCACCTCCCTGGAGGTCTACCTGAAGCACATCACCGTCACCCTGGCCACCTAGGATGCGGTGTGGGAGGTGTACCTGGACCCCAAGTGGGCATGGCAGCGGCTGCGGCTGTACGGAGCTCAGGACCGGGCGCTGGAGCAGTTGTTCAAGAAGGTGAGGGTGGGTGGGAGGGTTATGTACTGAGAGGTGGTGGGTTGGACATGAAGCCTTGGTGCATGAAGCATTGGGCATGAAGCCATGGTGCCACCATGTCAGCCACCCTGTGTGCCTTGTGTGCATGGCTGCAGTTGGAGGAGGAGATGGCTGAGGTGGCCATGAAGCGCCATGGGCGTGCCAAGCAGCTGGTGGTGTTCTTTGGTGCAGCTACCATTGGCATCCGGGTAGGCTGGGGTGCTGATGCGGTGGTGCGTGCCTGCTGCAAGGTGGTGTGCAGGCCCAGGGGCACAGACCAGCGGAGGGGCAGGGTGGTGCTTGTGGATGAGCACCGCACCAGCCGGTTCAGCTCAGCAGTGAATGGCAAGCAGCCGTGTGAGGAGGAGCTGGACAAACTCAGTGCCACAAGGCCTGCAGGCTGGAAGCCCCCAGCAGGGCAGGTGGAACCCCGCCTAGTGCGGCCAGCCTGGAGCCAGCAGCGTGACCAGCCAGTGCGGGGCATGATGTGGTGCCCGGTAGTGGCCCCACGCAAGCCCCCACAGGCCCCATGCAGCAGCCAGGCAGCCTCACAGCCACCAGCAGCCTCAGAGCCTGGGCCCAGCACACCCCTGCTAGCCAAGCATAGCAAGCGCATCAAGGCTGAGCAGGCAGCTGAGCCCACCCAGCCCACGGGCAAGGGCAAGGCTGCAAATGCCAAGCCAGCACCGCAGCCAGGCAGGTGGGTAGACAGGGATTGCAACGCAGCATTGAACATGGAGCTTATTGGGGAGGCCAAGTGGCGCCCACTGGAGCTGTGCTACTGGCTAGAGCAGGGGAAGCTGCCAGCCAAGGGCAAGGAGTACCCTGGCCTGGGCTACAAGCGGGTGCAAGACAAGCCACCCAATGCCCAGCAGCAGCAGCAGCAGTACGCTGAGGCACAGTATGTGTGCCCCCCATCTTGAGCTGTTCTCAGCTTACAATTAGTGCATGTTTGTCATGCCAACTCTGTATCGTAGCCCTCTGGGTTAGGCAATTGTGTAGGTGGTAGGCTGCCATGCCCATGTGTATGCCATGTATATGCCATGTGCATGGGAACTTCACACAGACAAAAACACCATTCTGCAGTGGTCCACACTTAGTGTTCCACGGCAATGAAGGCTCTAGGTTTAGGGCCAAGGTGATGGCTAACTCTTGGTCCCGAGGTCTTCAGGGCCACGGCACTTTTACAAACGGGAACCAGGCATTGGCGGTTTGCTGGATGCCTTTGCGTGTCGATGTAGGGAGGTGCTTAATGGAGCGCAGAACACTGACAAGACTGGCTGGAAAGCAGAGTTGCAAACACGTCATTGCAAGCGGAGTAACAGCGCCCTCTGATGATATTTGGATCTAACGTCAACCAGCTTCCTGCAGTCAGCTTCAAGAGACTTGAAGAAAAGGTGAGGCTTCGACACACACGATGAGGCCGAGGCAGCCCCCTTTCCTGGCGCGTAGGGACCGTTGGCGCCCCGCTGCTCGCCTCACAGCGCCTGGTCGCCCTCAATGATGACCTTCGCAATGCGCCATGCTCCGGCTTTGCCCTGCAGCCATGATGGCAGCGGGGAAGCAGGAACATTACCAGGGGCTACCGCCCCGCCCCGCCCCGCCCCGCCCCACCCCGCCCCGCTCGCCCAGCCATACCTAGCCCCGCCCGGAGGCTATCGCACCTGGGACATGGCAGGTGCGTGATAGACAGCCTGGAGCAGGCCAGCTCTCCCAGCAACAGCACGACCTGTCAGCCTGGCTTGGCCCGCTCGAGTTTCCGCTGCTGTAGATTCAGAATTCCTTGGCGATGCCACCCAGCATCTTGTTCCTTGGTGCTGAAGCTATGTGGAGCCTAGGAAGACTAGCAAGACTGCCAGTATAAACGGGATCTGGCCCTGGGCGTTACGCATGAGGGCCTTGCCATCCTCATGGACCTTACCCTACCTTGCTCGTTCTAACCCTCACTGCACACAGCATGCCACGAACACTAGCCATGGGGACTCCCTGACCACCTATCCCCTTGCCCTACATATGGATATGTAAATACTCAACTCAGCTAGGCCTGACCAAACACATGACCCTTATCCCATTCCCGCACACCCCTGCTGCTGTCCTGCTGCTGCTGCTGCTTCCCATTACACCTGGCACCAGCGCTATCACACCTTGTTGCCGCAGCACCCTTCTGCTGCTGCCATCCCCCTCCCGGTCACCACCCTGGATGACTACCCTCAGCACAGCCCACCTTGACGACCTGGTACTTGGCTACGTAGGCGCTGCGGTACTGCTCCTCAGGAGCACCAGCTTGGCCGCACAGGGTGGCTGACTCGTCCAGCTGCACAGCTGCAGTCGCAAAGCCCCCGCTGCTGCTCAGGTGGCTGGTGTCAATGTCCAGGACCTGCGCGCCACAACTGCCAGCCGCCTAAGGGGCCTGCTTACCCACTGTAGGGCTGCTGCCTGCCCTCTGTATGCCAACCCACACACCCACCTACCTGCCTGGCAGCTAGGTCCTTCCTGCTAGGAGGGCAGGAGGGGGCACGGCCCAGGCAGGGGAGGTCAGGCAAGGCTGCCAACGTGGAGCTCTAACTAAGCTGCGCAAAGCTGCTGGCATCTAACCGCCCTCTGTTTGCATCAATGTCTAGTTGCATAACAGTGCAGTTGCGGCCCGCCTACTTTCTCCCTTGCAGTCCCTGGGCCCCTGGGCCCTACAGGTCAGGATCCAGGCAGACCCAACCGTGCCGGGCCCTGGTCTAAACAAGGCTACAGCCAGGTCGATCAAAAGCAGCATGCACCCGGCAGAGGGGAGAGGCGACGGCATGAGGCAACACCAAGCAAATGCACGGCAAACCGGCAGCAGTTCACAAGCCACAGCAGCCCCCAGGTGGCTGTTAAGCAGGTCAGTGCGTGATCAGGAGAACTTGGTGTCAGGGGTCGACCTGGGGCGCCGCCTGGTGCAGCACTCTGTGACCCTACCAGGGCCAGTAACCCCGGGCCGCCATGCCCTCTGCCCTCCTGCCCGCTGCCTTCCCGCCATGTCAGCTTCTCCCCCCCGGTTGCCCCGCCCTGTGCATGCTGCAGAGCCCCTGCTGGTAAAAGCCAGCAGGGGCGCCTACACCACACGCTCCGCCCCCCTCCAGGTAGCAGCCCTCGTGGCGTCAGCCTGCAGCCCTGCAAGTGCTGACCCAGCCCATGCTGCTGCCCTGCAGCCGGGTGCTGTTGCCTTGCCGGCGCCGTTGCCTCGCAGGAGGGGCGCTGGACCCTACACTTGACCCTGCGCCTGACTGCCTACCTTGAGCTTGTGCAGCTTGTACTTCATGAACCAGCCGTCAGCCTTGAAGCTGGCGACCCTGGCTGTCATCTCACCCAACAGGGGGTCCACGAGGAGGGAGGACAGGGCTGAGGCGTCATGGCTGGCGCCCAGTGCTGCTTGCTTCACCTCCTGAGGCCAGTGTGAGCAGCAGATCACATGGGGCCCTCATTCAGCCCACCGCCCTCCCTTCTCTTGGCCCACAGCCCCCTGCTCCTGGACGGCATGGATTAATGCATTGCCTGGGTGTGGCATGGGGTACCTGTCGTGGGGGGCCACCCAGCCCATCGGGCTCATGGCTTGAATAGCCATTGTGTTAAGAGCTAAGTGATGCTTCTATGTGTGACAGTTCGCAGTTCGATCTATGACCAAGTGGTTCATGAGTGGCTCTGTAACACATCATGTGTGACAGCATGTGTGACAGTATGTGTGACAGTATGTGTAACAGTATCTATGACAGCATGTGTGACAGTATGTGTGACAGTATGTGTGGCGTGGGCTGCACGGCTGTATGGCAGCGTACTGGCCTCCACCCACCTGCCAGCTGCGGACCAGCTGGTCGACTGCCTTGGGAGTGAGATCCGTGGGCGCAGGAGCAGCAGGCCGGCTGGCTGTTGCTCCCCCCTTAGCTCCCCCCTGGTTAGTGGCAGCAGCACTTGTTGTTGTAACCATAGAAACCTGTGCTTGCTGCCGAGCTGGCCCCCCCGCCTTCAACAGCACCAGCACACCGATTGCCAGCACCCCCACCGCTGCTGCCGCCACGGAGCCCTTGTTGGAGCCTGGCTGACCCAGGCCGCCACTGGCCTCTAGCCCCGCAGCTGCAGAGGTGGCGAGGCTGGTGAGGTTGGCCGCAGCGCCCTCCTGCATGCTGCCCAGTGCCCGGCGCAATTGAGCAAACAGGAGCGGGGCCTGGCTTACAGTGAGGCCTGCTGCTGCTGCTGCTGCTGTTGCTGTCTGGCTGACCTGCGGCTCCTCCAGCACTGACAGGAACGCCTCCACCCTGGCATCGTCAAAGTAGGCAGTGAGGGAGTGGGAGGAGGAGGCTGCGGCTGTGTCACGGAACAGGGGCAGGGCGGCGCTGCCTAGCCACAACTCGGTGAAGGCGCACAGCCCAGTGAGCAGGCCGTCTTCGCCGGAAGGTGTGTGGGAACGCACCCAGCTAAAGGCCTGGCTGCTCGGCACTGAAGGGGGGCTGGTCAGCTGGCGGGGCGAGCCAGGCTTGGGGCTGCTGGGCGGGGGGGATCTGCACAGGGGAGGGGGGGCATGCAAAGCCATCACTGCAGGCAGGCAGGCAGGCCGCTGGCAGGCGCTGCAGCCCCTGTCTGTGCCTCCTACCCCACTCATGGTCAACACCCAGCAGCTGCTACAAGACAGGGTCAGACACTGCTGCCGTCTGCCCTTTCATCCCCGCTTCAAGCACCTCATATGCTTCCATCCCCTGCCACGCCCTGCACCCCCAGTGCCCTGCACCCCCAGTGCCCTGCACCCCCAGTGCCCTGCAGCCCCAGTGCCCTGCACCCCCAGTGCCCTGCAGCTCACCTGCTGCCCGCTGCCTCAGCCGCCTGCAAGGTGTCCAGGGCAGCCTGCACGGAGCCCAGCAGCACGCTGCACACAGCCTGCGCCGCAAGCACCTCCGGGCTGCTGCCCAGCTTGCGCAGCAGGTTTGTGGCCATGCGGATGTAAGCCGGCTGACATTGCAGGTAGCCGGTCACAATGTGCGCTGCTGCCACCACCTCCAGCAGCCCGGGGTACAGCCTGGTGACAGCACACATAGCATGCCATCACATGCCCTGCCTTGCCCCTGCCCTGCCTTGCCCCTGCCCTGCCTTGCCCCTGCCCTGCCTTGCCCCTGCCCTGCCTTGCCCCTGCCCTGCCTCTGGCCTGCCTTGCCCCTGCCCTGCCTCTGGCCTGCCTTGCCCCTGCCCTGCCCCTGACCTGCCTTGCCCCTGCCCTGCCATGTATGCCATGTATGCATGCCATGTTACAGCCATCAGCTTGGATGGCTGCTTGGCCTCGCCCGTTAGAACTTGGCCATGAAGACGAACAACAATAGAACAAAGGCTTGGGCCAGCTGGTGATGCACATCCTTCAAGGCTGCGCTTGCACCCATAGCGGAGGTGGTTAAGACCCACTGGATCAAGCATGCTCGCCGGCCCAGGTACAAATGCTGACACCCTCATCCTCCACTCACCAATTGTAGGCCCCTGGGTTGCGTGCCACTGTGTCCCACTCCAACAGCAGCACCAGCTCCTCGCAGGTCAACTGCTCCACCAGCTTGGCCACGAACTCAGGCGGCACAGACGAGGCAGCCTGCGAGCTCGACGCGTCTGCCGTACCGGCAGGTGGGCGCAGCAACTCACGGATGGTGCGTACGGCGCGCTTGCGCACGTCCTGCTGGTCCGGCCGGAGGCTGCCAGACACCTGTGGCGGTTATGGAAAAAACAAGCGACTATCAGCATTCACGCAACGCTGGCACAGCCACGACCGGGCCCTGCAGGTAGTTACAGGCCCTGGGCGCAGGTGCACAGTGCCAGCAGCCAGCAGCAAGGCTCTGCCACTGGTGGCAAACTTGATGCTGCCTCCACCTGATGCCTGACACTGTTACAAACTACAAGCCCAGCAGGCCAGCAGCCAGCCCAGCAGCCAGCTCAGCTGGTGGCGCGATGAACAGCTGATCAGGCAACCACGCTGACAGCAGAGCAGCCGGTCAACTGGTAAGCAGCCAATCGCCGGTACCACTGTGCAGCGCTAGGGCCGGCAGTGTGTGAAAACTTTCACACAGCTGTACCACGTCAATCACCACCATGACAGCCCGCATGCCTGTTCCCGTTACCCATGCTTTAACCGCTGCCACAGCCAGCCGGCGAACCGGGTGCAGGCACCGCCACAGCACACCTGCTCTAATGCGCACTGGCTGCGTAGCTCTGCCAGGCTGACGCGGACCTCGCGGCTCAGCTCAGGCGCCAGGGGCTGGCCAGTGGCAGAGCCTGACTGAAGCAGTTGCAGCGCTTCCTCCAGGTGCCGACAGCCGGTGGCAATCTGCATCAAAGCATGATGCAGTGGCCCTTATGCACGGCCTTGAAGCATGTACTGTGCAGTGACCATTGCTGGCATGCACACGCCCTCAGACCTGCAACTGAAGCTAATGAGGCTGTGGCTGCAGCTGCAGTTGCCTCACCCCGTCCACCACCACCTCCACTGCTGTGCTGTTGCTGCCTACATCTTAGCTGTCACTGCCGCTGCTGCAGGCCCTGAGGCCACTGTGAGTGCTACTGCAGCCACCTCACCTCTTGTAATAATGGCTGCTGCTGCTGCTGCTAATACTGCTGCTGCTGCTGTCCCTGCTACTGTTGCTGCCAATACTACTGCTGCTGCTGCCAATACTACTGCTGCTGCTGTCCCTGCTGCTGTCCCTGCTGCTGGCAGCCTTACAGGCCATGGCGGCCAGCTGTAAACAAGTCAGCCAACCCCTTGCTTTGCTGGTACAAGCTGTAGCTGGAGCTGAGCTACCATGACACAACTTTAGGGCTGCAATACCGCCCCTAACCTGATTGGGTGTCTGGAACACGTCCCGCGCCATGTTCACTTTTGCCACTGCCATGCTCAGCAGCACATCCTTCTTCAGCTCCAAGTACTCGTCCAGCTCTCCTCGCCCCAACAGCTCGTTACCCAAGGTCATGACCAGCTCATCTTGTCCGACCTGCGGCACACACATGGAAGCAGGACAGAGGCAGAGGCAAGGTGTTGTTCCGGCAGCGCCACACTGATCAGAGCCAGGTGTTGAACACTGGGTGCTTGGCAACCGTTCAGCGCCTGTGTGGCCTTGAGCCGGCACACATCCCTACCAGCCAGTCACAGCCCCTAGAAACAATCACAGCAGGGACGGCGACCAGGTTTTGCAGCTGTGTCCTTTTGTCCCTCAAGCCCATTGCCTCATGCAGCTGCTGGCTAGAGATGCAGCCTGCTGGGGCACAGTCGTGTGCCCCCTATCTTGAGCTGTCCTCAGCTTACAATTAGTGCATGTTTGTCATGCCAACCCTAAATCATAGCCCTCTGGGTCAGGCAATAGTGTAGGTGGTAGGCGACCATGCCCATGTGTATGCCATGTATATGCCATGTGTATGCCATGTGCATGGGAACTTCACACAGACACAAGCACCGCTTTGTAGTGGTCCACACTTAGTGTTCCACGGCAATGAAGGCTCTAGGTGAGGGCCAAGGTGCTGAGATGAGGCAGTTGCTGATGGCCAACCGCCATGAAGAGTTGAAGAGCTGTAAAGAGTCCTTTCCAGGGTTTCGACAGTGGCAGAATCAGTTGCATAGGCAGCGCCAGCAGCAGCGGGGTCGACAGGAGCAGAGGTAGTGGCAGTGGCAGAGGCAGTAGAAATAACGGTACGGTGATGTATCAGAGGCAGTGGCAGTGGCTCACCTCAGCCATGAGGGCCAGAGCGCCTGGCACCAGGTCCAGCGGGATGCTGACCTCACTGCGGCTGCTGGCGCGCCCTTTGCTGGTTATCACGTCCCGCCGCACTATCTCTAGCAGCTCAGCTCGGCTGGTTGCAGTCTGCTCACTGTAACCTTGTTCCTGCGGGCAGTCACTGCAGGCATTGTGGGTCATAAGGGTTGGCATGGACCAGCACAACACTGCGCAGCCACATGCACAGTCCAAACCATCGTGGCTGGCACTGTGACTTCCTGCTGGCACTACAGCTGCCGCTCCTATTGCGGCTGTCTCCATCTTTGGCACCGACACAGGGCAGAATCAGACCTTCTGCACAGTACTAGGGTTGCTCGAGGGGCATGCTGGTGGTGAACGGATCTCTCACAGTGAGTGACAAGATAAGTTCATCGTAAACTTGGTTCACATCGCTGTCCTTGTGATCCTTGTTTGGCTCCAACCCCAGCAGCTGCAAAGAACAAGGCACCAGACCCAGCCTTAGCAAAGCAGTGTTGCAGCCCAGCACATGCGGAGTTTTCCTTGCATATCAGCATTGCTGACTCCCTGGAAGACGGTAGGACCTCATCCACACAACATCGTACCTGCTGAGGCTGCAGAGGGAGCCTGACTGTGTCGGTTGCGGCGTTAAGATAGACAGCTGCAGACAAACGTGCCCGACAGGCACGATGGCTGCGCCTCATCAAGCCTGCATTTAGACGGGTTTGCCCGGCCTGGACTATACGACCCTGCATGGCTCCACACTGCAATGCACGGGGTACTGTTAAGCTACTGCGTATCTTTATATCGTCGAGAGGTGGAAACGATTCTACATCATTTTACACATGGCACTTGTCAAGTTTTAATCCCTACAGCCCTCATGCAACACCAAAATAAAGCAT
>JASKMD010000029.1:14856572-14908333 GCA_030144725.1 Haematococcus lacustris
CATGTGTGAAGTGATACCTAAAGAATCTGCAGAATGCTTTGGCGCATATTTTGTGCCTAGGCCATCCCGCAGCCAGCAGGACGATGAGGCCATCAACGCCAGCTTCATGACTTACACTTCATCATGCCTGCTCACCATATCCCGCACTGCTGGCACGTTGTGCAGGTGCTCTTGCAGCCAACCACCATCTATGTGAAGAAGGTAGTGGAGCTGCATGAGAAGGTCGGGCTGAAGGGAGTTGTGCATATCACCGGTGGTGGGATGACAGAGAACATCCCACGCGTCATCCCCAACGGCCTGGGGGTAAAGGTCGACGCCACATCTTACCAGGTAAGCCTGGCCAGTGCTGAGCCCTATTCCTAGCGACCACAGTGTTACTTTGCTGGCCATGCTGTCCCTGTTAGTGCTTGTAGACATTGATATTGCACAGCTGATCACCCTGCTGCCATAGCTGTTTGTTGTGGCGTATTACTATGGAGTGAAGAGTCAATGTTGCTTCCTGGTGTATGCGATGCTCTGCAGGTACCAGAACTGTTCCAGTGGCTGATGGCAGCGGGGAATGTGCCCTTGGACGACATGCGCCGCACCTTCAACATGGGGGTGGGCATGATCATGGTGGTAGATCCTGAGAATGTGGCTGCTGCCCAGGCTCTGGTGCCAGAGCTTTGGGTTTTGGGGGAGGTTGTAGAAGGTGAGGGAGTAACATACGTGTGACCCTTGGGACGCCCACACGTCATGGCATCTTGCCTGCAATGACTCTAGTTTGGTGACCTTGGTCTGGAGTAAAGCTGGGCAGAACTAGGCAGGGCAGCTTGCTAGACAGCTGCTCTACAGCTGCAGACGAGAGCAAGTGCCAGCCAGCCATAGCAGGTGACCTGGGCTTGCCTGATCTGACCCTCTGCAGCTTGAGGGCTCAATCAGCTTACAGACAGTGCTGAAGCACATGTTGTTCCATGTTGAATGAGTTATGTTTGTACATATCTACCTGTGGACTGGTGGTTGTGTGGAGGGGAATGGGTTGGGCTTAAAACAACCTGCGTGGCCTGATTTGGAGAACGGTGGCACAGCGCTGGGAGAGATGCAGGCTGCAACTAGCTATTAGATCTATGCGCATGTGAGGTGAGTATCTCGCATACTATTAGTGATGCTGTTGTTTTCAATTCCTTGATGGTGGTCATGTCGTGTTAGCAGAGGCTTCAGGGCAGGATTGGCTCGACTAGAGCGTGCGTCAATGAGGGGAATGCCTGTCAAATGCAGCATCCTTTGTTTCCAGTCTACAGTGACATGGTTGTTGACGACCTGTAATTATAACCAAGGTAATATAACCAAGGTGAATTAACTTGCACAATTGTCACCGCTGACTAAGCAACGCTGCAACACTACTTCTTCTATAGCATTAAAACGAAGTTAGACATTTGTACCATACCATCTTTTCATGCTCACAGCTGCACGCACTTGACGGACAGGCAGTGAATCATCATGCACGATCAGACTGCCACCATTTTTCATTAGTACCAGGTAGTGACTGGCTCACATTTCAGTGGCGCCACCTTCCCGCCCCTGCATGTACACCTCTCCGTCAACACACTCTAACTCTCATACCCACATCCCGCACACGTCACTAGATCAAGAACTCCCTGCTACATTGAAAACAAGGTCATGCAATTCACGACCTGCCAGTGTGCCTGTTTGACTGTGAACTCCCTTACCTCCACGGTATGCATTCCTGGCCCCTCTTCATCTGCTGTTCCATAGCGCACATTCCCTGGGAGCACAGGGCATGTCTATGAACACTGAGGGGCCTCCTGCCAAACGCCGACCAACGTAGCATGACGCTGTCCTCATGGCGCTGTCTAATCAGAGTAGCCAGCCAAACAACCTGCTGCACACCATGTCTCAAACCTCACAGACTGCTGCACGGATGCACGCAACCGGGGTATGCACACCAGTGAATGGAAGCACCCAGCGTGTAGGCTGACACAGGCCTGACACCCAGCAGCATGGCGTTTTTGTTTACAGTACCACAGGCAGCAGCGTGAAGGCTGCGTCACTCATCCATGTTAGCTATGCTGAGCGCATAGTCGTCGCGCTCAATGTTGACGGCGTTCGTGGGGTCCAGGGCTTGCTTGGCAAAGTACTCACCAAACTGCAGCTCATAGACTTCGTCCTCGCTCACCGTCTCTAGCACCAGGTCTGTAAGCATCACCACCAGAGGCAGCGTGCTTTTAGTGATTAGCCAGGTGGCAGCAGGTGCACCTGGCTCCCACCCTTTGCTGCACCAGCCTAGCCATACCTGTCAATGGGTAGCCCACGCACATGAGGCCATAACCCTGCTCCTTCAGCTCCTTGCTGATCCCTAACGCCTCAGGCTGGTGCATGACTCCCTCCTTGATGCGTACAGCGCATGCGGTGCAGCAGCCCATGCGGCAGGCATAGGGCAACTGCAGCCCCTCGTCTTCTGCCTCCCATAAGATGTACCTGCAGACATACATTGCTACCAAATGTAAGGGGTGCGCAAGGTGCTTGTCCACTGCCTGCTGCTGCCTTGCAAGGAGCTACTGCACTTGCCGCCTGCCAGCCATGCTTGGCCACATGAAGAGGGCTGCACAGCACACCTGTCCTCTGGCACTTGGACATCCACGGTCTGCTGCCCATAGTGGTCATGGATCTTGACCTTGTGCACTGCGGCTGTCCCTTGCGAAGGCCCCTCTCCAGTGTTGATGCCATACGTGCCACCTCTGTGCACAGCTCTGCCACCCTGCAGCCAAAGAGGCACTCAGGCCTTGTGGAGCCAACCATGCTGACGTCAGAGCCACACTTGCACCTGTGAGCTGACCCTCAGCTGATGAGCAGCCTGTAAGGTGCTATCTGGCACAGCACCTGGAGGCAACAAAGCCCTAAGGACAACACAGGTAGTGGAGATTGATGTTTAGAATTGTGGGCTGAAGGCAATGTACTCACCACCAGGCGTGAACCAGCATTGAACTCTTCCTCTACCCACAGGTCAACCATGCCGTCCTTCTCATACTGGGCTCGCCATTCTGCTGTGGTCATGCTGTGTATGCTTTTGAGAGGTGGCTGATCTGAGCCGGCTGTGCTGGAGGCATTCTCTTCAACCGCTGTCCCAAATGTTAAGCCAATGGGACCCAGCTCCACAAGCATGCTCCTGGGAGCGCTCGCTTGCGGCCTGTCGCCCTGTGAGAAGCGTCGTGATGCAGTTGTGATTACTGGCGCGCAGCCCTTCAGTACAGAGCAAAAACGAACACACCGTGCTCGCCTTTGCCTCCGTCTCCTTCTCTGGTGCTTGCTGCACAGCCCGCACGCATACTGTACCCCTGCAGGCTGGATGCCGAGTAGCGCCGTTGGGCAGTGTCCCACGTCCCAAGATGGTCGCCATAACAAGTGTTTTACTTTTAGACTAATCGACTCAGCAGCTTCTGGGATACGATGTGCGCGCTCCGGAACAAAAGCGAAAAGCGAAGATGACAAGTGAGTGAGGGCCGGAAGTTGATCGAAGAAGACGCGGCGCTCGCAACCCAATGAATACTTCAATGCCTTCAATGGCACTGGTGAACTGGGGAATGGCACAGTGCACAGTGCACAGTCAATGGCACTGGTGAGGCCCAGCTCAGCCTACCAGCCGCTCTCAGCTAGCGGAGGATGGTGGGGCTGCTGAACCACCTTGGCAGTGCACTGCTCACGATGCAACAGCAGCACTCCGACCAAAGGGCAAAGGGCACTCCGACCAAAGGGTACTCCGGCCAGGACTCAATGCCAACCATGGGATGATCCGGCCAGGACTCAATGCCAACCATGGGATGATCCGGCCAGGACTCAATGCCAACCATGGGATGATCCGGCCAGGACTCAATGCCAACCATGGGATGATCCGGCCAGGACTCAATGCCAACCATGGGATAATCCGGCCAGGACTCAATGCCAACCATGGGATGATCCGGCCAGGACTCAATGCCAACCATGGGACATCTTACACAGCACATACCCTCGGCCAGTCACCAACACACCTCAGCCAGTCCCCCTCCCTCCCTTGTGCCTGACTAACTGTTGCTGTATGCCAGCCAGCTTCAGACAAGCTCCTCGATTCCCTCCATGCAGGATCATAGCCGGGTCACCTACCAGGCTTTAACCTCAGCTGCTGACTGCAAGCTCACACAAACCACTCATTTCCCTGCCATCACGGAGCACATACCTAAGTGATGGATGGCTTGCATGCAGGCATGTGGACCTAGGCCTAGACCTGTGGCCTAGGCCTGCAGGGCTCAACAGCCTGTTGCTACATGCAAGGAAGTGCGCAGCGACAACAAGCTACCATGGCTTGCGTACTGAAGACTGCAGTCGGCATGGTGAACCATGCACCTCTGGCCTATCCATGTCTACAGCCTAGCTCGCTGCATGGCGGCCCAAATGCCGCTTTGGTCATTTGACAGGAATTGTGAAGGCTTTGCTGCGAGTGTTGAAAGACATGAAGTCCACTCGCAAGCTACCCACGTCAGAACTCCTGCAGACAGCAAAGACATTGCTGACATCTCGTCCTGACTGCTGTGTAGAGGTCATGCACTTCAACAGCTTGTCAACACCTGTTGTGGCGAGCGCTGACAGCGACCCGCAGCGGGCCTGCCATTAGGAATGAACCTGCATGCATTTAACACGGATGTGCCTTAAGACAGTGCATCACCCACACCCTGAGTGTGGTTGCAGCTTACCTAGCAATGAGGTTAGTGTTCCTATAGATAGCTCCAGTAGCAGCAGGGGAGTAAGTCCCTCGTACAACTCCTGGGACAGCTTCAGCGTCTTTCTGACTGCGCTTGCATGGACCAGGCGTCAATGATGTGCTGAGGAGCGTAGCAGCAACAGATCACGCTGTCACGCTCACGCCCAATCACGAGGTACGTGCAGTGCAACAGTGTTCCCAGGCCGGCGATTGTCAGCACACTGGCGACGCTGGGCAGCCGCATGTCTTAGTAACAGCCGTGCTGAGGTTTAGCATGTGTTTTGCAACGCAAAGAATTATCACGCCCATGTGTTGACTGCGTCCATGCCTGTGAGTCTCAGCTGAACGACAAGTCAAACCCTGGCTGTTAGTGATTGTCGGAACAGAGTTATGGGGCAGAGTTGACTTGCTCGCCTCTAACTCTTTACAGCTGCTTATGTGCTACCGCTCACGGAGAGCTTCGCCCTCTCAGTCCCAGGCGAACTTGCGGACAACCTTATTCAACTGTGTAAACATGCTAAGCCCTATGGGTTGTTACGGGCCATCAATACCCGGTCGGTACTCTGCACCCCAGTGCAACCGCTGCCTGCCCTTGGGCAGCCGGTCATTGACCAGCTTGTAGCCCTGCTGGTACTCCTTGCCAACGGGGGGCAGAGACTCACGGTCCCTCCAGCTGCACAGCTCCAGGGGGCGCTGCATGCTCTCCCCAATGCGCTGGAAGTTTGTGTCACGGTCCAGCCCTAGATGGGAGCTCCCACTCTGGGAGCTTCACTTGCGTCAAGATGCTGATGCCATCGCAGTCGACTCATCACCGCCACCCATGCAACAGGAGCTTGTTGGGCTCCGTGCCTTCCCAGGCTATGCTCTATGCAGCGGTGTAGTGCTCTATTCTGGCCCAGCAAGTGTTGGCTGCGTTCGCACATGGGGCTGAAAGACGACGTCTTGTTAAATTGAATCTCGTGTGCCGCCTCAAACGACATGGTCATGGCTACATGGCCCTATCATGCCTGGAGCCCCAGCTCACTCATTTTCATACCTCCCAAGCACTACAGAAGCTGTACGATATTACAGCACGAGGGAAGGGTCATGTGCTCTGAACAACAGGCAGACATCCACACATGATACCCCAGCTGCTCCAATACATTGCACGGTCAAGCTGCCTGCCTTCGCTTTTTCTTCTTGCCGCCTTGCCTTGCCAATGGTCCAGCCCCAGCAGCAGCTGCAGCCTCAAGAGCTTCAGCAGTCAGTCGTGTTACTTGAGCTTGTGCACGCTCGACTTGTGAAGGTCCAGCTCTGCTGGATTTATCAGCAGCTGGGCTGGCTGCGTCCTCATGGCCTTCCGCCCTTCCACTAAAGCCCGCAGCCATGTTACCCACAACCTCATCCAGTTCCTTCTGTGCTGTGAGCACCTTTGCCATTTGCACCTGCAGTGTATGATTACAATAACATTGGCCATTCACTGCGTGGTTTAACATGTTGCATAGTCTATACAGCCACAGCGTCCATGAGCAACTCTGCTGTCCAGCACAACTATGAAGCATAGGGGTATGCTGCACCCATGCCATTACAGTTGTGAGGGGTGTATGGGTGTAAGAAAGGACGAAGAGGCTCAAATCACAGCAGCTAGTGGGCCATCCACAATAAGCATGGAACAAAACAGGGATGATGAAGGACAGGAACTCACCTGCATGACCAGCCTATGTGCAACCAGCCCGTCTTTGGTGATTGGTCGATCAGGTACAGGGAAGATGAAGTGCCAGTCACATTGAGCATGCAGGTACTCGTCTTCAGGTCGAGTGAAGACAAGGGCAGACTGAGGCACTTCAGTACGAGCCTGCAAGCAGAGCAGCAGAAGCTTCAGTATGGTTCTGTGTTCCCAGGTAATGCTGCTGCTGCCATGGCTTTCAAAAGATGCTTCTCGACCTCACCTGGCTAACTTGAGCTGTCTGAGGGACACTTCTACTAGCACTGCTGCCAGGCTTTGCGTGTTTGGTCACCCCTGCTGCTGAGGGTGCAGGTGCACCAGAGTTGCGCAGGACAGGCACGCCGCCAACACTGCTGTCGACAAAGATGCGAGTCATGAGCAGCAGGCGCTGATACTGGAAATTCTTTGCGTCCTCATCATCTGCAGATTGTAACACGCGATGCCGATGCTTGCTCACATCCCACAACACACACAATGTCTCAGGCTCGGTTTGCGCCTCTGTCGTACCTTGTGCTGCCCTGCTCTTAATCTCGTTAAGAAGGAACTGAAGTAAAGGGGGGGCCAAGCTGGGTGGGGAGTTCAGCAGACGCTCGTTGATGAGCAGGCCTGTGCCCGGGCCGTCCAAGGACTACACTGAGGTCAGGAAAACGGGGGGCAGCATGAGCATTGAGCAGGGCGCCCAGCATGTGAGCAGCAAGGCACTCTTATTACATCATTACATCAGCCTGGCATGGCATGGCATGGCAGTGTGCTGAGCATGCGAAGCAAGCATGTATTGCTTCGCCTACAGGTGGTGTGCATCAAATGAATGAACCTCATTTCTTGGTGGTAGATGAATCGTCAAGGATATTCAGAAGTAGCAAATACGTGGTTTAATCATTGGTCCATCGGGTTTGGCAAGCCTTGCTGATGAACAACATAGTATGCAACACACAAGCAGTGCACGTGTTAACAGCGACTGTGCCAACATGATGTGCTGCAGCCTAACACACAAGACATTGCTTACCTGGGCAAGTTGTTGGGAATATGCAGATGCATTTCCCAGCATGAACTGCCGAAGTTGCTGCATGAACGCAGCGTCCTTGTACTGAGTTGTATTCAGAACAGCCATTACTGCAATGGGATCGTCGTCCTCGTCAGTTTTCACCACAGACCCTACATCGCCCTATGCAGGCAGGTGTGTTGTGAGTAGTGGGCTGGGTTAGTTTACTTTTTGTTGCCGCCAGCGTCGCACCTCCGAAATGATTGCATCGACCAGCCCTGTTGAGTCGTACTGCTCTCCATTCAGGTAGGAGGACAGCAGGGTTTTCAGGCCCAGGAAGTCCTTCTCTTCAGGACCGAAGAATTGGAATTCTACGCGGATCTCGCTCACGTCTTGGTCCTCATCTGAGTCGGCGGCTGAGCCAGAGTCCTCCTCTTCGTCTTCGCTGGGAAAGCTGCTGCCACTGGCGCCGCTACTGGTGTCCTCCCCGCTGTCAGAGGTTTGCTCGCTGTCATCATCCTTATCGTCGTCCTGGACTGGACGCTGCCTACCATTTGCCTCTAGCTTTCTTTTCGGCGCCATTGCACGCTGAGATATGGGTATAGAAGTTAGCAACGTCGTGCGATGCATGTTTGGATCACTCATTTACTCATGGAACACAATCTCTTCCTCATCATGCCGCTGCAAACGATGGGTCATTCATCCGTAGGGTACGCCCATAGAATTCTCGGTGGCTCGGGTATGTAGAAATATCTAGAATTCTAGGCAAGAAAATTTAGGAAATTAGGCTCGTAAATACTAGGATTCGTGGTTAAAAGAACTAGACTTCTAGGTTTGCGGTCGCTCCCTATTCGTCTGACTGCCCGTGGGGGGTAAAGGGGGCTAGCAGTGATGGGCATAAAGGAGATGGGGATGGCGCAGGACGGGAGGAGATGGGACGGTGCGGCAGGTAGAATGTGTTTCGAACGTAGAAGACGAGGATGGGTCAGCTGGTTCTTACATGGTGTCAGTGGTGTTCATGCACCTTACAACCAAAATACGCACCACTTGCACTAGCGTTTGTCACGTTGGCAGCTGCGCATCATGGTAGCTGTCCAGAACAGTGGCGCGTTCAGATCATTTGATGCTTGAAAGGCTAACAGCCTGTGTAACCATACTAGGCCCTATGCATTGATGCGGGCCTGGCCATCAATACCCCGCCGGGTACTCTGCAGCCCAGTGCAACCGCTGCCTGCCCGTGGGCAGCCGGTCATTGACCCGCTTGTAGCCCTGCTGATAATCCTTGCCAATGGGGGCCAGAGACTTCCAGTCCCTCCAGCTGCACAGCTCCAGGGGGCGCTGTATGCTCTCCCACTACCCTGTAAGTTCAGGCATCCGTCGGTGTCCCGGGCCAGCCACCTGCCCCATGGGGGGGCCTGGGGGGGGGGGGGACTGGGCCAGGTGCAGCAGGTCACCCCTCCCATTGAACCACCAACCCCCCTCACGGTAAGGGACAACGGCTTTTCCGGACTCATTTCTGCACGGCTTTACACGCGGATTGAAGCGTCGGAAAGCGGTTGCGCTCAGCCACACGCTGAGCTGGTCGGGCATGTTGCCGGGTATGCGACCCTACCGAGCCTGCGGACTTGATGTACGCTGACCCAGTATCTGTGAGTTCCTGATTAACGCGATGGATAGTGCGCGATGTGCGAGGAGCCCGACCCCATGTCCAACATCGTGACCAACATGCGCTGACTCAGGGGCTCTGAAACTAGGCTCTGGGGCTCTGGAACTAGGAGGAGACCACAGTAGGAGCACAGCAGTGGCAAGTGGATCAATCATTTGTTGATTAGGCTCCAAGAGGTGGGATAACCCTCCTCCATGCTGCCCACTCTGCTGATGCCCGTTTGACAACCATCAAACTAAATCAAACTCTCCAGCCTTGCGTCACTGGCTAGGGAACTCACTGTGAACCCCCTACCAAAGTCTCAACTCTTGCTGGGATTTGCCAATAGGGGTTTTAGAAGCTGGCGTGTGCACATGCCTGCAGCATGCCGACATCCAGATATCACCCCTACAAACGGAAGGAGGGCCAGGCTGGCCGCTGTGCGTGTTGTGTGAGGTCTACACCAGCTGGCAGCACTGGCTGGGTGGAGATTCATGTGGAGAGGGAGGCTGTGTAAGATGATGTTGAGAAAACTGGGCTCCATGCGTAAAGTGTACCGCAGCGGAGAACTATGCATCTTGCGTTGTGGGTGTTGTGAAGCAGCAGTTAAAAGGTTCATTGCGCAGAGCGAAACCGTTCGCGTGCCTGGCAGACTGCCGGTCACCGTGGGTGCCAGCAGCTCGGGCGCGCAGGCGCAAGCGCGACTCAAAGATAAGGCGTTCTGCGTTAAAATGACAACTCAACTCTCACCAGGCACGCCGCAAAGTCAAATGTCCCTTACGTGGTGATTCAATGGGAGGGGTGACCAGCAGCAGGAGACTGGAGCCAGGTGCAACATGAGGGAAGGGGATGCGTCTTGAGCGAGGGGATAATGTTACATTTTTGCTGCTGCTTTATTGCTGCTGTCTGCTGCTCGCTGCAACTTGATTGTTGGTTCAATTCTGATTGATTGTCCACTCAACCAGTCTCACGACGCATTCCAGTTTTATGAGGTTAGGTTCAGCTGGGACGAGGTTACAGTAACATGCACAACATAACCTCGGAACCTCGAAGTAGAACATTTCCGATGCATAAGCAAAACACTCACATTTGTCCGACCAAATCCTACCCCTGGATGTAGGTACACGTTCCTATGCACAAACCCTGACCGTAAACTACTTGTATCACCAAAGACAGCCACTACAGGTGCCACTACAGGTGTGACTGAGCTAGCACAACAGCCATGTCCAAGCACCCTCGCTTGAAGGCCAAGGTGCCTAGCGGCGACCACCAGCGGCTGTGGCCTGGGCCTGCAGCAACAACGGTATCAGGCAGCAGTAACGGCTCCACACCAACAAGAGGCAGTATGCAGTGACATTTGCACCCAATACAAGATCAGTGCCGACAGCAGCAGCGACAACAGAGCAGTGAGCAGGCATGATTGCACAGCCCATTAGCCAACCATAGCCAACATGGGATGACAAGGCAGCAGCAAAATGACACCACTTTTCGACTGCGTACAGCTGGACATGCGTGCTACTAAAGCTTGCTAGATGCCTGAGCACAGTTGTTACCTGGGCCAGGGCTGTGGCTGCACCGCCTGCCTGGGCAGCTGCCTGCGCCACAGCTTGGGCAGCAGCTGTGGAACCAGGTACACCCGATCCCTGGGCCGAGGCTAGAGCCTGCACCAGACAGGCACGATAGCAGTAGTGAATGGAACTACTCTGTTCATGCATGGCCAAGTGACACACCTATACACACCTCAATACACTGCCATCCACTGCTACCTCCTAGTTGAAGAGTGCTGCTCAGCATATGAACAGAAAACACTCACCTACTTGCCAGCCCCAGCCCCAGCCCCAGCCCCTACCTGAGCCAGTGCCTGGGAAGTACCGGTACCACCCTGGTTGGCAGCCCCAGCCACAGCCTGAGCCAGCGAGTTAGCCTGGGCTGAGCCACCCTGGGCTTGCGCCTGGCTCAGGGCAGTCGCAATGGCAGAGCCAGTAGCAGCAGCAGGGGCGGTAGCCGCTGCCTGAGCCAGTGCGGTGCTCACAGCGGATGCCTGGCCACCTGCAAGAGCACAATGCAAGAGGCATTAAGCTCAGACAGCAGGGCTCACTACTCTGCCAGTCACCAGGTATGGAGCAGGCAGCGTCAGGCACAACAATCTAGGTCAAAAGCTTCAGGGTAGGCAGCGTTTCATGCTTGCTCTGAACCAGGCGCTGTAAACTGCGCTTGCAGGCTGGCAGGAGAGCCTCACTCACTTGCGATAGCCTGGCTGATCGCCTGCGCTGCAGCTTGTGCGTTACCCGATGCAATTGCGTTGGCAATGGCGGTGGCGGTGGCGGTGGTAGGTGGGGCAGAGGGGGATGAGATAGGGGATCCAACGGGAATACCCAGGACAGTAGCGTTCGGAGTTGGGGAGGGAGGAGAAGGAGAAGGGGGAGGAGGGGGGGATAGCACCACGAGAATGGCAAATGGTGACGGGGGGGGAGGGGAGGGGCTTGGGGAGGGGCTTGGGGAGGGGCTTGGAGAGGGGCTTGGGGAGGGCGACACTGTCACCCCAGCCTGCGCCAACGCGTTTGCCAGTGCTACTCCATTGCCCTGAGCCTGAGCCAGGGCCTGAGCCTCTGCAGACAAACAGCCGGACATACAGGGTTAGGGCCAATCAAATGCATGCAACTCAGCAGTGCACAAGCCACTCCATGAAAAGCCCAGATAGCGGGACAGCAGTCCACTCACGTGCCACAACTTGGCCTGCTGCGGAGGGGTTGGTTGCCTGGGCCTGAGCCACAGCCTGAGCTGCGGCCTGCGCCTGCAACAGTTACGACCCGCCACAAGAGTGTACTGTTGACAGGTGCTGGCACGCGGTTGATGCAAAAGCAGCTGTCGCGTCAAAAAGACAAACGACTTTCCCACTGTACCGCCTCGTCACGCACGCACCTGAGATCCTCCAGCAGCTACAGCCTGGGCCAGCGCGCTGGCTGCAGCCGAAACGTTACCCTGGGCCGCACACCAGATCGTGATTAGAAATGCCGGACATCAGTCACTGGCCGGCATCAAAAGCTGCTGCCACTCACCGACGCCGTGGCTTGGGCCAGCGATTGCGCGAAGGCCGAGGAGTTTCCGGTGGCAGACGCGGTTGCCTGTGAGATAGCGGTAGCCGAGGCCTGGCGCAGGTCCCTCAGGCCTGCAGACATGGTTGATGGTGGGTGGCAGCGCGATCAGAGGCAAGCAGGGCCCCAGCCCGAGCGCGGCAGGGAACAGACATGTCCCTTGATGCGTTCCCCTGACACGCTGAAGAAGCTAGCTGCAGCTGGAAGCACGGGGCGCAGGGCTAAAACTCCGAATGGCTGTGTCACAATTCAAAACACTTTCGAAGTGGGTGCATATCTTTGTCTCTTCTGCTGCCTTGGATGCCGCTGGTCTGTGCTAGTATGCACTTACCCAAAGCTGGAGAGGCTGCGAGGCACAACGCGAGGAAGGCGGCGGTCAGAGTCGGGGTCCTCATAGCAGCGCGAGAAGTTGCTCGAGCTGGGGTCAAAGACGATGTCGTGAATGACCTGGAGCTGCGGTCGCCCCGTTTTGTTCATCACTTCCCGGCTTCATCACTCGCTTTTGATCACGCTCTCCGGCGCGATCCACCGGCACGGAGCTAGCTAGCGGATGCTGTCCTAGTTCCTGTCTCTCCCAATCAGGTCTCCCATGAGGACCTCCCCCTATGGGGGGGAGGTCGCTCCCCCTCATAGGGGGACCTTCCAACCGCACAACCGCATCCCGCCCGCTGTACTGCGCCACCTTCCTGGGCACCTGTGCGCACCTGTGCGCTCGCACCGCACGCGTGCTAGGAATGCTTACAGTGCTATTTCTAGGTTGTGCAGCGTGGGCCGCAGCGCTGGCAGCATCAATTGCCACCACGCTAGATGCGACAAGCCCAGCCACAGCAGAAACCTCAGCAGGAACAGCAGCTGGCGAGCAGCCCGTAACCGCAGACGGAATGCAGAGCGCAGATACTATGCGCAGAACCTGAGCCTGCAGCCCCAGCACTTCGAACATCAAGCCTCGCACCCAGCACCTCGCATCTCGGCCCATGTCTAGCATTTCTCGGCTGGTGCTCTGCCGGACAGTAGCGCAAGAGCCAGGAGGTGCAGCCAAGGGAAGCAGCTAGGCAGCACAGCAAGGAGCAGCAAAGAGCAGCAAGGAGCAGCGAGGAGCAGTTGGAAGCGGCACCCTTCCCAACCACTCCACCACCACCCTCGCCCTACATCCACCCCAATTTTCCCTGCACACACACCACCCTGCAGATAGTGAGTGGCTCGCTTTTTCACTTGTGTGGTTAAGTGTGCCTAGCCTGACCACATGCATGAACTTCTTTGCTGCAGGGTTTCATGGTCACAACCATCCCCAGATCCTCCCCAGACCCTCCCCTCCCCAGACCCTCCCCTCCCCTCCCCTCCCCCTCCCCTCCCCTCCCCTCCCCTCCCCTCCCCTCCCCTCCCCTCCCCTCCCCTCCCCTCCCCTCCCCTCCCCTCCCCTCCCCTCCCCTCCCCTCCCCTCCCCTCCCCTCCCCTCCCCTCCCCTCTTGAGCACTTGCGTTGAGCAAGTGTACACCACAGCAGCCTCCCTCCCCCCGCAGCCATGAGCCATCTCCATGAGCAGCAACTAAGAGCAGATGCAATAGCAGCAAGTAGGAGGCGCTTGGAGTGGCAGCCAGGACTTTCGGTGAGTGCGCATGCTGTTAGGGTGTCAGCCGAGCCTGCCAAACTCTGGTCATGCATGTCCTGCCATGGCTTGGTGGTTGCTAGCATGTCATGCATGTCCTTATTTATCTGCTTGCTGGCTGATGTTTGCTTGCAGTTGTCGATAGCTGGGCATGACAACAGTAGCATGGTTTGGTGATTGCAAGCAAGGCGGCAGCGGCATAGAGCAGCAGGGACATAGAGGACCGTACCCTCCCCGTACCCCGTACCCTCCCCTATCCCACCACCACCACTTCCGAGTCTGCCACCCACCTACCCTCCTCCCCTCTCCTCTCCCCCACCACGCACCTAGCAGCCTATGGAGGAGCAGCCTGAGCTAGTAGCATAGAGCAGACAGCATGGAGCGGGCAGCATGGAGTGGGTGGTGCTGCCAGTGGTGATGGTGCTGCTGCTAGTGCTGTTGTTGTTGTTGCTGCAGCTGCTTGAGCTGCTGAGCAGCCTAGTAGTAGCAACCAACCCAGTTTGGGGACATGGGGCAGGGGGAGCAAGTCACCTACTTCCCCCCCTCCCCTTACCCTCACCCCGCGGCACACGCTGCAGCCCCTTCCCAACCCCACCCAGCAGCCCTTGGCGTACCAGCTTGGAGCAACAGGGATAGGGGCACCTAGCAGCAAGCTCTGCTGCTTATGGAGCATGGCCAGCTGCTTGTCTGGCTGCAGCACATGATTGTCGTGTGCAATGAGGCATGCGATGAGCCTGAGCCGCATGGTGAGGCTGAGTCAGGGCAGCTGCAGCAGTCATTGCAATTAGGGCGGTTGTTCAATATCAAACAACACATGCAGAGGCTACACATACAAGGCTGAGGGCATGCACATGAGCTAGGAGGGCAGGGGTACAACTCACCACTTGTATAATCCCTGATAACATGGTGGTCATGTAATGCTATCCAACCAACCGCGTATGTAATTCCTAACCGTTGAGAGCTGACCTAACTAGACTTCCAGAGCCACCTGGTCCCAACCTATGCATACCATGCATGTCACCAGCCGCGGTTGGCATAGTAGATCTTTGTTGAAGCCCAGGCCAAATAGCCTAGCCAAATAGGAAGGGCCGCGCCTAATCCTAGACTTTCCAGCCTAAACACTGCTAGCACCACCCCGCTTCCTAGCCAACACAACAGAGTTGGTGTGGCCAACACTCTGATGTCAGCCAACACAACTACCGTAGTGATTGTGGCACACTGTGACACCACCCCGCCATAGCTCATTGCGCATCTACATACCTACTAGGCATGACCGTGATGCATACATGCAAGGGGGGTATGTAGCAGGTGGCTATCACGTTTGCAGCATGAGCGCATCACCGCGTGGTGGTGGTGTCCATACAAGGGGCATGTGGCGCACCACACCCTAGCATGTGGGTGGATCTGGTGAGCCTCCACTATAGGTACCATCCGTAGTCCAACTGGCTGTGACACATTGGGCGTGGATCACTGTCAGGCCTGCACTTGCTAAGCATGACCGTGATGCATACATGCAAAGGGGGTTTGTAGAAGGTGGCTACCACATTTGCAGCATTAGCGCATCACCGCGTGGTGGTGTTGTTCATACAAGGGGCATGTGGCGCACCACACCCTAGCATGTGGCTAAGTCTGGTGAGCCTCCACTACAGGTACCATCCGTGGTCCAGCTAGCTGTGACACATTGGGTGTGGATCACTGCCAGGCTTGCACTTGCTTTGCATGACCGTGATGCATACATGCAAAGGGGGTTTGTAGCAGGTGGCTACCACATTTGCGGCCTTAGCGCATCACCGCGTGGTGGTGTTGTCCATGAAAGGGGCGTATGAATCGTTTGAGAAGAGGATACACGGCTAATGACCACCACCGTTGTCTTCATTACATCTTGACCATTCACAGCTTACAAATCACGTAGGTTTTTGAATTCACAGCTTACAAATCACGTTGTTTTTTTTTTTAATCACGTTGTTTCTTGAAAGCTTTTGCTAATACAAGACTGAACTGCCACACACCTACATCCTGCTGATGCTGTCCATGCACTGCTCATGCACTACAGCCTGCTGCTCTTGCTGCTGCTCATGCACCACAACACACCTACATCCTGCTGCTGCTGCTCATGCACTGCAGCACATGCACTCCAGCCTGCTGCTGCTGCTGCTCATGCACTGAAGCACACCTGCAGCCTGCTGCTACCTGCACTGCCACACACCTACAGCCTGCTGCTGCCACACACCTACAGCCTGCTACTGCTGCCCATCCACTGCTGCTGCTGTCCTTGCACTGCTGCTCATACACTACAGCCTGCTGTTGCTGCTGCTGCTCATGCACTGTACTACATTCACTGCAGCCTGCAGGGCAGGGCAGGGCAGGGCAGGGCTGGGCTGGGAGGGGGTGGGGCAGGGCTGGGTAGGGCAGGGAGGGGCAACGCAAGGCTGGGAGGGGGTTGGGCAGGGCTGGGAGGGGGTTGGGCAGGGCTGGGAGGGGGTTGGGCAGGGCTGGGCAGGGAGGGGAGGGGCAATGCAAGGCTGGGAGGGGGTGGAGAAGGGCTGGGAGGGGGTGGGACAGGGCTGGGCAGGGAGGGGAGGGGCAACGTAAGGCTGGGAGGGGGTGGGGCAGGGCTGAGATGGGGTGGGCAGGGCTGGGAGGGGGTGGGGTAGGGTTATGCAGGGAGGGAAGGGGCAACGCAAGGCTGGGAGGTGGTGGGGCAGGGCTGGGAGGTGGTGGGGCAGGGCTGGGAGGTGGTGGGGCAGGGCTGGGTAGGGAGGGGAGGGGAGGGGCAACGCAAGGCTGGGAGGGGGTCGGGCAGGGCTGGGCTGAGGCGGCGAGGGGCAACGTAAGGATGGGCTGCGGTGGGGCAGGGCTGGGCTGGGGTGGGGCAGGGCTAAAAGGGGGTGGGGCAGGGCCGGGCAGGGAGGGGAGGGGCAATGCAAGGCTGGGAGGGGTGGGGCAGGGCTGGGTATCGAACCATGAACATTAGCACATGTCGGAGGGCAGCGTCTCCTGCCATGGAGACACCTCCACCAAACAAGGAGAAGTAGTGCCGCATGAGACCGATGTCATACCAAGTATGAATCTGGATTTGACTGCTAGGCCAACAAAAGAAGTGCACACTCCTTGCAGCCAGTGCACTGCCAAACAGTTAGCGAAAAGCATGATGAAGATCGATGTACTCCACCTCCTCATGTCTCTCCACTTGCTGCAATGGTGACAGTCCAGCTGGTGCTGTGCTGCATGCTGCTCCCAAGCTAAGTCAAGTTGCTCCTGCATGGCAGCCTGTAGGGCTGCTCTCTTGCTTGTGAGAAGCTGCTCATGTGCAGGAGCTGAGGCGGCATAGTGAAACCGACGCTGTGTCTCATTCTGATGGGCTGCAGCGTCAGAACGCTCCTTGCTGATAGCCCACTTGACCCAGCCCTTTGTTGGGGCTGGGGCTGGTCGTCGAATGCAAGCATATCAGGCATGTATAGCTCAGCTGCCCCAGGTGCCCACTGTCCCCATCCCGCCACCCGTTGCCCAACACGACCAGCATGCTTCTTGGCAGGTCGGGGCTGCTCTCGTGCTGACGGTGGATGCTTTCAAATGCTGTCCGCCCTTCATCCTTCTGCGGAGAGCTCGGAAAAACAGGCATGACCCAAATGAGCCATCGCCGCGGCGGGCTGAAATCCATCAGCGGTTACGGGCTGCTCGCTGCTCGTTCCTGCTGAGGTTTCTGCTGTGGTAATTGGGCTTGTCGCATCTAGCGTGGTGGCTGCTGTGGCTGCTGTGGCTGCTGTGGCTGGGCTTGTCGCATCTAGCGTGGTGGCAATTGATGCTGCCAGCGCTGCGGCCCACGCTGCACAACCTAGCAATAGCAGTGTAATCAGTCCTAGCACGCGTGCGGTGCGAGCGCACAGGTGCGCACAGGTGCCCAGGAAGGTGGCGCAGTACAGCGGGCGGGATGCGGTTGGGCGGTTGGAAGGTCCCCCTATGAGGGGGAGCGACCTCCCCCCCATAGGGGGAGGTCCTCATGGGAGACCTGATTGTCTCTCCAGCCGTCTTCGCGGCTGCAGCAGCTGGCAATGCTATCGTGGATCCCGGAATGTTCCGCGCACCGTGCTGGCATCGCTCTGGCACCCATATCCAACCCATTGAGACACAATCCAATAGCGTGCTGCTTACCACTGCACAACCTCAACCACTGCCATGCCCATTGGAGGTCCAGCTGCCCATCCCTGTGTTTGGGTCCAGCACGAACTAATGCATGCCACCTATGCCACGACTAGTGCACACGGCAAAGCCCACACCTTCTGCACACCACCTGCAGCTGCTTCAGCGCCTGCTGCTGGGCGCCTGCTGCTGGAGGGGCCTGCTGCTGCCGTGGCAATACGCAACACCCACTCACCCAGGGCATAACATGGGCATGAGGGTGAAGGGTGAGGGGCAGGCGAGGGTGTGAGGGCCTGGCTGGCTGCGATGTCGTGCATGTCGGCCCTGGGTGCCTGGCTGACTACGCGACTCAGCAGGCAACATGTGCCTCATGCCTCAACTGATTAGCTAGCCATAGCACATGCAGCAGGCCACAACCCACATGCCTTGGTGTTGCCCTGCCCTCGCCACTGTGTCTCCAAGCAACAGTGCCGCATGGTGTCCCTTGCCACCTTTGTAGCTGGCTGCAGGTCACCCGCACCGGCCATGATGAGGTGCCCAAGAACTCCCCATGACATGAAGGCCCATGAGGCACTGGTACTGGTATGAGGCACTGGCATTGGTGAGCACCAGCCTCGTTGTCCCTCACTAGGGCCACCATTTGAGCCGGATCAGAAGTACCTACTAGCAGCCACTATCAGCCACTAGCAGCCACTAACTAGATCCGACTCAAACAGTGGGGCTGTGTGGAGTGTTTAGCCTACCACCTACACTATTGCCTGACCCGTTAGGGCTATGATGTAGAGTTGGCATGACAAAACATGCACTAATTATAAGCTGAGAACAGCTCAAGATAGGGGACACACACTACTGTGCCCCTGCAGGCTGCTGCTGCTGCTGCTGCTGGGCCTTGGGTGGCTTGTCTCGCACCCGCTTGTAGCCCAGGCCAGGGTACTCCTTGCCCTTGGCTGGCAGCGCTCCCTGCTCTGGCCAGAAGCACAGCTCCAGTGGGCGCCACCTGCTCTCCCCAATGCGCTGCATGTTCAATGCTGCGTTGCAGTCCCTGTCTACCCACCTGCCTGGCTGTGGTGCTGGCTTGGCTTTGGCTTTGGCAGCCTTGCCTTTGCCCTTGGTGGGCTCAGCTGCCTCTGGCTCAGCCTTAGTGCGCTTGGTGCGCTTGGCTGGCAGGGGAGTGCTGGGCCCTGGCTCTGAGGCTGCTGCTGGCTGTGTGGCTGCCTGGCTGCTGCATGGGGCCTGTGGGGGCTTGCGGGGGGGCACTACTGGGCACCACATCATGCCCCGCACTGGCTGGTCACGCTGCTGGCTCCAGGCTGGGCGCAGCAAGCGCTTTTCCACCTGCCCTGCTGGGGGCTTCCAGCCTGCAGGCCTGGTGGCACTGAGTTTGTCCAGCTCCTCCTCACAGGGCTGCTTGCCATTCACTGCTGAGCTGACCCGGCTGGTGCGGTGCTCATCCACTAGCACCACCCTGCCCCGCCGCTGGTCTGTGCCCCTGGGCCTGCACACCACCTTGCGGCAGGCACGCAACACCGCATCAGCACCCCACCCACCCCCAGTGCCAATGGTAGCTGCACCAAAGAAGACCACCAGCTGCTTGGCATGCCCATGACGCTCCATGGACAACTGCGCCATGCCCTCCTCCAACTGCAGCAATGCACACAAGGCAAACACATGGTGGCTGACATGGTGGCGCCAGGTTAGGCATGGTACAGTCAAAACCTTTTCATGTCTTGCTCATGCTTCCTACCAATCAACCACCTCCCAGTGCCTTACCCTCCCTCCCTCCCACCCACCTTTCCACCCACCCTCACCTTCTTGAAGAACTGCTCCAGCGCCCGGTCCTGGGCTCCGTACAGCCTCAGCCGCTGCCGTGACCACTTGGGGTCCAGGTACACCTCCCACACCGCGTCCCAGGTGGCCAGGGTGACGGTGATGTGCTTCAGGTTGGCCTCCAGGGAGGTGCCAGCTGGGCTTGCTGCTGCCATGTGCTGGAGGTGGGGCTTGATCGGTGCTAGCCACCGCTCAGTGTCACGGCGGGCATTGTTCAGGCCACTGCCATGCTTCACCTCGCCCTTGGTCAGCTTCCACCGGCGCAGCTGGTCTGCCTGCAGCTGGCCTGTTGCTGGATCCCACACCCCAGAGGCTGCGCTGACTGCCTGGGTGACGCCGGGGTCGATGCCCACCCCAATCTGTGTGTTTGGGTCAAACACAAACTCACGCATCTCAGCTATGCCCCTGCCTATGTGGGGGAGCCCCACTGCATGGGCCGCTGCTGCTGCAGCACTTGGGCGGCTGCTGGTGCTGCTGCTGCTGCTGGCAGCTGGAGGTGGGGCTGGAGGAGGGGGAAGGGGCCGCGTGTAGTGCACGCACACGCTGACACCGTCAGTGTCCACCAGTGTTACCAAATACGGTCCAAGACGGCCCGTTTTTGCCGTATAATCGTTTTTTCGAAAATGGCATTGTATTTTTCCGTTTATACAGACCGTCTATACGGTGGTCCGCGGCCTTTGGCGGCACAAAGCGATGCCTCTACCCAAGGAGCTAAATAACGCTGTACATGATTCTTATTACCAACTTCAGCGAGATAGCGGGTCCCCGAGATTCCAGTGCCGAAACTGCAACTTGGAGTTCGCCGCATCTATTGTCACACGCCTATGCCAGCACATTACGGCAGCGGAAGAGATGTCGCGACATGCCTGATGCCCGACAGCGAACTGGAGTCACAGCTTCTGGCAAGGGAGGCAGAACGCAAGCGAACTACAAGCCCAAAAGACAGCCATCGGCAAAAGCAACGCGGGGCCGCAGAAGTGCATGTTGAAGAGCTGGACGACTTGGTATGTTACTGCCACATCTGTCGTTGTAGACCAGTCGCAGTTGCAAGATGCTAGTAAGAAGGAAGCATGCTGCAAGTCGCAAGTTGCAGGAGCAGGTGTGCATAAGTAGCAGGCAGCAGGCAGCATTAAGCCCGCAGCCTGGAGCGGGCAGCTTGAAGCGTGCGCTTGTAGTTACTACCAACAAGCGCATAGTAGGTAGGACCCCACGCCGCAGCCCTCTCCCTACCCTACCCATGGCGTAGCAGCCTGGAGCTGGCAACATGGAGCGGGCAACTTCGAGTGGGATCCATTAGTAGCAGCCAACCCAGCCTACTCTAGCCATGCCATGCCCACACACCACTTTAGGTATTATCTATAGGTTGGTCAGGCTAGAATGATCCGATCTTGCCACCGCCGTCATGTTGTGATCGTACTGTTGGTATGGAAAACAGTTCATGACTCACTAGGGATCGAACATGCGATCTCTCGGCCATACGGCCAAGACGATTGTACGGTACAGTATATACGAAAAAACGGTGTACGATGGAAGACGGCCCAGCCGTATTTGGTAACACTGGTGTCCACCAACCTCTCGAAAGCAAACCCCTGGTTGCGAAGCTTGTTGGTGTCAAACCACCTGGCCCAGTGATGGCTCAGTGCTGGCTCTGAGGTGAATGCTGCCCGGGGTTCCTTGGTCAGGCCCAGCTGCTTGCACACCCCATGCAGCACCCTGCTGTCCACCGTGTCGAAATGCACCCCCACCCTGGCCATGGGGGTGAGGGTGAAGGGGGGTGGGCAGGTCAGGACCCGGGGACCAACCCCACGCCTCTTGCCGCGCTTTGGCTGCCCTGGTGCGGGTAGGGTGTGGGGCTGCTGCCACCGCTCTAGCCACCGGCACACATGCACTGCATGGCGCATGCGGCAGGGCAGGGGCAGGGTGTCCTGCAGGGAGCCCTCCTTCTTCATGCCCAGTAGGCGGCGGTGCGTCTTGGCCTCCTCTACCAGGTCAGCCACATGCCCCTTGTCCAGTGTTGCGGCCTTCAGCTCTGAGCTCTGGGCGTTGATGCCATACCCGCACGCCATCCTGATGAACAGCTGCGCCTCCTCCCCGCTCCAGCCTAGCTGGGCCCTGGCAGCCTTGGCGTACAGCTTGACAAAGCGCTCTGCAGTCCAGGTCAGGTCAGGTCAGGTCAGGTATCAGGTCAGGTATAAGGTCAGGTCAGGTCAGGTACAAGGTCAGGTACAAGGTCAGGTACAAGGTCAGGTATCAGGTCTATGTCAAGGTCCAGGTCCAGAGTCTATTCACCACCACCACTTGCCTGGGTTGGAGTAGTGCTGCTGCATGGCCACCGCCAGCTGCATGGAGTGTGCGTCGATGGTGTTGGCGTCACCCTTGAAGTTGATGCTGCCCAGCTCATGCAGCTTGGCCACCAGCGCCTGGTTGCTGGGGTCCTCAAAGGCTGGCATGAGCATGGGGTGGCGGTTGCGCACATGGCGCCGCTGCAGCTGGTTGTAGCATGTCTTGAAGTTTGGGTTGGCGAAGAACATGCAGAAGTCTTTCAGCTGCCTGAGCATCAGGGGGTCCTCGCAATCAAGGGGCAAGGGAGGGCCAGTGGGTGCTGCGGGTGCAAGGGCTGCCAGGCGGGCGCTGCAGCGCCTTTGGGGGGGCTGCGTGACTGGCTCGGGTTCTGACTCTGACTCCGAGTCAGACTGTGGCTCTGGCTCAGAGTCACAGTCTGACTCGGAGTCAGAGTCTGTGTCACACTCCATGCTGAGGGGCTTCAGGGGCGCTGAGATACCCCGGGGAGGGGTAGCCAACCAGGCATGTCAAGAAAATCCGTAGCACAAACAGCGACGCTATCACGCGGAGCTGGGAGTGGGTTTCAGCCCGCAGCCGGAGGTGCTCCCGCAGCTTGCGCCGCGTCTTCTTGCAGCCGCGCAGCACTGCGCCCTCGGGGACCTTGATGACCTGCATAACCAAACAAAGTTGCCGTTTTGACAGGCCAAGACACAAGGCAGGGTCAACACACACAGTGCGGGGACACATAAGGCGGGGACACACGGACCTGACGCCTGCTCGTTGCCCAGCCATCCCGTCGCTCCTGGCGTTGCTTGCCTTGGGCGGAACGAGACACTGCAATGGAACCAACAGGAGCGACGGGTTATCTCACAGCGCGTAACTCACGTCTAGGGCGCACGTCACGGCTGGGGACACGAACCTTTCTGTTTCTTGTTGCTACCCTTCCGCTTCTTCTTAGCCATCACGCGATGCGCAGTGCGACGGGCGGGGGCATTTTCTAGCAATTTGGGGTTTTCCGTGAAAAATACATGCTGTGTAAGATGCTATTGTGGGCTACTGGGGGGTGGTGAGCACCAGCCCGGGGCTGTAGCCTAGACCAACAGCCTGGGCGGCGCCTCAGCAATCCCGGGATTGTTTCTGGAGTGGCTCCACTCCATACAGACAAAACATCACCCCTAGTGAGGGGACCTGCTTCTGCCTTTGCGGGCTGATGAGGGAGGTGAATTGTTGCAACATGGGGCGGTGTGGGGCCAGCTGATACATGCCTTGTGAGCTGTGCAAGTAGTTGGTCACCTGCACTGGCCAGACCCACAGCGGCCAGGTGACCACAGCAGCATGGGAGAAGGGCGCCATGCATACATGCGACACATGGTCCTTGCTGCATGGCACTTCCTTCACTCTGCACCTGCTCAAGTCAGTGGCCCAGGTCATCATGCCTCCATCCCCACCCCACCCCACCCCACCCCACCCCACCCCACCCCACCCCACCCCACCCCACCCCACCCCACCCCACCCCACCCCACCCCACCCCACCCCACCCCACCCCACCCCACCCCACCCCACCCCACCCCACCCCACCCCACCCCACCCCACCCCACCCCACCCCACCCCACCCCACCCCACCCCACCCCACCCCACCCCACCCCACCCCACCCCACCCCACCCCACCCCACCCCACCCCACCCCACCCCACCCCACCCCACCCCACCCCACCCCACCCCACCCCACCCCACCCCACCCCACCCCACCCCACCCCACCCCACCCCACCCCACCCCACCCCACCCCACCCCACCCCACCCCACCCCACCCCACCCCACCCCACCCCACCCCACCCCACCCCACCCCACCCCACCCCACCCCACCCCACCCCACCCCACCCCACCCCACCCCACCCCACCCCACCCCACCCCACCCCACCCCACCCCACCCCACCCCACCCCACCCCACCCCACCCCACCCCACCCCACCCCACCCCACCCCACCCCACCCCACCCCACCCCACACCACACCACACCACACCACACCACACCACACCACACCACACCACACCACACCACACCACACCACACCACACCACACCACACCACACCACACCACACCACACCACACCACACCACACCACACCACACCACACCACACCACACCACACCACACCACACCACACCACACCACACCACACCACACCACACCACACCACACCACACCACACCACACCACACCACACCACACCACACCACACCACACCACACCACACCACACCACACCACACCACACCACACCACACCACACCACACCACACCACACCACACCACACCACACCACACCACACCACACCACACCACACCACACCACACCACACCACACCACACCACACCACACCACACCACACCACACCACACCACACCACACCACACCACACCACACCACACCACACCACACCACACCACACCACACCACACCACACCACACCACACCACACCACACCACACCACACCACACCACACCACACCACACCACACCACACCACACCACACCACACCACACCACACCACACCACACCACACCACACCACACCACACCACACCACACCACACCACACCACACCACACCACACCACACCACACCACACCACACCACACCACACCACACCACACCACACCACACCACACCACACCACAGTCTGCACAGGCCATGATGACCAACTACAGGCCATGAAGACCAACTACAGTCTGCACAGGCCATGATGAAATGCACCATGGCAGGTTGACTGACACTGATAACCGGTAGCGCTGGCAAGCGGAGCCAGCAAGCGGAGCCAGCAAGCAGCTGTATCCAAGGTCAGGTGACACGGCCCCCGGTGGCCCCAAACATGTATGCGCGTAAGCTCACTCGGGCAACACCAAGGCACGTGGGGTGTGGGCTGCTACATGCCCGATCAAAACTGGCGTGCGCCGACAGAGCAGAGCAGCGGAAGCACTTCTACACTAACGGATGTATGAAACACGGCTTGACGAAAAGATGCTGAGCAATATTCTCTTTGCATAGCTCGCTCGTTCGCTGCCCTGAGCCGCGTCAAGTGCGCTAGGCCAAGAGATGGATTCGACAAAAGAGCCTTTGCTCAATGACGTTGCCGACGCTGAAGCGTTGAAGGAGCCTTTGCTTCCCAAGAGCCAGCAACAGCGCAGCAGCGCGAAGGCACATGGTCCCGTGTATGGCTTGGTCGTGTCATCGGGCGCGTCCTTCTTCGTGACGCTCATGGGCGCTCTGGCAAAGATTTTATGTAAGTGGGGCAGCGCGCGGCAGCGATGCGAAAACTTGCTCACCTGGCCGGCTCACGTGCGCAGCTTCAGCCCACATTCCTGTATTCGAAATCGTGCTGGCAAGGAGCCTGTTCATGGTGGTGTGCTGCACCTTGAACTTCCTCAGAGACCGCAGCGTGAACCCCCTGGGCAACAGGTGAACAAATGGTGTATTCTAGGGGTCCACCTTTTTCGAGGCTGGTGGATGCAGGACCAGCTGTGTGCCTTGAGCTGCAGGCGCAAGCTACTGGTTTTTCGAGGCTTCATGGGTTTTGGCAGTGTGACCTCCATCTACGCAGCTGTGGCCTTCTTGCCCTTGGGGGATTCCACCGCACTGTCCTTCCTGGCTCCCTTGGTAGTGGCCCTCACCTCCCCCCTGCTGCTGCATGAGAACCCCAGCAGGTACAGGCCACCTCACCTTGGCTATTAGACCTCACTATGGCAATGGTCGCAAGAGGGTTAAATTTGAAATCCTTCTGACATGCTGCCTGCATAACGCTAGAAGGAGGTTAGAACTAACCTTCCATGGCTGCAGGGTGGCGCTCCTCTCTGTCCCTGCCTGCCTTGCGGGTGTGCTCATGGTGGCGCAGCCCTCCTTCATCTTCCATGGCACACCACTCCCTCTTGTTGGCGTGCTCATCGGCCTGACCCAGCCAATCTTCAGTGCGGGTGCTAAGATGTGTGTGCGGGCGCTGAGGTCTAGTGAGGTGCGGCCCCACCAGCTGAGGCCGTGAAGGGGTAGGAGGGCGCAGGGTTAAGGGGCAGGAGGCCTGCAGCCCCTGAGCCCAGGCTGGGCTGTCACTGCCACCAGCTCAGCCACCAGCACAGGAGTGCGTCACCCCTGGCCAGCAGGTAGCCTTGAGCAGCACAGTGAGCACCGGAGGCCCACACGTAGGGAGGACCTTTCCAGGATGGGTTCAGGGTGGGGAGCGGAGAGTGGGCAGCACCAGAGTTGCATCAGTGGGAAGGAAGATACACCTGCGCCTTGGCCCTCAACCTAGAGCCTCCATTGCCTGCTGCCGCTGTTGCTGCTGCTGGGCCTTGAGTGGCTTGCCTCGTTCCCGCTTGTAGCCCAGGCCAGGGTGCCCCTTGCCCTTGGCTGGCAGCTTCCCCTGCTCTGGCCTGTAGCACACTCAAGTGGGCGCCACTTGGCCTCCCCAATGCGCTGCATGTTTAATGCTGCATTGCAGTCTCTGTCTACCAACCTGCCTGGCTGCGGTGCTGGCTTGGCATTTGCAGCCTTGCCCTTGCCCTTGGTGGGCTGGGTGGGCTCAGCTGCCTGCTCAGCCTTGATGCGCTTGCTATGCTTGGCTAGCAGGGGAGTGCTGGGCCCAGGCTCCAAGGCTGCTGCTGGCTGTGAGGCTGCCTGGCTGCTGCATGGGGCCCGTGGGGGCTTGCGTGGGGCTACTACCGGGTACCACATCATGCCACTTCCACCTGACCTGCTGGGGGCTTTCTGTTTGCAGGCCTGGTGGCTTTGTGTTGGTTTAGCTGACCCGCATCTGGTTGCTGGCCATTCACTGCCGAGCTGACCCGGCTGGTGCGGTGCTCATGCACAAGCACCACCCTGCCCCGCCGCTGGTCTGTGCCCCTGGGCCTGCACACCACTATGCAGCAGGCACGCACCACCGCATCCGCACCCCAGCCACCCTGGGTGCCAATAGTGGCTGCTGCACCATCAGCTGCTTGGCACGCCCATGGCGCTTCATGGCCACCTCAGCCATCTTCTCTTCCAAGTGCAGCCATGCACACAATCCATCCCTTTGCTCCTCTTGTTGTTTGCCTGATGGCGTGCAAGGACCTGCGCTGGCAAGAACAACAGTGATGTGAGCTCACACAGCGCGAGGCTCCTTGCTCTTGGGAGCATTTTGTGGGACGCGGCTTTGCTTGACGGTACTCTTTCGCTTCTTTCGAGTCATTGCGCCTCTAGGCTCATAGCAGCTACCAGCTCATACCTGCTCAGACCAGTGCATCACTCCGCCACGTCACTCTCGCATCTCCAGGAGGCAGGCATCAGAGGTATACATAGGTACATATACATGTGCACATATACTCGTAGGGGCTGGGCTCAGGGCAGGGTCTCATACAGGGGGGCCCAGTGAGCACAAGGAGTCAGCCAGTCCAGCAGCTGCGGTGCCGTGCAGCAGTAGAGACAGCATATGCTTGCAGCACGTCAGCACTAGCAGATGCGCATCGCAGATGCTTCCAGCGCGCCTTTTGCCCTGTGTCTTTGCCTGCCTGCTTGCCTGACTGCCCTCTTGCCTGCCCACCTGACTGCCTGCTTGCTCACCTACCCCAGCTCTCCAACCTACCTTTGCCTGCTCATATACCCCTGCCCGCCCGCCCGCCCGCCTGCCTGCCTGCCCACCTGCCCGCTTGCTCACCTGCCTGCCTCTTAGGTTGACACCGTGATTATCTTCTACATGGCCGCCATCAGCTCCCTGTGCTCCCTGTTCCTGTGCCTCGTCATACCTAGCCAGCACTTCAGAGCCCCCACTAGCGCTCTGCACTGGGCCATCCTGGTGGTGGGAGTAGGTGAGGATCGCACACAACAGGACTGGCTGTGATTGATGTCCTGGCCATTGTGCCTGCCACACAAACACCTCATGTTGACAGCTTGTGCTGTCACTCGGACGCCATGCTTGCACTCACAGCAAGGACCAGGCAACTGACATGCATACCAGCTTCCAGCAACCTGTCAGCAATGCAAGCTGTTCACACATGAGCTGCATGTTGCCCTGGTGACAAGGCCCATGCTCATCATTGCCTTGGGTACCAGAGATGCAATCACGCGGCGATGATGCGGTCCTTTTTTTGTTGTGTGGCCCTTTTATCTGCACCTGCGCCCATCTGTGTCTATGCACACAGCACTTTTGACACAACGTGCCAATGCCACACGCCTGCGATGGCCATGCCATGATGATAAAGAAGAGCCAACTACAATGCAATTTGCAGGTGCATCAGGCCTGGGCAATCAAACATGCATGACGGTGGGTATGCGCTATGCACCCGGCGCCTTTGCCGCCATCTCCACCTCCTACCTTGCCATGGTGAGAGGCCATGGTGTTGTCAAGGTTCTTTCCAGGGAGCTGGCACACTCAGGCCCTCTGGCTTTGGCCAGCCACTGCCAATGAATGCACACCAACACCAGGCTTTGCAGCAGTTGTGTGTCGTCTGGCGGTTGAACGTCACACATTGGCACACACATTGGCATCGCCAATGAATGCACACTGATGCCAGGCCTGGTGCCATGTGTCCGCTGAGCATCATGCTTGGCTGCACCATGTATGGACTAGGCCCTGCTGCTGTATGGGAGCATTTCCCTGTAAAGCCTCAACTGACACACTGCCCTCACACAATCAGCCCTGCCCCTGCAAGCGCTGTGTAGCATGCTCTTCTCTCCTGCCAAAGCCTGCCTTGGATTCCCGTCTGCTGGACTGCCTGCCTTTTGCCAGTAGCCTGTCTTCCAGCTTACCTGCCCCACTGCCTGTGCATTAGTCCGCCCATCTCCCACACCAGCCACGCACATGCCTTGCTGCTGACCTTCCTAGTCACCCTGGAGGTCCTGTGTGCCGGGCAGTGGCTCATGAAGGTGATAGGCATGTGATGATTGTTGAGTGATCCAGGCCTCATGCCTATGCCTTCGCTAGGTGTGGGCGGTGCTGCTAGGCGCCCTGTTCTTCAACGAGCGGCCCAGCGTGTTGGAGCTGTGTGGCTCAGGCCTCATCATCGTAGTCACCCTGGTGCGTGCACCTGCCTAGGCCCAGCATGCCTGCATCAGCACAGCATGCATCTCAAAGTGTGCTGGCTGTCGCCACCTGACTGGACCTGACCTCATGGGTCACCATGGTTACACCTGCCCAAGCCTGTGAACCTCCTGCCGCAGCCTTCCATGCACCGGCCATGTGCACTCACAATCAATGTTACTAGGAGCGCAGCAGTGCTGGTTCAGGGTGCCTCAGGATGTGCTGCCAAGTCGCATGGCTGCCACCATCACCACTTGGCAAATGTCGTGTTGCAGTGTGACCAAACGGTCCCAGCCATTCCTGCAGTTCTGGCTAATGGATCTGTGCAGGCTCTTTCTTATTGGGAAGCCAGGAGCACAGAGCACAGTCGCAAGCAAGCCGCAGTCACCGCCAAGCTGGTTGCGGAACGGCCAGCAGAGGACTGCGTCCAAGTGGTGGTTCCACCCGGCACCCCTCCAGGCAACGATCTCACTTACAGCAGCCCTGTGCTGGGCGACACCAGCGGCGCCAGCACAGATGACTCACAGTCATACCAGGCAGGCAGTGAAGGCGTAGCTGAGAGTGTTCAATCAGGCCGCGCGTCTCCTCACCGTGCAATCTTGTCCAATCAGCCCGAGTCAAGTGCCTTGCTTAAGTAGGCTGCCGCCCGCTGGGTCCAACCCAGCCCAGCCTAGGTTCCAGTCCAAGTATGCATGGCAGATTTGCACACATTGCTCTACTGCCCTGGTGATCGCATGCTAGTCCCACTGTCTAGTCTCCTGCAAGCCAAACTTGAACCACAAGGTCACCCTGCACCCTGCACTGCTGCATCACCCAATGGTGCCAGCTGTGTTGCGAGCAGGGCATGGTCTGTCCACAAGTCCCATGGTCTGTACACGAGTTCATTCTTTTCCATGCACTGCAGTGAGAGGTCCTGTTGAGATGAAACTGTTGTGATGGCCCTGCAGGGGAAGTTATCATGACCTAGAGAGGTATGCTAGGCACCATGCACGTCATGCACTGCCTGCCTGGCATGCTTGCTGCTGGTGTTGCTCTGCTTGGCAGTGTGCTTTGAGCTTATGAGTGTACACGAGAGGTGTCTGCACCTGCTCCGCCCCTGCCCCCTCTCTTTGCCCAGCCTGTCCCAGTGCATGCCCCTGTGCTACCACCCCAAGCTCCCCCATAGGGATGCTGCAGGACCAGGACACCACCTCCTGCCTCCCTGTCCAACACACTGTGGAGCCCCTGCAGCAGCCCTTGGAACTGTGCAGCTGGGATGGCCGCAAAGCTTTGCCCTTCTAGGAGTAGACCTGCAAGCAGGGTTGCCAGCAGGGCACCGGGTAGCATGGGCGAGACGGGAGGTTGATGGCTGGGCGTGCAACCTGGCGTTGGGGTGGGAGCTGGTAGCCTGGACACAGGCCCTGTAAATGTAGGAAGGTGCTACATGTATGGTCATGCAACTGCCATGGGGGGTGCATGTATAAGCCATGGTGACTGCCACATTGCCATGGCCAACAATTGTTTCATGCGTTTGAAAATCGTATTGAGCTGAGTGAGTGAACCGGCCGTAGGGCAGCGAGAGTGGGAACCGGACGTGTTAGGGTGAATGCCATGCATGGGCATGGAGATTATTGGAATTAGAAGTATGAACCGGTTTGTATTGGCAAGCATGGTGTTGTGGTGTAATGATTAGGTTTGTATGTATGCCCTTAAGAATGAGGGGACGACTCTGGACTGGAAGCTGGTGCATCGACAGGGAATCTGATTCCCTAGCCACTCGCATCCACGGGGTTACCCAGCCCACCTGAACTCCTTCCTTGGAGGCATGCTGGTCGGAAAACAGCTCCCATGATGGACCTCGGCACCAGGAGCGACCATTACAAAGGAGTCTATCCCGTAGTGCCTGCCGTGATCGCCATATCAGATTCAAATTTGCATAGGGCAAGCGAGAAGCCTTGATTACAGTTCTGAAACAACAAGCCTCAGCAACTTTCCCAGTGGTATGACAGAATGGCAGCTCATACTGATAACCTTCGCACTCATGGACAAACAACTATATGCTTCAGGCTAGTGCTACATGGGTTATGATAAATGCAGCGATTAACATGACATACAACGAGGGGGGTATAACAGATGCTCTGCATGGCAACGTGTCAAATTGAGAGCATGCTAGACGCATCAACAAAGGCCTGTCATCATTATCAAGTCTAATGCAAGTGCTAACTCAGCTTGTTGCCCAGGCCAGCCTTGCACCCAGCTCCTCGCATCACAAAACCGTCTCATCAAGCCAGGCTGGGTGGCGAGGGTGGCGAGGGTGAATACAACGATGCCAGATGCCAATACCAGATGCCATGATAGTTGCTTTCAATCATACCAGATGCCATGTACCTCTTCAGGAGACCGAACCTTGCCTGACCACAAGGATTTACTACTCTTGGCTCCACATGCACCAAGTCTACTTGCCCACACTGGCCCCAGCGCTGCCCACTCCTGCATTCCCCGGGCCGCCGCTGCCTGCGCCAACACCTGTGCCCCCCGCCAGACCCCCTGAGGTGGTGCCTGCCAGGCCACTGGTGAGGTTGGGGCCAGCCGCACCTGCTGCACCTGCTGGGGAGCTGCCCCTGGCCGCAGTGCCTGTGGCGCCAGTGCCAGGGCTGCCAGAGCCGGAGACGGTTGTGGCTGTGGGAAGAGCCTGAGACGGCCGTCCTGGGACAGCGGATGTAGCGGCACCGGGGGTGGTGGTGGTGGTGGTGGTGGTGCCGCCAGCAGCCCCTGAGCCTGTGGCTCCCGCACTGCCTGTGCCTGATGTGGTGCCTGTGCCTGATGCGGTGCCACCACCAGCAGCTGAGCCAGCGCTGGGAGTTCTGGTAGCGTTAGCAGCTGTGGCTGGGGCTTTGGGAGAAGGGGTAGGAGGTGCGGGAGCTGGGATGGGCGGCAGCGGAGGTTGGGAAATGAGGAAGTCTGGTCGCGCCGCGGCCAGCAATGCAGCGAAGCCAAAAGCGCCCACCTGGTGCAACTCGCGTCCTGCACAGCGCGACAGGAAGCAGCAGGCAACTCTAAGGGGCGGGGCAACAACAGGCAAGACGACCATCTAGTCGCTTGCGGTCCTAGGTGACGAACGGAGGCAGCAGCTTGCGGGCCTAGGTGACGAACGGAGGCAGCAGCACTGATCCGCATCAATACAGCATAAACGAGGAGCATTTTGATGGCCCTCGCGACGTGACGCTCATCTGCCGTCGCCAGGCACACTGACCTTGCGAGAGCAGTGGCGCAGCGAGGAACAGCGCCGCGCAGACGACGGCAAATCCCGGTGATATACGGCTCGACGTCATCGCGTGTATAGGTTGCGATGCAGCAGGCGTTCGCAGATGTGGTAATAGCGGTGTTGTCAAGCCAGCAGCCCAGCTTAAGGCTCACTCACCTCACTGTCCCTAGGCCCGGCCACACCATTCGTAAACTTAGGCAAGGAGGTGATGTCCGCTGGCAGCATGCCAGCAGCGCGAATCAGGCCAAAAATGGCCTTGGTGTCCAGCTTGATGTGGTGCGCCTTGCAGCTGCAGCCGGGTGTGAGCGCAAATGGGGAGGAGGGGCGGTAGGGCCTGGTGCTGCGCTGCCTCTCAGCTGCCTGCCAGTACGCCCAGTCCATCTGCCAGCTGACGTGGGCTGCCTTCAGCTGCCTGCTGGTGTCCAGTACATGGCGCACCAGGCTGCCCCGGTTGACCCCCCTCTCCAGCCAGGCTTTGTCCCCCCCCCCCCCCTGACCCAGCCCCAGCAACCTTCGCTGCCTGGCCACCTCATCCCGCATGGCCTCAGTAGGCACCACCCCACCCTCACCCTAATCCTGACCCTGTAGCCAGGTCACCTCCTTCCCCTGCACACTCCGCGCCACCCAGCTGCGCTGACGCTCAGTCTAGGCTGGACTGCCACCCAAGAGCAGCCCAAAGCAGGCGCTGGTGCTCGTTTGAGCCAGCGATGACCCTGGCCCAGCCAAAGCCACCGCTTGCTCAAGCCTGAGGAGAAACAGCTCGGTGAGGCTGTTGGCAAAGCTGGTTTCTAGCTTCTTGCCGACGTCGTCGACGGTGTTGATGTCGTGCTCATAGCGAAGAACGGCGTTGCGGCGGGGGTGGAGACCCGGGTACGCGGCAAACACAGCCTCCACAGCAGCGCTGGGCCGAGACCGCCTTCCGGGAGGAGGCAGACCGCGGCTGAGGTGCAGGTACAGGTACCTCCCGCCCGTCCGCAAGTACAGTGACGCGTGTGAACCAGCCGCGCACCATGAGGCCCAATAGCAAGCTGGCGAGCAACGCCCTCTTGCTGCAGGCCTCCACCCAAAGCACAAGTTGCTCGTAGAGCCGCGCCTCGATCACTTCGGACGCCACGACCGCGCCCTCCTCTAAACCCGCAGCGGACACACCCCTCATCAACGGTGTGCAGTTTGCACTTATTGGAATGCCAGGTGTTATTGTTGTGGTGGCGGGCCCATCGCGCTTCACCCCTGGCCTGCATGTCCTGCTGGCCTGGCTTGGTTCTGGCTGCGCGTCGGCCTCGCGGTCCACTTAACTGTCCAAGGCATCACAGTTACGTATACGCTGTCTGTTTCGCTACATCTCCTTTGCCTTGCTTCACTTAATGCTGCATATGCTAATTTTCCTGTTTATCCCCTGGTTTTCCTGTTTATTTCCTGGTTTTCCTGTTAATTGCCTGAATTTTGATGACATTTGATGACTTTTGATGGCGGCAACCATTAATGCCTAAAGAGCTGCCGCCACAGACCAGCTCACTTACAATCGCCCTTACAATTGCCCTGCCCTCGCCACTATGTCTCCAAGAAGCCATGCCGCATGGTGTCCTTGCCACCCTTAGAGCTGGCCGCAGTCAGACGCACCAGCCATGATGGGGTGCCCAAAGACTCCCCATGACATGGAGGCCCATGAGGCAGGTTGAGAGCCAAGGTGCTGTGCTGCGCCCATCCACTCCATCACTCCATACAAACAAGACACCACCTTCAGTGTGGGGAACTGATCCTGCCTTTGTGGGCAATTGAGGGAGGTGCTGTGCTGCGCAACACGGGGCGGTGTGGGACCAGCTGACAATTGCTCACTTACAACCTTACTTATCTCTTTCTTGCAATCCACACAGCAATGACTTGAGATGGGCATCGCCAATCACGGATAACCTTCAAGGGGAGCAGGACTTGTAGCAGGTATGAGAGAAGGCACCCACCCTGCCTGAACGGGCACGCGGCGTATATGGTCTAGTTACATAGGCCGCACATGTCCAAGTCAGCACCCTGGCAACAATCCTAACGCCCAGGCTTACCCCCACCAGCTCCTCGCATCATGAAACAATTATTCAACATACAACTTCAACTCCTAGAGCCGTCACAAACATGCCACATCCCCCTAGATACACTAGCTCATGGGCCACTTCTCACAATTGTCACCATGCCAACTCCCATTTCTAGGTTGTACTGCAGGCACACAACATGCCCCAAGCATACAACGCTGGCACTGGGTGATGCGAATGACAAGCATCTCCGGAGAAAGTCAACACATACATGCAGCTTCACGAATAGCCATGAGATGATAGTGCAATACTCATGCTCATGCTGGGCTGCATCAGGGTGCTGATGATTTCAAAGCGGTCGAAGCTGTCAGCGCTCTTGCTGTGTGCAGCGGTGTCTGTGGTCATATGTGCTCCTGAGCAGGTCATGACCAAATGCTGGTGGCTGTGGCAACCATGTCAAGGCTAGTAGCAAGCTCCACATGCACCAAAGTGAGTCACTTTGTTTACTTGCCCACACTTGCCCCAGCGCTGCCCACTCCTGCATTGCCCGGGCCGCCACTGCCGGCGCCAATGCCCGTGCCCCCCGCCAGGCCCCCTGAGGTGGTGCCCGCCAGGCCGCTAGTGAGGTTGGGGCCGGGTGTTGCCCCAATGGATGGAGACCTGCCTGCGACTCCACCGCTTACGCTGCCAGGGTTGGAGATGCTTGTCGCGGTAGGAAGGGACCTTGCAGGTGCTCCTGGAATAGCAGTGGTGCCCGTGCCGGCAGCGCCAGTTGTGGTGCTGCCGGTGGTGGTTCTTGGGCCGGCTGCCCCTGTGCCCGATGGGGCAGCGCTGGGAGCGGGGGTGCTAGGTGGCAGAGGATCTTGTGATACAAGGAAATCAGGTCGCGCTGCAGCAAGAGCGCTGACGAGGCCCAGCTGGCTCAGTTTGCGTCCTGCAAAGTGCAGCAGGGAGCATCAAGCAGGTTTGAGGGGAGGGGTGTGGGGAGTTCGCCCTGTACCCGAAGTCACATGCAGGTTGAGCTAGCGCGCGGAGGCACAGCAGGGCAGCAGAGCATCAGGGCAGCAGCGTATAGCCATCGCCGGTGACGGAGACCCGCAGTGGGCACAGTGCAAGCGCGGTTCTGCACACTGACCTTGGGAGAGCATCGGTGTGGCAAGGAGCAACGTTACGCAAAGGACGGCGAAGCCCGGTGCGAGGGTTCGGCTTGATGGCATTTGTCAAAGTGGCGAGCTGTCGTGTCTAAGGGTTGCCGTTGGTCCTCGTTGTGCGAGCTGGTGTGCTTCGCTGTCGCTTTGAGCGGTGTTTGAGCTGTGTGAACTTCGTGAGCTCTGTGTGACAGCCCCTGTGTGACAGCCCCACTACGTCATGTCCAGCTCATAACAATGTGTTGAAAAGCCTTGTTGGGTTCTCGACGTGAGCGCGACGAAGCCCCGCACGTGGGCTAACAACCTACTTGACTACTAGGCCCCATGGGTGGCTGCGGGCCCGCCCATCAATGCCAGACAGTGCATCACCCACACCCTGAGTGGGGTTGCAGCATACCTAGCAACGAGGTTAGTGTTCCTATCAATAGCTCCAGTAGCAGCAGGGGCTTAAGTCCCTCGTACAACTCCTGGGACAGCTTCAGCGTCTTCCTGACTGCACTTGCGTGGACCAGGCGTCAATGATGTGCTGAGGAATGTGGCAGCAACAGATCAAGCTGTCACGCTCACGCTCAATCACGAGGTATGTGCAGTGCAAAAGTGTTCCCAGGCCGGCGATTGTCAGCACACTGGCGACGCTGGGCAGCCGCATGTCTTAGGAACAGCCGTGCTGATGTTTAGGCATGTGCTCCGCAACGCAAAGATTCATCACGCCCATGTACTGACTGCGCCCATGCCTGTTAGTCTCAGCTTCCACAATTGTGTGGCACTCGCTCGCCTCTAGCTCTCTACAACTGCTTATTGATACCGCTCACGGAGGCCACCCATGCCCCTTGACTGCGAAGACCCAGTCATGCTGCAGCAGCTCAAGGTTTTTTGTGAGTACTTTGCTAACTCCAATTTCCTCACCCCCCTATGACCAGCTGCAGCGGCGGCTTGGGCGCCCAAGGCAGAACCTACACTACAGCATCAAGCCAGCATTTGATGATCCCAGCAACCAGGAGCTACTGGCCAAGCTGCAGCAGCTGGGCAGCGGCAACTTCACCGGTGACCCTCAACACCATCAGCCATCACTCCATGCAGCTGGCGGTCGCCATGCAGCAGCACTACTCCAACCCAGGCAAGTGGTGGTGGTGAATAGACTCTGGACCTGGACCTTGACATAGACCTGACCTGACATATACCTGACGTGACATAGACCTGACATGGCCTGGCCTGACCTGACCTGACCTGACCTGCATGCATGCAGAGCGCTATGCCAAGCTCTACGCCAAGGCAGCTAGGGCCAGGCTAGGATGGAGCGGGGAGGAGGCTCAGCTCTTCACGAAGCTGACGTGTGGGTACAGCCTCAACACTGACAGCCCTGAGCTGCAGGCGCCCCACCTGGACAAGGCGCATGTTAACGACCTGATGGAGGAGGCAGCCAAGCAGCGGAGACTGCTGGCCCTGGAGGAGGGAGACTTTTTGCAGGACACCGTACCCCTGCCCTGCCGCATGCGCCATGCGGTGCATGTATGCAGGTGCCTGGAGGGGTGGCAGCAGCCCCCCACCACACCCGTGCCAGGCAAGCCAAAGCGTGGCGGGCGTAGGGTGGGGCCCCGGGTCCTGACCTGCCCACCCCCTTTCACCCTCACCCCCTTGGCCAGGGCAGGGGTGCACTTCGGCAAGGTGGACAGCAGGGTGTTGCATGGGGTGTGCCAGCAGCTGGGGCTCACAAGGGAGACAGAAAAGGTGTTCTGCGCAGAGCCAGCCCGTAGCAACCATTGGGACAGGTGGTTCAGCACAGGCAAGCTGGCCAACCAAGGCTTTGAGTTCGAGCGGACAGTGGAGACCGATGGTGTCAGTGTGTGTGTGCACTACACCCGCCCCCTCCCCCCTCCTCCTGCCCCACCCTCAGCAGCAGGCCCCTCCATCAGCAACAGCAGCCCCAGGTGCAGCAGCAGTATCGGCCCTTGAGTTGGGACTGCCCCGCATTGGCAAGGGCCTAGCTGAGCAGCGTGAGTTTGTGTTCAACCCAGACACTCAGATTGGGGTGGGAATCGACCCCGGCGTCACCCAGGCAGTCAGCGCAGCCTCTGAGGTGTGGGACCCGATGACAGGCCAGCTGCAGGCAGACCAGCTGCGCCGGTGGAAGCTGATTAAGGGCGAGGTCAAGCATGGCAGTGGCCTGAACAATGCCCGCCGTAACACTGAGCGGTGGCTAGCACCGATCAAGCCCCACCTCCAGCACCTGGCAGCAGCAAGCTCAGCCGGCACCTCCCTGGAGGCCAACCTGAAGCACATCACCGTCACCCTGGCCACCTGGGATGCGGTGTGGGAGGTGTACCTGGACCCCAAGTGGGCAGAGCAGCGGCTGAGGCTGTACGGAGCCCAGGACCGGACACTGGAGCAGTTCTTCAAGAAGGTGAGGGTGGGTGGGAAGGTGGGTGGGAGGGAGGGAGGGTTAAGAGCATGAAAAGGTAGTTGACTGTGCCATGGCTAACCTGGCGCCACCATGTCAGCCACCATGTGTTTGCCTTGTGTGCATGGCTGCAGTTGGAGGAGGGCATGGCCGAGGTTTCCATGGAGCGTCATGGGCATGCCAAGCAGCTGGTGGTCTTCTTTGGTGCAGCTGGCATTGGCACTGGGGGTGGGTGGGGTGCTGATGCGGTGTTGCGTGCCTGCCGCAAGGTGGTGTGCAGGACCAGGGGGACAGACCAGCGGCGGGGCAGGGTGGTGCTAGTGGATGAGCACCGCACTAGCCGAGTCAGCTCAGCAGTGAATGGCCAGCAGCCTTGTGAGAGGCAGCTGAACAAGCGCAGGGCCACCAGGCCTGCAGGCTGGAAGCCCCCAGCAGGGCAGGTGGAACCCCGCCTAGTGCGGCCAGCCTGGAGCCAGCAGCGTGACCAGCCAGTGCGGGGCATGATGTGGTGCCCAGTAGTGGCCCCACGCAAGTCCCCCCAGGCCCCACGCAGCAGCCAGGCAGCCACACAGCCAGCAGCCTCAGAGCCAGGGCCCAGCACTCCCCTGCCAGCCAAGCGCACCAAGCGCACCAAGGCTGAGCCAGAGGCAGCTGAGCCCACAAGGCTGCCAAAGCCAAGCCAGCACCGCAGCCAGGCAGGTGGCTGGACAGGGATTGCAATGCAGCACTGAACATGCAGCGCATTGGGGAGAGCAGGTGGCGGCCGCTGGAGCTGTGCTACTGGCCAGAGCAAGGAGCGCTGCCAGCCAAGGGCAAGGAGTACCCTGGCTTGGGCTACAAGCGGCTGCGAGACAAGCCACCCAAGGCCCAGCAGCAGCAAGCCCCCCCCATTTGAAGCTGTCATCAGCTTACGCTTAGTGCATGTTTTGTCATGCCAACTCTACGCATGCCCTGTCACAGGGGTCAGGTAATGATGTAGGTGGTAGGCGACCGTGACCATGTGTATGCCATGTGTAGGCCATGGTATACACATGCGATGGGAACTCCACACAGGCAAAAACACCGTTTTGTAGTGGTTCACAATTAGTGTGTTCGACTGCAATGAATGCTCAAGGTTGAGAGCCAAGGTGCTGACTGCGCTTGATACCTAACTTAGCCAGTTGCTTGCGAGCACGGTCATGTATGCGCCGCCGGTACTCTGCAGCCCGGTGCAACCTCTGCCTGCCCTTGGGCAGCCGGTCGTTGACAAGCTTGTAGCGCTGCTGGTACTCCCTGCCAAGGAGATAATAGTGCCTCTAGGCCCTTCCAGCTGCACAGCTCCAGGGAGTGTCTCACATTCTCCCAAAGCGCTGGGAATTGAGGCATGGGTTGGTGTCCCGATCCAGCCACCTGCCCCATGAGGGGCCCTGGGCCAGGTACAGCAGAGGGCTGGGCAGGGGGAGGGCCGGCCTAGGTAGGGAAAGTGGATACCAGGGTTGTTGGAGGGGGAGCCTGAGCAAAGATTGCCTGAGCTCCTCACCAGCCAGGCCCCCAGATGGCCCCCAATACTGTGGGGCGGGGCTACAGCAACGGCTGAGGTACAGCCAGCCCTAACCTAAGCCTGGTGACTCCGTGCCCGCAGCAGGGCAGGTGAACCATCGGCTGCTGCACCAAGCCAGAAGTAAGCGGCATGGTGACAAGCAAGTAAGGGACAAGTCCGGCCCGTCAAGGCTCCCATATTGTCTCGACTCGCACATTTGCGTCCAGAGCTGTTGACAAAAGGCCAGAGCTGCGGTCAAGGCTGCCATCGCTCTAGAGGAAGAAGAGGTGAAAGCCAGGCCTTTGGTGGCGTGCCTCAGCCCTGGTGCGGGGCACAGGCATCTCCTGCGTCCATTGGGAGGTGGTACAGCACAGGCAAGCTTGCAGTCGAGGTTTTGAATTTGACAGGATAGTGGAGACATATGATGTCAATGTATGTGTGCACTACAAACGCCCCTCCTCAACCCTACTTTCCCACCCCCAGCAGCAGGCTCCTCCAGCAGCAACAGGCTCCCAAAGGCTATGGCAGGTTCAGCAGCAGGGGCCCCCACATTGGCAAGGCCCTTGCTGAGCAGCGTCAGTTTTGTGTTTCATACAGCCACACGGATTGGGGTGGGTATTTACCCCGGCGCCATCCGGGCAGTCAGTGCAGCCTCAGGGGTATAGGATGAGTTGTCAGGCCAGATGGTAGCAGACCAGCTGGCCCAGTGGAAGCTGACCAAGGGCCGTGTGTGGCAGGCCAGTGGTCTGAGCAATGCTCACCGCAACACACAGCGGTAGCTAGCACCAATCCAGCCCCACCTTCAGCAGCTGGCAGCAGCCAGATCAGTTGGCACCTCCCTGGAGGTCTACCTGAAGCACATCACCGTCACTCTGGCCACCTGGGATGCGGTGTGTGAGGTGTACCTGGACCCCAAGTGGGCACGGCAGCGGCCGAGGCTGTACGGAGCTCAGAAGCAAGCGCTGATGCAGTACCTTCAAAACGTGATGTGGGTGGGTGGGTTGTGTATTCGACTGTAGTGGGTGGGCATGAAGTGAAAGAGTAGTTGACTGTGCCATGCCTAACCTGATGCCACCATGTCAGCCACCATGTGTGCCTTGTATGCACGCCTGCAGCTGGAGGATGAGATGGCTGAGTTGTCTATTAAGCGCTGTGACTGTGTCGAACAGCTGGTGGTCTTCTTTGGCTCAGCTGGTATTGGCACCCGGGTGGGCTGGGGTGCTGATGCGGTGCTGCGAGCCTGCTGCAAGGTGGTGTGCAGGCCCAGGGGCACAGACCAGCGGCGAGGCAGGGTGGTATTACTGAATGAGCACCGCACCAGCCAGGTCAGCTACGTAGTGAGTGGCCAACAGCCCTGTAGGGAGGAGCCCTGTGAGGCCTGCAAGCTGGAGTCCCCCCGCCTTCTGCGTCCAGCGTGGAGCCATCAGCGTGACCAGCCAGTGCTGGGCCTGATGTGGTGCCCGGTAGTGGCCCCACACAGCCAGGCAGCCACACAGGCAGCAGCCTCAGAGCCAGGGCCCAGCACTCCTCCGCCAGCCAAGCGCACCAAGGCTGAGCAGGCAGCTGAGCCTACCCAGCCCACCCAACCCACCAAGGCCGGCTGAGGCTGGGTAGTATGTGTCCCCTGTTAAGCTGCCATCACACTACATCAGTGCAGGTCCGTCATGCCAACTCCAGGCTTTAGCCTTGTAACAGTGTCTAGGTAATGGTGTAGGTCGTAGGCGCCCATGCCATGTGCATGCGCACATAAATGCATACAGACAAGACACCATGCCCAGTGAGGGGACCTGATTCTGCCATTGCGAGGGCAGCTGAGCTCACCCAGCCCACCAAGGCCACAGGCAAAGGCTAGGGCCACAGCCAGGCAGGTGGGTAGACAGGGACTGCAATGCAGCACTGAACATTCAGGTCATTTGGGGAGAGCGGGTGGCGACCGCTGGAGCTGTGCTGGTGGCCAGACCTGCCTGAGCTGCCAGCCAAGTGCAAGAAGTACCCATACCCGGGCTACAAGCAGCTGCAAGACCAGCACCAGCAGCAGCAACAGCAGCCTGCTGGGTCTCAGTAGTGTGTGTTATCTCTACATCAGTGCATGTTTGTCATGCCAGCATCAGGCCTGTCACAGGGTCCAGGCAATGGTGTAGGTGAAAGGTGCATATGCCATTTGCATGGGAATGTAACTCCGCACAGACAAAACACCACCCTTAGTGAGGGGACCTGGTACTGCCCTTGCGGGCGGATGAGGAAGGTGTTGTGATGACCTCCACGATCATATGGTATACTGCTGTCCTCCTCAAGCACGACAGCAAGGGCTGCTTGTTGGGGCCTGTGCAACTTGCCTTTTCTTTCACTTTGTAGGATGTGTACATGATAGAAAAGGAAACAAGAGCCAGATAAACAAAGCTTATTCAACATGGAACGATTTGTTTGACTGTGGGTAATATCACTCAGTCACTCCAATCAAGTTGAAGCATCCTCGGTCGCACCCTTGATGAGTACAAACCCCACACCGGTGGCACTCTTTCCTGGGGCTGATCCCCCTCGACCACTGGACACCTCATTTGCACTGGGTGCTGCATGCTCTCCCCAATCCGCTGGAAGTTCAGGCAGGGGTTGGTGTCCCGGTCCAGCCACCTGCCCCATGAGGGGGCCTGGGGTCGTGGCACTGAGCCAGATGCAGCAGGGGGGGGCTGGTCCTGGGCTGGGGCAGGGGGGCTGGTCCTGGGCAGGGGGGGGGGGGGGGGGGGGGGGGGCGGCACCTCATGGCACCACGAAAGGCCCCGCACATACTTAGTATGCCGCTGGCTCCAGGCTGGGCGCAACAGCCGCTGGATCACCTGGCCTGCTGGGGGTACCCAGTCTTCGGGCCTAGGCCGGTCACGTGGCAGGTGCAACTCACAAGGCTGGGGGGCATGCACAGCCGAGCTGACAAGGCAGGTGCGGGACTCATCCACGATCACCCACCAGAAAGCAAAGGCGAGACCATGACAGCGGTTTGATACCCTTACACATAACCCGTCTTGCACACGACAGCCATCGTCAACATGTCAAATCCGAGGACCATCAAGCAGACAAACACAACTCATTAAACACGAAACAAGTTGTCTGCCTGTGGGTAATCTCACGCAGCTACAGTCGACTTAAAGCGCCATTGGTCGCACCCTTGCACCCTCGCACACAGACCGATTGTGCATACATGCAACGTCACCCGCAGCCCTGGGGCGCAAATGCTTCTCACGCAGGGACCACCAGGCAGCCGTGGGCACCTTACTGGCCACAAAGATCACATGCACATGCATGCAAGGATGAGTAAGCATTGCTCAGAGGTCGTGTTGCTTGCGATGCTGTGTGTGGCGGTGTGCATGTCATGTCCTCCTGAGCTGGTCATGCCCAAATGCTGGTGGCTGTGGCAAGCACGTTAGGACTAGTGGCAAGCGCTCCGCATGCACCAAGTGAGTCACTTTGTTTACTTGCCCACACTTGCCCCAGCGCTGCCCACTCCTGCATTGCCCGGGCCGCCACTGCCGGCGCCAATGCCTGTGCCCCCCGCCAGACCCCCTGCAGTGGTGCCTGCCAAGCCGCTGGTGAGATTAGGGCCAGGCGCCAACCTCGTTACTGGAGTCCTGCCAAACACGCTGCCAGGGTTGGAGATGCTGGAGGTGGAGGGGGCGAGCCGAGTGGTTCTTGGAGCACTGGCAGGAGCGGAGGCGGACAGTGGAGGCTGTGATATCAGGAAGTCAGGGCGCAGCACCGCAAGAGCGTTGACCAGACCCAGCTGGTTCAGCTCACGTGTTCCTGCAGGGCGCAAGAAGCAGCCGCAGGCAAGCTTGATGAGGAGGGCAAGGAAAGTGGAGGACTGGCTGCAGGCTGCATGCCCAATGTACCCTGGCCTGGGCTACAAGCGGGTGCGAGACAAGCCACCCAAGGCCCAGCAGCAGCAGCAGCAGCCTGCAGGGGCACAGTAGTGTGTGTCCCCTATCTTGAGCTGTTCTCAGCTTATAATTAGTGCATGTTTTGTCATGCCAACTCTACATCATAGCCCTAACGGGTCAGGCAATAGTGTAGGTGGTAGGCTAAACACTCCACACAGCCACACTGTTTGAGTCGGGTCTACTTAGTGGCTGCTAGTGGCTGATAGTGGCTGCTAGTAGGTACTTCTGATCCGGCTCAAATGGTGGCCCTAGTGAGGGACAACGAGGCTGCATGCCCAATGTTGCCCAACTTGTTTTCTTTTCTACCACCAGTATCTTCCAACAATGTTTGTGTTGGTGGCCAGGGCTGTTGCACAACACTGTGCTGCAGCGTGGCAGACAGCCCAGCCTAGGTGCAGTGCAACCGGCAACCGGCAGGAGGCTGCAGGCTACACGCAGCAGACGCCACAAAGCGCTTTGTCCGAAGTCGCATGCAGGCTGCGCTGGGGCGCGGAGGCACAGCAGGGCAGCAGAGCAGCAGGGCAGCCCGGTGTCGACATTTCAGCCTTCGCCGGTGAGGGAGCCCCTGGCGCGCACAGTGCGCTCGTTGTGTTGTACACTAACCTTGGCAGAGCGCAGGCGTGGCAAAGAGCAACGCGACGCAAAGGACGGCGAGGCACGGGGCACAGGTTCGGTTCGATGACATTTGTCAAAGGGTCGTGGGAGAGCGCTGTGCGTGTGCTACGTCGTAGTTAGGTTTGTAAGTCTGCTTGCTCCAGTGGGGTTTTAGGCCGTGTAACCCTTGAGAGCTGAGTGACATACCGCGACAGCGACCGCGACAGCCAAAGTGACAGCCGCTGCCGCCGTAGCCGTGCCTCGCCGTCTAGTTCCTGAACGAGATAGGCGGTGAGCACGCACAGACGGTAGATGAAAGCGCCAAAACAGGTGGTGAATCTGGGCTAGCCTTTGCGAAATCAAGGAGCTAGCTATGGCATGTACCACTAGCATTACTTACAACCAGAAGCAGCGGCAGCAGCAGCAGTGGCATCAAGGTGCAGGAGCTGGGGCTGGTTGGGGGGCCAGCGGTGGGGCCAGGCCACTACTTACAACCAGCACCTTGGCTCTCAACCTTGAGCATTCAATGCAGTCGAACACACTAATTGTGAACCACTACAAAACGGTGTTTTTGCCTGTGTGGAGTTCCCATCGCATGTGTATGCCATGGCCTACACATGGCATACACATGGTCACGGTCGCCTACCACCTACATCATTGCCTGACCCCTGTGACAGGGCGATGCATAGAGTTGGCATGACAAAACATGCACTAAATGTAAGCTGATGACAGCTTCAAATGGGGGGGGCTTGCTGCTGCTGGCCCTTGGCTGGCTTGTCTCGCAGCCGCTTGTAGCCCAAGCCAGGGTACTCCTTGCCCTTGGCTGGCAGCTTCCCCTGCTCTGGCCAGTAGCACAGCTCCAGCGGCCGCCACCTGCTCTCCCCAATGCGCTGCATGTTCATGGCCGCATTGCAGTCCCTGTCTACCCACCTGCCTGGCTGTGGTGCTGGCTTGGCTTTGGCAGCCTTGCCTTTGCCCTTTGTGGGCTCAGCTGCCTCTGGCTCAGCCTTGGTGCGCTTGGTGCGCTTGGCTGGCAGGGGAGTGCTGGGCCCAGGCTCTGAGGCTGCTGGCTGTGTGCCTGCCTGGCTGCTGCGTAGGGCCTGGGGGGATTTGCGTGGGGCCACTACTGGGCACCACATCATGCCCCGCACTGGCTGGTCACGCTGCTGGCTCCAGGCTGGCCGCACTAGGCGGGGTTCCACCTGCCCTGCTGGGGGCTTCCAGCCTGCAGGCCTGGTGGCCCTGCGCTTGTTCAGCTGCCTCTCACAAGGCTGCTGGCCATTCACTGCTGAGCTGACTCGGCTAGTGCGGTGCTCATCCACTAGCACCACCCTGCCCCGCCGCTGGTCTGTCCCCCTGGTCCTGCACACCACCTTGCGGCAGGCACGCAACACCGCATCAGCACCCCACCCACCCCCAGTGCCAATGCCAGCTGCACCAAAGAAGACCACCAGCTGCTTGGCATGCCCATGACGCTCCATGGAAACCTCGGCCATGCCCTCCTCCAACTGCAGGTATGCACACAAGGCAAACACATGGTGGCTGACATGGTGGCGCCAGGTTAGGCATGGCACAGTCAACTACCTTTTCATGTCATGCCCATGCTTCCTACCAATCCACCACCTCCCAGCTCTTAACCCTCCCTCCCTCCCACCCACCTTCCCACCCACCCTCACCTTCTTGAAGAACTGCTCCAGTGTCCGGTCCTGGGCTCCGTACAGCCTCAGCCGCTGCTCTGCCCACTTGGGGTCCAGGTACACCTCCCACACCGCATCCCAAGTGGCCAGGGTGACGGTGATGTGCTTCAGGTTGGCCTCCAGGGAGGTGCCGGCTGAGCTTGCTGCTGCCAGGTGCTGGAGGTGGGGCTTGATCGGTGCTAGCCACCGCTCAGTGTTACGGCGGGCATTGTTCAGGCCACTGCCATGCTTGACCTCGCCCTTAGTCAGCTTCCACCGGCGCAGCTGGTCTGCCTGCAGCTGGCCTGTCATCGGGTCCCACACCCCAGAGGCTGCGCTGACTGCCTGGGTGACGCCGGGGTCGATTCCCACCCCAATCTGAATGTCTGGGTTGAACACAAACTCACGCTGCTCAGCTAGGCCCTTGCCAATGCGGGGCAGTCCCAACTCATGGGCCGATACTGCTGCTGCACCTGGGGCTGCCGCTGGGCTGCTGTTGCTGCTGGAGGGGCCTGCTGCTGAGGGTGGGGCAGGAGGAGGGGGAGGGGGCGGGTGTAGTGCACACATACACTGACACCATCGGTCTCCACTGTCCGCTCGAACTCAAAGCCTTGTTTGGCCAGCTTGCCTGTGCTGAACCACCTGTCCCAATGGCTGCTACGGGCTGGCTCTGCGGTGAACACCTTTTCTCTCTCCCTTGTGAGCCCCAGCTGCTGGCACACCCCATGCAACAATCTGCTGTCCACCTTGACGAAGTGCACCCCTGCCCTGGCCAAGGGGGTGAGGGTGAAGGGGGGTGGGCAGGTCAGGACCCGGGGCCCCACCCTACGCCCGCCACGCTTTGGCTTGCCTGGCACGGGTGTGGTGGGGGGCTGCTGCCACCCCTCCAGGCACCTGCATACATGCACCGCATGGCGCATGCGGCAAGGCAGGGGTACGGTGTCCTGCAAAGAGTCTCCCTCCTCCAGGGCCAGCAGTCTCCGCTGCTTGGCTGCCTCCTCCATCAGGTCGTTGACATGCGCCTTGTCCAGGTGGGGCGCCTACAGCTCAGGGCTGTCAGTGTTGAGGCTGTACCCACACGTCAACTTGGTGAAGAGCTGAGCCTCCTCCCCGCTCCATCCTAGCTTGGCCCTGGCGGCCTTGGCGTAGAGCTTGACATAGCGCTCTGCATGCATGCATGCATGCCAGGTCAGGTCAGGTCAGGTCAGGTCAGGTCAGGTCAGGTCAGGTCAGGTCAGGTCAGGTCAGGTCAGGTCAGGTCAGGTCAGGTCAGGTCAGGTCAGGTCAGGTCAGGTCAGGTCAGGTCAGGTCAGGTCAGGTCAGGTCAGGTCAGGTCAGGTCAGGTCAGGTCAGGTCAGGTCAGGTCAGGTCAGGTCAGGTCAGGTCAGGTCAGGTCAGGTCAGGTCAGGTCAGGTCAGGTCAGGTCAGGTCAGGTCAGGTCAGGTCAGGTCAGGTCAGGTCAGGTCAGGTCAGGTCAGGTCAGGTCAGGTCAGGTCAGGTCAGGTCAGGTCAGGTCAGGTCAGGTCAGGTCAGGTCAGGTCAGGTCAGGTCAGGTCAGGTCAGGTCAGGTCAGGTCAGGTCAGGTCAGGTCAGGTCAGGTCAGGTCAGGTCAGGTCAGGTCAGGTCAGGTCAGGTCAGGTCAGGTCAGGTCAGGTCAGGTCAGGTCAGGTCAGGTCAGGTCAGGTCAGGTCAGGTCAGGTCAGGTCAGGTCAGGTCAGGTCAGGTCAGGTCAGGTCAGGTCAGGTCAGGTCAGGTCAGGTCAGGTCAGGTCAGGTCAGGTCAGGTCAGGTCAGGTCAGGTCAGGTCAGGTCAGGTCAGGTCAGGTCAGGTCAGGTCAGGTCAGGTCAGGTCAGGTCAGGTCAGGTCAGGTCAGGTCAGGTCAGGTCAGGTCAGGTCAGGTCAGGTCAGGTCAGGTCAGGTCAGGTCAGGTCAGGTCAGGTCAGGTCAGGTCAGGTCAGGTCAGGTCAGGTCAGGTCAGGTCAGGTCAGGTCAGGTCAGGTCAGGTCAGGTCAGGTCAGGTCAGGTCAGGTCAGGTCAGGTCAGGTCAGGTCAGGTCAGGTCAGGTCAGGTCAGGTCAGGTCAGGTCAGGTCAGGTCAGGTCAGGTCAGGTCAGGTCAGGTCAGGTCAGGTCAGGTCAGGTCAGGTCAGGTCAGGTCAGGTCAGGTCAGGTCAGGTCAGGTCAGGTCAGGTCAGGTCAGGTCAGGTCAGGTCAGGTCAGGTCAGGTCAGGTCAGGTCAGGTCAGGTCAGGTCAGGTCAGGTCAGGTCAGGTCAGGTCAGGTCAGGTCAGGTCAGGTCAGGTCAGGTCAGGTCAGGTCAGGTCAGGTCAGGTCAGGTCAGGTCAGGTCAGGTCAGGTCAGGTCAGGTCAGGTCAGGTCAGGTCAGGTCAGGTCAGGTCAGGTCAGGTCAGGTCAGGTCAGGTCAGGTCAGGTCAGGTCAGGTCAGGTCAGGTCAGGTCAGGTCAGGTCAGGTCAGGTCAGGTCAGGTCAGGTCAGGTCAGGTCAGGTCAGGTCAGGTCAGGTCAGGTCAGGTCAGGTCAGGTCAGGTCAGGTCAGGTCAGGTCAGGTCAGGTCAGGTCAGGTCAGGTCAGGTCAGGTCAGGTCAGGTCAGGTCAGGTCAGGTCAGGTCAGGTCAGGTCAGGTCAGGTCAGGTCAGGTCAGGTCAGGTCAGGTCAGGTCAGGTCAGGTCAGGTCAGGTCAGGTCAGGTCAGGTCAGGTCAGGTCAGGTCAGGTCAGGTCAGGTCAGGTCAGGTCAGGTCAGGTCAGGTCAGGTCAGGTCAGGTCAGGTCAGGTCAGGTCAGGTCAGGTCAGGTCAGGTCAGGTCAGGTCAGGTCAGGTCAGGTCAGGTCAGGTCAGGTCAGGTCAGGTCAGGTCAGGTCAGGTCAGGTCAGGTCAGGTCAGGTCAGGTCAGGTCAGGTCAGGTCAGGTCAGGTCAGGTCAGGTCAGGTCAGGTCAGGTCAGGTCAGGTCAGGTCAGGTCAGGTCAGGTCAGGTCAGGTCAGGTCAGGTCAGGTCAGGTCAGGTCAGGTCAGGTCAGGTCAGGTCAGGTCAGGTCAGGTCAGGTCAGGTCAGGTCAGGTCAGGTCAGGTCAGGTCAGGTCAGGTCAGGTCAGGTCAGGTCAGGTCAGGTCAGGTCAGGTCAGGTCAGGTCAGGTCAGGTCAGGTCAGGTCAGGTCAGGTCAGGTCAGGTCAGGTCAGGTCAGGTCAGGTCAGGTCAGGTCAGGTCAGGTCAGGTCAGGTCAGGTCAGGTCAGGTCAGGTCAGGTCAGGTCAGGTCAGGTCAGGTCAGGTCAGGTCAGGTCAGGTCAGGTCAGGTCAGGTCAGGTCAGGTCAGGTCAGGTCAGGTCAGGTCAGGTCAGGTCAGGTCAGGTCAGGTCAGGTCAGGTCAGGTCAGGTCAGGTCAGGTCAGGTCAGGTCAGGTCAGGTCAGGTCAGGTCAGGTCAGGTCAGGTCAGGTCAGGTCAGGTCAGGTCAGGTCAGGTCAGGTCAGGTCAGGTCAGGTCAGGTCAGGTCAGGTCAGGTCAGGTCAGGTCAGGTCAGGTCAGGTCAGGTCAGGTCAGGTCAGGTCAGGTCAGGTCAGGTCAGGTCAGGTCAGGTCAGGTCAGGTCAGGTCAGGTCAGGTCAGGTCAGGTCAGGTCAGGTCAGGTCAGGTCAGGTCAGGTCAGGTCAGGTCAGGTCAGGTCAGGTCAGGTCAGGTCAGGTCAGGTCAGGTCAGGTCAGGTCAGGTCAGGTCAGGTCAGGTCAGGTCAGGTCAGGTCAGGTCAGGTCAGGTCAGGTCAGGTCAGGTCAGGTCAGGTCAGGTCAGGTCAGGTCAGGTCAGGTCAGGTCAGGTCAGGTCAGGTCAGGTCAGGTCAGGTCAGGTCAGGTCAGGTCAGGTCAGGTCAGGTCAGGTCAGGTCAGGTCAGGTCAGGTCAGGTCAGGTCAGGTCAGGTCAGGTCAGGTCAGGTCAGGTCAGGTCAGGTCAGGTCAGGTCAGGTCAGGTCAGGTCAGGTCAGGTCAGGTCAGGTCAGGTCAGGTCAGGTCAGGTCAGGTCAGGTCAGGTCAGGTCAGGTCAGGTCAGGTCAGGTCAGGTCAGGTCAGGTCAGGTCAGGTCAGGTCAGGTCAGGTCAGGTCAGGTCAGGTCAGGTCAGGTCAGGTCAGGTCAGGTCAGGTCAGGTCAGGTCAGGTCAGGTCAGGTCAGGTCAGGTCAGGTCAGGTCAGGTCAGGTCAGGTCAGGTCAGGTCAGGTCAGGTCAGGTCAGGTCAGGTCAGGTCAGGTCAGGTCAGGTCAGGTCAGGTCAGGTCAGGTCAGGTCAGGTCAGGTCAGGTCAGGTCAGGTCAGGTCAGGTCAGGTCAGGTCAGGTCAGGTCAGGTCAGGTCAGGTCAGGTCAGGTCAGGTCAGGTCAGGTCAGGTCAGGTCAGGTCAGGTCAGGTCAGGTCAGGTCAGGTCAGGTCAGGTCAGGTCAGGTCAGGTCAGGTCAGGTCAGGTCAGGTCAGGTCAGGTCAGGTCAGGTCAGGTCAGGTCAGGTCAGGTCAGGTCAGGTCAGGTCAGGTCAGGTCAGGTCAGGTCAGGTCAGGTCAGGTCAGGTCAGGTCAGGTCAGGTCAGGTCAGGTCAGGTCAGGTCAGGTCAGGTCAGGTCAGGTCAGGTCAGGTCAGGTCAGGTCAGGTCAGGTCAGGTCAGGTCAGGTCAGGTCAGGTCAGGTCAGGTCAGGTCAGGTCAGGTCAGGTCAGGTCAGGTCAGGTCAGGTCAGGTCAGGTCAGGTCAGGTCAGGTCAGGTCAGGTCAGGTCAGGTCAGGTCAGGTCAGGTCAGGTCAGGTCAGGTCAGGTCAGGTCAGGTCAGGTCAGGTCAGGTCAGGTCAGGTCAGGTCAGGTCAGGTCAGGTCAGGTCAGGTCAGGTCAGGTCAGGTCAGGTCAGGTCAGGTCAGGTCAGGTCAGGTCAGGTCAGGTCAGGTCAGGTCAGGTCAGGTCAGGTCAGGTCAGGTCAGGTCAGGTCAGGTCAGGTCAGGTCAGGTCAGGTCAGGTCAGGTCAGGTCAGGTCAGGTCAGGTCAGGTCAGGTCAGGTCAGGTCAGGTCAGGTCAGGTCAGGTCAGGTCAGGTCAGGTCAGGTCAGGTCAGGTCAGGTCAGGTCAGGTCAGGTCAGGTCAGGTCAGGTCAGGTCAGGTCAGGTCAGGTCAGGTCAGGTCAGGTCAGGTCAGGTCAGGTCAGGTCAGGTCAGGTCAGGTCAGGTCAGGTCAGGTCAGGTCAGGTCAGGTCAGGTCAGGTCAGGTCAGGTCAGGTCAGGTCAGGTCAGGTCAGGTCAGGTCAGGTCAGGTCAGGTCAGGTCAGGTCAGGTCAGGTCAGGTCAGGTCAGGTCAGGTCAGGTCAGGTCAGGTCAGGTCAGGTCAGGTCAGGTCAGGTCAGGTCAGGTCAGGTCAGGTCAGGTCAGGTCAGGTCAGGTCAGGTCAGGTCAGGTCAGGTCAGGTCAGGTCAGGTCAGGTCAGGTCAGGTCAGGTCAGGTCAGGTCAGGTCAGGTCAGGTCAGGTCAGGTCAGGTCAGGTCAGGTCAGGTCAGGTCAGGTCAGGTCAGGTCAGGTCAGGTCAGGTCAGGTCAGGTCAGGTCAGGTCAGGTCAGGTCAGGTCAGGTCAGGTCAGGTCAGGTCAGGTCAGGTCAGGTCAGGTCAGGTCAGGTCAGGTCAGGTCAGGTCAGGTCAGGTCAGGTCAGGTCAGGTCAGGTCAGGTCAGGTCAGGTCAGGTCAGGTCAGGTCAGGTCAGGTCAGGTCAGGTCAGGTCAGGTCAGGTCAGGTCAGGTCAGGTCAGGTCAGGTCAGGTCAGGTCAGGTCAGGTCAGGTCAGGTCAGGTCAGGTCAGGTCAGGTCAGGTCAGGTCAGGTCAGGTCAGGTCAGGTCAGGTCAGGTCAGGTCAGGTCAGGTCAGGTCAGGTCAGGTCAGGTCAGGTCAGGTCAGGTCAGGTCAGGTCAGGTCAGGTCAGGTCAGGTCAGGTCAGGTCAGGTCAGGTCAGGTCAGGTCAGGTCAGGTCAGGTCAGGTCAGGTCAGGTCAGGTCAGGTCAGGTCAGGTCAGGTCAGGTCAGGTCAGGTCAGGTCAGGTCAGGTCAGGTCAGGTCAGGTCAGGTCAGGTCAGGTCAGGTCAGGTCAGGTCAGGTCAGGTCAGGTCAGGTCAGGTCAGGTCAGGTCAGGTCAGGTCAGGTCAGGTCAGGTCAGGTC
>JASKMD010000029.1:14908833-15101698 GCA_030144725.1 Haematococcus lacustris
GGTCAGGTCAGGTCACAGGTCAGGTCAGGTCACAGGTCAGGTCAGGTCACAGGTCAGGTCAGGTCACAGGTCAGGTCAGGTCACAGGTCAGGTCAGGTCACAGGTCAGGTCAGGTCACAGGTCAGGTCAGGTCACAGGTCAGGTCAGGTCACAGGTCAGGTCAGGTCACAGGTCAGGTCAGGTCACAGGTCAGGTCAGGTCACAGGTCAGGTCAGGTCACAGGTCAGGTCAGGTCACAGGTCAGGTCAGGTCACAGGTCAGGTCAGGTCACAGGTCAGGTCAGGTCACAGGTCAGGTCAGGTCACAGGTCAGGTCAGGTCACAGGTCAGGTCAGGTCACAGGTCAGGTCAGGTCACAGGTCAGGTCAGGTCACAGGTCAGGTCAGGTCACAGGTCAGGTCAGGTCACAGGTCAGGTCAGGTCACAGGTCAGGTCAGGTCACAGGTCAGGTCAGGTCACAGGTCAGGTCAGGTCACAGGTCAGGTCAGGTCACAGGTCAGGTCAGGTCACAGGTCAGGTCAGGTCACAGGTCAGGTCAGGTCACAGGTCAGGTCAGGTCACAGGTCAGGTCAGGTCACAGGTCAGGTCAGGTCACAGGTCAGGTCAGGTCACAGGTCAGGTCAGGTCACAGGTCAGGTCAGGTCACAGGTCAGGTCAGGTCACAGGTCAGGTCAGGTCACAGGTCAGGTCAGGTCACAGGTCAGGTCAGGTCACAGGTCAGGTCAGGTCACAGGTCAGGTCAGGTCACAGGTCAGGTCAGGTCACAGGTCAGGTCAGGTCACAGGTCAGGTCAGGTCACAGGTCAGGTCAGGTCACAGGTCAGGTCAGGTCACAGGTCAGGTCAGGTCACAGGTCAGGTCAGGTCACAGGTCAGGTCAGGTCACAGGTCAGGTCAGGTCACAGGTCAGGTCAGGTCACAGGTCAGGTCAGGTCAAAGGTCAGGTCAGGTCAAAGGTCAGGTCAGGTCAAAGGTCAGGTCAGGTCAAAGGTCAGGTCAGGTCAAAGGTCAGGTCAGGTCAAAGGTCAGGTCAGGTCAAAGGTCAGGTCAGGTCAAAGGTCAGGTCAGGTCAAAGGTCAGGTCAGGTCAAAGGTCAGGTCAGGTCAAAGGTCAGGTCAGGTCAAAGGTCAGGTCAGGTCAAAGGTCAGGTCAGGTCAAAGGTCAGGTCAGGTCAAAGGTCAGGTCAGGTCAAAGGTCAGGTCAGGTCAAAGGTCAGGTCAGGTCAAAGGTCAGGTCAGGTCAAAGGTCAGGTCAGGTCAAAGGTCAGGTCAGGTCACAGGTCAGGTCAGGTCACAGGTCAGGTCAGGTCACAGGTCAGGTCAGGTCACAGGTCAGGTCAGGTCACAGGTCAGGTCAGGTCACAGGTCAGGTCAGGTCACAGGTCAGGTCAGGTCACAGGTCAGGTCAGGTCACAGGTCAGGTCAGGTCACAGGTCAGGTCAGGTCACAGGTCAGGTCAGGTCACAGGTCAGGTCAGGTCACAGGTCAGGTCAGGTCACAGGTCAGGTCAGGTCAGGTCACAGGTCAGGTCAGGTCACAGGTCAGGTCAGGTCACAGGTCAGGTCAGGTCACAGGTCAGGTCAGGTCACAGGTCAGGTCAGGTCACAGGTCAGGTCAGGTCACAGGTCAGGTCAGGTCACAGGTCAGGTCAGGTCACAGGTCAGGTCAGGTCACAGGTCAGGTCAGGTCACAGGTCAGGTCAGGTCACAGGTCAGGTCAGGTCACAGGTCAGGTCAGGTCACAGGTCAGGTCAGGTCACAGGTCAGGTCAGGTCACAGGTCAGGTCAGGTCACAGGTCAGGTCAGGTCACAGGTCAGGTCAGGTCACAGGTCAGGTCAGGTCACAGGTCAGGTCAGGTCACAGGTCAGGTCAGGTCACAGGTCAGGTCAGGTCACAGGTCAGGTCAGGTCACAGGTCAGGTCAGGTCACAGGTCAGGTCAGGTCACAGGTCAGGTCAGGTCACAGGTCAGGTCAGGTCACAGGTCAGGTCAGGTCACAGGTCAGGTCAGGTCACAGGTCAGGTCAGGTCACAGGTCAGGTCAGGTCACAGGTCAGGTCAGGTCACAGGTCAGGTCAGGTCACAGGTCAGGTCAGGTCACAGGTCAGGTCAGGTCACAGGTCAGGTCAGGTCACAGGTCAGGTCAGGTCACAGGTCAGGTCAGGTCACAGGTCAGGTCAGGTCACAGGTCAGGTCAGGTCACAGGTCAGGTCAGGTCACAGGTCAGGTCAGGTCACAGGTCAGGTCAGGTCACAGGTCAGGTCAGGTCACAGGTCAGGTCAGGTCACAGGTCAGGTCAGGTCACAGGTCAGGTCAGGTCACAGGTCAGGTCAGGTCACAGGTCAGGTCAGGTCACAGGTCAGGTCAGGTCACAGGTCAGGTCAGGTCACAGGTCAGGTCAGGTCACAGGTCAGGTCAGGTCACAGGTCAGGTCAGGTCACAGGTCAGGTCAGGTCACAGGTCAGGTCAGGTCACAGGTCAGGTCAGGTCACAGGTCAGGTCAGGTCACAGGTCAGGTCAGGTCACAGGTCAGGTCAGGTCACAGGTCAGGTCAGGTCACAGGTCAGGTCAGGTCACAGGTCAGGTCAGGTCACAGGTCAGGTCAGGTCACAGGTCAGGTCAGGTCACAGGTCAGGTCAGGTCACAGGTCAGGTCAGGTCACAGGTCAGGTCAGGTCACAGGTCAGGTCAGGTCACAGGTCAGGTCAGGTCACAGGTCAGGTCAGGTCACAGGTCAGGTCAGGTCACAGGTCAGGTCAGGTCACAGGTCAGGTCAGGTCACAGGTCAGGTCAGGTCACAGGTCAGGTCAGGTCACAGGTCAGGTCAGGTCACAGGTCAGGTCAGGTCACAGGTCAGGTCAGGTCACAGGTCAGGTCAGGTCACAGGTCAGGTCAGGTCACAGGTCAGGTCAGGTCAAAGGTCAGGTCAGGTCAAAGGTCAGGTCAGGTCAAAGGTCAGGTCAGGTCAAAGGTCAGGTCAGGTCAAAGGTCAGCACTCCTACAAATTAATCCCTGCGTTTTTCCCTGCGTTTTAGGCCAACCTTGTCCGATTGGACTGAAATTTTGATAGATGGTGTTTTGCAGAAAATAAAACATATTGTTTTTTGAGAAAAGTTTTCAAAAAACAATATGTTTTATTTTCTGCAAAACACCATCTATCAAAATTTCAGTCCAATCGGACAAGGTTGGCCTAAAACGCAGGGAAAAACGCAGGGATTAATTTGTAGGAGTGAGGTCAGGTCAAAGGTCAGGTCAGGTCAAAGGTCAGGTCAGGTCAAAGGTCAGGTCAGGTCAAAGGTCAGGTCAGGTCAAAGGTCAGGTCAGGTCAAAGGTCAGGTCAGGTCAAAGGTCAGGTCAGGTCAAAGGTCAGGTCAGGTCAAAGGTCAGGTCAGGTCAAAGGTCAGGTCAGGTCAAAGGTCAGGTCAGGTCAAAGGTCAGGTCAGGTCAAAGGTCAGGTCAGGTCAAAGGTCAGGTCAGGTCAAAGGTCAGGTCAGGTCAAAGGTCAGGTCAGGTCACAGGTCAGGTCAGGTCACAGGTCAGGTCAGGTCACAGGTCAGGTCAGGTCACAGGTCAGGTCAGGTCACAGGTCAGGTCAGGTCACAGGTCAGGTCAGGTCACAGGTCAGGTCAGGTCACAGGTCAGGTCAGGTCACAGGTCAGGTCAGGTCACAGGTCAGGTCAGGTCAGGTCACAGGTCAGGTCAGGTCACAGGTCAGGTCAGGTCACAGGTCAGGTCAGGTCACAGGTCAGGTCAGGTCACAGGTCAGGTCAGGTCACAGGTCAGGTCAGGTCACAGGTCAGGTCAGGTCACAGGTCAGGTCAGGTCACAGGTCAGGTCAGGTCACAGGTCAGGTCAGGTCACAGGTCAGGTCAGGTCACAGGTCAGGTCAGGTCACAGGTCAGGTCAGGTCACAGGTCAGGTCAGGTCACAGGTCAGGTCAGGTCACAGGTCAGGTCAGGTCACAGGTCAGGTCAGGTCACAGGTCAGGTCAGGTCACAGGTCAGGTCAGGTCACAGGTCAGGTCAGGTCACAGGTCAGGTCAGGTCACAGGTCAGGTCAGGTCACAGGTCAGGTCAGGTCACAGGTCAGGTCAGGTCACAGGTCAGGTCAGGTCACAGGTCAGGTCAGGTCACAGGTCAGGTCAGGTCACAGGTCAGGTCAGGTCACAGGTCAGGTCAGGTCACAGGTCAGGTCAGGTCACAGGTCAGGTCAGGTCACAGGTCAGGTCAGGTCACAGGTCAGGTCAGGTCACAGGTCAGGTCAGGTCACAGGTCAGGTCAGGTCACAGGTCAGGTCAGGTCACAGGTCAGGTCAGGTCACAGGTCAGGTCAGGTCACAGGTCAGGTCAGGTCACAGGTCAGGTCAGGTCACAGGTCAGGTCAGGTCACAGGTCAGGTCAGGTCACAGGTCAGGTCAGGTCACAGGTCAGGTCAGGTCACAGGTCAGGTCAGGTCACAGGTCAGGTCAGGTCACAGGTCAGGTCAGGTCACAGGTCAGGTCAGGTCACAGGTCAGGTCAGGTCACAGGTCAGGTCAGGTCACAGGTCAGGTCAGGTCACAGGTCAGGTCAGGTCACAGGTCAGGTCAGGTCACAGGTCAGGTCAGGTCACAGGTCAGGTCAGGTCACAGGTCAGGTCAGGTCACAGGTCAGGTCAGGTCACAGGTCAGGTCAGGTCACAGGTCAGGTCAGGTCACAGGTCAGGTCAGGTCACAGGTCAGGTCAGGTCACAGGTCAGGTCAGGTCACAGGTCAGGTCAGGTCACAGGTCAGGTCAGGTCACAGGTCAGGTCAGGTCACAGGTCAGGTCAGGTCACAGGTCAGGTCAGGTCACAGGTCAGGTCAGGTCACAGGTCAGGTCAGGTCACAGGTCAGGTCAGGTCACAGGTCAGGTCAGGTCACAGGTCAGGTCAGGTCACAGGTCAGGTCAGGTCACAGGTCAGGTCAGGTCACAGGTCAGGTCAGGTCACAGGTCAGGTCAGGTCACAGGTCAGGTCAGGTCACAGGTCAGGTCAGGTCACAGGTCAGGTCAGGTCACAGGTCAGGTCAGGTCACAGGTCAGGTCAGGTCACAGGTCAGGTCAGGTCACAGGTCAGGTCAGGTCACAGGTCAGGTCAGGTCACAGGTCAGGTCAGGTCACAGGTCAGGTCAGGTCACAGGTCAGGTCAGGTCACAGGTCAGGTCAGGTCACAGGTCAGGTCAGGTCAAAGGTCAGGTCAGGTCAAAGGTCAGGTCAGGTCAAAGGTCAGGTCAGGTCAAAGGTCAGGTCAGGTCACAGGTCAGGTCAGGTCACAGGTCAGGTCAGGTCACAGGTCAGGTCAGGTCACAGGTCAGGTCAGGTCACAGGTCAGGTCAGGTCACAGGTCAGGTCAGGTCAAAGGTCAGGTCAGGTCAAAGGTCAGGTCAGGTCAAAGGTCAGGTCAGGTCACAGGTCAGGTCAGGTCAAAGGTCAGGTCAGGTCAAAGGTCAGGTCAGGTCAAAGGTCAGGTCAGGTCAAAGGTCAGGTCAGGTCAAAGGTCAGGTCAGGTCAAAGGTCAGGTCAGGTCAAAGGTCAGGTCAGGTCAAAGGTCAGGTCAGGTCAAAGGTCAGGTCAGGTCAAAGGTCAGGTCAGGTCACAGGTCAGGTCAGGTCACAGGTCAGGTCAGGTCACAGGTCAGGTCAGGTCACAGGTCAGGTCAGGTCACAGGTCAGGTCAGGTCACAGGTCAGGTCAGGTCACAGGTCAGGTCAGGTCACAGGTCAGGTCAGGTCACAGGTCAGGTCAGGTCACAGGTCAGGTCAGGTCACAGGTCAGGTCAGGTCACAGGTCAGGTCAGGTCACAGGTCAGGTCAGGTCACAGGTCAGGTCAGGTCACAGGTCAGGTCAGGTCACAGGTCAGGTCAGGTCACAGGTCAGGTCAGGTCACAGGTCAGGTCAGGTCACAGGTCAGGTCAGGTCACAGGTCAGGTCAGGTCACAGGTCAGGTCAGGTCACAGGTCAGGTCAGGTCACAGGTCAGGTCAGGTCACAGGTCAGGTCAGGTCACAGGTCAGGTCAGGTCACAGGTCAGGTCAGGTCACAGGTCAGGTCAGGTCACAGGTCAGGTCAGGTCACAGGTCAGGTCAGGTCACAGGTCAGGTCAGGTCACAGGTCAGGTCAGGTCACAGGTCAGGTCAGGTCACAGGTCAGGTCAGGTCACAGGTCAGGTCAGGTCACAGGTCAGGTCAGGTCACAGGTCAGGTCAGGTCACAGGTCAGGTCAGGTCACAGGTCAGGTCAGGTCACAGGTCAGGTCAGGTCACAGGTCAGGTCAGGTCACAGGTCAGGTCAGGTCACAGGTCAGGTCAGGTCACAGGTCAGGTCAGGTCACAGGTCAGGTCAGGTCACAGGTCAGGTCAGGTCACAGGTCAGGTCAGGTCACAGGTCAGGTCAGGTCACAGGTCAGGTCAGGTCACAGGTCAGGTCAGGTCACAGGTCAGGTCAGGTCACAGGTCAGGTCAGGTCACAGGTCAGGTCAGGTCACAGGTCAGGTCAGGTCACAGGTCAGGTCAGGTCACAGGTCAGGTCAGGTCACAGGTCAGGTCAGGTCACAGGTCAGGTCAGGTCACAGGTCAGGTCAGGTCACAGGTCAGGTCAGGTCACAGGTCAGGTCAGGTCACAGGTCAGGTCAGGTCACAGGTCAGGTCAGGTCACAGGTCAGGTCAGGTCACAGGTCAGGTCAGGTCACAGGTCAGGTCAGGTCACAGGTCAGGTCAGGTCACAGGTCAGGTCAGGTCACAGGTCAGGTCAGGTCACAGGTCAGGTCAGGTCACAGGTCAGGTCAGGTCACAGGTCAGGTCAGGTCACAGGTCAGGTCAGGTCACAGGTCAGGTCAGGTCACAGGTCAGGTCAGGTCACAGGTCAGGTCAGGTCACAGGTCAGGTCAGGTCACAGGTCAGGTCAGGTCACAGGTCAGGTCAGGTCACAGGTCAGGTCAGGTCACAGGTCAGGTCAGGTCACAGGTCAGGTCAGGTCACAGGTCAGGTCAGGTCACAGGTCAGGTCAGGTCACAGGTCAGGTCAGGTCACAGGTCAGGTCAGGTCACAGGTCAGGTCAGGTCACAGGTCAGGTCAGGTCACAGGTCAGGTCAGGTCACAGGTCAGGTCAGGTCACAGGTCAGGTCAGGTCACAGGTCAGGTCAGGTCACAGGTCAGGTCAGGTCACAGGTCAGGTCAGGTCACAGGTCAGGTCAGGTCACAGGTCAGGTCAGGTCACAGGTCAGGTCAGGTCACAGGTCAGGTCAGGTCACAGGTCAGGTCAGGTCAAAGGTCAGGTCAGGTCAAAGGTCAGGTCAGGTCAAAGGTCAGGTCAGGTCAAAGGTCAGGTCAGGTCAAAGGTCAGGTCAGGTCAAAGGTCAGGTCAGGTCAAAGGTCAGGTCAGGTCAAAGGTCAGGTCAGGTCAAAGGTCAGGTCAGGTCAAAGGTCAGGTCAGGTCAAAGGTCAGGTCAGGTCAAAGGTCAGGTCAGGTCAAAGGTCAGGTCAGGTCAAAGGTCAGGTCAGGTCAAAGGTCAGGTCAGGTCAAAGGTCAGGTCAGGTCAAAGGTCAGGTCAGGTCAAAGGTCAGGTCAGGTCAAAGGTCAGGTCAGGTCAAAGGTCAGGTCAGGTCAAAGGTCAGGTCAGGTCAAAGGTCAGGTCAGGTCAAAGGTCAGGTCAGGTCAAAGGTCAGGTCAGGTCAAAGGTCAGGTCAGGTCAAAGGTCAGGTCAGGTCAAAGGTCAGGTCAGGTCAAAGGTCAGGTCAGGTCAAAGGTCAGGTCAGGTCAAAGGTCAGGTCAGGTCAAAGGTCAGGTCAGGTCAAAGGTCAGGTCAGGTCAAAGGTCAGGTCAGGTCAAAGGTCAGGTCAGGTCAAAGGTCAGGTCAGGTCAAAGGTCAGGTCAGGTCAAAGGTCAGGTCAGGTCAAAGGTCAGGTCAGGTCAAAGGTCAGGTCAGGTCAAAGGTCAGGTCAGGTCAAAGGTCAGGTCAGGTCAAAGGTCAGGTCAGGTCAAAGGTCAGGTCAGGTCAAAGGTCAGGTCAGGTCAAAGGTCAGGTCAGGTCAAAGGTCAGGTCAGGTCAAAGGTCAGGTCAGGTCAAAGGTCAGGTCAGGTCAAAGGTCAGGTCAGGTCAAAGGTCAGGTCAGGTCAAAGGTCAGGTCAGGTCAAAGGTCAGGTCAGGTCAAAGGTCAGGTCAGGTCAAAGGTCAGGTCAGGTCAAAGGTCAGGTCAGGTCAAAGGTCAGGTCAGGTCAAAGGTCAGGTCAGGTCAAAGGTCAGGTCAGGTCAAAGGTCAGGTCAGGTCAAAGGTCAGGTCAGGTCAAAGGTCAGGTCAGGTCAAAGGTCAGGTCAGGTCAAAGGTCAGGTCAGGTCAAAGGTCAGGTCAGGTCAAAGGTCAGGTCAGGTCAAAGGTCAGGTCAGGTCAAAGGTCAGGTCAGGTCAAAGGTCAGGTCAGGTCAAAGGTCAGGTCAGGTCAAAGGTCAGGTCAGGTCAAAGGTCAGGTCAGGTCAAAGGTCAGGTCAGGTCAAAGGTCAGGTCAGGTCAAAGGTCAGGTCAGGTCAAAGGTCAGGTCAGGTCAAAGGTCAGGTCAGGTCAAAGGTCAGGTCAGGTCAAAGGTCAGGTCAGGTCAAAGGTCAGGTCAGGTCAAAGGTCAGGTCAGGTCAGGTCAGGTCAGGTCAGGTCAGGTCAGGTCAGGTCAAAGGTCGACCTTTGACCTGACCTGACCTGACCTGACCTGACCTGACCTGACCTGACCTGACCTGACCTGACCTGACCTGACCTGACCTGGTCAACACGCAGGGACGGACGCAGGGATTAATTTGTAGGAGTGTCAGGTCAGGTCAAAGGTCAGGTCAGGTATAAGGTTGGTCAGGTATAAGGGTTGGAGTATAAGGTCAGGTCAGGTATAAGGTCAGGTCAGGTATAAGGTCAGGTCAGGTATAAGGTCAGGTCAGGTCTGAGGTCAGGTCAGGTCAGGCCAGGCCATGTCAGGTCTATGTCAAGTCAGGTCAGGTCAGGTCTATGTCAAGGTCCAGGTCCAGAGTCTATGCACCACCACCACTTGCCTGGGTTGGAGTAGTGCTGCTGCATGGCGACCGCTAGCTGCATGGAGTGATGGGTGATGGTGTTGTGGTCACCGGTGAAGTTGGCGCTGCCCAGCTGCTGCAGCTTGGCTAGTAGCTCCTGGTTGCTGGAGTCATCAAAGGCAGGCTTGATGCTGAAGTGCTTGTTCTGCTTAGCGCGCCCAAGCCGCCGCTGCAGCTGGTTGTAGGGGGTGAGGAAATTGGAGTTGGCAAAATACAGGCAAAACACCTTGAGCTGCTGCAGCATGACTGGGTCTTCGCAGTCAATACCTACTAACACCTGCTGAGCTCCTACTTATACCCAGGAGGCGATGTCACTCACTCTCGCACTCCCAAAGGGCACAGGGCACTCCGACCAAAGCGAAAAGGGCACTCCGATAACTCACACTCAGCACACACATACACACGGCCAGACTTACTTACAACCAGCAGCAGCGGCAGCAGCAGCAGTAGCATCAAGGTGCAGGAGCTGGGGCTGGTTGGGGGGCCAGCGGTGGGGCCAGGGTGGGCACCAGCGCGTATCTCCCATACAACTAGGGGCTGTGTTACAACCCATACAACTAGGTGCTCCCATACAACTGATTATCTGAACTCCAGACTTGATGTCAGACAAACAAAACTTATTCAATAAGGAACAACATGTTGGGCTGTGGGTAATCTCACTCAGCTACTACATTCATGTTGTAGCATCCTCGGTCGCACCCTTGATGACTGCAGCCCCCACATCGATGGCACGTTTGTGGGCAGACCCCACACCACTGGGCACTTCACCAAAACTAACAGCTTATCGCTGTGTAAGGCTGACAGCCTGTGCAAACTACCAGGCCCTATGCATTGTTGCGGGCCCGGCCATCAATGCCCCGCCGGTACTCTGCAGCCCGGTGCAACCTCTGCCTGCCCGGTGTACTCTGCAGCCCGGTGTAACAGCTATGGGTCCCAGATATTCAGCTGCACTGGGGAAGGCAGCTGGGCTGAGGCTGCAGAGCGGGGGGAGGTGCGTGTGGCAAGGCGGGGGTGAGCATAAGGAGGGTAAGCTGGGTCAGGTGGGGGAGGGGGACATGGGGCTGGACCTGCTGCTGGGGAAGCCTGGAGTGGGCTGACCTAGGAAAGACTGGAGCAGCACAGCTAGACATAGGACTGCTGCCAGGACGAACTGCTTGCTGCCCATGGTCATACGCTTGTTGTCCTCTGCCACAACTGCGTCGACTTGAGCTGGGCTGAGATCAGGCAGTGCTGCCTTCACAAGGCCACGCAGGGCTGCCTTCATGACCTGGCGACGCTGTCCAATCACTACCTTGACAGCCTGCCCCTGCCCCTGGACTTGCTGCCCACTGCCACTGGCGCCTGCAGACACGGGAAGGCACAACTCACGCACGGCAGGACTTGATGCACGAGGTCGCAATGGCGCGTGGCGCACACTGCGTCGCGTCGTCAGTTAGCTTCGGGGGGGCTTCGCCTGTCGTTGAGCTTTGCGGCTTACCGGCTGCACTCTGCGCGGGGGAGACGGGGCGCTTGCGTTTCCCCCTCGGGGGCATCTCAGGGATTTAGTTACATTATCCAAGCGGAGTGGCCGAGTTGGGATGTGCATCAGGTCGCCATCTAACCGGAGTGCTGGCACACGGAGTGGGCCGGAAGTGAGGTCCATTACATTACATTTGTACTACACGGTGCTGTCCCCACAGTGGTGTCCCTAGATGCCGCATCAGGCCTGACCAAGGTTAGCAGACTTGATGTCAGGCCCAATAACTCCCTGTCCCCACCTCAGGCATTCCCAACTACCTGAAAACCACCCCCCTGTGATAGGAAGCCCGTATCTCCGCAGCCACGCAGTTAAAAATATATGTAAACAGTGATTTTAACAGAGGAGACTCAAAGCTACGAGATGGCCGACGCAGCAAAAACTATCTCGCTCTCAGCGGTGCTCAGTGCCTGCCCAAAGATCGACATTTGAATTCATGCGATTTTGCCTCATGCGAGGCGCGCCACACTAGCACGCTTCGCCACACCGTTGTTGCTGGCACCTGCAACGCGCAGCAGCAGTCGGAACATGATTTGACTTTGGCATGTGGACGCGACGACAGCAGTCGTGACGACTGGATACCACTATTAGCATTTGGAGCTGCTGCTGGCGCTGGTGCATTCCCAGCCTATTCAGCCTATTCAGCCTATCCAGCCTTCAGCCTATCCAGATCCTGAGCAGCAGGCTGTTGTCCTGGAGCAGCTGGCTAAGGGTGACAGCCCATGGTGGAGACTGACCCTTCTGCCGCTCAAGCAGTTGTGACACTGCATCCCTCGCATGCGCCCAGACGTGCAGCATGGACACCGTTGAGCTGATGTAGCTGGCCCAGCGGGTGTCACACGGCACTTGGGGCTTGGCGCCCCATGCTCCCATGCCGAGCGGCACCCAATACTGGGCCAGCAAGCTGGCAATGGATTCAATGGCTGGGCGGATGTCACCACCCAATGCAGCTAGCCCAGTCAGCAGTGTGTTGTGTATGCCGTGGCTATAGCATGTAGGTGGACACGATCTGGAATTCACGCCCAACTGTAGATATGTTGCCTGGCCGGTGTGGGTTGGGGAGGACGCACTGCTCAGAGACGAAGAATTGCCGGCACTTGGAGAGGGCACGGCGGCTAACACCGGTCTCTAGATGCAACCTGACGGTGCTCAAGCAGTGGTGAGCATTATAGGGTGCAGTCCTGGCTGCTGGCCTCCCCACAGGGCCCTCTTGAGTTGGAATGAAGATGTCTGTTGGTGAGGGTGCGAGGCCGGCTGGGCTGAGCTGCTCTGCCATGCTGCCCATGGGCCGGCCATGGCTATCCAGCCTTCAGCCTTCAGCCTATCTAGCCTTCAGCCTTTCCAGCCTATCCAGCCTATTCAGCCTTTCCAGCCTTTCCAGCCTATTCAGCCTATCCAGCCTTCAGCCCCCCTTCAGGGTGTGCTTATTCTCTCACCCATGGTTAGGGATTGAGAGAGGGTGGGTGAGTTGCTGAGCGGGGCTACGGTTGAAGGAGAGGTAGGGGAGAGGCGGTGGGGGAGGTAGGGGAGGTAGGGGAGGTAGGGAAGAGGTATGAGGCGAGGAGAAGGAGAGTTGGGGGGGAGGTGGCTGATGCCAGGCTGGGCTGCTGGGAGGAGGGGCTACTGGGAGCTGGGCGGGGTTGACGAGGTTGGGAGATGGTGGGTTAAGTTGTGTTGGTGGCCACATGGCGGAGTGGTAAGCCAAGCTCAGTTGGCTTCTCGTGCACCTGTAGCCATCAGCATGTGTACCTTGTAAGGGGTCGATCTCATCACATACAAACCCAATGATTGAGTTGCAAAGTGCCACGGACGCGTTACTGAGTATGCTACAAATAATCCGAGTGAGGTCAGGCAGTTTCTTCAATGGTGCAAAACATAAAGCTGATATTAGCTGTAGGGGGTGACTAGTCCCTACTGTGCCGCCCACCAATATAGCGATACAGCGCTGCCACACTCGGATTCGGGTTTCTTCACATCCTCGCCAAGCGGCCTGCACCATCAGGAAGCTCGCGCAGCCATGTTTGCCTGACTTCGGTGGTGTGCGCCACCGACATGTCGTGCATCGCTAACGGATAGCCAAGGACGTAGCTTACCAGTGTAGCTAACCACGGTCTCTAATTGGGACACATCCGGGGTCACATGTGGCTGCCCGCATCGAAAGACTCCGATGGCAATTCCAGTCGAGCATTAAACGCGCAATATCGCATTGCAGCAGACGCAGCAAACGTTACTTCAAATGATGGAGTAGATGGGCCGCAGTTGCATGAAGATTACCAACCCCATGTTGGGAACGCCTGACCCCACCCCCTTTTGGTGCAATAGACGTTGGTGTGAAACAGAACCACAAGGGTGGGCGTTAGGCTCATCCACTTTCTGACCCTGCTGGCAGCGGTTGACATGCAAATAGAGGTGCATGTGACGGAACAGTGGCACCCGCATAGGCACCCGCATAGGGGCATTATTTCCCGAGCCAAGCACTCTATTAAACTGACTCTGTTTTCAACCTGTTTTCAAGCCTCCGTTGACAGCATCTTCGCCCTCAACCTAGAACCTTCATTGCCTTGGAACACTAAGTGTGGACCACTATATATCGGTGTTTTTGTCTGTGTGGAGTTCCCATGCACATGGCATGCACATGGCATACACATGGCATACACATGGGCATGGTCGCCTACCACCTACACTATTGCCTGACCCAGAGGCCTGTGATGCAGAGATGGCATGACAAACATGCACTAATTGTAAGCTGAGAACAACTCAAGACAGGGGACACACACTACTGTGCCCCAGCAGGCTGCTGCTGCTGCTGCTGCTGCTGCTGCTGGCCCTTGGCTGGCTTGTCTCGCACCCGCTTGTACCCCAGCTCAGGGTACTCCTTGCCCTTGGCTGGCAGCTTCCCCTGCTCTGGCCAGTAGCACAGCTCCAGTGGGCGCCACTTGGCCTCCCCAATGCGCTGCATGTTCAATGCTGCATTGCAATCCCTGTCTACCCACCTGCCTGGCTGCGGTGCTGGCTGTTTGGCTGGCAGGGGAGTGCTGGGCCCTGGCTCTGAAGCTGCTGCCTGTGTAGCTGCCTGGCTGCTGCATGGGGCCTGTGGGGGCTTGGGTGGGGCCACTACCAGGCACCACATCATGCCTCGCACTGGCTGGTCACGCTGCAGGCTGCAAGCTGGGCGCAGCAAGCGCTGTTCCACCTGCCCTGCTGGGGCCTTCCAGTCTGCAGGCCTGGTCACCCTACGTTTGTTTAGCTGCCTCTCACAGGGCTGCTGGCCATTCACTGCTGAGCTGACCCGGCTGGTGCGGTGCTCATCCACAAGCACCACCCTGCCCCGCCGCTGGTCTGTGCCCATGGGCCTGCACACCACCTTGCAGCAGGCACGCAGGGACATATACTTCGTAGGGGCTGTGTGGATAGTCCAGCAGCTGCAATGATGCGCAGCGGCAGCGACAGCATATGCCTTCACCACGCCAGCACTAGCAGTGGCACATCGCAAATACTGCCAGCGTGCCTTTTGCCCTGTGTCTTTGCCTGCCTGCTTGCCTGACTGCTCTCTTGCCTGCCCACCTGACTGCCTGCTTGCTCACCTACCGCTGCTCTCCAACCTACCTTTGCCTGCTCATGTACCCCTGCCCGCCCGCCCGCCCGCCCGCCCGCCTGCCTGCCTGCCTGCCCACCTGCCCACCTGCCTGACTGCCCACCTGCCTGCCTCTTAGGTTGACACCGTGATTATCTTCTACATGGCCGCCATCAGCTCCCTGTGCTCCCTGTTCCTGTGCCTCGTCATACCTAGCCAGCACTTCAGAGCCGCCCTCCAGCAGCAGCATGGTAGGTGCCAAGCCGGGCAGGGCTGATGGCTGCGTTGTTCAGGTAGCACGGTTGGGCAAGGCTGCTGTGGTCCCGCTTAGCAGGTCTGGGACCTCACAGCAGCGCCAACTTACAGTGCATTGTGGAGAGACGGCGGTGGCCCCTGGAGCTGTGGTGTGCTGGACTCAAGGTGCTGTGTCGGCCAGGCGCCAAAGCGTCCTGGTGGATGAGCAGCAGCTGCAGTATGGCCCTGGTGCCTGCTGTAGAACTCAATGCGGCGCCTCCATTCCCAGCAGCTTCGACGGCTGCACCATGTTAGTAAGCTGGCAATCCTGTGGCGTCTATAGCCCAGCCCCTGGCCGCACACCATCCACTAGAAGTCACTCTGCACTGACTTGCTGAGCCCGCCTCCGGTCGTCATACTGACTGAAGAAGTCAGTAATCACCTTGGTGGCATTGGTTATAACCGCGCTGCGGTCCCCCGCTTTGGCAGCAAGCCCTTTGGTGAATCCCTTCCCTCACCTGGTCCGGATGCTGCCGCCTCTGCACGGCTGCTGCTGCGTTGCTGGGCTGTGTAAAGAAGCTCTGGGCTAGCTGGAGGAGCAGATGACCAACATGGATGGGGGCGTGCATGACCTGCATAGTAACTGTGCCGGCATTGGGCCCGTCCAGCGCTACTGCCCTCTACTGGAGGTTGGGGCCCAGCTTAGTGCCCAGGGTGCCAAGGCACACCTCAGGACCAGCTGGTGTGGCTAGGGCTGGGTGGGCTGCTGCCCCGCCAGGGGGCTGGTGGCGAGTGGATGGAACCCAGGGTGAGGGGTGGAGGAAGGGCTTGGGGGCCAGGGTGCAGCTGAGAACCCCAGGCTTGGCTGGCCCATGGTGGCATTGAGCACACTGCGTCACGTCGTCAGTTAGCTTTGAATCTTACTGGCTGCACACGGTGCGGCGCGGCCTGAGGAGACACGTTGAGGAGTCGCGCGGCCTGATTGAACACGTCTCGAAGGACCCCCACATTGTGGATTTTCACACATCCGTGTATTTTTCACGGAAAACCTCAAATTGCTAGAAAATGCCCCCGCCCGTCGCACTGCGCATCGCGTGATGGCTAAGAAGAAGCGGAAGGGTAGCAACAAGAAACAGAAAGGTTCGTGTCCCCAGCCGTGACGTGCGCCCTAGACGTGAGTTACGCGCTGTGAGATAACCCGTCGCTCCTGTTGGAGCAGTTCCGGCGCTGGAGCAGTTCTTCAACAAGGTGAGGGTGGGTGGGTGGGTAGGTGTGTGGGAGGGAGGGTAAGGCACTGGGAGGTGGTGGGTTGGGCATGACATGAAAAGGTAATTGATTGTGCCATGCCTAACCTGGTGTCACCATGTCAGCCACCATGTGTTTGCCTTGTGTGCATTGCTGCAGTTGGAGGAGGGCATGGCGCAGTTGTCCATGGAGCGTCATGGGCATGCCAAGCAGCTGGTGGTCTTCTTTGGTGCAGCTACCATTGGCACTGGGGGTGGGTGGGGTGCTGATGCGGTGTTGCGTGCCTGCCGCAAGGTGGTGTGCAGGCCCAGGGGCACAGACCAGCGGCGGGGCAGGGTGGTGCTTGTGGATGAGCACCGCACCAGCAGGGTCAGCTCAGCAGTGAATGGCAAGCAGCCCTGTGAGGAGGAGCTGGACAAACTCAGTGCCACAAGGCCTGCAGGCTGGAAGCCCCCAGCAGGGCAGGTGGAACCCCGCCTGGTGCGGCCAGCCTTGAGCCAGCAGCGTGACCAGTCAGTGCGAGGCATGATGTGGTGCCCAGTAGTGGCCCCCCGCAAGCCCCCACAGGCCCCATGCAGCCAGGCAGCCACACAGCCAGCAGCCTCAGAGCCAGGGCCCAGCACTCCCCCTCCAGCCAAGCGCAGCAAGCCGGCAGCTGAGCCCACCAAGGGCAAGGGCAAGAGCAAGGCTGCCAAAGCCAAAGCCAAGCCAGCACCACAGCCAGGCAGGTGGCTGGACAGGGACTGCAATGCGGCCCTGAACATGCAGCGCATTGGGGAGGCCAAGTGGCGCCCGCTGGAGCTGTGCTACTGGCCAGAGCAGGGAGCGCTGCCAGCCAAGGGCAAGGAGTACCCTGGCCTGGGCTACAAGCGGGTGCGAGACAAGCCACCCAAGGCCCAGCAGCAGCAGCAGCAGCAGCCTGCAGGGGCACAGTAGTGTGTGTCCCCTATCTTGAGCTGTTCTCAGCTTATAATTAGTGCATGTTTTGTCATGCCAACTCTACATCATAGCCCTAACGGGTCAGGCAATAGTGTAGGTGGTAGGCTAAACACTCCACACAGCCACACTGTTTGAGTCGGGTCTACTTAGTGGCTGCTAGTGGCTGATAGTGGCTGCTAGTAGGTACTTCTGATCCGGCTCAAATGGTGGCCCTAGTGAGGGACAACGGGGCTGCACACGGTGGCTTTAGCTACTCTCCTCACAGTGGCCTCAGTGGCAACCATGTGGGCGGTGAAGTCTTGCAACGAGGTGCCAGCTATGGTGGGGTTGCAGCTGAGTCCTGGTTGCTGCTGATTGGCTTGCCACGTCCGACAAAATGGATGGGTGGGTGGTGTTTTAACGTCCAAACTTTAAGCGTTGGCCCAGCTTGTGTAACTCGGACTTCGGAGTCGGAGTTGCATTGGTTCTTACATTCTTGATATCTCCTGGTTCACTACTCGAATCCCGAAGAAAGCCCAGAATACAACGTAAGTAACTGACTCAACCTCATCCTCTCTCTTATCCAAACACGGGGATGACAGTCTTAGCAGGCAGGGTAGCCTTGGTGCGCTGAGGGCTGTGGGGTGCAGGCGGTGGGTTGCTGGTGGAGGGGTAGTGAGTCCAGGCTGTGAGGCTGCGGGCTGTGCGGGTACTTGGTACTTGGGGGCTGTAGCAGGATGCAGGATACAGGTTACCTGCTTGTCACCATGCCGCTTGATCCAGGCTGAATGCAGCAGCCGGTGGTCCACCTGCCCGTCAGCAGGCCTGGGCTGGGTGTGGTGCAGCCATCGCTGTAGCCACACCTCACACTGCTGGTGGCCACCCACAGCTAACCCGGCTAACACGGAGCTCGTCAATTAGCACCACCCTGCCCCACAGCTGGCTATACACCCTATACCTATATACCTATATGACCCTATACCTCCCCATCACCTTGCGGCAGGCCCGCAGCACTGATCTGGCCCCCAACCCACCCCGCGTGTAAATGACAGCATTGCCGAAGAAGATCACCACCTGCTTGACCCAGCTGTAAGCTCCATGGCCAGGGCCTTAGCCTCAAGGCATACATGCAAGATGCGGGTGCTAGCCAGCCTGCTGACACCTCAAGCCAGCTCAACTCTAATTTGTGTTGTGTGGCTAAGTTGGCTGTCAGCCCATGCCAGGAGGGGGTGCTTGCACCTAGGGCACTCAGGGCACGCCACCCTCTACCCTGCGGGAAGCCCTTGGTCTGCAGCTTGCAGATTGCGAAGAAGGGCAGGTTGGAGCGAGCTATGGCTGTGAGCAGGCTGTAGCTGTCAGCAGCCCATGCAGGCTCAGGCCATCCGTGACCAGGAGCTGGCCCGAGCTCACACAATGGGTGCGAAGGTGCAGGGGTTGGGCCCAGTGTTGGGGCAGTGGTGGGGGCAGGCAGGGTGGGCAATGGGCTCTTCTTGCCCCTGCTGTTGACATGCACTGAGAGGTGCATGGGCGGAACAGTAACACTCTGTTAGGCGCTGCGACCTGCCCTGCCTCCATTCCCAGCCGCTTCACATGCTGCTGCCATGTTGGTGAGCTGGCAGTCCTGTGCCGCCAGGGACCAAGTCACTTTAGTCCAGCCCCTGGCCGCACACAGTCCACTGGAAGGCACTCTGCACTGACTTGCTGAGTCCCGACCCGCTGGGCACAGTGCCTGATATGTCGCTCTGGGTCAACAAACTGGCTGAAGATATCAGTCACCACCTTGGTGGCATTGGCTTCGAGCGTGTTGTGGTCCCCCAGCACCTTGGCTCGCAACCTTGAGCATTCAATGCAGTCGAACACACTAATTGTGAACCACTACAAAACGGTGTTTTTGCCTGTGTGGAGTTCCCATCGCATGGCATACACATGGCCTACACATGGCATACACATGGTCACGGTCGCCTACCACCTACATCATTACCTGACCCCTGTGACAGGGCATGCGTAGAGTTGGCATGACAATACATGCACTAAGCGTAAGCTGATGACAGCTTCAAATGGGGGGGGCTTGCTGCTGCTGGGCCTTGGCTGGCTTGTCTCGCAACCGCTTGTAGCCCAAGCCAGGGTACTCCTTTCCCTTGGCTGGCAGCGCTCCCTGCTCTGGCCAGTAGCACAGCTCCAGCGGCCGCCACCTGCTCTCCCCAATGCGCTGCATGTTCATGGCCGCATTGCAGTCCCTGTCTACCCACCTGCCTGGCTGCGGTGCTGGCTTGGCTTTGGCAGCCTTGTGGGCTCAGCTGCCTCTGGCTCAGCCTTGGTGCGCTTGGTGCGCTTGGCTGGCAGGGGAGTGCTGGGCCCTGGCTCTGAGGCTGCTGGCTGTGTGGCTGCCTGGCTGCTGCGTGGGGCCTGGGGGGACTTGCGGGGGGGCACTACTGGGCACCACATCATGCCCCGCACTGGCTGGTCACGCTGCTGGCTCCAGGCTGGCCGCAATAGGCGGGGTTCCACCTGCCCTGCTGGGGGCTTCCAGCCTCCGAGGGCCTCCGAGGGACTCCGAGGGCCGCATTGCAGTCCCTGTCTACCCACCTGCCTTGTGTGCCCTGTCTACCCACCTGCCCTGTCTACCCCCCAGTGGTCCTCCAGCACTGGCAACAGGACCTCCTGGTGCAACCCACCCTTCACCCGGTCCAGCTCCTGCCATCTTGCGCAGCTGCTGCGTCCACAGGCTGTGCAAAGAAGCGCTGGGCTAGCGGGATGAGCAGGTGCCCAACATAGAGGGGGCCGTGTATGACCTGCACCACGAATTTGCCGACGTGGGGGCCTTTACGCTCTACTGCTCTTTCCCGGGGGTTGGGGCCCAGCTTGTTGAGCACATCAAGCCCCGGATCCGGGACCGCGTCGCCATGCTGCGCATCGGGTGCAGCCATCTGCAAGGCGACATAGGTCAATGCATATGTGTAAGATTGCCGGCAGCACAGCCTCCACAGCAGCGCTGGGCCGTGACTGCCTTCCGGGAGGAGGCAGACCGCGGCCGAGCTGCAGGTACAGGTACCTCCCGCCCTCAAGCGTGTACAGTGACGCGTGTGAACCAGCCGCGCACCATGAGGCCCAATAGCAAGCTGGCGAGCAGCGCCCTCTTGCTGCAGGCCTCCACCCAAAGCACAAGTTGCCCGTAGAGCCGCGCCTCTACCACTTCGGACGCCACGACCGCACCCTCCTCTAAACCCGCAGCGGACACACCCCTCATCACGGTGTGCAGTATGCAATTCTTGGCGTGCCAGGTATTGTTGTGCCGGGCCCATCGCGCTTCACCGCTGGCCTGCATGTCCTGCTGGCCTGGCTTGGTTTTGGCTGAGCGTCGGCCTCACGGTCCACTTCACTGTCCAAGGCATCACAGTTACGTATACGCTGTCTGTTTCACTCCATTTCTTTTGCCTTGCTGCACTCTGTGCTGCATTTGTGCTACATTTGCTGGGTTTTCTGTTTCTCCCCTGTTTTCCTTATTATTACCTGGTTTTCCTGTTAGTTTCCTGACTTTTGATGACTTTTGACGACTTTTGATGGCGGCAAGCAGTGATGCCAAAAGAGCTGCCGCCACAGGCCAGCTGCTGCCGGTTGGCAGCTTGGCATTGGTAACCAGCAGGCACTGTGACATGTGTGACCAATTCAGCACCTTGCCCCTCAATCTAGAGCCTTCATTGCCGTGGAACACTAAGTGTGGACCACTACAAAGCGGTGTTTGTGTCTGTGTGGAGTTCTCATGCACATGGCATACATATGGCATACACATGGGAATGGTTGCCTACCACCTACACTATTACATAGGCTCTTACAACCTTCTCGTCAGGGGATAGTTACACTGACAGCGACTGATCCAACACACATATAAATACAACTGGCAGCTCCAACTCTCGTCATGCTCTCACAACATCCAAACTGGTGAACGCACGCCCCTGACAAGCACGTTGTTCATGGGTGAGCAAATTCTTCAGTGCTGCCACAGTCCATGCCCATGCACGCATACCACGCATGAACAAGCGGAAGAAGCTCTCATTATCCCTGTGGTGGTGTCCCAGGCCACAACCACTGGCATATGGATGTGACAGAAGTGAGCAGGTAATTAAATAAATATGCATTCCTAATGCGGGTTTAGCTCGTGAAATAGCCACCAAAGCAACAGCTCAATGCGCGCGGCTGGCACGATGACAAGCGTACACTGCCATCCCCCAGATCCACACCAGCAATGTCAAAGCAATCGCTGATCCTGTCTGTATACCTTTATTCACCAGCTGAGGATACGTGGTAAGTTGACGTGGGCCATTGCAAATCAGGACATGACAGCTAGCCTGTGCAATGCTGGAGGTGGGGGCCATGGGGCGTGTGTTGAGGTCGCGTGTAAGAATGTGTGACATGCTTTTGGTCTGTCCATGTGCCTGGGCAAGTGTCTTGCTCACTCACCTACATCACTCTATTCCTTTGCTCACAAAGACATTGATGGCTAATACTGCTTAAGCCGCCAGCCATTGCGGTGCTTGGTTGCCCTCCCCCTCACGGTGGCAATCATTTGTGCCAGTCGGATCTGCCATGCCTCTGCCTCGCACTCAGCCCCCAGCTTCTCAGCCCCTGCTCAATAGCTCACCATCACTGGCCAGCGTAACATTCACCAGCTCCTCGTACCTTCATGGATCCCTGGCCAGCGCCGGCACCAGCGCCAGGGCCAGGTCCCAGCCCTCCTCCTCCTCAGACCTGACTTCAGGCTGGCAGGCCATGAGGGAATGTCGTGACGTGCGGGGGTATGCGCGGGGGTTCCCAGGAGCCCTGCTTGCCACTGCCAGGCTGGCTTGCTTGGCCCTCCACTCCTGAACCCCAACAGCAGGGACAGCAGGCTATTTAGCAAGGCCAAGCGGGTGGGCAGAAGCAGAGCTGGACAAGCATTAAGCCATGTTATGCAGGAACACACAGAGCAGGCACTGTTGCAGTCCATCAAGTCAAGCCAATGACTCCGCTATGGCCAGTGGTGGGCACCTGCCACTGCCCACCTGGCTGCTCTCCAACACACTGAAGGTGGCACGGGCTCGCGCCACCCTCCGGTCGCTGCCTGCACACCCAGCTAGGCCAGGCGGGCGCAGCATCTGGCCGGACCCCACACCCGGCTGGGGTGTCAGAGCAGCCCCCTCTCCGCCTTGGGTTCTCGCGTGAGACACCTGGCGAGCATGGCCCTTCATGCTGCCTAGCCCTGACGCGTTCGCTAGAGAGCTAAGATAGTTTGGCGCACCATTGCTGCTGGCAGCCCCAGCCGCTGCAGTGCTGTTGGGGCTGAGACCCAGCTTGCCGACCAGGCCTTGCATAAGGACCTTGGTCACATAGGAGCGCTCGCAGGCGCTGGCCCGCTCAAAGGCTCCTGCTGCATCCGGCCCCTCCAACCCACACTCCATCACGGAGACCAACGGCTCCAGGGTCCCTAGCACGCTGCACCCGCGCCCGCTCACGCTCTTGTTGGGGCTCCCCACGCACCCGCCTGCTGCCAACAGCCAGCACGAACGACCAGGCAGGAGCATGCAGTCATGCTTATGGTGTCAGCAGCTCCATGGTAATGGCATGAAGTGTATAGTTGGCATTGGCAACTACAGCCATTGCATGCTGAATGGAAAGGGATGGAAAAGTCTAGGACTGTCAGATGCGTCAAGGATGGCAACAAGAGCAATGTGCATGTACCATTGGGCATCAAGCAGCAGCAGGCGCAGGCGCAGGCGCAGGTGGAGGAGGAAAAAGAGGGTGAAGAAGAAGCAGGTGATGGGTGGCATGCATATGCGCCCCTCACCATCACTGGTGGCGTTGATGCGAGTTGCCTTCAGGGCGGCATAGTCAGTACTTGTGGTGTACACTGACCAGGAAGGTGAGGCCCCCAGGCGGCGGTGCCCGCCCCTTGGCGCAGTACCTGCCCCTTGGCTGTTCAGCACTGCCTGCATGGTGCGGCTGGTGCTGGGCCGGCTTTCCTCCGCTGCCATGGCACTGGCTGCTGTGGGGCTGCTGTCGCTGCCGGCATCACCTGCGGCCCCTGAGCTCAACAGCTTGAGGACGGCCGAGGAGGAGGTGGAGGCAGACGCGCCCATGTGGCGTTGGTGCAGCAGACCTGCCACGGTCCGCAGGTGTTGGATGTTGGGCATCATGTGCGCTTGTCCAGCGTGCCGGGGGACCCCAGCCCCTGCTGGCTGGCTGGGCACTGAGGAGCGTGGTTGCGGCCGGTCAGCTTGCATGAGCATGTGCTGTGCTGATCTTGGAAAGGTCTGGGGCCGCCCTGCGGCACAGGGGAAAACCGGCATTGAATCAGCAAGCAAGCAAGCAAGCAAGCAAGCAAGCAAGCAAGCAAGCAAGCAAGCAAGCAAGCAAGCAAGGGCAGGTGTGCTTGTGGAATTCAGTGCTGGCAGGTGGTGTTTTGGGTTGGTGATCAGGTAGGTGTGATCAGTGCAACACACATACCTTCCGCGTACTTCGCCTGCCACTCCTGGCTGCTCTCTACCACGCAAAAGGTGGAGCGTGAGTGGGCCAAGCGCCGTCCACCTAGGTTGCTGGGCTGACCGCGGGCCGGTACCTCCAACAAGGAGAAGAAGAGTGAGGACCTATCCTCTGCCGGCGTTTTTTTGAGAGAAAGAGATTACAGGAGAAAGAAAGACTAATAGAGAGACTAAGAGAGAGAGAAAAAGAAAGACTAGACCATGTCTCGAGCAAGCTACCCCCTCCCTTCCTCAAAGAGGCAAGCAAACCCCACCCCACCACCCCACCACCAAACAGCGTCCAAACCACCCTAGAACGGTAACTACACCCCCCCAAGGAAAGACGTCCAAACACCCCCCACACCCCCACCCTCAGCACCCCCTCCACCTCGCCGACCCTAGGGACCCCCGGACAACACAACATACACCCCTAAGCCCCCCAGCACCAAGGCACAACCCTCGCTGCCCCTCCGCCCCCACTAAACGAACACAAGAACCTAACCTAGGGCTCCCCAGAGACCTAACAGCCTCCAACCCCTCAAAACACTCAGAACCCCTAACAAGCTAACCCAGCTCAAGCAAGAGGGGCAAGGAAGGGGACGGGCCACTGCAAGGACAGGCGCACAACTAGCTCACCCGCCCCAAACGCCCTCTCCTCCCGCTGCCTGGCCCCCGCTAACCCCCCGGCCTCCCCTCCCCCTACCCTCTCCAGCGCCCTCTCCTCTGCCCCCTCCTTGGCGAACCACCCTCCTGACGGCTCCGGCCACAAACGGTCAAACTGGTCTGCGCCAAGCTCCGGGTCCGTACCCCTAAACCAGGTGGAGGGCACCGCTCCACAAAGGCCCACCCGGATGTCTCTGCCTACCCGGTGCCAGTCGCGTTTAACAGCGGAGGAGAGGGTGAGGACGACCTCCTTTGCCACTCGTTGCGCCACCATCTGCGGCTGGAGGGTTGTAGCGGCCCCGGAGCTGCGGAGACGCCACACCGTGCCTAGATAGGCCACGCGCAACCTGAGCCACAGCAAACTGTCTGGGGGCTGGAAGGGGGGAGCCTCGCTGCGGGTGGGGCGACCACTGAGGAGCAGGAGGGCATCGCCGGAGGGGGGGCGGGTGCCGGTAAGGTGGCCGTACACATCCAACACCCACTCCCAGACCGGAGCCACGGCGGGGCAAGTGAGGAAGGCGTGGGTGAGGGTCTCCAGCTGGCCCGGCTGGCAGAGGCGGCAGGCGGATGAACCCGGGGCAGCAGCGCCCTTAAGGATGTGGCCCCACAAGGCCCCAACCATGAGGCTGCCGTGGAGCACCCGCCAAGCCACGATGGCATGCTCCCGGCGGAGGGTGGGGTCCATCAGCTCCTTCCACACCTGGAGACAGGACTGGCCCGGTCTAGTGGCTGCGGCCAGCTCATCCACCGTGCCATCGGGGGGGACTTGCAGGGTAGCTGGCTGCCTACCGGTGCGCCGGGGCCCTTGCTGGGCCTCCAGCTGCCGCTCCGCCCGCTCGGCTGCTCGTTGCTCCGGGGAGGGGCGGGGAGGGGCTCTGGCGGAGGTGTCTCGCCAGCGCGGCGCCTGGCTGCCTTGCACTTCCTCTGGGAGCAGCTCCTCCGCGTCCCTGCCTTGCTGCTCCCGCTCTTCCGCTGCTCGCTGGGCTGTAACTTGCTGAGCGCTGGCCTGCCACCGCTCCTCCAGCTCCCTGAACGCCCCTCCGTCAACTGCTGTCCCCTGAGCCACCCCGGCCTCCCGTGGGGGGCGCCTACCCCAAAGCACCGGCCACAGGCCCCCACCAGGAGGGTAGAGCGCGTCAGCGCTGACTCGCTGGAGCTGGTGGAGGCGCACCTTGGCATCCCTGACCGTAAACTCCAAGAGGGTGGTGGTGCCCAAGCCCCACACCTGGGGATCCAGCTGCAGGTGGGCCCAGGGGCCTAGGAGCCACTCCTCCTTGGGCCAGGGAGGGGCCCCGGCCTTATGCGCTAGGGCTCCACCTTGCCCTCCTGCTCCACACCCTCCCTGCCCCCCACCCCAGCCCCTACCCCCGCTCCCTCCCCTGCCTCTGCCCCTCCCCCCCCCCCCTATCTACCCCCCCCTGCCCCTGGCCCTGACCACCCTCCTGCCCTTGCCCGCCCAGGCGCCCTGCAGGCAGAGGACGGAGGTGGGTAGCTCGCTCCTCCGGTGTCAAGAGGTAGTTGGGCTTGTTTAGGCGGGCCACCGCAGCCGGCTCCCAGACTGCCCCCTCCACCACCTGGAACGTCCCCAGGGGCCCCTGACCCGTGGGGTTAAGGGGGAAGAGCCGCCCGTTGGGGGCCACCCAGTGGGAGGGATGGAGCGCGGGGTGGCACCGAGCCACGAACCCCACCCCGGGCCCCACCCTCAGGCATTCCCAAACAGGCGGGGGGGGGTCACGGAGGTCCACCCACTGCTGCCAGGGCTCCGGGAGGCAGGCTCTAACCAGGTCAGCAGCCCACCGGGTGACACCCTCGAGCTGAGACTGCCGCTGAAGGGCCTCCCGCACGTGGCGGACATGGGTCCAACCCTGGCTCTCTGCCTCCTGCCTAGCAGAAGGGATCAGGCGGAATGGAAAGGGATGGAAAAGTCTAGGACTGTCAGATGCGTCAAGGATGGCAACAAGAGCAATGTGCATGTACCATTGGGCATCAAGCAGCAGCAGGCGCAGGCGCAGGCGCAGGTGGAGGAGGAAAAAGAGGGTGAAGAAGAAGCAGGTGATGGGTGGCATGCATATGCGCCCCTCACCATCACTGGTGGCGTTGATGCGAGTTGCCTTCAGGGCGGCATAGTCAGTACTTGTGGTGTACACTGACCAGGAAGGTGAGGCCCCCAGGCGGCGGTGCCCGCCCCTTGGCGCAGTACCTGCCCCTTGGCTGTTCAGCACTGCCTGCATGGTGCGGCTGGTGCTGGGCCGGCTTTCCTCCGCTGCCATGGCACTGGCTGCTGTGGGGCTGCTGTCGCTGCCGGCATCACCTGCGGCCCCTGAGCTCAACAGCTTGAGGACGGCCGAGGAGGAGGTGGAGGCAGACGCGCCCATGTGGCGTTGGTGCAGCAGACCTGCCACGGTCCGCAGGTGTTGGATGTTGGGCATCATGTGCGCTTGTCCAGCGTGCCGGGGGACCCCAGCCCCTGCTGGCTGGCTGGGCACTGAGGAGCGTGGTTGCGGCCGGTCAGCTTGCATGAGCATGTGCTGTGCTGATCTTGGAAAGGTCTGGGGCCGCCCTGCGGCACAGGGGAAAACCGGCATTGAATCAGCAAGCAAGCAAGCAAGCAAGCAAGCAAGCAAGCAAGCAAGCAAGCAAGCAAGCAAGCAAGCAAGCAAGGGCAGGTGTGCTTGTGGAATTCAGTGCTGGCAGGTGGTGTTTTGGGTTGGTGATCAGGTAGGTGTGATCAGTGCAACACACATACCTTCCGCGTACTTCGCCTGCCACTCCTGGCTGCTCTCTACCACGCAAAAGGTGGAGCGTGAGTGGGCCAAGCGCCGTCCACCTAGGTTGCTGGGCTGACCGCGGGCCGGTACCTCCAACAAGGAGAAGAAGAGTGAGGACCTATCCTCTGCCGGCGTGCACGCATTGGCACCCACGGACAAGGAAGTGGGGCACTCGTCCTGGTCCAGTCCCGTCCTTAGTCCCGTGGCAGCCCGGTGCCAAAGTCGGTGAGTTGCGTCTGGGCTGCTGGAATAGGCAATGCCTTGATGAATGCCACCACCTGGCAGCCAATTGACAGGAAGAAGCTGACTGTATCAGTCTCATTCAGTCTCATAGTGTAGGTGCACCAGCACTTGTACTTTTGATGAGGTGCTCAGTGACCAGCACTTATTTTCACACTTCCGTGTATTTTTCACGGAAAACCCCAAATTGCTAGAAAATGCCCCCGCCCGTCGCACTGCGCATCGCGTGATGGCTAAGAAGAAGCGGAAGGGTAGCAACAAGAAACAGAAAGGTTCGTGTCCCCAGCCGTGACGTGCGCCCTAGACGTGAGTTACGCGCTGTGAGATAACCCGTCGCTCCTGTTGGTTCCATTGCAGTGTCTCGTTCCGCCCAAGGCAAGCAACGCCAGGAGCGACGGGATGGCTGGGCAACGAGCAGGCGTCAGGTCCGTGTGTCCCCGCCTTATGTGTCCCCGCACTGTGTGTGTTGACCCTGCCTTGGAGCTGTCCATGGAGCGTCATGGGCATGCCAAGCAGCTGGTGGTCTTCTTTGGTGCAGCTACCATTGGCACTGGGGGTGGGTGGGGTGCTGATGCGGTGTTGCGTGCCTGCTGCAAGGTGGTGTGCAGGCCCAGGGGCACAGACCAGCGGCGGGGCAGGGTGGTGCTTGTGGATGAGCACCGCACCAGCCGGGTCAGCTCAGCGGTGAATGGCAAGCAGCCCTGTGAGGAGGAGCTGGACAAACTCAGTGCCACCAGGCCTGCAGGCTGGAAGCCCCCAGCAGGGCAGGTGGAACCCCGCCTGGTGCGCCCGGCCTGGAGCCTGCAGCGTGACCAGCCAGTGCGGGGCATGATGTGGTGCCCAGTAGTGCCCCCACGCAAGTCCCCCCAGGCCCCACGCTGCAGCCAGGCAGCCACACAGCCAGCAGCCTCAGAGCCAGGGCCCAGCACTCCCCCTCCAGCCAAGCGCAGCAAGCCGGCAGCTGAGCCCACCAAGGGCAAGGGCAAAGGCAAGGCTGCCAAAGCCAAAGCCAAGCCAGCACCCCAGCCAGGCAGGTGGGTAGACAGGGACTGCAATGCAGCGCTGAACATGCAGCGCATTGGGGAGAGCAGGTGGCGGCCGCTGGAGCTGTGTTACTGGCCAGAGCAGGGGAAGCTGCCAGCCAAGGGCAAGGAGTACCCTGGCCTGGGCTACAAGCGGGTGCGAGACAAGCCCCCCAAGGCCCAGCAGCAGCAGCAGCAGCCTGCTGGGGCACAGTAGTGTGTGCCCCTTATCTTGAGCTGTCCTCAGCTTACAATTAGTGCATGTTTTGTCATGCCAACTCTACATCATAGCCCTAACGGGTCAGGCAATAGTGTAGGTGGTAGGCTAAACACTCCACACAGCCACACCGTTTGAGTCGGGTCTAGTTAGTGGCTGCTAGTGGCTGATAGTGGCTGCTAGTAGGTACTTCTGATCCGGCTCAAATGGTGGCCCTAGTGAGGGACAACGGGGCTGCTGGAATAGGCTCTCGGAATAGGAATAACCCACCGGAGGAGCCAGAGGTGGTGCTGGGCGGGTGGAAGGGGGAGTGCGAGGGCACCGTCACAATGGAGGAGGGCGTGGGGTCTACAGTTGTGACGCCGTGGTACATGGAGGGGTGGCTGAAGGTGGTTGAGGCCATGGGGCTGGCAGCGGGCGATGCTGGCTGGGTGTGCACGGCAGCAGCCTCCTGCTGGGGCTGTGCACAGCCCAGGAACAACTGGAGCAGTTTGCCTGAGCTTGACTGCCGGGAAGGGGAAGGTGCGAGTCCCTGAGCCACTGCCTTTGCCACGCCCTGCAGCGCACACCAACACAGCTGTGAGATACCCTTGTGGCTCAGGGCCAGCGGCATACTGCTATACAGGCATGTTCCGGAAATTCAGCCCTTTGGGAATTGCTGGCGATCATGGGCATGGTGGCAGCATGTAGAACAGGTTGGTGATGGCTAGCCACAGAAAACAGTTTCAGACACACCTGTGGTCTGGGCTAGTGTTGGTGACAAGGCTAGTGACAAGCAGTGAAAACGTTCAGTGCATCACAGCACAGGCCATACCGGGCGCGTGGGCCATGGCGCCATCCATGAATTGCGCTGTACCCAATACACTGTACTCATACACCGTGAACCATAGAAAACCTCATGAGTTGCTCTGGGGTGTGCCCCCCATTCATGCTGTCATCGGCTTGGCTTGACGCACAAGGCATAATCATGGGCACCCTGGTTCTTACACACACTCATCAACATGGGAATTGCCAAACACATTGCTCTCTGCGTGTGCATATAGAACAACATGGACTACACAACACAACAATGCTTAAGAGTGGCGTGAAAGCATGAAAGTTCTATACTGAAGGGTCATCGGCAATTGGGATGGTTGGCATTGAGTCCTGGCCGGAGTGCATGGCATACACATGCGATGGGAACTCCACACAGGCAAAAACACCGTTTTGTAGTGGTTCACAATTAGTGTGTTCGACTGCAATGAATGCTCAAGGTTGAGAGCCAAGGTGTACTGTCATTGGCTTGCAGTGCATGTCATGCCTATCCTACCTAAGAACACATAACCAGTCTTGCACGTGATGTTGGTGTCGAGACACATAACCAGCACACGATGTGGCAGACCACCATGTCAGGCCCCCGCACTTGCTCGCACAGGCACAGGCACACGCACAGGCCACTTGACATCATGCTAGGGGCAATCAGTGCTTGCCCACTGCCCACCCACTGCCCACTGCCCACCCACGGGTCTGGTAACAGTGTAGGTGGAAGGCGCCCACACCAGACGAGTGGGAGATACTCTGCATAGATAAAACACCACCCCTAGTGAGCTGGCCTTACCGGCAGTGACTGCACACTCGCAGCTGCACCAGCCCACAACTTGTGTTCAGCAGCAGGTATGGCTGGGGTGGATGCTCTGGCACTCTCTTCGCTGTCTGCAGGTCCGGCATCAAGAGGCACAGGCAGGGTGGTGGACTGTTTGTCTGCGTGCGCAACCAGGCATTTTGGGTATGTTAGTTCCGTTTTCATGCGTTATAATAGTTAATAGCCTGCTTTTTAAGAGACTTAGTTCCCTATTATGCTCTTAAAAACGCGGGACGCGGACCATTTTTAGAAAAGTGCATAGCTGGTTCAAACTGGCTACCGTTGCAAGTCGCGTATGGTGCTACCACGCCCCGCCCTTCGCTCCAAAACAAAGTGTTGCTCCAGAAGTGCGGCTTCGCCGCACAGAATGTAGCCACAACGCACCAAAAACGGAACTAAATTAGATAGTGGAAGCGCCCGGGGCGTTTTAGGCCCCCAAAAACACTCGGCCTCGGCGCTGGAGCGTAACAGCTCTCGACCTCAGCCAGCAGCCGCGTCGCTACGCTCCGCGGCTGCTGGCTTCGGTCTCGAGCTGTTACGCTCCAGCGCCTCGGCCTCGCGTTTTTAGGGCGCCTAAAACTTCCGGCGCTTCCACTATCTACTACTTAGTTGTAGGGCTGTAAATGTTTATTGGGCCCATCAAACTTAGCAAGCACCAGTGAGTGGTCCTGAGTTTGGAGGCGTCAGCTGGTCGAAATGCCTCGGGAGCTTTGACGCCGCAGTACTGAGCGCTTGATCTGCTGAGACGTCGACTGTGCGTCGTTTCATCTTCTGCACCGCCCGCCTTAGCGTTTGGATGAATTGGTTTAGCATCTGCACAGCACCAGCCGCACATACCAGGCTGACTCTAAGGCGTCTCCCCACCTCAAACGATCGATACTAATGGGCGGCCGCTGACAGGCCTGACAACCTGCCCCGCTATGCGCTTGAGCTGCCAACCTGCCAATTGCGCTTGCGCTGCAGGCCGTCCTGTCTCCCTGTCCTGTGCAGCACCTACACAGTCCCACCAATCCGCACCCTCTGAGATTCACTCCGGGAGCAACTGCAGGCCTGCCACCGGCAATTGCTTGGATTCCAGCGCAGTAACCGCGGAGTAACGTGTGAGGGAAACGCATGGAACACACCCTTGCACACCTTTGCACACCAATTGCCACATGGGGCAGACTGCGATGGCTTGCGCTGATCGGCAGACATAAAACGGAAGTTGATTCAATGTTGATTTCAGTGTCTCTTCTTGTGTGCCTTGGCTGCAGACTGTCGAGGGTGCCAAGGTACGCTGCAACTCGGCTGCCACAGGTCGCCCACTGGCACTGGCCTATGGGGCAGCAGGCTTCTGCGGTAGCGGCACCATTGGCAGCAGGGGTATGTCTGTCAAGCAGATGCTACGGGGTCAACGAGCTGTGCTACTGGCCAGAGCAAGGGAAGCTGCCAGCCAAGGGCAATGAGTACCCTGGCCTGGGCTACAAGCGGGTGCGAGACAAGCCACCCAAGGCCCAGCAGCAGCAGCATCAGCAGCAGTCTGCTGGGGCACAGTAGTGTGTGCCCGCTATCTTGAGCTGTTCTCAGCTTACGCTTAGTGCATGTTTGTCATGCCAACTCTACATCATAGCCCTTTTGGTCAGGCAATAGTGTAAGTGGTAGGCGACCATGCCCATGTGTATGCCATATACATGCCACTAGTACAGCGGGCCCGTCCGACAGCGGACGGGGCACACGGACCAAGCTGCGGCCTCCGGCCACAGCGCTCTTGCACCAGTCCTTGCACCAGCTCTTGCACCAGGCCACAGTGCTGAGTCGAAGTTCTAGATGTGTGAGTTTGAGTGCTGAGTCCGAGTGAGTGACTGTGACAGCAACCCTACCAACCCCTACCAGTCTGCCCTACCAACCCCTACCAGTCTGCCCTACCAACCCCTTATTGGTGTCAGGGCCAGCAGGCTATGCAGCATACACCTCATTGTACACAACATTATCTGTAGGGTTGGCCTGAAGCGTATGCGGCGACTAAAATGACGGTATATACGTATGTTTATACTGTATGTGTAGGTCCGTAGGGCGAACCGTAGGTGCAAGGTCATCATTTTGCAAAAGTGAGTATGCAGTTTGGTGCACAACAACTATAAACCCTGCTACAACTATAAACCCTGCAACAACCATAAACCCTGCTGCCCTGTTGCTGCCCTACCCTGACCAGCTGCCCTTCTGCTGCCCTACCCTGACCGGCTGCCCTGCTGCTGCCCTACCCTGACCGGCTGCCCTGCTGCTGCCCTACCCTGACCGGCTGCCCTGCTGCTGCCCTACCCTGACCGGCTGCCCTGATGCCCTGCTGCTACCCTGACCGGCTGCCCTGATGCCCTGCTGCTGCCCTACCCTGATGGCTGCCCGGCTGCCCTGCTGCTGCCCTACCCTGACCGGCTGCCCTGCTGCTGCCCTACCCTGACCGGCTGCCCTGCTGCTGCCCTACCCTGACCGGCTGCCCTGATGCCCTGCTGCTACCCTGACCGGCTGCCCTGATGCCCTGCTGCTGCCATACCCTGATGGCTGCCCGGCTGCCCTGCTGCTGCCCTACCCTGACCGGCTGCCCTGCTGCTGCCCTACCATGACCGGCTGCCCTGCTGCTGCCCTACCATGACCGGCTGCCCTGATGCCCTGCTGCTACCCTGACCGGCTGCCCTGATGCCCTGCTGCTGCCCTACCCTGATGGCTGCCCGGCTGCCCTGCTGCTGCCCTACCCTGACCGGCTGCCCTGCTGCTGCCCTACCCTGACCGGCTGCCCTGCTGCTGCCCTACCCTGACCGGCTGCCCTGATGCCCTGTTGCTGCCCTACCCTGACCGGCTGCCCTGCTGCTGCCCTACCCTGACCGGCTGCCCTGCTGCTGCCCTACCCTGACCGGCTGCCCTGCTGCTGCCCTACCCTGACCGGCTGCCCTGCTGCTGCCCTACCCTGACCGGCTGCCCTGCTGCTGCCCTACCCTGACCGGCTGCCCTGATGCCCTGCTGCTACCCTGACCGGCTGCCCTGATGCCCTGCTGCTGCCATACCCTGATGGCTGCCCGGCTGCCCTGCTGCTGCCCTACCCTGACCGGCTGCCCTGCTGCTGCCCTACCCTGACCGGCTGCCCTGATGCCCTGCTGCTACCCTGACCGGCTGCCCTGATGCCCTGCTGCTGCCCTACCCTGATGGCTGCCCGGCTGCCCTGCTGCTGCCCTACCCTGACCGGCTGCCCTGCTGCTGCCCTACCCTGACCGGCTGCCCTGCTGCTTCCCTACCCTGACCGGCAGCCCTGCTGCTGCCCTACCCTGCCCGGCTGACCTGCTGCTGCCATACCCTGACCGGCTGTCCTGATGCCCTGCTGCTGCCCTACCCTGATGGCTGCCCGGCTGCCCTGCTGCTGCCCTACCCTGACCGGCTGCCCTGCTGCTGCCCTACCCTGACCGGCTGCCCTGCTGCTGCCCTACCCTGACCGGCTGCCCTGCTGCCCTGCTGCTGCCCTACCCTGATGGCTGCCCGGCTGCCCGGCTGCTGCCCTACCCTGACCTGCTGCCCTGCTGCTGCCCTACCCTGACCGGCTTCCCGGCTGCGCTGCTGCTGCCCTACCCTGACCGGCTGCCCTGATGCCCTGCTTCTGCCCTACTCTGATGGCTGCCCGGCTGCCCGGCTGCCATGTCCGAATCTCGTCGCCACAATCCTCGTATGCATCATCAGGTGGTTCCCGTGCAATGACTGTCATGGCTGGCTGGCTGCACATCGCAGCGACTTGCATTTGACCCGCGATAACGGACACACCGCAATTACGGTGGTTTGTGCGCCCTGCATCCTTTGCAATATCACGGTCAAACCTTTGCGTACCACATGGGTACGCATACATGTGTACAAAGCCCTCGTCACAGCGTGGCCTGGCACGGCTTGAAGGCCAACTGCAATCATCAGCCTACTTGTCGCAATGCCCTGATAGAGCGGCACGGAGGAGGGTCGCATGAGGGGGCTATTAGAGGGGGCTGTAGCTCGTCAGCAGCCGCAGCCAAATGTGGCCGCAGCCATCGTTGGACTTGACTCGTTTGACTTTTTGGCTGTGCACAGTTTGACTTTTTGACCGTCCGCGGAGTCAGAACGATCTCTTCGCTGGCTGCATCGCCAACCATTGCTGAGCCAGGTTCGCTGGTAGCTACTATTTGTGGGGCGTTAATTCAGCAGATCAGAAGTCGATCTCACGGCACAGTGCTTCTTTCAAGATTTTGTGCGGGGGAAGTCCTTACGTAATTAGTGCGAGGCTGTGCGCGCAATCGCAGGCCATTCCGCCTACCCCCCCCCCCCCCCCCAGCGATTTTGAAGATATAGATGTGTATGCCATGTGTATGCCATGTGCATGGGGACTCCACACAGACAAAAACACCGCTTTGTAGTGGTCCACGCTTAGTGGTCCACAGCAATGAAGGCTCTAGGTTGAGGGCCAAGGTGCTGAATTGGGGAGTAGCAGGAGTGGCACCTATAGGCTGGTAGGCAGGAGGGTAATGGCAGGGTGCCAGGCACCCCTCACCCCGCCCACCTCCCTGGCTTCACGGACATGTCCAGTTGGGGTATGGCTACCAGCACAATGAGGACCATCCCCTCCACCTCCCAGCAACGTATACACTTGCAATATACAGAGAATAGGACAACATACTGTTCAACACACCAGTACATGGCTGTAGGTCCCAGCCGTTCTAATCAAGCGAGGGTGATGATAGCCACATGCACCGCAGCCCTGCCATGCTCACGTCCAATACTTTATCAGCAAACTGACATGGCCTTCTATATGATCGGGTATCTGGGCATTGCATGTCAGCACCCCCCCTCCCCCAAGCAGCCTCCAATCATGCCATGCCGGCACTGCGTCAGGCTGCACAAATGATGCGGTATTTGTGTACATGAGGTCTGCAACGTCTTGCTGCTTATTTCACCCACCCAGCCATCTAGCCAGTCAAGGAATCCCTTTGCTCCTCTAGATCTGGCAAGCCTCCCTGCACAGGGCTCAGCTGCATACTGCTAGTAGGCATCGGCACGCTACCGGCAGCTAACCCTAGAGACCGGGCGGGCCAACGCGGTTGCCCTGGCCTCCAGCCCCTCCAGCCGTGAAGCTCCGCAGCTGGGGTGCCTGCTGCAAGCTTGGAGGCAGCTCTGCGGGCAGGGCAGCAGGCAGGGCAGGACAGGGCAGGCACAGTGGGCAGGGTGGCCAGATCTACAGCAGCAGCCACAGTGCCCGAGTACCTGTGGCACTGCCGACATGCCCCCACAGCATGTGGACAGGACTGACATGATGAGCATGGGCAACTAGGCAGCAATTAGGCAACTAGGCAGCTGTGCAACAAGGCAGCAGCAGCAGCAGCAGCACAGCGGGCGGGCGGCACTCACGAGGCAGGAGCTGCACGATGGCGTTAGGGTTTTGCGCCCCGGCCTGGGCCAGTGCATTGGTCCACAGCGTCTGCTGCGCTGCACCACCACTGGCTGCCAGCGCGGCAGTTGCGGCTACAGCACTGGCTGCACCCAGGGCCTGCGCCTGGGCCACCGCTTGAGCCAGCGAGCGTTCCGTTGTTGCCGGGTTCTGACCACCAGGGGCAGGAGCAGCAGAGAATGGCACAGCCAGTAAGCAAACCATAGTACTAGGCAAGCAGGCAGGCAGGAGGGTTATCAAAACGGTGGGTGGTGGAGGGGGGAGGAGGGGCCAGGCAGGCAGGCAGGCAGGCAGGCAGGCAGGCAGGCAAAGGAGCAGGCAGCGACGGTTTGTGGGGTGTGCAATGGAACGGGCGGTGAAGCTGCTGCAAGGGGAGGGTAGGAGCACTCACAGTGGAGAAGGCTTGCGCCAGGCCACTTGTCACTGCCGTGTTCCAGCCGGCGCAGTTGGAGGACACAGAGATGGCGATTGCGATGGCAAGCCCGTTGCCTGCTCAGGCAGTGCACATCACGGCGAGTGCTTGCTATCAGAGTAGTGCATCAGGCTGCTGCAGCCAGCAGGGACTGCGGGCAGGGCTTGGCATGGCTGCATGCATGCTGCTGTCCAGGGCCAGCAGCAGCAGCAGCCTGCTGGGGCACAGTAGTGTGTCCCCTGTCTTGAGCTGTTCTCAGCTTACAATTAGTGCATGTTTGTCATGCCAACTCTACATCATAGCCCTCTGGGTTAGGCAATAGTGTAGGTGGTAGGCGGCCATGCCCATGTGTATGCTATGTATATGCCATGTGTAGCTCAGCACGCACCGTTAGTAGCAGCAACTGCCACTGCAGAAGCAACTGCCCCATTGGCATTGGCATTGGCGGCAGCCACAGCAACCGCCTGCAGCATTGAGCGTCGTCCTGCAGACAGGCGCAGGCAGGCGAGTGGTGCAGGAGGGCGCTGCAGGACGCAGGCGTTGAGGCCCAAGCTGTTGTCATGCTGGCGGGCTAGCTGCAGGTGCTGGCGGGCATGCATGAAGGTGGCAGGACTGCTGTTCTCACCACCCATACGAAGGTCAGGAAAGCGCCGCGCTATCTCAGGCTGTGTCAAGAACCCCGTGGGCAGCGCTACATTGTGGCACAGGGCAAGGGCACCAGGGGCCAGCAGCAAACAAAGCAAGTCTGAGATGGCATGGACGCAGCATGCGGTGGCCCTGGCTAGAGCAGTCTCTGTTATTGCAGCGCCTGTGGTTGCGTCACGTGACGAGGCTTGCGACAAAATCCCAGCCACCAGCTGTAAACACCCAGGGCACCCAGAGCAGCCCACCCACAGCCACCAGTTGGCCAGCCACTAGTTAGCAGCCTCAGGTTGGTGTCAGTCTGAATGTGTTTAGCTGCTGACCTAGCACCCACCAGGCAATTAAGACAGGAGGCAGGCAGTTGCTGATTGGTACGTGGCCCCTGACCCCTGGACCCTTACCCTGCCCCTCGCAATGGCCCCTGGCCCTTCGCCCCTCACCAGGAAACAGAGATTGGCGCAGGGCTGGGTTCTGTGAGCTAGCCTGAGCCAGAGCCGAGGCAAAAGCTTCGTTTGCTGGACCCCCTCGTCGCTGGGCGCTGGCTGTCGCTGCAGTTAGCGCTGAGGTGGGCACAGTGATGCCATTCTGGCCAAAGGCGAAGGCCAGAGCCCTGCTGGTGCTGGCAGGATTCTGCGGAAAATGAAAAGCCACCTCCATGTTCATCACTCCGTGGAGATCAGACTTGTAAACCTTGAGTTCCTTGAGAATGTTACAGATGTCTCAAAGCAGAGTACCTAGCGGCACAATGACTCAGAAGAACCGTGGTGGGGACGTGCCAGCAGGCAGGCGAACAAAGTATGACTGGCTCAGTTGCTGGCTGAGAAAGAAACCACCTCAAGGTGTCCCCAGGTATCACCCCATAGATGCATGGGATGCTGCTTTAGCGGGATCTCCTAGCCCCATCGATCCTATTGAACGTCAGTGAGTGTGAGGGATGAGCCCAGGAACCACTGAAGTCAAGCTATTGACTCAGGGCATCTGGGGCGGCATGGGCGTCAGATGTGAGCCTTGGGGCCAAGGACATCAAGCTGCTGCACTGCTTTGGCTGTTGCTGTATCACAACAAGAGGCCTGCCAGCAACTGTAAGCCAGGTGAGAGACACTCTCATGTGCATCTCCAGGATCTGTGGTACAACACGACACAAGGCAAGTCGTCACTGTGAGCGTGTAGCATGCAGCGGCTCACCTGGGAGTAGGCTTGCGTCAGACCACTCGTCACTTCATCCATACGCCCCTGCAAGCACGAATTGAGACTGGGGCCCGCGGTTCACCATATAGAAATCTGTACTGCGAGGGCCCCTGTCTGGAAGCCACCGAGAAGCCAGCCATTCAGGGTGCGAGCCTTAAACAACCGGGACAGCACTTACGCAAGACACGGAGATTGCAATCGCGACTGCACGAGGCAGCACCCACGACCGTTCATCACCGCGTGGTACGGACCAGGTCCGAATGCGCATCCCTAGGATCCGCGTCCCTGCACTTACTTGCAATCGCCTCCCCGTTCCCCGCACTGGCTGCTTGCGCAACTGCCACGGCAATAGAGGTAGTCACTTGGGTCAAGCGGCGGGTGAAGCTGCGAAGCATGCCGTTGAAGCTGCCGTGTAAGCTGCCATCGGAGCTGCCGTCGACGAGTTCGCTAGAGAGCTAAGATAGTTTGGTGAACACCGGGAGAAAGAGGTCGTACGACGGCGAGGGACCTGACCCGGGAGCGCACCTTGTTATAGCTTTGTCGCAGGCGAGGGCTGTGACCTGATGTGCGTGGGCCGTCAGCGTCCCAAACAAGGCCAGCACACAGAACATGGCAATTGGGCTCGGCATCCTCGCCTAGACGTCAGCAATATGAAAGCACAGCTGGGCTGGGGAGCTTAGGAGGGGGCGTGGCCATCGCGGCTCTGCAACGCAAATCTCGCTGGTCACACATGTCAAAGTGTCAGTGTGGAGCTGGCAAAGGCAGAGGGAGCTAGGCCAGAACACCATGTTGCATTGTCTGCCTGTATACCTGTCAGCCAACTTTGAGCCCGAGCAGAGGCGCAGAGTCACCCAGTTTGTACTAAAGTGCCCATACAAAGAATCGCATACCCGGCTTACCCGCATCTGCAGCCATGATGACACACCGCTTCTGGACCTGCCACATCGGCGAGCCATCGCGCACCTGGCCTGGGCCCTTGATGGGTCAGCTGGAGGGGGGAGCGGGGGCAGGGCTCGGCTGAGTACAGGCGGATCAGAGGCCTGCTCTGTGGCACCGAGGACCTGAAGGATGCTGTTGTAGGGGAGGTGCGCCTCCAGGGCAGCCAGGCAGCCCAGCAGGTCAGCCTGGCCACCAAGGGTTGGAAAGCATGGTCCCTCATGCTGCCTTGCCCTGACAGCCCCTCTGGCGCACCATTGCCAGCTGCTTCAGCCGCTGCAGGGCTGGTGGGGCTGAGACCCAGCTTGCCGGCCAGGCCTTGAATTGAACGGCCAGGCGCTGGCCCGCTCAAAGGCTCTTGCTGCATCCGGCCCCTCCAACCCACACTCCATCACGGAGACCAACGGCCCCACCCACGCTCTTGTTAAGACTCCCCACGCACCCGCCTGCTGCAACCAGGCAGCACGAGACACCAGGCAGGAGCATGCAGTCATGCTTATGGTGTCAGCAGCTCCATGGTAATGGCATGAAGTGTATACTTGGCATTGGCAACTACGGCCATTGCATGCTGAATGGAAAGGGATGGAAAAGTCCAGGACTGTCAGATGCGTCAAGGATGGCAACAAGTTGAGTGTGCTCAATGCTAGTAGAGCCAGGCCAGCCCCCCACCCCTCCCCCTGGGTTGCAGCTAGCCTGTATCCCCTCCGCTGCCCACCTGCCACCAGCCCCCCCATGGGGCAGCAGCCGCACCAGCTGGTCCTGAGGTATACCTTGACACCTTGACCTCAGCCAGCTCCATCAACTACCACAAGCTGCAGAACAAGGCCCAGGACCGGATCGGGCGCTGGAGCAGTTCTTCAAGAAGGTGAGGGTGGGTGGCTGGGAGGGTTAGGTACTGAGAGGTGGTGGATTGGACACGACGCGAAAGAAGTGCCACACCTAACCTGATGCCACCATGTCAGCCACCATGTGTGCCTCGTGTGCATGGCTGCAGTTGGAAAGGAAACGGCAGAGTTGCCCGATGAGGCGCCATGAGCGTGCCAAGCAGCTGGGAGGGTGGAGTGCTGACGCGGTGCTGCAGGCCTGTTGCAAGGTGGTGTGCTGGCCCAGGGACAAAGACCGGCGGCGGGTAAGGTGGTGCTAGTGGATGAGCACTGCGGCAACGGGGTCAGCTAAGCAGTGAGTGGCCAACAGCCCTGTGAGGAGCAGCCCTGTGAGGCCTGCAGGCTGGAAGCCCCCAGCAGGGCAGGTGGAACCCCGCCTAGTGCGGCCAGCCTGGAGCCAGCAGCGTGACCAGCCAGTGCGGGGCATGATGTGGTGCCCAGTAGTGGCCCCACGCAAGTCCCCCCAGGCCCCACGCAGCAGCCAGGCAGCCACACAGCCAGCAGCCTCAGAGCCTGGGCCCAGCACTCCCCTGCCAGCCAAGTGCACCAAGCGCACCAAGGCTGAGCCAGAGGCAGCTGAGCCCACAAAGGGCAAAGGCAAGGCTGCCAAAGCCAAGCCAGCACCACAGCCAGGCAGGTGGCTGGACAGGGACTGCAATGCGGCCCTGAACATGCAGCGCATTGGGGAGAGCAGGTGGCGCCCACTGGAGCTGTGCTACTGGCCAGAGCAGGGGAAGCTGCCAGCCAAGGGCAAGGAGTACCCTGGCTTGGGCTACAAGCGGCTGCGAGACAAGCCACCCAAGGTCCAGCAGCAGCAAGCCCCCCCCATTGGAAGCTGTCATCAGCTTACGCTTAGTGCATGTTTTGTCATGCCAACTCTACGCATGCCCTGTCACAGGGGTCAGGTAATGATGTAGGTGGTAGGCGACCGTGACCATGTGTATGCCATGTGTAGGCCATGTGCATGCCATGCGATGGGAACTCCACACAGGCAAAAACACCGTTTTGTAGTGGTTCACGCTTAGTGTGTTCGACTGCAATGAATGCTCAAGGTTGAGAGCCAAGGTACTGAAGGGTCATCACAAAGTTTTATTTGGCTGAAATGTTTGGCAATGGTCTTTGGCTGAAGGAACGCATGGTGACGGCTTGTGTCAGCTCAACTGTGCATGGCCCCCAGCCTTGAGCCTTGACCCACAAACAACACCATGTTCCATGTTGGATAAGGTAGTTGTGCTGAAAATACGCATGGGGCATGCAGGTATTAGCCAGTAGAGCACGACCGGTTAACTTAAAATCCTGATGTTTTGGGTTTAACAACATCTTCAACAAATCTGTAACGTACCCGTTTTGCTACCCTGGGACTGCTTCTCACTGGCCACTTCTGCCTGCATAGCGTCGCTGGCTGCATTGCCGTGTCGTGACCAGAACGACAGCAAAAAACGACTCGTACTAAGACCAAGCGGACATCTTTAACAAAACGGTTTAACATTAACATTAACACGTCCAGTCGTGCTCTAATAGCCAGCCACCTATTCGGTGTATCTTATTCACATGCATGACACATGATGTTCTACAAGTCCTCACCCCACTGAACACCTGCCTGTTTGGCTGGGCAAAGAGCTGCATGCCATTGGCAAGGTGCAGCTGCCACTCCCTGCCGGCAGTCGTGGACACAACACACAACTAACACACCAACAGCTGTCAACAAGGGCGGCAAGCAAGGGGTGTCTGCGACACCCTCATGTGTAGCTAGTGTGCGACTGACTTCAAGGTGTGCGGCATCTGAGGCTTTAACACAAGCCATGGGACTGGCTGGCAGTCTGAGACGGTGGCTTCCAACAGTGTCGGTGGCCAGCACCTCCCTCATCAGCCCGCAAAGGCAGAATCAGGTCCCCTCACCAGGCATGGTGTCTTGTCTGTATGCAATTATGTGCCCATGCACATGGCATGGGCGCCTACCACCTACAAACCCTGTAACAGGGCTAGAGCCTAGAGTTGGCATGACATGCATTCACTGATGTAACCTGATGACAGCTCAAGAGGGGGCAATTCTACTGAGCCTCAGCGGGCTGTTGCCGCTGCTGCTGCTGCTGCTGGGCACTGGGTGGACGGTCTCACAACTGCTACTCCTTGGCAGCTCAGGCAGCTCCGTGGCAGCTCAGGCAGGTACGGCCATCAGCACCAGCTCCAGTGGTCGCCACCCGCTCTTCCCAATGCACTGCGTGTTCAACACTGCATTGCAGCCCCTGTCTACCCACCCTCCTGGCTGTGGTGCTGGCTTGGCTGTGGCAGCCTTGCCCTTGACTTGGCCTTGGGATCAGTGCTGCTGCTGCAGCTTTATTCCTAGATGCTGTATTGCAACTTCTCCCTGCCCTGCCCCACATGACATGAGGCCAGCATGGGTCTAGCCACAGCCATGAGCCCAGACTCCCACACTTTTACATGTGTGAGGTGAGCATCACCTCAGTGCCACTGACACATTCTGGCAGTGCTCACAGCTCACCCAGCGCCGCCAGCTCAGCCCGCCTGAGGAGCAGGTGCTGTAACGCCCGCGACGCCATGCTGGGTCGGTCCTCGGACGCCAGCCGCGAGAGTCTGGCAGTGCGGGGCGTGGCGCTATGACGCCCACCCTCGGCCTGGCCCATTGCGCCGCTGTCTGCATGACTCAGGGCAGCCGGCGCGGCGCCGGGAGCGCAGTAGGAGTTGCAGCGCCAGCGGGGGCTGGGCCCTGGGGAGATGCCTGTCTCTACAGCCAGGTCGATGATGCGGCGGCTGGGGCCTTGCCCGGCGACACAGCTGCTGCTGCTCCGGCTGCGTGCAGTGTCAGGCTCCATGAGGCCAGCCACGCGCAGCTGCTTCAGTGGCAGTGTGGCGGATAGAGCGCTGCAGGTGGGGCCACCTGCGAAGGGGCTGAGGGCCACCGGGCTGACTGGCTGGCTGGCAGAGTTCAGGGGGAGGGCAGGGGCAGGGGCGGGGGCATCATCCCACTCATCAAACCCCTCAAAGTCGCTGTCACTGTCCTCAGGGTCAGACTCAGGTGTGGGGCTGTCTGCATGGGGCCATGGGGCAGCCCCTGTGGGGCTGTTGAGCTGGAGGCCCCCTGAGGGGCAGGGTCCAGGCAGACTGGAGCAGATGTCCGGGTCTATCCATTGCTGCTCCTCGACACAATGCCTGTCAGCCAAGCTGCGGAGCTGCCAGGAGTCAAGGATGCAGTAAAGGGGTGGGGATGCAAGGTCATCTGCCCCTGCTGGGGATGGCAAATCTGTTGCGAATATGTCTAGCAACTCATCGGCCAACTCTGGGCAGTTGGGGTTTTGTAAGACATCTGCTGCTGCTGCTGCTGCTAATTCATGGCAGCTTTCCACCAGCGTCAGAGCACTGACTGCTGTGGCCAAAACCTCCTGATGCTGCATTAGCGCGTTTTGGCACCTGCAGGCAAGGAAGCAGGGCAAGGAAGTGCTGGGAAGTGAAAACAGTCTTCTGCGACACAACAGGTATCATCATAACTCAGTGGGCAGTGCCATGTCTGGGTGTGGCGACTAAGTGGAGCAACAGCTGGGGGGGTTCGATACAGCTGAACACAAAGTTCCTCGCCTCGTTTTCCTCAAAGGCGTGTTCACCTGCCTCGACGTCAAATCCGCACGAAGTAGAAGAGGTTGCAACGAAGGTTTGCAGTTCAGGCAAGGTTTGTGATACCAATGAGGCTCCGGAGCTGAGCGTGTATATGCCGTAATGTCTAAGCTGTGTACGAGCGAATGAAGCGTGGAGGTGTGCGAGGAATTCGACACTCACTTTTTGTCGGGTTTGCCCGAGGCGCACCGAAGCCACAATCTAAGGCGTACCGTAAATCACAGGCCGTCCTGTATTCCTATTATGTACTGGCACGTGCGCGACAAGCGTGCGCGACAAGCGCGACGTGCCATGAGCCAAGCAAACAAACAAACAATTCGATTGCCCCTCACAAAGGGGATGTGTGTGCGCTAGAGTCATGCATAGGGTAGGGTAGGGTAGGGCTCTAGCGACTCCTAGGGTTAGGGACCTAGCGTAGGGACATACATCGGTCACTCACTGCTGTGGTGAAGTGTAGGGGCTAGGAGGATAGGAGGATAGGAGGATAGGAAGATAGAGATACAGGACGGCATGAACTCCTCTTCCAGGATAGGGATACAGGACGGCCTGTATACTCGCAAACGTGTGTTGCACGCAGACCAGCGCTGGTCCTGTCGCGGGCCCTTTCATCCAGAGTTTAGTGTTGTGTGCTACATGCGGCACTGCTTGCGATATGCTCATGCCCCGTGTGCTGAGCATGAGCCTGCTGCTCTCCTCTCCCCATGTTCGTCACAGGCTCTACCCTTGTCACAGGCTCAGCCCTGATCCCAGCCGCCCCTCAACACACAGTGATGACCCCATCCCTGCCCCCGCTAGGGTGATAACACTCAGGCATACGCATGTGACATAGGCCCTAATGCTCCCACCAATTCCTTCCTGATGGCATCCCTCCTCATCACATGGCATCTCATCACTTGCACACTAAGGAAGGAGGCGTACCAGACAAACAAAACTCATGCAACATGGAACAACTTGTTTGACTGTGGGTAACCTCACTCAGCTACTCCAATCAAAATTGTAGCATCCACTGGCGCACCCTCGATGACTACAACCCCCACACCTGTGGCATTCTCCCCCCGAAGCACTGAGCACCTTATCCAAACTAACAGCGTGATGCTTGAAAGGCTAACAGCCTGAGTAAACATGCTCGGCCCTATGGGTTGTTGTGGGCCTGGCTATCAATACCCCGCCGGGTACTCTTCTGCCCGGTGCAGCCGCTGCCTGCCCTTGGACAGCCGGTCATTGACCAGCTTGTAGCCCTGCTGGTACTCCTTGCCAATGGGGGCCAGAGACTCCCGGTCCGTTCAGCTGCACAGCTCCAGGGGTCGCTGCTTGCTCACCCCAATGCACTGGAAGTTCAGGCAAGCGTCGGTGTCCTAGTCCAGCCACCTGCACCATGGAGGGGCCTGGGGTGGTGGCACTGTGCCAGGTGCAGAAGGGAGGGGCTGGTCCTGGGCTGGGTGGGGGGGGGGGTCCTGGGCAGGGGGGTCCTGGGCAGGGGGGTCCTGGGCAGGGGCAGGGGTTTCCTGGGTTAGGGGAGGGGGGGCTCCTGGGCAGGGGGAGGGGGGTTGGGCGGCACCTCATGGCACCGCAGCAGGCCCCGCACATACTTAGTATGCCGCTGGCTCCAGGCTGGGCGCACCAGCCGCTGGACCACCTGGCCTGCTGGGGGTACCCAGTCTGCGGGCCTAGGCCGCTCACGTGGCAGGTGCAGCTCACAAGGCTGGGGGGCATGCACAGACGAGCTGACACGGGTCCGGGTCCGGGTCCGGGTCCGGGTCCGGGTCAGCGTCAGGGTCAGGGTTCGCGAGCTTGTGTATACGTCCGGGTCGCGCCGTCGGCGGCATGGGAAGCAGTGGTTTACCCCGTGGTGCCGGTCCGGCCATGTGCCTTGGAGCTGTCTCATGTACCTGACCGGTAACAAAAAGCAAATGCGAGAACATGACAGCAGTTTAATACCCATACACGACTCATTTGACTGTGGGTAATCCCACTTAGCTACTCCAATCAAGTTGAAGTATCCTCGATAGCACCCTTGATGACTACAAATGTGATGCGGGCGGCGTGTTCACAGTGCGGCATGGGAAGGCATGGGAAGTGGTCATGTTTTGGGGGGCATCTTACACAGACTTACCTATGTGGGCCATCAAGCTGACCGCCTTGCCCACATCCCCGCCCGCATAGCCCGCATAGCTCCTCCCTCAACGCATGGCGGTGCGCTGGAGTACTTCTCATCTCTTTCTGGCGACCTCTCCACTCATCTTCATCAACAAGCATTGACGTCCAGCATGTGTGGCAAAAGGCAGCTCAACAGCTCCCTCAACAAACAGCAGAAGCAGAATCAGGTCCCCTCACCAGGCATGGTGTCTCGTCTGTATGCATTTATGTGCCCATGCACATGGCATGGGCGCCTAACATCTGCACTGTTGCCTGACCCCTGTTACAGGGCTACAGCTTAGAGTTGGAAGGGCATGCATGCACTGATGTAAGCTGATGACAGCTCAAGAGGGGACACATACTACCCAGCCTCAGCAGGCCTTGGTGGGTTGGGTGGGCTGGGTAGGCTCAGCTGCCTGCTCAGCCCCGGTGCGCTTGCTGCGCTTGGCTGGCGCAGGAGTGATGGGCCCTGGCTCTGTGGCTGCTGCCTGAGTGGTTGCCTGGCTGCATGGGGGCTGTGGCAGGATGTGTGCGGTGCTCATCCACAAGCACCACCCTGCCTCGCCGCTGGTCTGTGCCTCTGGGCCTGCACACCACCTTGCAGCAGACTAGCAGCACAGTATCAGCACCCCAGCCCACCTGGGTGCCAATGCCAGCTGAGCCAAAGAAGACCACCAGCTGTTCGACACAGTCACAGCGCTTAATAGGCACCTCAGCCATCTCATCCTCCAGCTGCAGGCGTGCATACAAGGCACACATGGTGGCTGACATGGTGGCATCAGGTTAGGCATGGCACAGTCAACTACTCTTTCACTTCATGCCCACCCACCTTCCAATATGCAGCTCACCCACACACTCGCACCTTCTTAATGACTGCTCTAGTGCCAGGTCCTGGGCCCCGCACAGCCTCAACCACTGCCTTGCCCACACGTGGTGTAATTATATCTCACACACCGCATCCCAGGTGGCCAGAGTGACGGTGATGTGCTTCAGGTAGGCCTCCAGGGAGGTGCCGGCTGAGCTGGCTGCTGCCAGGTGCTGGAGGTGGGGCTGGATTGGTGCTGGCCACCGCTCGGTGTCACGGCGAGAGTTGTTCTGGCCTGCAGCACCCGGCCTTGGTCAGCTTCCATTGGGCCAGCTGGTCTGCTATCAGCTGGCCTGACTACTCATCCCAAGGCTGCACTGACTGCCCGGATGGCGCCGGGGTAAATGCCCACCCTAATCTGTGTGGCTGGATCAAACACAAACTTCACGCTGCTCAGCAAGGGCCTTGCCAATGTGGGGGCCCCTGCTGCTGAACCTGCCGTTGCCTTTGGAAGCCTGTTGCTGCTGGAGGGGCCCGCTGCTGGAGGTGGGGAAGCTGGCTTTGGGAGGGACGTGTGTAGTGCACACACACATTGACATCATCTGTCTCCACTATCCTGTCAAAACCAGATTTCTGGTTGGCAAGTTTGCCTTTGCTGAACCACCTCTCCGGAGATGCCAGTGCCCCGCACCAGGGCTGAGGCACCCCAGAGGCTTCCCCCTCTTCCTCCCTCCTTAAGCGATGACAGCATTGGCGCGCAACTCTGGTCTTTTGTCAGAAACTCTGAAGTTAAATGTGTGAGCCGAGGCATGGACTGCGCGAAGGCACATCAGCAAATGTGTCAAGCACATCTATCATGAAGCTTGTACAAAACAGCCTCCAGCTGCAATGCCTTTTGGGTTCTCCCAAAGGGCACAGGGCACTCCGACCAAAGGGCAAAAGGCACTCCGACCAAAGGGCACTCCGGCCAGGACTCAATGCCAACCATGGGATGATCATGACAGTATGAACATGTGCCCAGGGTCTTGATAACCTTAGTATGAGACACAACTGCCACAGGCGGCACTGCAGTGCTTCTAGATGCACAGTATGGGAGCCATGACGGGCCGGCTATGGGAATAATTCGCCTGACAACATACGCCCCCGCTCCGTTGGGCCTGAGCCTTGCTGAGGGAGCTTGACTCTAAGATAGCATGAACAACAGCTGGCTACACTGCAAACTGACGCGGCCCCGTTCTCCCTAACCCCCCCAAATTTAGTCGGTTTAACATCATATGTATACTCCCGTTGCTGTAAACAAACTGTTGTTGTGCGATGGGGAAAGGAGGTGGGACACCAGCAATCGTGGTGTCCGCGGAGCTATAAAAGCTAAGAGCCGTCAAGCGTGTCTGCAGGAAAAAAGAAAACGAAGAAGGCAGACTACGAAGCGCTGACTGCAGCAGAGCCTGGTACCGGGGGATGGCATACTGGCAGCACTGCGGCCATGCTCCTAGACGAAGAGAAGGCATCAACGAGCAAAGATGCCGGCATGACAGACGTGGATACTGTCCAACTTAAGAACACCAAGACTTCATCAGGTAGGAGGCTCATCTCAACATCATACCATTCCCAGGTCACTATGTGGATGATAATGTGCCTAGTTATGTCTACCCCAACATAGCAGCCTTCAGTGCTCTTACATGTGGCATGTGTAATGCCCGCATCACAGCTTACAATGGACCAATTGCACCACTCCAGCCTTGATGCATCCACTGGCAAGAGACCCCATTTGCCGCATTCCTCTCAGCACCTTGGCTCTCAACCTTGAGCATTCATTGCAGTCGACCACACTAAATGTGAACCACTACAAAACGGTGGTTTTGCCTGTGTGGAATTCCCATCGCATGTGTATGCCATGGCCTACACATGGCATACACATGGTCACGGTCGCCTACCACCTACAGCATTGCCTGACCCCTGTGACAGGGCGATGCATAGAGTTGGCATGACAAGACATGCACTAAGCGTAAGCTGATGACAGCTTCAAATGGGGGGGGCTTGCTGCTGCTGGGCCTTGGGTGGCTTGTCTCGCAGCCGCTTGTAGCCCAAGCCAGGGTACTCCTTGCCCTTGGCTGGCAGCGCTCCCTGGTCTGGCCAGAAGCACAGCTCCAGCGGCCGCCACCTGCTCTCCCCAATGCGCTGCATGTTCAGGGCCGCATTGCAGTCCCTGTCTACCCACCTGCCTGGCTGTGGTGCTGGCTTGGCTTTGGCAGCCTTGCCTTTGCCCTTGGTGAGCTCAGCTGCCTCTGGCTCAGCCTTGGTGCGCTTGGTGCGCTTGGCTGGCAGGGGAGTGCTGGGCCCAGGCTCTGAGGCTGCTGGCTGCTGGCTGCTGGCTGTGGTGTTGGGGCAGGCTCAGGCTCAGGCTCAGGCTCTGGCTCAGGCTCTGGCTCAGGATCAGGCTCTGGCTCAGCCTCAGGAGCCCAGTCCATGTCCATGCTGGCTGGCTGGGCAGGGGCACGCATGGGGAGTGGGGGTAGGGGTGCAGCGTCCAGTGCACGGAAAGGCTGCACGGCTGGAGGTGTAGGGGCGCTGGGGTACCCAGGGGTGGAGTAGCCCACAAGGCATGTCAGGAATATCCTGAGCACATACAGTGACGCGATGATGCGGAGCTGAGAATGGATGCCGGCCCTCAGCTGGAAATGGGCCAGTAGCTTTCGCTTCGTCTTCTTGCAGCCGCGCAGCACGGCGCCACCCGGGACTTTGTTCACCTGCAGCCAATTACGATCAATATTTTGACAGGCCGGGAATGCGGGGACACCAATAGTGCGGGGACACGAGCAGTGCTGGGGCATACAAGGCGGGGGTGCGTACCTGTCGGCGCTGGGTTTTCCATTCAGCCCTTCGCTCCTCGCGTTGTCTGCCTAGGACCTGCGCTGACATGAACAGCAGCGATGTGAGCAGCGCGGAGCTCGCCGGACTGCACAGTTGCAGCGGACCACACCACGACTACGACGAACCTTGTTTTCGCGGGCTTTCAATCGGAAGCGGATCTTGCTCCGCGGCACTGGGCCGCTTCCTCGGAGGCATTGCGCCACTAGGCTCATACCTACTAACACCTGCTGAGCTCCTACTTATACCCAGGAGGCGATGTCACTCACTCTAGCACTCCCAAAGGGCACAGGGCACTCCGACTAAAGGGCAAAGGGCACTCCGACCAAAGCGCATTCCTCTCAGCACTCTGTCATGGACTTTGCAGATGCCCTGCGTTATGGATGCTCACATACTGTACATGTGATAGAGCTAAAGTGGGAGCAATTCAGGGACGCTCTTGTCTGCCCACAGCCATGGGCCTACTACAGTTGCTAGCCTCAACGCCGCGTAGTTTCACTAGCTTGAAGCACTGATGATGGTAGTCCTTGCCCATAGCAGGCAGTGCCTAGCGTTCGTTTCCGCAGCATGGCTCTTGGAGTTGCTGCATTCTCTCCCAATGTGGTCGGAGTTCAAAGTGGTGGGGGCTGGGCAGTTGCTGGGAGGGAGGAGGGGCAGGCGGAGGAAGAGGTGCTAGCTGGCCTGCCTGGTTGTGTGGTGGCTCTTCCATGGCACCGCATGAGGGCCCACACTGCCTTGACATGCTGCAAGCTCCAAGCTGGGCGCACCAGCCATTGATCCCTTCACCGTTGAGGGGCAGCCAGTCTGTGAGCTGGGCCTTTCATACAGATCATACATACAAATAGACCATGATGTTGCCCTCGTGCACTACCACCAGGTTGTCTGAGGTGGGGGCTGTGGTGTGGAGCCTGCCAGACGTCCAGTGTGTGCTTGCTCCTGGGCGTTATCTGATGTGGCTCAATACCTGGCAGTGCATCGGCAGCCCAGTCCCACACCCAAGCACCTCTCTCATCCGATTTGTCCAAGCTACTAATGATTTCACAGCTCATTGGGTATAGGGTATAGGGCTAGCAGTTTTTGACTACCCTGGCATCCAGGAGCGCCACATGTTGGGCCTATGTGCCATGTATGCTTATGTATGTCCACCTGACCCACACCCCTGCATTGGCCACCCAGTTGCGCACATGCTGCTGTGAACTGAGAGCTGCCGCTGTGGCTGCAGCTCAAGGCATGGACATTGAGGACGGCAGCAAGCCTGGCGACAAGAAAAAGAAGAAATCAGGGGCTGGAGCCACCTCCAGTGTTCCAGGGCTGGGAGTGGTGCGGCACAGGTGAGGCCGCACTTGGTCCTGATTTTGTCACACCTCATCACACGCACACGGATATCTGTAGTCACCTGGTGCTGATGCTCTTGCAATGTATGCCAGGGAGTGCCACATGATGGGTGTTGTGCTGAATGTGCAGCTTGAAAAGAGGTGATCGGACCACCAATCAAAAGAAGCGCAAGGTGGTCAAGCTAGCCAAGGTGAGACCAGCAGTCCTCAGCACCTTGGCCCTCAACCTAGAGCCTTCATTGCCGTGCAACACTAGGTGTGGACCACTACAAAGCGGTGTTTTTGTCTGTGTGGAGTTCCCATGCACATGGCATTTACATGCATACACATGGGCATGGTCGCCTACCACCTACACTATTGCCTGACTCAGAGGGCTATGATGTAGAGTTGGCATGACAAACTTGCACTGATTGTAAGCTGTCAGGCTGGCTTGCAGCAGGCAAGGAAGAAGTAGGCTGGGCTGTACTAGGTGGTACTCGACCCAGCTGGTGCTGTGGTGGTTGAGTAGGCCGTACACAAGCTACAAACCAGCAGTCAACATGTGCTGTGCTATGCTGCTTGAGCAGTCATGTGTGTTTGAGCTGCATTGAAGACCAGTGGTACCATGCCAGCTTAAATCTACGACCCACACAGCAGGTGTTGGGATACTGTTAGTCTTACAAGCCTTCAGCTGTTAATAGTGATGGGGCGCGCAGTGGTCAGGGAATGGAACGTGCCACCGGTGTGGGTTTTTGTAGTCATCAAGGGTGCGTCTGATAAACCTACTGTTGAACTGAGAGAGATTACCCACAGACATCACCATGTTCCATGTTGCTAAAGGTAGTCGTGCTGTTTATGGGTGCAGGCTGTGGCGCGGGCCGAGAAAGTGGATGTGCGGATCAGCAGCACGCAACAACGCAAGTCGCAAAAGCTGACCCTCAAGCATGTGTATTGATGTCACATGGTACTGGTGGAATTGCGCCGCCACCCTCATGTTGCATGGCCGGACCACCATGCAAATAATGTTTGCAACTGAGGTTTGCGGCAGCGTGGCGTCATGGGGGGTACAGTCATGTATATTGATCATGTAGTACCTGTCTGTGATTGGTCCTGAATGTACAATACTTGATGATGCTAATGATGACTGGGTTCTCTGCAACACACGTAGACAATACATGGATAAACAATACGTGGATAAACATGGATAGACAATACGTGGATAAACATGGATAGACAATACGTGGATAAACAAAGGTGCACAGGAGCTCCTGGAGCCAGCGGCATGGCAAGCCCGTGCGTGGCATGATGGGGTGCCATGAGGTGCCGCCAAAGCCTCCTCCCCTTGCCCAGGCCCCTCTCCCTGCCCGGGATCTCCCTCCTGCTCAGCATCCCTTTGATCCTGTGTCCCCACCCGTAGCCCCCAATGGGGCAGGTGGCTGGACCATTAAAGAAAGAAACCGGCGAGGTATTGATGGCCAGGCCCGCAACTACCCATGAGGCCTGATAGCCTGATTTATTGTTTTCGATGAGAAGCCCGGTAGTCTTAGGAGGGGACGTGCAACCAGCGATGGGGTTTGTAGTCACCAACAGTACACCCGGTTGCCCACAAGTCAACACCTTGCATGGACGTCTCGACATGAGTGTGGTGGCGCTGACCATGCATACAAACCAGTCATGGTTTACATGCTTGACTCTTCATGGCAATTACTCCCTCCTGAGCGACGCGAACGACATGCATCTATAGCCTCCCAGCATTTCTCAATTCTGCCCATATCTGACGGCCTTTGTGGCCGTATAGAAGTCCTTCCACTGGTAACGGCCCAACAAGCGTTTGACGACCTGCTCGCCACTCGCGCTGTACATGAGCTGCTCTGCGGTGATGGCCGGAAGCGCGTTTACTAGGCCACCGCGAGCCTTGTGCAATGTCTCGACCACGGCCGTCAATGCCTGCTGGTCCATGGGCACGCGATGCACGTCCGCGCCCGCCACGATGCCCATGGGGTACGCCACCTTCATCAGCTGCTCCGCATCCACACGAGCATTGCTGGCGATGGAGTTGGCTGCAACGCTAAACGCCTTCTTGATGCCAGTAAAATGATCGCGGTCAACGCAGAGATACAGGAGCAGGGTACGCAGGTCAACGCGCAGAGCGCCGCCAGCCGGGCCGCCGTCCGGCGCCGGGGAGTTGAAAGCTGCCCACAACACCTTCTTCAGCTCTCCCGCCCTGCAAGAAAGCACCAGCAAGAAAGCACAGGGATAGAAGCAAGAGCGGAACCAAGGTTCTGGTAGTTGAGGGCACCAGCCAAGCAGGATGGCCGGAGGCAGAGCACTCAGGCAGGATGGATGGAGGCAGAGGATTCAGGCAGCGTGGATGGCTGATGCTGTGAGTAGCCACACTATAACTAGTAACGCACACAACCATATTTGTGCCAGCCCATGCAGTGACAAGTGCACAAACCTCATAGCATATTCTTTCTGCAGCCTGTTCATACCACAGCACCGTCGACAATGGCAACAGTGCCACCCTGTGCTTAGCAGTGCCTGACCTGTCAAACTCCTGCTGACGTGCAGCCTCTCTGTCCAAGGCATGCTCAGCTTCCAGGTCCTGCTCGCTGCCTATGATGAAAGGAGCGCGCTGGAACCAGAGCTCGCTGGCTAGCCACTCCTGCTCACTCAGCAGCCCGTCCCCGTCCTGGTCCAGAGAGAGCAGCAGCTACAGGGCAGGACACCAACCACACTAAACACACATTGCGGTATGGTGACCCTCATTAGACAGGCTGGTAGCACCACGCATGTGTCAGCAGCACCTAGCGGACAGGCCCTGTGGCGTTGACATAGTCAGGCTGCTGCCAGGCACAGCTGTTGTCAGACTGCATGCAGCGAGCCCATTGAATACACTGGCAACCTAAGCCAGGGTCAGTGCATTGTTGTATTTCAATGGGTGCTCCTGGGGAGGCCCCACACCATCAATGCCAGGGTCACACCCCCAACACCATGGCCACGCACCCTACCATTGCCATCCCCATGGCCCCTGCTCTGCCTAACCCTGGTAGCCCCCACCTCGCAAGCATCCGCCACATCTGTGCAGCTGGCCTGCATGAGCGTGGGAAAGGTGGCGGCCACCAAGCACACCACCATCTCCCGCCAGTCAGCATAGCCGCTGAAGGTGGGGTCCAGCTGCTCCACCGCCCCCAGCAGTGCGGGGGGGCTGGCCTCGCGCCAGCGCTCAGGCAGCGCGCCATCTCCTGCAGCCCGGAGCAGCAGCTCTGCCAGCTCCCCTAGCTTCAGCAGTCCTTGCGGGGCAGCCTGCACCAGCCGGTCCACTAGCTGGACCAGCTGCGCCACTGAGGGGATGTGGGAAGGAGGGGCCCGCTCCTGGGGCTTGGCGGTGGGAAAGCCAGGGTGTGGGTCAATGACCAGTTTGGTGGCGTCCAGCACGGCCAGGGTGCCGTCTTCCAGGCGCAGGTCAGCCGCCAGGGGTTGGCCAGCCACAGCGGCGGCAGACGCCACGCTGTGCACTGCAGCTACTGCGCTGCACTCAGCCTGGAAGCGGTGGGTGACCCAGGTGCCCAGTGTGTCCAGCAGCCGGGTGTTTAGGGCATGCAGCCCATCCAGGGAGGACACGGCACGCTGGGCCAGCAGCCTGATGCGAGCCTCCAACACCTGGCCCTCACGCACTGCCACTGCTGCCACCTCAGCGGCCATTGCCTCGGCCACTTCTGGTGGCACCTCCGCATCCTCTGGCCCCTTTCCTACTGCGCCCTTCAACCCCTTGGTGGTGGCGGGTGCAGCAGCAGCAGAGGGCACAGCGGCGGCCCCTGCTGCCTTGGCGTCTTTCTTGGCACCGCCCTTCTTCCCGTCTGCCACTTCCATTCCAGGGATGCAGGCAGCGAGGGCGAGCTGGGCCGAGGCCAGTGCCACCTTCAGGGCCTGGGCCAGGGGGCCGGCTTTGGGCACGAGCTGCAGCACCTCTGAGGGGAAGGCCATCACGGTCTTGCTCTTTTCGTCCAGCCGGTCCTTCACCTCGTGGGGCACACTGCCTTGCTTCAAGTCCGGGGGGCTGCTGGACAGGTCCAAGGCAGCAGGCGGGGCGTCCAAATCCATCAGCACGCCGTACTTCACGGAGGAGTATCCCTTGGCGAAGGTGAGGGAGGCGTAGAAACGGTCCAGCTCCAACTGCACGAGGCTGGTGTAGAATTGGGCCAGCAGCTGCGTGTGGTCAGAGACGAATGAGTCTGCGGCAATGCGGCTGCGCTCTGCCTCAGCGTCCTCCATCTTCTTGTCGCACAGCGCCCACAGCCCATCACGCAGTTCGTCACAACGCAGAAGCAGCTCAGCTTGCGCAGCACGGGTGGACCGCGCATCTACGTCCACGGCGTTGAAGTCCTGCACACGCGATGGCAATGGTGGCCTGTGGTGCAGCATGTGCGGCGAGCTTCTGGGCGCGGAGCAGGCCTGTGGACCCCTGACAGGCAGCAGGCGACAGGTCACAAAGCATGACAAGCTGCGATGCAGCCTTCTAGAGGGTCAGGGCAGGGCAGGTGTCCAGGCTGCTGAGCTTTGAACGCTGACAAGCTGAGCTGTTGCAGAGCCCTAGCCAGGCCTGGGAGCAACCCACCTACTTCATGTGCAAATCAGGATACACGACAAGAACAACGAAGCAGGCCAGGTATGCAGTGGATGCCACTATTGGAGGCAGCGCAGACATCAAGCCTGGCTCTTGGGGCACCTGGAAGGCCTGCACTGGGATCTGTGAACCCTCGACCTCAACAGACTCCTGGGGTCCACCGTTTACATAGGGGCCAATGCTTGCCTGTGCCATCCGCCCTGCCAGCAGACCTAGGGTGGGCATATGGTGGTCGCCCTGAGGGGAGTGGGAGGGGTGCCTACCTTTTGGAACTGGGTCAGCAGCGCCACACGCGTGTCGGGGCGCACCAGCAGCTGCTTGAATTGCTCCTGCACCCTGTCAAAGTGGGCCACTGCCAGGTCATGACGAGTGGCCAGGTTGGCGAAGCTGTGAGTCAGGCCGTCCAGGTAGCGCGACTCCACCGTCTGCCACTCCTGCATGAACAGCAAAGTCGGCCCAGCCTGTGTGCTATGTCAGTGTACCAGTATGTTATGAGCAAGGAGAACAAAAACACGAGCCGCAGAGCCAACGCTATCTAGGTCACGCTGTGTCATGTGGCAGGCATGAACGGTTACTTCAGGGAACATATGGTCCTCGACCTCTTAGTTGACGTACAATTTTCTTCGTCAAGGCTATGCTCCATCACAAACCCCTCACCTCCAGCAAGGCTTTGGCAATGGTCATGGGGACAACTGCGCAGGGAGGCGGTTTTTGCTCAGCCGCCTCTATGCTGTTGTCTGACCCTGCAGGCAGCTGGTCATCAGGGGCCATGAGCTCGACCTCCGCAGTTGGCTCCACCGTTTCCACTGACGCGAACTTGTCCGCCTCCTTCACGGCTTGCTCGGCAGCTGTCAGGGCTGTCTGCGCCTTCTGAGCTGCAACCTCAGCCGCGGCACGCGCCTGCTCGGCCTCATTGGCCGCAGCCTTGGCCTCAACCTCCGCCGTTGCTGATACCTCGGCATCGCCCAGAGACAGCTTCGCCTTGTTCACGGCATCCGCAGCTGTGCTGGCCGCGGTGTTTGCCCGTTCCGCGTACTTTGCAGCATCGGATGCCGCTCCCCGGCACACCTTCAGCTGCTCGGCGCACTTTGCGGCTGCCTGCGCCTTCAGCACCTCCACAGCTGCTGGGTCAGGAGGCAGCTCGCCTTTCTTGTCCTTCTTTGTCGTAGCAGCCTTGCCCTTGACATCTAGGGAGAGCATGCAGGCAACAACAAGGCAGTAGCATGTTGAGCGGCATAGATATGAACGACATAGACATGAGCGACAGCACTGCAGGTCTTTTAGCCATGGCAGAGGTTTGTTGTGCACTCTGCCGTCCAGGGTCTATTGAAGGATGATAGTGTTGGTCAGGCACAGCAATGGGCTCGAGATAGGGGTAGGGGGGCACCAAGGACATGCCCACTTAGCGAATGTATTGCCTTCCTCCAAACTATGGCCTGTGCTCAGCGTGCCATGCACTGTGCATGGATGTCCTGGCAGCTATCACCTGCATCCGTGCCATCGAGCAGAGCCTGCGCCTGGATCTCCGCCTTCTTGGCCACCAGCAGCTCCCGAGCCGCACCCTCAGCGTGGCCCCTTGCCAACTCAGCAAACTCCTGGGCCTTCTCCGCCGCCGCGCGTGCTTTCTGGGCAGCCTCCGCAGCGGCCCGACACGACCCCACCGCTGCAGGCAGCAACCATCAGCCGAGGAGGAGGGTCAGCCAGCCATGCGCGTGCTTCCCTTGATGCGTTGGTAGGTAAAAGTCAAGACAGGCGCAGCGTGCTCTAGTGTGGCTATAGCAAACACCTGGGTGGCTGTCTGCCTCGCCTCTAATCCTCCAGCACTACTACTGCTCACAGCCTGCGGGCTGATGTGGTAGGAGACAGGTCGCAGCCTTGAGCCACCCCTAGCCCTGACAACCCCTAGGACCCCGTTGCCTGGCCTATGCAGGCAGACATGAGAGGCCAGCAGTTGGCAGCAGCTGGCAGCAGCAGCACAGGCCACACCCACCAGCCTTGGCCCTGAGCACGCCTTCTGCCGCCCCCACCGCGCTCTCCAGTACGGCTGCGAGGGCGACATTCGAGGCCAGCAGCTGGCGCCCAGGTGGTGGCAGTGGGGCGGGTGCGCTGTCCATGGGAGTGCCTGGAACCGCTGCCAGGGTAGGAGGGGCACTAGGGTCAGGGGAGGCTGGCGTGCTCGGGGTGGGTGGCGGGGCGGGGACAGCGGTGAGCGTCTCACTGCTGATAGGCCGCACCAGCCGGCTGAACTTGCAGTGCCAGGAACTCAAGGGCTGGGCCACCTCTGTCCAAGCAGCCAGGCGCTGCTGCACCTGCGTGGCCTCGTTGCTGGGGTCAGCAACATGCTGCAACCGGGCCGCCAGCCCAGGGTCATTGACGGGGGGAGGCGCAAACTCCAAGTGGTACAGCTTGCCCGTGGCAGGGTCCAGCCTCCTTCCCAGTGCCCTCTTCAACACCAGGCCTGGGTCAGTGAGGCCGAGCACCAGGACTGCGTCCAGACCGCTGACCAGGGGCCGGGAGAGCTGAGGTAGGGCCTCTGGAGGAGGGGGCGCCACCTTGCTGGCCCTGTCCACCAGGGCCTGCTCTGCCGCAAGGTCCAGCCCTGTGAGCGCCTGCTCAAGCATGGCTGCCTGGGTGGCTGTGCGGGGGAAGCCGTCCAACACGAAGCCCTGTGCGGGCTTGGCTTCCTCCTCCGCTGCAGCTGCGGCTGCCAGGGCTGCAGGGCTGCCAGGCTTGGGGGGTGCAGCTGCCTTGGACGGGGGCTTGGGTTTGCCTGTTTTGGGATCCAGCTCGACAGGCTTGGGGGGCTGCCAGCAGCGTGCCTCCTCCATGCCCAGCACCATGAGCCGAACCAGCAGGGCGTCAGGCACCTCCTGCCCGGCAGACAGAGCCGCCTGCAGCTCCTGACCCAGCAGCACCTTCAGGGGTGGGCCAGCAGCGGCAGCAGCAGCAGCCTCAGGCCCTGTCTCTGACACCCTGGTGCTGAGCTGGTCTGCTGACTGGGAGGCGGCCACTGCGGCAGATGGGACTTTGCTGGGGCTGGAGCTGCGGCTGGTGGGGCTGGGTATGTCGGCCGGAGGTGGAGGGCCGGGCATTGCAGCACTGCTGCCGCCTGCTGCTGTCCACTTGTCAGCGGCAGCCATTGCCTCGGCCACCATTGCCTCTGGCTCTAGCACCTGCAGTTTGAAGCGCTTGCTCAGCTCCTGGGCCACGGTGGTCTTGCCGCTGAAGGGCGCGCCCACCACTGCCAGCTTCAGAGGCAGGTCGGCCAGGTTGGGCAGCAGCAAGGGCTCTGGTGGGCTGGCGGCCAGCTGGTCGAGTTCTGCCACAATGGCAGCGAGGCGGGCATTGTGGCCGATGGGCCCGCCCTCGCCCTCCTCGCGCTGCCACTCGCCCACACATTCTAGCCAGTCAGCTACGGCGGCTGTGGCAAGAGCTAGGTCCGCGGCTGACCCGGCCTGTACACACACCGCCACACAGCATGAACAAGTACCACCACCACCACCATCATTGCCATTGCCATCAAACCCATCACCACCCACCCATATCTTCTGTCACCCCACCACCCTGCTGATTCACACATTCCTCCTGCCATGTGATGTTTATCCATTTCTCCCACCACCACGAGCCTGCAATAGCAGCTGTTCAGATCAGCTGCCCCACAGCACTAGACCATCCCTGGCTGCAGCCAACCTGGTGTCAACAGGCTGTACAGGCTGCACCTGCCTGGCGTTGCACAGGCTGCACCTGCCTGCCTGGCACCTGCCTGGCTGCAGCCAACCTGGTGTCAACAGGGTGCACGGGCTGCACCTGCCTGGCGTTGCCTAGCGCCTCTGCGTACAGGCCTCACCTGCTCCTTAACCACAGGGTCACCCAGCAGCTCATCTGACGCCAGGAACATGGCCACCCAGCGCCGCCACTCGCTGCGGGGCACCAGCTCCCCAGTGATGCGCCGAAACTCGATGCACCGCTCCGCAAGCTGGACCAGCTGCCACGCCATGCCTTCAGCCATGCGCGCATGCTTGGCCGCCTTGGCTGCAGCCCGCTCCTGCTGCGCCTGGCGCCAGGCCGCCATCTCTGCGGCAGCCTGCGCCTCGTATTGCGTGCGTTGGGAGCGGTGCAGCTCCAGCTCGCGACGGAGGGTGTCGCTCCAGTCCTGTGCGCGGCGCTCCGCATATTGCTGCTCGCGCAGAAGACGGTTCTCACGCATCACCTGCACCAAGGGATGCATCGGGCCAGAGCGCTGCGTGCTGAGCTAGGCGGGCAGCAGGCACAAGTGTTGGAAGGGGCGAAGACAGGAAGGCTGAGGGCAGTCAAGGGGGTTAAGCAGTGTTTGCACCATGAACAAGCTGCACAAGCTGCATGCAGTGTGGGTGGGGGGCCATGGTGGTGAGGGAATGCAAGGTGGTGGAGAAGCCTGGAAGGCCCAACTTGTTCTGCACCACCTGTGTCAGCCTAACTGTGCATGGCCACCAGCCCTCTAAGCTCTACCTGCCTCGGGACTGGCTCAGGCAAGCAGATTGGGTGACCCCAGTAGGTCAGGCGACCCAGCTGGACACAGCCTGGAAGAAGTGGCATAGCACGCCGGTGCGGGGCCTGAGGTGTTGCCTTGAGGTGCCAGCTCCCCACTTTCCCCTTACCAGCTGAGGACCCTGCACCACCCCCACTCCTGCACCTGTGCCCACAAAACAATCCCAAGCCCCCCCATTGGGCAAGTAGTAGGACCGGGGATACCAACCCCTGCACTAACTTTCAGCGCACTGGGGTGAGTGTGCAGCGCCCCCTGCAGCTGTGCCACTGGGAGGGCCTGGAGGCGCCGCCTGCCTCTATTGGCAAGGAGTACCAGCAGGGCTACAAGCTGGTCAATGACTGCTTGCCCAAGGCCAGGCAGGAATTGCACCGGGCGTCAGAGTTCCAGCGGGGCATTGATTGCCGGGCCCGCAATCAGCCGTGGGCTTAGTAGCCTGTTCAGCTGTATCAGCTGTATCAGCTGTTGTTTTTTATTGAGTAGCTGAGTCGTCAGGGAACGAAATGTGCCATCAGTGTGGGGTTTGTAGTCATCAAGGGTGTGACCAATGCAGCTACTGTTGCCTGTCATGACTCATAATGTCACTCACAGTGCTGAGCCAGCTACCCACAGCTGTGCAGGAGGCAGCTTCTCAACAGAGTGAGGCATGCCAAGGAGATCTGGCAAATGCCAGGCTCCCAACCCCTGCCCGAGCCCTTGCATACTGCAGTGCACACCCCTGCACTTCCCTGCTCCTGCCCCTAGGCCAAGCCCCGCACCTCGTCCTCTTGTGCCAGCTGCTGCAGCCGCTCAGCCAGTCTCTGCTCCTCGGCACTCTGCCAGGCCAGTGCTTGCAGCAGTGCCTCCGCCTCTGCCTTGCGCTCTGCCTCCACCGCTGCAGCCTGCTGTTCCACCAGCATGCGACGCCGCCGAGCCTCCCGCTCTTTCTTAGTGCTCATGTCGTCCAGGCGCTGCGCCCGCACCCCTGCCAGGTACCCAGCCGTCTCCTCCAGCAGCTTGGCGGTGCTGGTGGCCATAGCCCGCAGCTTGGCCTGGTGCTCCAAGGGCGTGTGGGTGGTGGCTGGCTGCAGGTCGCCCTCGCCATCACCGTCACCTGGTCACGCCATGCCACACCACGCTCAGCAAGGGGGGGGGCATCAGACCTTTGGTGGCAATGCTGGACAAAGGCATGTCGGCTGGATGGATATAGCCAGAGCTACTAGTGGCAGCGATGTACAAGGGGCACGGCACGGCACGGCAAGGCGTGGGTGGCTTTGTGCACACACTGCTCCCCAACCCACCTTTCAGCAGGCGCTTCATGTTGATCTCAAAGGCATCAATGCCGGTGTTGACATCCGCCCCGGCCAGTTGCTGACCCTCCAGCTTCCGTCGTCGGGAGGCCTCTGCCAGCGCCAGCTCCACCCGTAGCTCCTCGCGCTCTGCCTCCACCTTGCGCCGCATGAGGCTGCGGTGCACGTCGTCATCGCGCTCCAGCTGTACAGCCTTGCTGCTGCGGGTGCTGGACATTTTCTGCTTCAGGGAGGTGCGGAATGCCTCCTGCTTGGCTGCAGCAGCCTGCCGCTCAGCATCCAGGGCTGCGGCAGCCGCACTGTCCTGGCGGTACTGGCGCTCAGAGAAGCGGCGCAGGTGCATGGCTGCCATGAGGTGATTTGTGGTGTCTGGCATCTTGCTGCGCATGCTCTCCTCAAAGAACCTGCACCCACAATGCCGGGCACTGATGGGAGGATGGCAGGTGACAACTGCGGAGCTGTGCAGCTGCGAGCTGCCGCTGTTGCACATGGCTGATAGGACAGGCGCCAGCACTACTCTACAGAACAGCCATTGACAAGCCTGACAGCTGTCCGTACAACGCAAGGTCTTGGGCTCACTGGGGCAGGCAGCAGGCCTTTTGAGGCTGTACACAGTCACCTGTGGGATCCTTGTGTGTACGCCTGCTTATCTGTATTGAACTGCAAAGCCTCCAACAGTGTGCTGTTGGGCTCTTGCGATGCCCCCAACTCCCTGCCAAGCCGCCCACTGTGTTTGAACTTCTGCATTGAGTAACGACGTCACATGCATGAGCTGTAGCACGCAGCAGCACCACTGTGTTGCCAGCAATGCCTCCTGTGACATACCTCCACGTCCTTCTTGACCTGGCTGAGGTTCTGTTTGATGGAGTACAGCAAACGTAAGGCTACCCCTGGCTCCTCGCGCATGAGAGCATTGGCAGTTCTGCTGTCGAACTGGATGTTTAGGCGCTTAAAGACAGGCTGCACACAGGCACCAAGGGGGTGGGGGGAGCCTGGCTTACATACATGCAGCCACACACATTTCACTAGGGATATCAAAACGGCACCTGGAGTCGGGTGTAGTTGTTCACCATTGCGTCGGGCATCCGCCTGTCCTCAAACTTGTCCACGGAGGGCTGCATACCAAATCTTTGAAAAAGCAGGGCCCATAGGTAGCCCGACGCAAAATCCTGCAAGGCAGGACCATTTCTGCATTTTGAGCCGAACAGAAATGTTGCAGTCTGTAAACTGCACTGACCCGCTCCACATTCTCCACGGTTAGACCCAGCTCCTCGTTCAGCCAGGACTTCAGTATATCGGACATGATGGCTTCGAAGCGGGGCTAGCACGTGGCTAGCCCGACTCCTTTCAACACTTGTTCGTCGGCATGGCTGGAGGCAAAACGCGCACTGCGGCCATTTCATTTCTGCCATATAACTACATTTGCATTTGCATTTGCATGGAGCTCTTGTTAGCTCTAATTAGCTCTTGTACACACGGTCCTTTGAGCACCTGATCATAACAGGCCAGCGTCAGTGTTAGGACCAAGGCCAGGGTCAGAGACACAAGAGACCCCCTGCGACATTAAGCATGCAACATATAACAATATACGGCAACAGTGGTAGTGTGTAGCAATAGCGTGCGTGGGGTGAAAGAAGACTGAGTAAGAGTGCCTGACGTGTAGCCTGGCGTTTGGACGACCAAAACGCAACGCGTACGAAGCACACGCACGAGACACGCACGCGACACGGCTTGATATGACGCGGTGCAGCGCAGGCAGTGCTTTCATACTCAAGTGTTGCAGCGACCGTGTGGCAGGTTGGCATGTTGTACCTGTCACGCACCACAATCAGAGCGGGCTCATCTTCGACATGGCCATTCCAAGCGGGGCTTTGTCAGCCCAGCTACCGAAGACGTGCGCACATAGTTGGGCACCGCAGGGCAGGGAATGACCCCAAGTTTTCCAGAGAGCTTGAAATAACTTGCGGAGCCTCTTTGTTGGAGGCAGCGCCTCAGTGTACCGAGGTACTGAGGAGTTCAGCGAGCCAGCCAAGCCAGCTCCTTGGAGGTGAGCTCGCAACATGTCTGGAAGCTGGGGGCATTGGTTCAAGACGGCATTTGTGTGCATACCGCAGGATGGTTGGTGCAGGGCGTGGAGACAGTCGTGAAGTATCTTGCCAACAGCAGGCAGCAATCGCTTCTTCTCCTGGTCCATTCTGGCCGCAGAGGGAAGCCAGTGTTCAGCACCCAGCCATTGACTAATGATCAAGCTGCTGCCGCGGTAGGTTGTGCAGTGACGATAGTGTGTGCATATGGTGTGGATACAGCTCAAAGCAGTTACATGACCTTTGCTGCTTCCTGCATGCTTGCAGAACTGGCCGCATGTAGCCAACCAGGTGCTGGCCACTGGCGCATCCGCGCTTGTTCTAGTACGGCCTATACTCAGTCCTAAAGCAGCGTGCCCCTTCACTGCTGGAGCTGCAGATACAGACACATCAGGCAGTGCCACTAACTCACCTGAGTGCAGCCTGTACAGTGATTGCCAGCTCACATCACACACGCAGGCATCCTCAGCTGACTTGCAGGGGCATGTGGACGTAGGCGGCTGTTGCGCACAGGCAGCTACCCAACCACCTCCTGATCTGATGCAGCAGGCAGCACAGCAGCTCATGCGCTCTGGGTCCAGTGACAGCAGTGACAGCAGCAGCAGTAGCAGCAGTGAAGAGGAAGGCAAGGCTCCTGCTGACCTGTTGGGCTCCACTGCGCCTGAAATGCCGCGCAGCCGCCGCCGATTCCAAAGACGCCAGCAGCAGGCAGCAGCAGCCACCAGCATCATGGCCACCTACGCACAGTCAACAGGGTCTGCTCGGTCAACCCCATCCCACATTGTCAGTCACTATGGCCTAGTCGTACAGAGTCTAGTGGAAGGCCACCACAGCTTGCAGCCACAGGGCCTAGGCCAGCGCGCCCTGTCCTCCCATGATGGCTGCTACGTGCTGAAGACCACGCAAAACAGTGTGCCAGGGGGCTGCAGCTGCACCCTATTCAGCCTCACACATGTCTGCTGGGGCCAGCCTCTGTACCAGCAGTTGAGGAATGCCTGGCTGGCGCCCTGAGCTCAGTGGAGGTGGCACAGGGCGGCCATTGGAGTTGGTTGGGGGCGGTTGCCACGTACAGACATGCCTTCAGACATGGTAAGACCATCAGTCCCTCGTGATGTGGGTGATGTGGGACACTTGATAGACCAGGCTATGGGTAAAGAGGCATGTGTTGTTGTCTGCATGGCACAGGTGCCACTTGACAAAGTAGGGGAAAGAGCCACTGGCTTGTACCTTTTCGCTAGCTTAGACATTGCCAAGACACCGCTGAGCCTGTTTTTGTGTTGTACAGCCTGCATAGGCCATGGTGAAATGAAATTACACAGGGGCAGGAGGTCAGACAAGAATACCTTGCATGCATAGTCATCGTCGGGCCATGTAGAGTAGGTGCATGTGGCGTGCCCCAATGTACCTTTCATGGTGTAAGTTGATAGTAGCAATTGTCCGTAATGTTCGTTATTGCTTCTGGGCTGAGGACTCGGAGATGATTGTAATGTACCGGTTTAGCTTGCACGTGCTAGAAGAACGACATCAGCAGCACTAGCGGTACCTACCCAGGGTGGGTGCGAAGGAGAGTCGACCCTGACATGGGAGGATAACCTCTTTGTCAGGGACCTTCAACCTTGGGCAGAGTGGTCCTGTGCGCTTGAGCTGGTGGGGAGTCGATCCAACTTGATTGATGCCTTGATTGGGTTGCCTCCGATGTCTTCAAAAAGTTGCTCAAGGGATGTGATATCAAAAACTAGCTGTGAGCTCACAACGATAGGTTTTTCTGGCAGCAGCTGAGGGGCATGTGTCAGCAGACGAAACACCACCCCTTGTGAGGGGATCTAATCCTTCCTCTGCGAGCTGATGAGGGAGGTGCTGACGCAGCTATGTGTAACACTAGACATCAAGCGTGTTCGTACCTGGGGAGTATCTGCCCCCTACGTGGGCAGAGCTGTTTGGCGTGCCGCGCGCGCGTGGAGCGCTTCTTCAGGGAGGTGGGTGTGCAAATGGCAAGGGGGTGTGCCAGAGTGATTGCCGCCCATGTGACCTGCTACGTGCCATGGCCCCAGCCCCTCCCAACACGTCATGCACATTGTGTGCCTTGTGTGCCATGCAGCTGGAGGAGGAGGCAGCCATTGAGTCTCACCAGCGGAGGGGGACGCACATACAGCTAGTGGTGTTCTTTGGCAATGCTGGCATGGGTGGGGTGCCAAGGCCGTGCTGCAGGCCTGCCGCAAGGTGGTGGAGAGGCCAACAGCGGCAAGGACAGGCTGCCTGGCAAGGTGGCGACAGTGGATGAGCTCCGCACTAGCCGCGTCAGCTCAGCTATGAACAGCCCTCAGCCCTGTGAGGAGGAGCTGGACCGCAGCAAGCCCACCAGGCCTGAAGGTAGGAACGATCTTTGCGACCAGCTTGGAGCCAGCGTTGCGAGCCAGCGTTGCAGCTTGGAGCCAGTGCGGGGCTTCATGTGGTGCCCCAAGCTGGACCAGGCCACACCTGGTGACATCGGGAGATGTGTGGACAACGACTGCAACTCAGCAGGCAGGAGAGGCCCCATGGTGCCTAATGGAGCTGTGCTGGTGGCGATGCCGGACAAGGGCACCGGCCCTGGGCAGAAAGTACCCAGCAATGGGCTTCAAGGAGCTGCGGGTTCGAGCACTCAAGGCCCAGGCCCAGCAGCCTGTGGCACAGTGATCTGTGCACTAGGCATTGCTTAAGATGTTGCTTACATCATGGGATGATTGCAGGACAACAAGTCCGGATTCCAGATAACGTTGCCCCTAGTTATAGGGGACGCCATGGTGAGTGTGGGTCGTTGCAGTGTGCCTGAGCTTTTCCCTGGATCCATCAGAGGACCCAATAGTCTCTCAAGTCATAGTCATACGGGTTATGGCTGAGATGTGCATGGCTAATGGTCACAACAAACAAGCCAATACGGCCTCAATGTTAGCTACTGCTCCCAGTCTCTGGGTGCTCGGCCTCACCCCTGCTTACAAGCCAGGTCCTGGTACTTCTTGGCCACTGCGTACAGTGCTCAAAGACCGGCTATGCCAAGATCACAGCTATGCTAGGTGCCTCCCCTGCACGCTGAAGATTGAGGGCTCAATTGTCATTACGGTGTAACTGCTTGCATAGCTGTGGTGTCGAGGGGTTGGGCTTGGCTGCTGTGCCCTTGTGACATGTGGAGGATTACGGGTAGGGAGCTTCCCATGTGCGTAGATCTCCATAAAGTGAATTGGTAGATGGTAGGTGATCTACGACCCATCGGACATCCAGCAGAGAGGATGTTGATGCGCGAGACATGCCTATGCACCAGGGTCGGATGGTGCGAGCATTACAGGCGCCCACGGCCGGCCTGACGCCCATAGCGACCCATAGCGACCCATAGCCCACTCACGGACCAGCCTTTGGCTCACAGTCATCTCACCCCCTCCCTCCCCCTCCCACCCCCACCCCCTCCCACCCCCAGCCCCACCCCTCCCACCCCCTCCCAGCCCCAGCCTAGAAGCACTAGAAGTGCCTAGAAGTGTCTCCCCTATGGTTCGCAGCCGGCGGCGTGCTAACTATGTAGCCCAAACAAAATCACCTAGGGCTGCTTATCTACACAGTCCCAGTGGCTTGATAGCCACAGCAAAGAAGGCTGAGGCTATCGCTAAGGAGGTGCAGGCCGAGAATGAGCTGCTGATGCCCACCCCTCTTGCTGCACCCCCCTGGCAGCAGCTGGCAGCTGCTGCTAGTGCATCCCCTGGGCTGCCCACCCCTCCAGCTGAGGAGCAGGGGGCCACAGCGGAGCTTGACACGAGCTCGCTACGCACGCGCAGGGCGGGCGTGAGGGATCGGACCCAACCTGCCCAGCAAGGCAACATAGTAATGGCCTACACACCTTGTGTGGCCTTAAAGAGTGGCCAAATCATCAGCACTGCTCACGAAGGGGTCAAGCAACGCTCGAGCGTCGTGTATTTCCGTGCATGTATAGAGGGGCGTCGTTACATCGGCTTGACATGCCATGTAAGTCGATTTCACTGCGCCGAATGTTACTGACTGTGTGCAGGTGTTCCTGGGCAAGGTCTGTCGCGGCGGTCTCCCGCGACGAGGCCCGCATGAGCAAAACTGGCATGAATTTAAATGTCAAGATGTCAGCCGCCATTGCACTAAACACATTGCACATAATTTAATGAAACAAGTTGCACCGCATAGCTGACAGGTTCTTCTATCCGGGGATGTAAGACACCCAAATAATGACAGCGTGGCTGAGACGCGGCGTCGTTTTGATTACCAGGGGTAGGTTCTCTCTTAGTTGGGACTGGCTGAGTCACAGCCACCCACACCTACACGGTATTCTTAGATGAGCTGGGCTAGGCTGTGCTGGGCCTAGCCTTCATCTCTTCCTTATCATGAAAGCCAAGGAAGGCCTCACTTGGTCAGATTCCCCCTTGTATGCGTAATAACCTAAGTTCTATGCATAGTTTGCAAGTCTGTGCCCTTACTTCTTTCAGGGCGCAATGGTCGGAAACAGATGTCGCAGATAAATTACATGGTGTTGTCCCCACAGTGTACAGTATTCAGGGTTGAAGTTTCACCATACAGACACACACGCTCAAACCGCATTTGCATGAATTTTGCGTTACCTAACATGATCTAAACCAGTCCCTGTCACGTTGCAACATGCCAGGCTTTGAGGCGGTGGATTTCACACCAGACACATACACTCTGTCACATCTTTGTGTTATGCTGCTAGGAAAGCCTTTGACACGTGGTCTGCAGCAGCATGACCAGAACAGGCACCTCGCAAAAGGCCTGGCAGCAGGCAGCACCAGCAGTACACATGATATGAATGTGCAGGGCTGTCGCACCCATCAAAAGTCACAAGATGCGTGTGTTAGTAATGCATGACCACGCCTGGCATACTTACCTCCTAATGTATCATATCCAACCATTCTTACTCCAACAGCTCCCAATAAACATCCAGATGATGTGTGCCTCTAAATATTATCTAACTTCAACACCCAGGCTCCACCCCATAGCCATGGCATAACCTCCCAGCGCTGCCACACACACGTCCAGCTACTACACATACTGCACAGTGCCATGCCGCTAGCTTAAGCGTAAACCTTAGGAGGAGGATGCAAGGCTCTGGCCTGGCGGTCACAACAGAAGCAACATCAGAAGAAGAAAGGAAGAAAGGCACATGTGCAATGCTCGGCTGGTACGCTTGACAACAAGCTCTGGCTGGTGCATGTGTGCCCTAAGTTGTACCAAGATTATATCAAAGATAGCCTGATGACCAGTCACTGCCACATTTGCATGCAATACATTTGCATGCATGCATGCATGTGTCATACCCTGCAATGCTGCATGTTGCTAATGTGTGTGGTTGCAAGGTCTCAAGGACCCTGGAGAAACTGTACCACTAGCAAGGTAAGTCTGATATGCAGCAGATGTTAGCCGGTAGCCTGCTTGGCAGCAGACAGGGACGCGACTGCGGCAGCCCTTATGGCAGTCAGCAGGTCCAGCTGAGAGACATGTAGGGCCCAGACGGGCATTGGACCTCACCATGGTGATCAGGCTGCGGCTGTGTGAGTGGTGTGTGTGTGTGACACTGCTGAGCCCCCCGCTGCCACCACTACCACCGCCGACGCCACCACCACCATCATCATTGCAATCGGCATTGCTGCAACACGCATACTCCGCCCCTGGTGAGTCAGCTGCAACACACATGGGTAGGCCTGGGCTCTGAAGCATCTGCAGCATGCTGGACTGGAGCGCTGCCGGTGTCAATGATGCTTGTGTGTATGTGTGAGGGAGATGTGTGACCAGCTGGCTCAACCCCCCAGCTCCTCCAGCTGCTGGGCCTCAGGCAGGGCCAGGAGGTTGGGGGCATACCAGTAGGGTGTGAGATACAAAGCAGGGTGTGGACCAGACGTCTGCTGGCTGACGGTGGTGAAGGAGTGGCGGGCGCGGGCTACGCTGCGCATGGCGGTGCGCGCCGCCTGTAGGCCTAAGACCAGGCTGGGCACGCCGGTGGCGCTGTGTGGCCGGTCGGGGTGAGCAGCAGGAGGGGGTGTGGAGGGCAGGGGTGCCTGGAGGCTGGATGAGGTTTGGCGCTGGGAGGTGGAGGGCAGGGGAACCAAAGCAGGGCTTGGAGCCTCCTCACAGTCCAGGGGCTGGGACACTGATCTGTTGGCCGTCCGTCCGGTCGTGGCGCTGCGCCTTAAGATGCTCCTGTGCATGCAGCCAAAGAGTGGGATGTGGCTTATCACCATGTACAGCAGTGGCAAGTTAGGTACTGTCCGTCGTAAGCGCTTCCAAATGAGCACCTAGCCAAGTCAGTCGCAAGGCAGCAGAAACCAGGCACTCACTGTGGGTTGGGCTGCTCAGGGGCCTCCAAATGCTGCACACCGGCCACCTCTATGGATCCCTCAAGGGCGGCGGTGGAGGACCTGTGAGAGACTAGCCCCTCGCAGGGTGCTGCCTGCTGGCGGTCTGGCCCCTGACCTGCCAGCTGCTGGGTCTCTGTCGAGGCCGGCTGGGCATCATGGTAGCGCTGTGTAGGGGCGGCTGACTGGCCCTTGTGAGACCGGCTGAGCCGAGATATGCGGCTGGCCCTGTCTAACGCCTCCCCCAGCAGCCGAGGGTCTGGGTAAGCTGTGGACAGTGACTCCCTGCTTGCCTGCCTGTCGCCTGGCACCACCACACTGTTGCGGCGCATAGAGCCTGGAGGCCTGGAGGCTGACAGCCCCGAGGAAGGGCTGAGGCAGAGCATGCTGGACCGCCTGCTCTGCAGAGGTCGCCGCTGTGTGATGGACCCCTGTCGCTGCCACTGCACTGAGCCAGGCTCTTGATCATTAGCAGCCGCAGCCCAGCGTACCCGGCTGGTATTTGAGGATATGCGGTAGTCACCACTAGCTGCGCTGGCAAGAGCAGCTCCGCGCATCCTCCCATCGTCTCCGCATGCTGAGGCACTGGCCAAGCTGCCTGTCACTGCCCTAGACAGCAGAGCCACTGCCATGGCAGCGCTGTGGATTGCACTGCCAGCTGCCATGATGTCAGAGGACGCAGAGCACGGCATGGAGGGCAACACGATGCTGCTGCGCCGCTGTGCAGCACCATAGGGAGGAGGAGGGCGGCTCAAGGAGTTGAATAGATAGTTGGCAGTGTCAAGGCTGGCATGGGTCTGCAGCCCAGCCCCTTTTGCGAGCAGGGTGGCCGAACCCGAAGCAGGTGCACGGGCAGCTGCAGGGGCCTCTTGCTGAGCGTCTTCGTCCTCCTCGTTCTCACACTCGTTGCATTGTGTTACGGAGGTTCGCAGCGCCGCGAAGCATCGCGGGTGCAGGCTGGGGCGTGTGACGGAGCGAGTGACCCGGGGCTTGCGAGGCTGCGAGGCAGAGCGCCCACCACCTGCTTGGAGTGCGGCGTTTAAAGTCGCTTGATGTGATGTTGCGAAAGGATCGGGTTGGCCGACAGCTGATTGGCACCTGCGGTCAAAGCAGCAGGCACCACCAGGCAACCGGTGTCAGTCATGGAAGGCAGCAGCAGGAGCCACTGTCGAGTAAAGCCTGGGATGGAGCTTGGGAGGATTGCTGCAGACCAATAGGGCACCCACTTGTGGTTGTCCAGGTCAGCCATCGCCCCATCACCAACAGCAACTGCCTCATGGTCCCTTAGCACGCCCTTGGCAATGGTTGAGGTTCCAGAGTATGTGACAGCAGGGGTGTCAGGCAGCTGACCCACCCATATGTATGTGAGCATGAGGCCCTGCAGGTCAAACCACACAACCAGCGTGCTCTGTTAGGAGTGTACTGGGCACGAGGAGCAGAGGGGGCAGGGCAGGGCGAATAGGATGATACTGCACAAAGGGTAGCCAGCGGAGCAGCACATGGGCAAGGCACGGAAGGATTGCCCTATATGGGAAGCTGCTAACGTGCAGTGTAGCATAAAGGGTCACGCCAGCTTGAGTGACGCACCTTTCCCTTGGCCAGCACGCCCCCTGTTGCCTCCCACGCCTCATGTGGCAGCAGCGCATGCGTGACGGCTGACACCTGGATGCGGCCCGGTGTGCAGGTGGACTCCATGCGGCTGGCCGTGTTCATGGTGTCGCCGCTGCATGCATCAGTGGGCCAAGGCAACAGTGTGAGAGGTTGTTGGGTGGGTTTGTTCTTGCTGCTGTTGCCTGGCGCCAGCTCACTCACAACACGGCATACTTGGGCGCCTTGGTGCCAATCAGGCCTGACACACAGTCGCCCGTATGCAGGCCAATGCGGATGCAGACTGGCTCGTCATTGTGCGGCATCTTGACCTGCAGGATGGTATCAGTGCGTGCACAGCTTGGTGCAGGAAGCTACAGCAGCTGGCAAAGTACTGTGAACCCACCTGCTTGCTGCTGGCCATCATGTCCTTGGCAAAGGCCATGACGCGGGCTGCACTGTCGGCGGGGTCATGATGCTCCAGCACTTCTGCAAACTCCTGGCCAAGCTCCTGTGAGCAGCTCAACAGCTGTGTGCGTAAGAGCAAGGCTGTGAAAGGAGCAGGCGCGTAAGGAGCATTCTCTCACCCACCGACGGTTCGCTTCCGTTCGCCTCCTTTTTACGGTCGAAGCTCAGTATGCCTCCCGCAACGATGTAACAGCTGCAAGGCAAGCAGGTGGCAGAGCGTGAAGTATAGTCAGCGGGCCCGGAGGCTGCGTTGCGGCAGGCACGTGTCAGAGGCACCTACTCGCCCGCGGTCTCCACCTTCATCACGCCGTGCACGTCCACCAGCAGGTCAAACACACCGAACAGCGTGTTGAGGAACACCTGAAGAGGACAGCACGGGGCAGCAGTGGCTAGTCCTGGCGGGTCCTGCAAGCTGTGTCCTGCAGCGCCCCTGCTGCCTGAGATGCTCTCACCATCACAGTCTCCGGCGCCACCTCCTTGGCCATGGACGTGAAGCCCACGATGCTGCGGGCAGTGGTGGCACACATCAGGCCCTGGCAGCACAGCAGGTGGGCTGTGGGTGCAGGGCCAGGCAGGGTGCGAGCGGGCTGACAGCTGCCTGGCTGCTAGATGCTTGCCACAGAGGGAGCACCACGCACTCCATGAAAAGCAGCGTCACGTCCTTGTGCTGGCGGGCCAGCTGGGCTACGTCTTCAGGCGCATTGTTCCCACGGTTTGTTGCCAGAAACTCTAGCACTGCAAGTATGGCGGCAGCTAGCACTTGCATCAGGAGGTTGTTGCCACCGTGTGTGATCACTATGTGTGATTCCAGCCCCCACTGACCATGACGCGGGAAGATGTTGGAGGCCATGCGCAGCTGTGACTCCTGCACTTGCATCAATGCACCACTGGTGGCAGCCAATGGTAGGTTGCTTGTGTAGCGTGTGAAGGCTGAAATAGGGGGTCGGCAGGTGCACCCCACTGCCTATGTGCACGGCATTATTGCTGCTGTGTATTTGCCGAGTCATCTGAGCATTGGCCACCAGCAGTGGCTAGAGTAGGGGCATGCTAGCAGATGCTGCAGCGGTGTCACTCACTGCCAGGTCTGCCAGCAGCGCCTCCATGGCTGAGGTGTCTGTGGTGTCCTGCTGCACCACCAGCAGCCCACTCTCCCTGGTGCGTGGGTGCACAATGCTGCGGACAGTGACTCGCACAGACTGCACGCCAGGCTGCTGCAGCAGCACGCTGCCGGGGGGCATGGTGCTCCAGCCTTGCCAAAGCTCCTCTTGCTGACCAGGCCCAGCAGCGGTGGCCATTGGACCACCAGCTGTTCCCTGAAGCAATGAATGCGGCAACGTCAAGGTGCATGAGGCAGTGTTTCAAGTGGCCATCCTTGCAAAGTGACCGGGGCTGGGGTTGCGCTGCAGCAGTCAGCAGATGGGAAGCTGTGTAGCTGGATTGCAGTGAGTTCTGGCTTACCTGTTGCTCGCTGTCTAGTACGCCAGTTGCGGACAAGTCGTCATCTGAATCGCAGGCTGTCACCATGACTTGTGGATCCTTGAACGAGACGCTGCGTTTGGCACTACGGGCTTTGCAGCGCGCATGTGGTGCCACGGCAGGAGTGGCGACACACGATGTGCTGGCAGGAATGGCAGCAGGCATAACAGCATCGTGAGAGGCGTTGAAGCACAGCCAAGCGCGCAGGGCCGACCGCCAGCCACGGTGTTCGGCGGGGCTGCCTGGGCGGCGTAGGGCGGTGTGTGGCGCATTGTCACAGCTGTGCTGGCTGGCTTCGCTCATCAGCACTGGCAGCGCGGGCTGTTGTAAGGCACGCGACACGGAGCGGTACATCTCCTCCACTGACTCACCAGCCCGGGCGACTTCAGCCGTGCTACTGCGTCTGGTCTTCGCTGAGAGAGCGCTTTGTGTTTCGTGTAGAGGGGTGTTCGCGGAGCACTGCGCCAGCACGCTGTCTGCATTGTAGTCCCCCGGTACTGGGGACAGTTCTGGAGCATCGGGCGAGCCCCTGGTGCCCAGCATTAGAGGGAAACTCTGCCCAGGCTGCGCTGACAGCGTGCGGAACTCGGCCTTCCTGATGTTGGTCATGGACTTGGAGCTCGGCACTGGAGTGGCTGATGCAGCCCTGGCCCCACACAGAGAATGCTGGGCTGGGTTGGGCTGCTCTATCATCAAGTCCATCATGGCGCCTAGCATTGCTGCTGTCTTGACGCGGCTAGCCAGCAGGCTACTCAGGGGGGGGCGCATGCTGGGGGTGCGATTCTGTATGTTGTTGCTGTGGGGCGGACTGCCCACACTGCTGCGGAGGTATGGGGACTGCGCACCAGGCAGGGCAAGGCAGTCACAGCGGCAGCTCTCCGTTCACAGCAGCATGTGCGCAACTGGGTGGCCAATGCTGGGGTGTGGGTCCTTTGGGTCGGCATTGAGTCCTTTGGGTCGGCATTGAGTCCTGGCCGGAGTGCCCTTTGGTCGGAGTGCCCTTTGCCCTTTGGTCGGAGTGCCCTGTGCCCTTTGGGAGTGCGAGAGTGAGTGGCACCTGGGTATAAGTAGTAGTATTAGCACCTGGGTATAAGTAGTAGTAGTAGCACCTGGGTATAAGTAGTATAAGTCATGCCAACTCTACGCATGCCCTGTCACAGGGGTCAGGTAATGATGTAGGTGGTAGGCGACCGTGACCATGTGTATGCCATGTGTAGGCCATGGCATACACATGCGATGGGAACTCCACACAGGCAAAAACACCGTTTTGTAGTGGTTCACAATTAGTGTGTTCGACTGCAATGAATGCTCAAGGTTGAGAGCCAAGGTGCTGAATGTATAAAAGAACCGGCCTGGTGCGCAGTCCCCATACCTCCGCAGCAGTGTGGGCAGTCCGCCCCACAGCAACAACATTCAGCATGGACACAGTGCAGGGCTGAAATAGGACCTTCAGGCTGAAGTACACATGGTCAGACGTCATACAGGCAGAAGATGGACAGGAACTGAGCCAGACAAGCTCCTGGAGGGTGCAGTAGTATGGGACTCATGCATTAAGACCTCCATGGTGCACCGCCTATGGCTCTACTCACCAAGTTGCGGCCTGAGCTTGAGAGCCCCTCCAATGCAGCCCTGTCCAGACCAGTGAAGCCAACACTGCGAGGGATGGTCACTGGCTTGCCCTCCACCTGGCTCGTTCGAAGTGAGTTGGCCCCACAGCTGCTGATGCGCTCCCCACCCTTGGCTCTGGTCTGCGTGTTGTCAGACAGCCGCCAGTCCCCCGAAGCCAGGTGGCCTGCACTCGACAGGGACTTGTGTGCTGCACTGCTGGTCCCGGTGCCCCGGTAGCTGCTGGGCTCGTCGCCCCAATAGGACGCACTGCTCCGGTACACCACCTGGGCACCTGGCACTTGTAAGGTTGAGGGGGGCAAGGGGGCTGTGGCAGAGCTGTGGGGTGGGTCTGCCAGCTCTTCTGGCGTTGTAGACTGCATGTCAGGCAGCTCCAAAGGTCTGGAGTGGCGCAGGGCAATAGGGGCCACCTTTGCTGCAGCACCCTGGTCCTGCACAAGGACCTCTTCCGTGCCAAGGGCGTTGCCGTCCAGAGGCTGTGGAACGATAGGTGGCAAGGAAGACTGAAGGCTGGTCTTCATTTGCATGTGTGCTGGTGGGTGCTGCACCAGCAGCTGCTGCGTAAGCACCACCATTGCCTGACTTGTAGACAGCTGGGATGCAGAGTCCAGGGCAAGCACCATGTCTGCTTCGTGGTCCACCGCACAATAAGCATGCTCAATGTACCGCCGGCTAATGCTTCGTGACAGGCCAGGTGCCACATGGTTTGGTGTCACAGTTCCTTGCCAGAGAGCTCCATCCATTGTATGCTCCAACAAATCCAAGAATGCTGCCCTGTCACCCCCAAGTATTCGCATGAGGCAGTCGCCATTGCGCCTGTCAGCTACTTCGTTGCAAGCAGGCTCCACAGGCGATGGTGTGCTGGTGTACAGCAGCCGCTGACCGTCCGAAGATAGCACGCTCACATTGAATTGAACCTAAACGGGAACCCGGAACCCGGTGAGGACAAGGTTGTGAAGCAGCCTTTCTTTCAGCCTCACCAGCTTAACAATCCGAACTCACCGCAGCGACAGCAACCTCCGCCCACTCGCTCGCGCGGGCCATGTCTAAGAAACCAGATGCTTGTCTATACGTATGTTAAATGTGCTCCAATAGCGTGCGTTGCTGTACCGAGCCCGGAAGGCATAAACGTGCAAGGGGGCAGTTGACAAACGGTAGGCACGCGAGGTCGTCCATGCATACGCTGAGCAATAGCGACACGACTATTGACGAGACTAGCAAAAATTGACGAGGCTCGCAAGATATATGACTATGACTTGCTCCATGCTTCTGACTGCTGAGCTGCCTCCAGCTGCTTCCAGCCACACTCTCACAGCGTTTGTGAGGGCTAGCGGCGTGCCAAAGTAAGGGCTTCAGGAGGGGGCTGGTTCTTAGGGGCTGGGAGAGGTTGCATGACGTTGGACGCTGTGATGTTGGTGTTGATCACAAGCGCGCTGTCCGTATGCTGGGATCCATCGGGCATAAGTTCGAGCAAGAGTGGCAGGAGCGGCCAACTACATTGGTGGCCAGCTACGATGTTTATGATAGACTACAATATCATTTGCTAGCCCCTTGACACACTCCGCCGCGTCGTCACTCACTTCGCGCGCATGTTTGTCATGTCCAACACGGAGATAAGCACCATCGCAACACTGACGGAACATCACTGGGACTAGCAGCAGCCGGCCCTTCCGCCTTGGCCGCCATGACGATTACCACGGGCGGAGATCACAACTGCGCTGGAGGACCCGGCAGCGGTGGCGGGAGCAGGTCAGGTGTCCCCAATTAACAGAAAATGACAGGAAACCGACCCCTGGTAATCAAAACAACGCCGCGTCTCAGCCACGTGGTCTCAGCTTTGCGGTGCAACATATATCATTAACTACTGTGCAGTGTGCTGAGTGCTATGGCGGCTCAAATCTTTGCATTTAAAATCATGCTTGTTTTGTACTTCCTGGCTACTTTGTAAGGCCATGCAAGGTGGGGGGGGCAGCAGGAGGGGTGGGCAGCCCAGGGGCGGCACCAGCACCAGCTGCCAGCTGCTGCCAGGGGGGGGCAGCAGGAGGGGTGGGCAGCCCAGGGGCGGCACCAGCACCAGCACCAGCTGGGGTTGGAAGGGGTTGGGACGGGCTGGGAGGGGGTGAGAGGGGTGGGGCTGGGGGTGGGAGGGGGTGGGAGGGCGGGGCTGGGGCTGGGAGGGGATGGGAGGGGTGGGGCTGGGGGTGGGAGGGGTGGGGCTGGGGGTGGGAGGGCGGGGTTGGGGTTGGGAGGGGGTGGGAGGGGCTCGGAGGGGGTGGAAGGGGTGGGGCTGGGGGTGGGAGGGGGTGGGAGGGCGGGGCTGGGGCTGGGAGGGGGTGGGAGGGGCTGGGAGGGTGTGGGAGGGGGTGGGGCGGGCCGGAAGGGGTTCCGGGTGGTCTCAGTGGGCACTGCAAGGCAAAGTTAGGTCACGCCAACTTATGTTTCCACAAGCCTGGTTGATGGAATGCTTTGCTTTCTTCTTCTACCATCATACCAATCCTACTAGGCATAGGGGGCATAACCTACGAAGCGCACACACGGCAACACCTCTTGGCCCTCGGGATCACACAAGCCAACACTACCAAGCTGCTCAACAAGTTAACTAGACACGCCATGGAGGCAGCCCATTCTATTGCAAAGACAAGCTACAGACTCAGGGCTACCAGAGGGGGGGGAGGGTAGGGGGGACGCCTCTTCTTTGGCTTGATGGTGGGAGCAGGCCGCGCCCCAGGCGGTAGCTCCTCCCTTAATGCACGCCGGTGAATACCGGAGTAGTCTTCTTCTTCTACAGCTGCTTCGTTAAGTAGGGAACAAAGTTGACACGGCAAATCCTGAAATGTCACATTGGTCGGTTCACAATACGCCGGTTTGTGAGAGGGGGTCCCTTTTCCTGTATGGCCGGCTAGAGAGAAACGAACATATTTGCACCTCGCTGCAATGTCGCGTGTCAACGACGGTCCTCTGACACACAATGAAAGGTTCGCGGAGTGAGCCTGGCGGGCTAAACATTGATTGTACTTCCGGCTCGATAGCAGGCGCAGTTTAACCACTGATGCCGCTACATACCACTAGAACAATCGGTTGTGAGCAGCTGAGATGTGTCCGCGATCGCTTGCGCCGGCATGGCCTCACTCGCAAGAGTTAACGCGCCGCTTGCCAGTAGACGCACACCAATTCGCAACTGCCAATGTGAAAACGGTGCAGTATTGACGGTGCAGTAATCGCATGAAGATTATCAACCCCATGTTGGGAGCGCCTGAGAGCAGGACCGATGGCGGGAGGTGCTACTGGGTGTCCATGATGTCTGAGGTGCTATTTCTGCGCAGTGGTTGCCTACTGAGCAGGCTCCTGGCCCCGCCTCCCTGGCCTTTCTGGCTGCTGCTGCTTACAGTTTAACCGCCACGAAGAAGAAAACTACCCCAGCGAACCGCCATGCTCAGGATGCATGCAAGGGAAGAGCAATCCCCTCATCACTGTCGTGAGGGTCTGGCCAGCCTGTTGGTGTGCTCGGCTTGCTTTGCATCTGATGTGGCGGCATGCTGCGGACCGGGCCTGTGATGCATTGCTGCGGAGGTGTCATGACACGCGGTACTCATCTAGCCTAGCCATGTGGCGCCTCATGCGTTTGCAATTCTCGGTGAGGTTCCCAATCACTATTTACACTCCCACATGACCCCCTTTCTCATCAGCAAGCAAATGCAGGCATGGCGTGCCTCTAGCTGCAGGATGTTGTGCTTGGCAGCAAGGCGGAGATAGACAAAGTCACCTGGTTTGAAGGAGCGTGCTGCTGGCTGGTAGCTGCCGGAACGAGTCATGGCATACCTTAACTGGTCACGGTGTTGAGCGACCGCCTGGTTATCCATGGCGATGACCATGTTGTCAGTGACAGCAGCTGCACGGTGCATCACCAGCTCCGCAGCCAGCTCTGGGTCGTCGAAGTTGATGGGCTGCTCCACCCTCTCAGCTATGGCTGGGGGTACCACAGGCTTGCGCGCAAACAGCAACTCGTAGGGTGTTATGCGGGTGCTTTCCTGGGTAGAGCACCTGTACCCCAGAGCAATCATGGGCAGAGCATCATCCCACTGGTCAGTGACACGGTTGCTTGTGCAGTGCTTGCGTAGGCATGCCTTGACAGTCTGCACACATCGCTCAGACAGCCCATTGCTTTGAGGATGGTTGGCAGAGGTGGTGCGGTGATCAATGAGAGCGCGCTGCAACAGCTCTGCAAAGGCCCCCTGGAACTCTGTGCCCCCGTCAGTGACCACTTCAGCACAAGCACCATAGCGTCCCAGCACGTGATGCGCAAATGCTGAGGCTGTGGTGGCTGCCTCCTTATTAGGGATGGGGATGATTTCGACCCATTTAGACAGATGCTCAATGCAGACCATGATGTACTTGTGGCCGGAGCGGCTGGGGATGAAAGGACCACAGAGGTCTACACCCCAGCGGTAGAAGAGGGCACGAATGGGCAAGCTGTGCAGCTCAGGGGATTTAGCATTGAATGCAGCTTTGACCCTGTCACAGGCGGTGCAACGTGCCACAACTGCCTGAGCATCAGCTGCCAACCCACGCCACCAATAGGTGTGCTGCAGCAGAGCTGCCGTGCGCCTGCCACCAAAGTGCCCAGTGTTGTTGTGCATGGTGGTCACTAAGTGTGGGCGCTCAGCAGGGGCAGGAACAATGCGAGTGCTGCCGTCTGCCATGCGCCTAAGCAACTTGTGGCTGTCCCAGACATAAGCCTGAGCGCGACGCTGTGCCCGACGCTGCTCAGCATGCGACAACCCAGTAGGCAAGGTGTGGTGCTGAAGCAGCTGCATTGTGGATGTGTCATCGTGTATGTCACGTTCGGTGTCGGCAACATCAGCAAGGTGGGCAAGAGTAACTGCTGGCTGCGCAGCTGTGGCTGTGGGCAAAGCTGGATCAGGTGTTGTAGATGGTGAGCAGTGCTGGGTGGTGCTGGTGTGAGAGCTGGGCAACAGCTGTGCATCCCCCCCAACAGCAACGACCAGCGCATGCGAGAGGGATGAGGAGGATAGGCAGCTGTGAGCATGGGCGTGCAGCAAGCTAGCATGGTGCAGGGCAGCCGCCACCGCATACAAACTCTCTGCAGCCGTGGCGTCCATGCAGCGCCCAGTGATCTGGTGGCGGTCAGTTGTAGTAAGCCCCGGTGCGGCCGTGGTGCCAACAACATAACCCAGCGCCAGCTCCCTCTCTTGGATGTTGGGTTCACGAGCGGTGCCTGCTGCAGTGAGTAGCACACCCTTCCCCCCGCCACGGAAAGCATAGGAGGCAGGATACGCCACCAGGGTAGGGAGGGCTCGTAGCGCCTGGCCTGGCTGGTTGACGGGAAAGAAAGGAGGCGCGTCAGCATGTTGGGCAATGGGAACAGCTGTGCCAGGGGTTAGTATATCAGCTACAGATTGAGCAGGATGTGGCTGGATGTGCTGGAGAACGGCCATGAAGTGTGAATGGTCACAGAGGTTGGTCCACCAGTTGCGCAAGCGGTGTGCCCGGGCACCCAGCTGTGCTGCGTCAAAGCAAATGGGAGTGCCTATACTGGTGCAGACCTCTGTGAACTGGTTGCGAATGGCGTTGGATAGGAAGTTGTGCTGAAATGCTGTGTTCTCGAGCACATACCCAGGGCGCAGCGCTGGTTGAAGCTGTTGCAAGCAGCCCACCAGCCGCATGGTGGGGAAGAAGGTGCTGGACCTGGGCCCATGCAGGCCAGCCAAGCTGCCAGCAGGAGATAGGTCCTGGCACTCCCAACCAGCCACCACCAACCACTGGTGCTGACCACGCGCACCAGCGCGCACCAAGTCAGCGGAGGTGATGGAGCAGACATCCTGGGGCAGAGTAGTGAAAGCATTGGCGTGAGCAGGGGGTGGCAATAGCCCAGGATAGGTGGCAGAGAGGTGAGAGAGGCGGTGGCGCATGAGCTGTCTGCAGGCTGGTGATGTGTCGCAGTAGATGTAGCGCTGCACCCGAACCCCATTGCGCAATAGCATTTCCAGCCCAGCACCTAACCCTCCAAAGAGCTCTAAGAGCACCACTCCCTCTGCTGCCACTGCCGGGAAAAAGGTGCTGGCCACGCTGCTGGTGTTGATGGTCAGAGGCATGCACACTCCATGAATGTCAGGCGGACCGGTAACGCTGCCCTCCAGGGTGGGAGAGGTAGGTGCCCCTGGCAAGGACAGTCCAGCAGCCCTGACCCAAGCCATGGCACGACCCGCTAAAGCACTGATGGCAGACTGCACCCAGGAGGTGGGGGTGAGAGGCTCATGGTGGTAGGCATCAGCGGCACTCCCCTGGTTGCCAAGGATGAGATCATCGTGCGTGACCACGGCCAGGGCAGCGGGGTGAGTTGGAGGTGGTAAGGTAGAGGTGCCTCGCACTGGTGCTCCATTGAGCAAGGCGGTGCCGGGTGCAGGGCTAGAGAGAACTGGATCCAGGCAGGCACCAGTGTTGTCGACACTGGTGGAGCGGGGCGAGCGGGAGAGCGCGTCCGCGTTCTGGTGTGTCACTCCCGGGCGGTGCTTGACAGTGAAGTCATACTCCTGCAGCTGCATTGCCCAGCGCGCCACCTGACCAGTGTGTTGCTGACCAGACATGAGCCATGACAGGGGTTGGTGGTCAGTGACAATGGTGAAGTGGCGACCATGGAGGTAGAAACGCATGGTCTTAACTGCCCACACGACAGCCAGCATCTCTCCCGTGTAGCTGGCATAGTTGCGCTCATGCACGTTGCAGCTGCGGCTGCAGCAAGCCACCATGTACTCATGCCCATCAGCATCCACCTGCCCCAGGATACCAGCACAACCCTCCCTGGACCAGTCAGTGTGCAGCAGGATAGGACGGTTAGGGTCAAAGCGGCGCAGCACGAGGCCAGGGGTGCAAATCCTGTCCTTGAGTGTTGCAAAGGCTGCCTGCTGCTCACTGCCCCAGGCCCAAGTTACCCCTTTGCGTGTGAGGGAGGTGATCGGCCCAGCAATGATGCTGAAGTCAGGGATGTAGCAGCGGTAATAGTTGAACACACCCATGACACTGCGTAGGCTGGACACATCAGAGGGAGGGGGCATGTCACGCAGAGCCCTGCACTTAGCCTCGGTGGGCGTGAGGCCGTGCGCGGAGACATCATGGCCCAGGTACTCCACGCAGTCAGTGGCCAAGATGCTCTTCTCTGGGTGCGCAAACATGCCAATGTCCTGCAGCATCTGGAGCAGGGACTGCACATGCTGGCAATGAGCCTCAAAGGAGTCGCTGTACACCAGCACGTCATCAATGAATGCCATGCAGTTGGCTGACAGGCCAGCACTGGTGATAGCTGCATCCATGACACGCTGATATTCTGCGCTGGCATTGCGGAGCCCAAATGGCATGCGGGTGAAGCAGTACAGCTGGTTGCGTGCCCAGAATGCTGTCTTGAGCTGATCATCAGAGTGGACAGGCAGCTGCAAAAAGCCTGAGCGCATGTCTAGCTTACTGAACCAGCGTGCGGTGCCCAGCCGTGCGAACATTTCTTCTGGCAGGGGCAGGCCATACCGGTCGGGCAGGGTGACCTCGTTGAGACGACGGTAGTCGACACAAAACCGCTTGTCTGTCCATTGACCCGCCGCATCCTTCTTCATGGGCAGCACAGGTGCACTCGCATAGTCGCACGGCTCCGTGACCGGCCGGATGATGCCGGCCTCCAACATCTCCGCCACCTTGGCGTCAGTGGTCTGCAACTCTAGCTCTGAGTAGCGTCGGGGCTTGCTGACGACCGGGTCTGAGGTGGAGAGGGAAATGCGGAAGGCGCCCCGCGGACCCTTGTAGCCTGTGAGGTCACGGAGAGAGTGGGCAAAGGCACCTGGATTGGCGGCAACCAATGCCGCCATGCGCTCAGCCTGCTGCTGAGATAAGGCTGCATGCCTCCCTAACAGCACACCATTGGGCAATTTGGTGTACTGCTCTGGCGAGTGTGCAACAGCAGGTCCATCTGGCAACACCATGCTGATGACTGAGCAGGTGATGGCAGAGGTGGGCAGATCAGGGATGGGTGGTGGCAGGCTGGTAACGATGGCCGGCAGCCAGAGCAGGAAGAGGAAAGAAAGGAACAGCCGTAAGGGGGTGAGAGTGTGCCACACCACTTCCCTGGACGAGCGTCGAGGCAACAGCGGTGGCGGCGGGGGCAAGGTCGGCGCACACGAGCGCTGCTGCTTGGCCACACGCTGGGCTGCGGCGGTGCCCACAGCCAGGTGTTTGGCTGATCGCTGCGGTGCGCTGGATGGCTGAGACGTGCGCCGAGCTGCAGGGTCTCGTGCTGAGGAGAGCACAGATTGACTGGCTGTACCTCCCCCCCTGCGGGTGACTGGCTGAGCTGGGCTGTGCACCGACTTCACCCCTGATCCTGCTGGTATGGGTGCGTCATCGGTGGCCACCCTGCTGCTGGCACCCTCTGTGGCTGCAAGGTCACCCCCACGGCTGACTGCGCTGGATGTGGTGGTGCCCGCTGCCATAAGAGGTGTCTCCACATGCATGTGCACCCCTGGGGTGTGGTGCACAAGAGAGGTGGCGCCGCTGGTTGCACAGGCTGGTGGCTGATCCTGGCTGTGGGACACGGCTGCGCAAGCGACCAGCAACTGGCTGGTGCCAGTGGGGTTCTGTGCAACCAGGGCCAGGCAGCCTTTGGTGCCGGTGATGGGCATCCGGTGCGTGCTGCGGGTGTCGCCATGGCTGTGCAGCCGGGGGCAGTAAGCGAACTCCCGGTCATACATGTCGCACAGGCCCTTGGTCTGCGAAAGGAAATTTGCTCCCAGCAGCAGGTCATAAGCCAAGCTGGCCCCTGGAGGCATGATGATGGCCTCCAGGTCAAGCACCAGAGCATGCTGAGTGCCATAGCATAGGCTCACACGCAGGCTGGCCAGCTGCGTGGACATGGATTCTGCACCACTGGCCACTGACAGGCGTCGGCTGCAAGCTGTGCGAGGGAGGTTCAGGGCGGCTGCACACTCATGCGAGATCAAGCAACTGTCGCTGCCCCCATCTAGCATGACTGCCTTCAGCAAATGCAGCTGCCCCTCACTGTCTGCCACAGCACACCCAGACTCCACCGTGGTATTGGAGAAGTAACCCAGATGTTGATTGGGCACGTCCGGGTGACAAGCTGCTCGCACAGCAGCACCACGGCTTGGCACGGCCACCGCATGCACCTCATTGGTGGTAGATGGTGCCAAGAGCTCCACTCGGGCCTCCAGATGTTCCAGCCGCTCTGTGACAGCCTGCAACTGAGCTGCCATGGCCTGCAGCTGGGTGGTGGCATTAGCTATTGGTGCAGCCATGGGCATGGGTGTGGTGGTTGCAGCCACAGGGCCAACAGCATTACCGGCCTTGGGCGTGAAAGGCACCGCTCGGGCAGCATTGGCTGTGATGACACAGTAGCTGGCGCCCTGCTCAGGGATGGTGGCAAGTGCTTGAGCTCGCACATCCTGAGACACCCATCTGCCTCCCATTGACCATGACCCCACATCCTGCTGGCTGGCTGCATCCTCTTCAGCAGTGACAGTGTGAGCGCGTGCTGGTGCGTGACGCGGGGAGCCTAGCTGAACCATGCGGGAGTTTGCTTGCATGTGTGGGTACAGCCGGAAGCAATGGTCTGGTGGGTGGTAGCGCTTGTGGCAGTAGCTGCAGCTGTGCACAGCGGGCTGCGGTGCTGGGGGCACATACCCACGGTCTAGGTCAGGTGTCCGCAACCGAGGGTCGGTGATGACCCGGGGCGCATCTGGGACCATGGGCTGCAGCATCACCGCATGTGCGGCAGCAGGCACTGGCACCGTCCGGACTCGAGCCTGCTCATGGGGGGCCAGCGCACGGAACACTCTGCACTCAGCCAGAGCATGACCACTGTTTGGGTGCAGTGGGCACCTTTGAACTGGCTGCGTACGATGCACCTCCAGCTGCGTGTGCGATGGGTAAGCATGCATGGCTGGTGGTGCAGGCAGAGCGGCATACACTGAGTGCATGGGCTGGGGCATGGGCTGTGGCATGGGCTGCATGGCAGGTTGCGGCTGCCACGTGCGCTGCCTTTGAGGCTGCAGCAGCTGGCGTGACTGCTGTGTGTGCATGGAGGCCAGCTGTTTGCGTAGCTGGATGACCTCTTGCTCTAAGCCCTGATCAGCAGCCTCTGCCCGTCTGACGCGCTGGGGTGCAGCCGCCTCTGGCTCATAGCGGCGACAGTCCAGCAGGTTGGCGTAGGCCTGGGACACAGCCTTGAGGGCAGCCTCCAATGCGCTCAGGTCATGGCGATCCTCAGCATCAGGCAACGCGGTTTGGAAGATCCGGACAGCATCTCGCTTGAGCCCATCACGTTGACCCTGCTGCAGAGAGGGCACTTGCAGGCAGTGAGTGAAGAGGTGATCAATGGCAGCTGAGTAGGAGAAAGTGCCCCTGGTCACTGCCTGCAGAGCTGCATGGCGGTAAGCCAGAGTGAAGACGCTGGCGTTGCTGTGCTTGTCACTCCCCAGGACTATGGCAGGGTCTAAACCTGGCTGGTAGCTGGGTGGGTCTATGAGATGCTCCTGCACCAGCCTCAGCAGCTCTGTGATAGCCTCCTCCCTGTCAGGTAGGTCACCCCAATCCTGCAGGCACTGCGCATAAGCGTCGCAGATCGGTTCCAGCACCGCAGATTCTGCGATGGAGCTGGCTAAGAGCCAGTGAAAGGACTCCACCGGGATGTGTCCGTTGAGCCCCAGGAATGCGCGGATCTGCGTGCTGAAGCTCTTGAATGCTGGCCGCGTCGTACTGCCCAACAGCGGTACAGTCCCGAGTGCTGCTGCCATGGCTGGTTTAACACGAGGTGTGCGAGCAGACGCGGGTGTAGGAGCTGATGCTGCGCTCGAAGAAAGCGAAGGTAGGGAAATGCCGTCAACTGAGCTGGTAAGAATGGCAGGGGAAGGCGCTGGTGGCGATCGTGCCGTAGGTGGATGAGGGCTGTAGACAGGGTTGTTAGCTGCACTGTACTGCTCCTCCAGACGGCGGGCCAAAGTGGCCGCACGAAATGCGTAGCGTTCAGCCACCTCGCGACAGCACCGCAGCAGGCAGTGGTGAGCGGAGCGAAAAATCAGCAGCGGTGGCGGTGCTGGCGGCGGTTAGTCGCGCACCGACGAATGCCAATTGGCCACAACCTGCACACCCCGGTGTGTACAGACTGCAGCCAAGATGCGATTGCTAGCGCCCAGGCGTACGCCTGTCACTAGCCGGAGGCGATTACGACCTCCACCGGGGCAATGAGCTTTGAAGAATGCGGAGAGAATAAAGAGCGTGAGTAGAGGCAAAGACACACGAGCGACTGCTGATACCCGTCACCAAATGGCGGCGGCCTTCAGCGTCGGCAATGAGCTGTGAAGACCCTCCAGGCTTAGTGCCAGTGATTACAGCTGGCTGCTGGTCGGTGTTACAGTATACCAAGGGGTCTTCAAAGCTGCCGCCGCAGCATCCCAAACACTACAAATACCCACAATTCATGCAAGCATGCAAGTTGATTTATTCAAACATATGCAAGCCGCCACTAACTACTTCAGTCATGTCATCAGGTCAGCCATACAAACTTTCATGTTGTTGTGATGTTCAACCGCTTGCCTAGCTTGCATGGCATATCTCATGTCACGCATTTCGCACGGTCACACTCATGGCTGTGACAAACGGAATAACCATGAACGGGCAAAGACCAGCATGAGGTACTGCTTGTTTGATCTGATTGACCACGTCAATGCCAATGCATAACATTCTTTGCCATACAATGCCTACTGCTACATTTCTTGTACAAATGATGGATGGATGCATCAGGTTGTCAAAGTGTGCAATCTATACCAATGGGCGGCCTCATGCAGGCCAAGCCATAGCTGCTCAAACCACAAAGTCCTTGCGCAGTTCACCAGTATCCTCTCTCTGCAGTGGGAGCTTTTGGGCCTCTCTTACTGCCTCAGTTGGGCTTGAGCGATAGTATGCATGGCATCACAACAATCAAGCTCTATAAGTGGTGGTTGTGCGTGGACTGTGAAGTACCTCCTCCCAGGCACAGCACCTCTACCACTGCATGCTAGGGTGCATACCAGCCACGAGCAGCCACCCTGGCCTACTCCACCCCGCCACAGCTATCCTGATCTGGTGCTGGCAGCTTGTGCGGCAGAATCATGTCTGGGCAGCTCACCAGCAGGCCCCCCAACTCATCAATGTCACTGCAGGGAGTGCTGCTGACGAGGGTTGGGCTTGGGCGTGGCAGGTCAAGGCTGTGACCTCGACTGGAGGCCTGCGACAACGACTGAGCTCGCCACAGGTTCTTCTTGGCTAAGCCCAGTGCTGTGGCCGCATGGCGCAGAGACTGGGACATAGCGCTGGCCACCAGGCCGCTAGTCTGGCGGTGATCCATTGTGAGCCTGCGGTGGGTGACAGTAATGGCATGCCATGTCAGCAACACAGCTCCAGTGCGGCAAGAGCAGCTGTACCAGTCCTGGTGTCAAACACTGACTGGAGCGACTGAGCATCATGACAGGGAGTGTGATGACCACTTACGCAGCCTGGAAGGACCTTGAATGGTGGCAGCTAGCTGGACTCTGCTCCATACCGCCAGCAAGAAAAGGCCCAGACGGCCCGACACTGCCAACCCACAGGTACGTCTCCATCACCCCCTGCGTGTATCAGCAACAAGGCCAGAGTGAGGGCTGCTACCGTGCAGTGTAGCATTAAAGGGTCACGCCAGCTTGAGTGACGCACCTTTCCCTTGGCCAGCACGCCCCCTGTTGCCTCCCACGCCTCATGTGGCAGCAGCGCATGCGTGACGGCTGACACCTGGATGCGGCCCGGTGTGCAGGTGGACTCCATGCGGCTGGCCGTGTTCATGGTGTCGCCGCTGCATGCATCAGTGGGCCAAGGCAACAGTGTGAGAGGTTGTTGGGTGGGTTTGTTCTTGCTGCTGTTGCCTGGCGCCAGCTCACTCACAACACGGCATACTTGGGTGCCTTGGTGCCAATCAGGCCTGACACACAGTCGCCCGTATGCAGGCCAATGCGGATGCAGACTGGCTCGTCATTGTGCGGCATCTTGACCTGAAGGATGGTATCAGTGCGTGCACAGCTTGGTGCAGGTAGCTACAGCAGCTGGCAAAGTACTGTGAACCCACCTGCTTGCTGCTGGCCATCATGTCCTTGGCAAAGGCCATGACGCGGGCTGCACTGTCGGCGGGGTCATGATGCTCCAGCACTTCTGCAAACTCCTGGCCAAGCTCCTGTGAGCAGCTCAACAGCTGTGTGCGTAAGGGCAAGGCTGTGAAAGGAGCAGGCGCGTAAGGAGCATTCTCTCACCCACCGACGGTTCGCTTCCGTCCGCCTCCTTTTTACGGTCGAAGCTCAGGATGCCTCCTGCAACGATGTAACAGCTGCAAGGCAAGCAGGTGGCAGAGCGTGAAGTATAGTCAGCGGGCCCGGAGGCTGCGTTGCTGCAGGCACGTGTCAGAGGCACCTACTCGCCCGCGGTCTCCACCTTCATCACGCCGTGCACGTCCACCAGCAGGTCAAACACACCGAACAGCGTGTTGAGGAACACCTGAAGAGGACAGCACGGGGCAGCAGTGGCTAGTCCTGGCGGGTCCTGCAAGCTGTGTCCTGCAGCGCCCCTGCTGCCTGAGCTGCTCTCACCATCACAGTCTCCGGCGCCACCTCCTTGGCCATGGACGTGAAGCCCACGATGCTGCGGGCAGTGGTGGCACACAGGCAGGCCCTGGCAGCACAGCAGGTGGGCTGTGGGGTGCAGGGCTAGGCAGGGTGCGAGCGGGCTGACAGCTGCCTGGCTGCTAGGTGCTTGACACAGAGGGAGCACCACGCACTCCATGAAAAGCAGCGTCACGTCCTTGTGCTGGCGGGCCAGCTGGGCTACTTCTTGAGGTGAGGTGCTACTGGTGCCTCCCTTGAGTGCCCTGGTGGTCATGAACTCCACCACTGCAGGCAGAACCACACATGTTTGATAGTGGCCTGCCACGGGTGGAAAGAGAAGGCCTGTGCTTGGCAGCCAGGGTGTGGCTTGCATGTGGCAGGCATGCATGGCGTGGGTCCCACCATGGCGGGGGAAGATGGTGGAGGCGGTGCGCAGCTGTGCCTCAGCCAGGTCCGCCAACAGCTTCTCCGTCTCCATCGCCTGACTGGTGTTCTGCTGCATCACCAGCAGCGCTCGTTGCCCTGTCTGCTGGTGCACGATGCCCTTCACTGTCACCACCACGCTGCGCACTCCAGGGCGCTGCAGCAGGGCCAGGCTCACAGGATTGCCAGCCTCCTGCCCATCTTCCAGCAGCGCTGTACCCTTGCCGCTGCTTGCTGTCAGTGTCCTTGCTGGTGGGTGTCTGGAGGGGAGGGAAGATGGAGGCACAGCGCGGTTGTCAGGCTCACTAGCCAGGGGCACGTTGGCCACGCAGGCGGCCTTGTCTTGACCAGGCAATGCTCCTATGCTGCCTCTGGATGGGGTGCCAGAGTAAGGCTGCACTGCTGCCCTGGCTGAAGCCGGCCCCTGCTCCTCAGCACTGAACTCTCCCACATAGCTTCTGTGGGCATCCACACCTCTTTGTGCGTGCACAGCGGCAGGCATGCCGGCTGGCTGGTGGCTGGGCTGCTCTAGCAGGGGAGGGAGGGTGGAGGGTTGCGCAAGTATGTGGAAGGCTGCCTTGCTCTGCTCCTGTCTCGCTCCAGGTGGGGAAGCGAGTAGGTGTGGCCGCTGAAGAGGACTATCAGAACCCAGGCGTTGTAACGACACGGAGCGACAGACAGCACGGCGGGCCGAGTAGAAAGTGTTCGGTTCACAGGCATTGCCGCACTCGGCGTACTCCAGCATTGCACTGGACATTGTGACGGACGCGCGACGCTGAGTTCGTGGAGCTAGGTCATCCCAGCTGCCCACGCGGGTGTCCACCATCAGCTGCAGCATGGCAGCTGTGCGGCTGTGGCTCTTTATGCTGCTGAGGCCACCCAACGTGCGGTGGCTCAACAGGGTTGTGGGAGTAGCCACAGACGAGCTTGAAACAACCTGCAATACAGGTGGTGTGAGCCTGGCGCTTACCGGCAAGGGGTAAGCAGGGGCGGGGGCAAGGGACAGCCATCACTGCACGCGGGGTGCTGTGGCACGCCGCTTCAGTGTGAGATGGTGATGAGGCTGCAATCATCAGGGCGCTCAAAGGTGGAAGGCACTTGTGCAGCGTGCGTAGGAGGTGCATTGCCCTGTGTAGGCCTGCTGGGGTAATGAGGGAGGTGCTGTCACTCGTCACATTCAATGCCCACATGGCGTGCCTTGGTCATGGCTGGGTCATGTTAGCTGCACTCACATGTGACATTAGGCTGGTCAGCGCAGGCTCTGCAGAGCTTGCATTGTGGCCACTGCTGGACAAGCTTACTTCCTGCAGGTGCAAATAGCATATGCAGCCAGGAAGCCACACAGCCAGCAGCCTCAGAGCCCAGAACTCCCCGCCAGCCAAGTGCACCATGGCTGAGCAGGCAGCTGAGACCACCCAGCCCACCAAGACCACAGGCAAAGGACACGACCAGGGTAAGGCTGCCAAAGCCAAGCTAGCACCACAGCCAGGCAGGTGGGTACACAGGGATTGCAATACAGCATTGCACATGCAGCGCATTGGGGAGACCAGGTGGCGCCCGCTGAAGCTGTGCTGGTGGCTTGAGCTTCTAGCCAAGGGCAGGGATCACCTAGACTGGCTTTGAGACCGGCCACCCAAGGCCCAGCAACAGCAGCAGCCTGCTGAGGCTCGACCTGTCAGCAGCTCACATGTCATGCCACATCTAGGCTATAGCCCTGTCACAGGAGTCGGGGCGATAGTGTAGGTGGAAGGCGGCCATGCCGTGTGCATGAGAACATAACCCGACACCAACAAAGCACCACCCGTAGTGAAGGGACCTGATTTGTCCTTTGCGGTGTTGAGGGAGGTGCTGTTGCTACTGCACTATTGCCTCATATCCTTCTTCATGCCCGACCCCAGCACACGCAGTGACAAATGCTCATGTAGGACAAGCCACCAGCACGCACCTTCTTCTGCGGGGAGGGTTGCAATGTGACCATGGATTTTCCTCGCAGGGCAGGCAGTACTGGGAAGGCGCAGTCGTCCTCTGCCAGTTCTAGCTTGCAGTTGAGTTTGACTGAGGCCTCGAGGGGTCTTGACCGCAGGCCTGGAGTGCTATTGAAGGCTGCTCCCGCTCCTGCCTCCAGCGCCCCGATCTGGGGCGCAGTGAAGGACTGCCTGGGGCCAGCCATGCAGCTGGCTGACGGTTCCCTGCCTGCAGGCCTGGGCTGTGCAGCTGGTAGGAGGTCGAAAGGAAGGTTGTCAGGCCCATCAAACCCTGTGGATACACTGGTCACACTGAACCTGACCTGCTGCTTGCTGCAGCTTTGCTCTGGGCAGCCATCTGTTGTGATGTTTTGGGCATGGAGCACGTGTTGCTGAGTAGCGCTTGGCACCCCCTCTGCTGTGCCGCTCTGATGTGCTGATGATGAGGGTGCGCAGCCTGAAGGAGCTGATGAGGGAGGTGCTGTGGTGTGTCGACTGGTGTGCAACATCTCCTGCTGTTCTGCCTTTGCTTGCCCCTCTGCTGTGATGTCTTTTGTAATTGTGACATGCCAGACTAAACCGGTAGCTACATGCTGCAGGGCAGCCGCTGCAGCTGCTTTGTCTCCACCCAAGATTTCGCACAAGGTCGTGCAACTATCCAATGCATGGCCGCTGCGCTGCTGGCACTGCAGAACACGCTCGCCGAACTCGTCCAAGACCAGGAGGTGTATTGGAACCTACATTGGTTTGGGGCCATGGCACAGGAAAATGGTGTCAAGAACAAAATGTCAGGCACAGGATAGACACGGTAGTGTTCGGGCACTCGCCTGTGCCACCATTGACTGCGCCCATTCGCATGGCCCCCTTGACGACGCGCCCGAGTTTGCCTGCGCAAACAATTGCGCGCAGAGTCTGCGACATATTCATGTGCATCTGCCAGCGCTGTCGACTACGCTGCGCACTCCTGTAACACACAATGTGTGCATGTCCGTCCTCTAAGTATCTATCTTTGGTACTGCATTGATAGCAAGCCAGTAGGAGTCGCAACACCCTGCCCATTTGAGGTGTCGGGGCTGTTGTAAGAGACTGTAATCTTCTATGTTGCGCGAAATACAGTCTTGGTACATGGGAGTGAAAAAAGCGTGAAGAACCCTTCAATACATTGCGCGTTCTGGCTGAGAATCATCAGCACATCAGTGCTTCGGTGTCGATTACAGTGGCTCATGTGTGGCAGAGAGGTTATGTACAATTCTTGCCCAGCTCACTCCGCATTTAGTCAGCCCAACTTTGCCATTGCCCCATGCTCAGGTGTCAGGCCAACAAAACTTATTCAACAAGGAACAACATGTTGGACTGTGGGTAACCTCACTCAGCTACTACAAACACGTGTAGCAACTTCGGTCGCAACCTTGATGACTGCAGCCCCCATATCGAGTTAGCTACGGGGGGGCCTAGCCTGTCGTTGAGCTTTGCGGCTTACCGGCTGCACTCTGCGCGGGGGAGACGGGGCGCTTTCGTTTCCCCCTCGGGGGCACCTCAGGGAATTAGTTACATTATCCAGCGGAGTGGCCGTGTTGGGGCCGGCAACCGGAGTGGGGCGGAAGTGAGGTCCATTACATATCAATTACATGGAGCATGTTGTCTCCACAGTGGGAGTCCTCCAAGGGGAGTGCCAGCAGCTTAACACACGCCGAGACTGTGCCAAGACTGCCTGTTGTGACAGATGTCAGCACAGCATGACTGCTGCACTGCCTTCGCCTGAGCCCGGCCTAATGGCAGCTGCTGCAAATGATGCAACGTCTCACCTTGCTCAACCCACTGGCAGAAACCCTGCCATTTTAAACAACATACCCCGCTTAACATCCCGGCATCTGGACACCCACAACCAGCGGTTGAGGACAGGCATCATTAAGGAAACTCATGTTACTGAGTGCATGGTGAAGGGACTCTGGCACCATGCTGAGCTAGGCCACACTAGCACCATCATCAATAAAGCTCTACTCTGCCCCTACTCTATGCAAGTTGCACTCATGCAAGCTGCACTCATGCAAGCCGCCCTCGTGAAGCCCATGCAGTCATGCCCGCTCTGGCACTTGACCCCTCCCTTGCTCCTGGCACTGCCCCTGCAATGTGGCAGTGCTGCTGCTGCAATAGCTGCTGCTGAGCATCTGCATGGTGCTGTGCCCCTCATGAAGGACAGCAGCCCTGCGCCCACACCTGCTTTCAGCTCCGACTGCAGAGGTGGTGTGTGGTGTGCCGCTGACACATGCTGCTGCTGCTGGTGCTGTACACCGCTCGAGCCATCAACCATCAGGCCATTTGGCTGTAGGGTGCACGTCACCCAGGGAGCCACGAGGAGTGTGGCTGTAGGCAGGTGTAGGGCACCCCTTTCCATAGCACGACCTGCAGGCCGCTGGGTTGCTACGGCCTGAGCTACCCTAGCAAAGCGGCGCACTATTGCCACGCTGCTTGCTTGTGGCACGCTGTTTGGTATGGCCTAGCTTGCACATCCGAGGCTTCCTGAGCTTGACCTCAGATAGCCTCAAGCAGCTGGGCATGGTCCTGGCCCAGGCATTCAGCCAGCAGCCACAACCCTATGCATTCTAATACAAGACCTTCAGGCAACAACTCCCTAAGTGACCCCCTAATCCACAGCTTAAGACGGCTTTAGTGCTGCTCATCTTCACCCCCTGCTCCTGCTGATGAACAGGCCTGCTACTGCCGCAGGTGCTGCTTGCCTCCCTGCTGCAGCCTTGGTGATCACCCTGGCATGCTAGCTGTGCTGCAGGGTGGGTCTGGCCCAGGGCAGCAGCGCAATGTGCGCATGCAAACGGGCATCAGCACTGCAGCACTGCAGCCCAGACTGGAGGTCATGGCAGGTCTGCTGTCCTGCCGGGTAGCAGGGGTGAACGCTGCTGCTGTTCCGCCCCTGGAGGTCATCAGGGACCAGGGTGGAGGGGCAGGGTTGGCCCTGAGCAGGGCTGGGTTGCTGGGGGGCCGCTCTGCTGCACTGCTGCTGAGAGGGGTAGGAGCAGGTAAGTACTGGGTTGGGCACGGCCAGGGGCATGCAAGGCAGCTGGCTGCAGCTGTGCATGAGCCACATGCGGCGACATTGCTGTACTGGGCACCACCCTGTGGCTTTCCTTGCAGGCCAAGGCATAGGCAGGTGTGCCATTCTATGCTGCCACCAGCTTGCCCGCTGGCCTTCCCCTGACTCCTGCTGATCCTTGGCCTTGGCCAGATGGCTTGCTCTGTTGCCTTTGTGGCTGCTGCTGTTGCTGCTGCTTCTGTTGCTGCTGCTTCTGTTGCTGCTGTGGCTGCTTCTGTTGCTGCTGCTGCTGCTGCTGCTGTTGCTGTTGCTGCTGTTGCTGCTGTTGCTGCTGTTGCTGCTGTTGCTGCTGTTGCTGCTGCCCCTGCTGCAGCGGCTGCCGCTGCTGGCGCTGGCCCCCTGGCCGCATGACCCTATAAGCCTGCGTCCTGCGCTGCTGCTGCCGCTCCTTAGGTTGTTCGGACACCTCCCTGCGCTCAGGGCTGGTGGTGTCCAGAGCCTGCACATACCAGGGGTCAGCGGCTGCATCCGCCAGGAGCTGCTGCAGCCTGGCTGTCAGCTGGCGTGCCTCCTCACGAAACATCAGACTGGGCTCCTGCAAAACACACAGCAGGGGCAGGGGCAGCATCAGGGGCAGGGGCTGAAGCCAGGGCATCATCTAGGGCATCATCCGGGGCCGGGGCCGGGGCCGGGATGGGGCCGGGGCCGGGATCGGGGTGGAGCAGGGGCCAGGGCGGGGATGGAGCAGGGGCAGGGGCAGCAGGGGCTGAATAGTAGCAAGTCACAGTAGAGCTATGAAATGGGGCACCAATGCTGCTACTGGGCGTCATGCCTCCTGCACCTCACAGGACACGAGCCGCCAGCCAGTTTTCCAGCCAGGTACGCCTTGATGAGCATGGCCTCCCCACACCGTCGTCACACATCAACACAACACCAGAGGGCAACCACTGACGCTACAGAGCCGGTACAAGAGGCCAGGCCTGCCTTTGCACTCTGCCCTAGAGTCTTGGGAGCTGCTGCTGGGCTATTGGTGGGAGCAGTTGCTGTGTAATCTGCCACAGTGCTACCCCACTGCTCACCTGCAGCTGGCGCTGCAGCAGCTGGGCCATCTGGCGCCTGACCCCCACCACTGCCTGGGCATGGGCTGCGGGCATACGCCAGGACATCAAGCCCTGCTCCATGCTCAGCAGCGCATGGTTTTCCTCCTCGCCCTCTGCGACCCTGCCCTCTGCCTCCTCTGCCGCGTAGTTGAGGTCGCTGCCGAACAGCAGCAGAGCCACGTCAGGCACTGAGGATAGAGTGGAGGGCACCACCTCGCTGTTGAACTTGACCTGCAGGCCATGGTGGTGGGGCAATGCGCTGGAGGGAGGGAAGGAGGGCATACCCTCCCTATGATGATGCAGCATGACCTGGCACTGCAGTGCTGGTGCGATGCTGCACTTTCACAACTGTGTCCGGTCCATGATGCTCCTGTCCACAGGGCTTTGAGATGCGAGGCATGCCACGTCCAACACACATTTGAAGCCTACACCTACAGCACTGCCTGCCAGGCAGGAGCCTGGAGCCTGCGCCCCTGGGGCCCCCTAGCCCTACAGTGTCAGGCCAGGCCCACTCCACACACAGGCTTTGGCTGCATCTGGCTCAGGGGTTGAGCCCTTAGAGCAGGGCGTATGAGAGCAGGGCCAGCTGCCCAGCTACCCGGCTGCGGTGCAGCATTGGTGCCCAGTGTACCCCTCCACCATGGAGGTCCACTTACAATGTGGAAGCTGCTGCCCTGAGCCTAGGTGCAGGGGGCGCAGGAAGTGCGCCCCTAGCAGCAGAGGGGAAAGGTGGGAAGCGTGGCAGGGGCGGGAGGGGCGGGAGGGGCTGTGCAGCGCAGTCTCACCTTGTCCGAGTACACTAACCACCTGTGGGCCACCCACAAGGGCGGCAGACCCCCCTCCTCCGGAGGCTGTGGCCCTTTGCCCAACCAGACCTGCTGCTTAGCCAGCAGCGAGGAGGACAGGTTGAAGGGCAGGTTCAGGCGGCCCTCATCCACTGTGAACAGCCTGCGGGGCGGCAGGGCAGCCACAGCATCAAGGGCGGCTGGGCAGCTGGCTTGCCTTCTAGCTGAGGAGAACCGAAGCCATCCATGGGTGGTGAGTTGCTGCAAGGAGGCTGCCAGGGCCACAGGCAGGTACCTGCCGCCCTGCTGCCCTGCCGCCTTGCCGCCTTGCCGCCTTGCCGCCCTGTCTCCCTGCCGCCCTGCCGCCCTGCCCCCCTGTCGGCTACACCTAGCAGCGGGGGCTGCCAAGTGTTGAGCGAGCGGTGAGGGGTCATGCAAGCGACGGATGAGGGGGCAGGGAGAGGGACGTAAAGGGGCCCAGCCACAGGCAGTACAGCAGCTGTACCGCACATCCTAATCAGGGGGACACCGTGGCCCCGCCAGCCAGGCCACTCACTTGAGAGAGTACCTCCCCTCGACCCTGTTGGGCGTCTTGCCTTGGCGCTGGCGTACCGGCTCTAGGCCAGACCTGAAGCTGCGGCTCAGCTCAGCCTTGGCCACCTGGGGCGCCTGCACCGACCGCCCACACACACAGAGTCACACCTACACACACCTTCCAACCTGCATGGAAGGGGGTCAGGTTCACGTGATGCCAGTGAGTATGATTATGACCATGCTCGACACAACCATGGTGATAATGGCACTGGGCAGCCTGTAAGCACCAGACCTGAAGAGAGGGCTGCACAACTAAACAACGTTCAGGGACATGGGGCATAGGAGACAGGGCCGCCCAGCCGCCCTGCAGCCCTGCTGCCCTGCCGCCCTGCCACCCTGCTGCCCTGCAGCTCTGCCGTCTTACTGCCATACCGCCTTGCCGCCCTGCCGCCCTGCTTCCAGGTCTCACCAGGCCCGCCACCAGCAGCCCCTTCACCAGCTCCCCGTCATCAGCTGCCCAGCTGTGCTCCTCCACAGCCGCCGCCACCGTGCCCTTGCGCTGCCAGCTCACCTGCTGCCGAGCCACCTGCCAACAGACAAGGGCCAGGCGTGCACCATGGGCAGCAGACCATGCCAGCAGCAGCAGCAGCAGCGGTAGCGGTAGCGGCAGCGGCAGCGGCAATGCTGTGGGAATGTCATCCAACTCCAGCTTGTTTGGAGTCCAGTACTATCACTAATGTAAACTGAACAGTGCCCTGCTGGCAGAGACTGCATCCAGGCCTTCTGCAGCACGCGAGCTGGTGTGAGCAGTGCCTCAGTAATCAGCTGGACCTTTGCTGTGCTAACTGCGTCTAAGTTCTAAGTAAGCACCACGGCAGGTGTTTCACCAGTCAATTGCCTGCCTGTGCTGGCTATTCGAGCAAACGAGATTATTTACGTCATGTGCAAGCAGGCTGCAAAATGGTGAAGGTGGTCATTGTGAACACTGCTTCTGCTGCGGCGGCGGCGGTGGCTGCGGCTTCTGTGACACCAACCATGGCGATGATGATCTAGTAGAGCCATGATCCTTGCTGTAGCTAGGGCAATTGACAAGTGTGAAGCCTCAAGAATGCCAGGAGGTGTCCTACATGCAGTGTCTGGTGTGAAGCAGCTGTCAGCTCGTGCTGCCAAACACAAGGCCTTCACTGCCTAGGGCCAGTTGAGTGCACTCCCTCCAGCCAGGGCTGTGCTGCTAACAGCGCTGCTGGAATGGGTGCGCGGCTGGAATGGGTGCGCAGTGGGGTCATGAACTCACCTCGGCCAGCAGCTGTGGGGTGACCGCCTGCTGCTCCCGCCTCCCTTTCCCCTTCTTCCCCACTCCTAGGGGTGGGTAGTCGGCTGCCAGGCTGCCCTCTGTGTGGCGCAGCTCTGGGTTGGCGCGCCGCAATGCCTCATCCCAGCAGCCGTCGCTGCTGGCTATGACCCCCACTTCCATAAGCTGCTCTGCCAGCTGCAGCCGGGTCTTGAGCATTTGGTACAGGTTGAGGGCACTCAGGAATGCGGGCTGACACACAGCGGACACCTCCCTAGGGCCTGGGCAGCAGCAGACACAGCAGCAGCAGGTGGTGGGCTAGCAATGGTTGTAAGGTAGGTCCGCCCGCCCTGCCCCTGCCCCTGCCCCTGCCCCTGCCCCTGCCCCTGCCGCTGCCGCTGCCGCTGCCGCTGCCCCTCCCCTGTCCCTCTCCCTGCCGCCCCCCTGCCCCTGCCCCACCTCCTCTCACCTTCTCTTCGTGCCTTAAACCAGGAGGCCCAGGCTGCATCCAGGGCCAGGTGGTCGCTGTTTGCATCGCCCCCTGCAGCCCCCAACTGCCTGCGCCCAGGCATGCACCAGCAGCACCCAGGCGCCAGCTCAGGCCACAACCAGGAGCAGGAGCAGGAGAAGGACATGAACAAGCCCCACTGCGACACCAGCACCAGCTGAGGCTTGCAACCCTGTCTCTCAAGCCTTAGGCTAATGAAGACTGGGTCTGCCCTGACCGAGTTTGCTCCACCATCGTCATAGCCACCGCCTCCACCCCCTGCCCGCGTTCCGCCCTGGCCCAGTGCCTCCCTATGACCCTGACACCTCACGGCCCTCATGCCCTGCCCCAGGCATCACCCCCGGCGCACCTACCGCCGAGCTTCTCTCACGGCTTCCTCCACCTCACTCATCCGCGGGACCCTCATCCATGCAGAGCTGCCCATGCTGTGTGCCACCAAGGTCAGCATGGGGCCAAGGCAGCTGCAGTCAGGTTGAGGCAGGTCAGGTCGGGTGAGGTCAGGTTGTGTTGGGAGCAGGTGGTGTCTAGTCCTGTCAAATAGGCAGTCCCATAGTGTAGCTCTGTTTGGGCATTGGCAGGTAGTGCAGGGCCCATCTACTTTGCAGCTCGTGCCACTGACCCGAAGGTTGCGCCCAAGATCAACATCTTGCCCAGCTGTGGTGCCAGTGGCAGCGACGCCACCGCATACCCCAACCGCGTGAGCTGCCAAGCAGAGGGCACCCTGGTAAAGCTTGGTGAGGCGGGTGCAGCTTCTGCTGCTGCTGCTGCCGCCCTGGCTGGCGCCCTGGCTCCTGCGTTCACCCGTGGCCCCCATGCCTCCCCCCCAGCCGCTGCTGCTGCTGCTGCTGTGGCTGGGCTCTGCTGGCCTGCCTGAATATGCCCCCCTGCCCCTGGCTGCGACGCCTGCTGGCCTTGCCCCTGCCGCCCCGCCAGGGAGTGGGCTGAGGTCAGGGCAGGGCCAGCTGGTTGAGAGGTAGGCTGTATGGCGCCGATGCTGTGGAGCAGAGTCAGGGCGTTGTGGACCGCCAAGGGCTCCGGGGGGTCCAGCGCCTCTGATAAGAACGTGGCCGGGTCTGCCATCATCACAGCATCACACAGCCAGCGGCACAGTAGCTGAGCAAGCAGGCAGGCAGGTGAGCAGTCATGGTGCAGCTGGTGGGGTCATGCCCACCACGCTCTACCACGCTCTCCACCTACCCAGGTACCCTGCCCCAGCACGCCCCGCCTGGCCTGTCCCCAACCCTCTTCCTCCACCACTGTTTGCGTTCACCCGTTTCCTGCTCACTTCTCACTCTACCCCTTCACCTCTCACTCAACCCCTTCACCTCTCACTCAACCCCTTCACCACCTGGTCGCCTTCACACACGGGTTGCAGCTGCCCCGCCTCCCAGCCCTGCCCAGCACCCCCTCACCCACCGTCCACCCCTGGAGCTGCTCGCCGGCCTCTCCTTCCCGTCTGAACCACTTCCATCGCAACCCTGGCCGCTGACCCCCCCTGCCCACCTCCCCCTGCCCGCCTGCACCACCCTGGCCCCCGCCCACCTCCCCCTGCCTGCCTGCCCTGCCTTTATCCCCACCCTCCTCCCCCTGCCCGCCCGCCCGCCTGCCCGCCCGCCCCGCCTGCCCGCCTGCATCCCCGCCCGCCCGCCTGCCCGCCCGCCCCGCCTGCCCTGCCTTTACCCCCACCCTCCTCCCCCTGCCTGCCCGCCTGCATCCCCGCCCGCCCGCCTTGCCCTGGCCCCGCCCACCTCCCAGCTCCAGGTTGAGGACCTGCAGGCAAACCTCCTCCAGCGGCGTGCGCTGCAGCTCAGGCACGTCATGAGGGAGCATGTGGTCCTGCCAGAACAGGCGCGGGTACAGGCGGTAGCACACGCCTGGGCGCACACGGCCTGCACGGCCCCTGTGGGGCAGGGGGGCAGGGCACACCAAATGGTCTAACCGCACCAGGCCAGCAGGCAACCAGTGCCAGCGACAGGGGGTGCAGGCCTCAGGCACGGGAAGTGCAACTCGCTGACCTCTAAATAGACTTGGCTCCAATCGGTGTGCAGTGGGGGGGAGGGCTGCAGCATGGGCCCACTGGCTCTCGCCGCTAGTCTTATGAGAGTTTGGAGGAGAGGGGCGGGGGTGGGAGGGGAGGAGAGGGGCGGGGTGGGAGGGGAGGAGAGGGGCGGGGGTGGGAGGGGAGGAGAGGGGCGGGGGTGGGAGGGAAGGAGAGGGGCGGGGCTGGGCTAGAGTAGTGGGCAGTGGTGGGGGCGGGGGGGCGGGGCATGGGGCCAGCAGCAGTGGGGTGCAGGAGTGCAAGGTGTCACCCACTTGCGCTGTTCAGCGGAGGAGCAGCTGATCCAGCCCTGCGTCAGGCTCTTGGCCTTGTTCAGGGGGTCGTAGCCGACCTGCTTGCTGCGGCCAGAGTCCACCACCGCAGTGACGTCAGAGATGGTGATGGAGGTCTCCGCGATGTTGGTGGCCAGCACCACCTTGCGGCTGCCTGATAGGGCAAATCAGCAGCAGCAGTGGCAGGGGTGCTGAGCCAGGGGGTCTCAGAGAGTCATAGGTATGTCATGCCGGCATACGGCCAAGCTTCCCCTTAGACTTCGGCCCGCCCCTCCTTACTTTGACTCATTTGCTCTGGCACTCACCCCTCCCCACCCATCACCCCACACCCACACCCATGCCCGTCTGCCCCCCAGGCCAGCTGCCAACTCCCCTGCCCCCTGCCCCAAGCCACTCCCTGCCCACGTCCCTCATTCACCCGGCCCCCGCCCCCGCCGCGCAGCGCCCCGCCCCCTGCCGTGGCCCACTCACCTGCTGGTGAGTTGCTGAACACCCGCTGCTGCTCCTCCCTGGTCAGGCTGCTGTGGCAGGCCAGCACCCACATGCCCTCTACTGGCTGCGGCTCCAGCCCCTGACCCGCCTGCTTGCCTCCCCCACCACCATTCCCCTTGCTGCTACTGCCGCTGCCATTGAGACTGCCATTGAGACTGCCATTGAGACTGCCATTGAGACTGCCGGCACTGCCGCTTCCACTGTTGCCGTGGCTGCCATTGCTCGCAGCGCTGCTGGTGCTGCTGCTGTCTTGCTGCTGGCGTGCAAACAGCTGTGCCCAGGCATCAGGTCCGCAAGTCAGCAGGACACGCAGCCGCTCTATGTCTTGCCAGCCGGGCAACACTACCAGGATTGCGCCGCCTGGGGGCTGGGTGGCGTGGAGGTGGCGCACCACAGCTGCAGCCAGATAGACGTCCACCTGATAGGGTGGGCGGGCAGGTGGGCGGGCAGGTGGGTGGGCGGGCAGGTGGTTGGGCGGGCAGGTGGGCAGGTGAAAGGGCAGGTGGGCGGGCGGGTGAATGGGCAGGTAGGCGGGCAGGTGAATGGGCAGGTGGGCGGGCGGGGGAATGGGCAGGTGGGCGGGCAGGTTAAGCCAGCGTGCAGCCAGCCCACCTTGCCGTCACGCTGACCCAGCCAGGCAGCCATGCCATTCAACACATTGGCGGGCAGCGGGTCCCCTTCCTGGGCCCGCATCCTAGCCGCCATGGTCAGGTCAAACCCGTTGTGCCACTCATGTTGCTCCACACGTGGCACCACAGCTACCCCCGGCTGCTGCCCCGGCTGCTGCCTTGACTGCTGCCCTTGCTGCTGCCCCTTTAGCTCCTGCTGCTGCAGCCACTTTTGTACCCCCTGCTGCTGCCCCTGCTGCTGCAGCCCTTTCTGAGCCACAGGCGGCGCCTGCTGCTGCTGCTGCTGCTGCTGTTCATTCTGCTGCCCCAGCTGCTGAGCCCCTGTCCCCTGCCCCTGGCTGGCCTGCTTCTTGCCCCCGGAACCCTTCCCTAGGATGACCGTCTCTTGCCGCCCAGCTTCAGCATCTGAGTCCGTGCCAGCAGGACTGCCCGCCTCGTCACTGCTCTCTAGCACGTCAGGCTCAGGGATGACGTCACTGTCGTCACCGCCACCCTCCTCTTCTTGGGCAGCAGCCTCAGCCCGGCGCCGCTCCTCGTCAGCCTGCTGACGCACCAGACCGCCCAGCACCTTGTTGGCCGGGCCCATCTCCTTGTCTGTAGCAGGTCAGGGTCAGGGTCAGGGTCAGGGTCAGGGTCAGGGTCAGGGTCAGGGTCAGGGTCAGGGTCAGGGTCAGGGTCAGGGTCAGGGTCAGGGTCAGGGTCAGGGTCAGGGTCAGGGTCAGGGTCAGGGTCAGGGTCAGGGTCAGGGTCAGGGTCAGGGTCAGGGTCAGGGTCAGGGTCAGGGTCAGGGTCAGGGTCAGGGTCAGGGTCAGGGTCAGGGTCAGGGTCAGGGTCAGGGTCAGGGTCAGCGTCAGCGTCAGGGTCAGGGTCAGGGTCAGGGTCAGGGTCAGGGTCAGGGTCAGGGTCAGGGTCAGGGTCAGGGTCAGGGTCAGGGTCAGGGTCAGGGTCAGGGTCAGGGTCAGGGTCAGGGTCAGGGTCAGGGTCAGGGTCAGGGTCAGGGTCAGGGTCAGGGTCAGGGTCAGGGTCAGGGTCAGGGTCAGGGTCAGGGTCAGGGTCAGGGTCAGGGTCAGGGTCAGGGTCAGGGTCAGGGTCAGGGTCAGGGTCAGGGTCAGGGTCAGGGTCAGGGTCAGGGTCAGGGTCAGGGTCAGGGTCAGGGTCAGGGTCAGGGTCAGGGTCAGGGTCAGGGTCAGGGTCAGGGTCAGGGTCAGGGTCAGGGTCAGGGTCAGGGTCAGGGTCAGGGTCAGGGTCAGGGTCAGGGTCAGGGTCAGGGTCAGGGTCAGGGTCAGGGTCAGGGTCAGGGTCAGGGTCAGGGTCAGGGTCAGCGTCAGCGTCAGGGTCAGGGTCAGGGTCAGGGTCAGGGTCAGGGTCAGCGTCAGCGTCAGGGTCAGGGTCAGGGTCAGGGTCAGGGTCAGGGTCAGGGTCAGGGGCAAGGGCACAGCAGCTCACATCAGGGCAGAAAGGTAGGACAAACTGAAAATGATGCGTTCAGGTCACTTGTCAGGTGGTGTTCAGGGTTCAGGGGAGGTGACTGAGCGCGCAGCTCTAAGATAGGATAGCCCTCACTCGCGTCCCCTGCCCCTGCCCCCTGCCCCTGCCCCCTGCCCCTGCCCCCGGCCCCTGCCCCTGGCCCTGCCCCTGCCCCCTGCCCCCTGCCCCCTGCCCCCTGCCCCTGCCCCCTGCCCCTGCCCCCTGCCCCTGCCCCTGCCCCTGCCCCCGCCCCCGCCCCTGCCCCTGCCCCTGCCCCTGCCCCTGCCCCTGCCCCTGCCCCTGCCCCTGCCCCTGCCCCTGCCCCTGCCCCTGCCCCTGCCCCTGCCCCTGCCCCTGCCCCTGCCCCTGCCCCTGCCCCTGCCCCTGCCCCTGCCCCTGCCCCTGCCCCTGCCCCTGCCCCTGCCCCTGCCCCTGCCCCTGCCCCTGCCCCTGCCCCTGCCCCCTGCCCCCTGCCCCTGCCCCTGCCCCTGCCCCTGCCCCTGCCCCTGCCCCTGCCCCTGCCCCTGCCCCTGCCCCTGCCCCTGCCCCTGCCCCTGCCCCTGCCCCTGCCCCTGCCCCTGCCCCTGCCCCTGCCCCTGCCCCTGCCCCTGCCCCTGCCCCTGCCCCTGCCCCTGCCCCTGCCCCTGCCCCTGCCCCTGCCCCCTGCCCCCTGCCCCTGCCCCTGCCCCTGCCCCTGCCCCTGCCCCTGCCCCTGCCCCTGCCCCTGCCCCTGCCCCTGCCCCTGCCCCTGCCCCTGCCCCTGCCCCTGCCCCTGCCCCTGGGCCATAAGTGTCGCACTTGAGAAGGGCATGAAGCCTGTCTGCTGCAGGAAGTCCTCCAGGAACCACTGCTGCACCTGCAACACATGCCGGGGCCAGACAGCTGGCCAGGCAAGCAGGCTAGCAGGCAGGCAGGCAGGCAGCCGGCAGCTGCGCCACTTCAACACAACTCACTTGGTCACGGCAAGGCGGGTGGCAGCACCATCCCGGCGGTGCCCAGACAGGGAACTTGCATCACGTGCAGCACCCCTCCCATCACCCGTCTAAAACTCCACCAGTCTTCTCAGCAACTTCATCAGCTTTCACCCCTACCCCTACCCCTACCACCACCCCTACCCCCACCCCTACCCCTACCCCTACCCCTACCTCCACCCCTACCCCTACCCCTACCCCTACCTCCACCCCTACCCCCACCCCTACCCCCACCCCTACCCCCACCCCTACCCCCACCCCTACCCCCACCCCTACCCCTACCCCTTCCCCCACCCCTACCCCTACCCCTACCCCTACCCCTACCCCTTCCCCCACCCCTACCCCTACCCCTACCCCTACCCCTTCCCCCACCCCTACCCCTACCCTGACCATCCTTGGCCTGGGCCTGCCAGACTCACCGGGAACGTCCTGCCCTGGAAGGCGAAGCAGGCGGCTGCGCTGCCAAAGTACTCGGTGAAGCGCTGGGCTTGCAGCGTGGCGCTCATCAGCACCACCTTGAACCCCGGGCGCCTGCCAGGCAGCCGGCCAGCCAGCCACCAAGTCAGGGGCATCCACACCACCAGCCGCCGCCCTAGCTGCGCCCCCAGCCACCGCTGTCACTGCTGTCTTCAGCAATGACAGGAAGGTTGCTGTCCACACTGCAGCACCACATGACCCACTGCTGCTGCCTTGGCCTCTACTGCCATGGCTGCCTTCTGCTCTTATGCAGCAGCAGTGGAGGTGGCAGGCGGGTTACCCCTACCCGCACTCGCTCACTCATGCTTCCCCCTCTCCCTTCCCCCAGCCCCCCCCCGTGCCCTCTAGACCCCTGTCCCCCCCCCCCCTTGCCCTCCTGGACTCCCTTCCCCCCTCCCAGCACCAGGCCTGACCTGGCCAGCAGCTGCTTGAGGGCGATGAGCGTGAAGTCAGTGTTGATGTGGCGCTCATGCACCTCGTCAATCAACACGTGGGTGGTGTCGGCCAGGTCAGGGTCCAGCAGCAGCCGGCGCAGCAGCACGCCAGAGGTCATGTAGGTCAGCCGCGTGCGCCTGCTCACCGCGCTGTCTAGACGCACCTGCACACCACACACCACACACAGCACGAGGATGAGGGGAGGGGGCAGGGTGGAGTGGGGTGGGGTGGGGTGGAGGGCAGTTTTTTTTTGCGCTTTTGATAGCGTTCGCTATGAAAAGCACTATTTGGGAGGCCGTTTCGCGCTATCAAATCATAGGCTTACGGAGTCCGATATCGGGCTCGCGCTATAAATACGACCTTTAACCGGCGTTTTAGCTTAAATGTCGCTGAATTGTGGACCTGAGCCGTAAGTTTTGGACGAAGCCAAGTATGGTCGAGCTATGAAATTGAGGGTATGAGCCTGGGCCATGTCACTTTGCGCTATAAAATTCGAAACTCGCCAAACGAAAAAAGAAACTGGTGGAGGGAGGAGGGTGGACTGCTGACCTGACGAAGAAGATGGGTTTGCAACCGGACAGGTCGTGGCAGGTGCAGGGCGTTGGAGTGATGCGGCGCAACAGTGACATAGTGCTTTTGGGAGGGGGGGGACAAGGCCGGCAGGGCGCTTGAGGTCAGGGTGGGGTGGAGGTGGAGGCTGCAGTGGATGCCACAAGCAGGCCAAGGAACAAGGGGGCAGGGCTGGTGGGTGGGTGGTGGGGGGGTGAGTATGGTGTGCCATGATCACGTGGTAGGCATGAGGGCCTGAGGGCAGAGTGTGGTCCTCCAGTTCAGTGCTGGGTGGAGTTCACCAGGGGGTTCAGGGGTGGTGGGTGGTGGGTGAGTCTGTGAGTGGCTGGGTTGATCTGGCAGCCTGAAGGGGAGCAGGTGGGGGGTCAGGACCAGGGCGGCTGCAGGGCAGGGGGTGCATGGGCATGGGCATGGGCATGAGCACGCTGCACCTTGCTCCAGTCAGTGTTAGCAGTCGCAGCACTGGGTGGGCCCTGGCCCCTGCCCTGGCTGCCTGACTGCTGATCAGGAGGTTTAAAGGCTGGGTGGCAGGGGGCAGCACAGTCCTTGCTGGCATGAAACACAGCCTGTAACACAGCTGTGCCAGCACGTACTTACAGGGTGGCCACCGGACCGCTGCCTCGCCCCCTCTCTGCCATCCACACCCTGAACCCCCCTCCTCTCCCCCCCCCCTCCCCTTCCCGCCCTGCCCCCCCCCCCCCGCCCCGCCCCGCCCCTCCCCGCCCCACCCCGTCCCTCCCTGCCCCGCGCCTCACCTTGTATCCCACCACATCCCCCAGCACCTCGCCCCGCTCCTCCGCCACACGCTGCGCCAGGCTGATGGCGCTGATGCGGCGCGGCTGCGTGACCACCAGGGAGATGGCGGCGCCCCGGCCTGACGCCACAGCCTCCTCCAACAGGAACTGGGGCAGCTGCGTGCTGCAGGGCAACGCAGTGCGCGGCACCAACCACTTCAGCCGGCAGGAGGGGCAGCAGGAGGGGCAAGCGAGGGGGCAGCAGCAGCAGGTATAGCGGGGTGCAGCAACAGCAAAGGCAGCGGGCAAGCCACCAGCAACCTGAGGTCAGTGAGTTCGAGGAGGACCCTGGTGGCAGCAGGGGGAGGGGAGGGGAGGTACAGGGGCATCCCTGGCCCCCTGGCCCCCCTCCCCCCTGGTCCCCTGCTCCTACCGTGCCCCTTCAGCCTGCCCCCCTTCAGTCCCCCCCTCACCTCTTGCCGCTCCCGGTCTCCCCTGCAGCGCACAACAGGGGCAGCAGGCGGTTGGAGGGCAGCAGGCGGCGCTGGCCCTCAGGGACCACCAGGTGCACCTCAGCAAGGGGGGCCAGGGGGGGGCCAGGGGGAGGGGCAGGGGGCGGGGAGGCAGCAACCCAATCATCCAGCTGGGTAGGGGTGAGGTGACAGCCACTACCCTCACCCCCTCTCCACCCCCCCTCACCTTCCTCACCCCCCCCTCCACCCCCCCTGTTGCCTAGCCACTGCCCACCCCCCCTCCCCCCTAGGCATTCACCTGACACGATGGTGACAGGGTTGCGCTTGATGGCGTCCAGCAGCTGCTGCTTGCTTGCATACACTGGCAAGGCCTGGCGCTGCTTCTGGATGGCTTGCACGCGGGGCTGCCGCAGGTTGGCCTCTTGCTGCCGCTTCAGCGAGTCGCTCACGCTGCGCTGCCGGGCTGCAGCAAAGTGCGGGTCTCTCTGGGCCTGGCGCTGGCGCTTGGCTGCCAGGTGGGCACGCATCTGCTGCAGCCGCCCCACCTGCAGCTGCCCATAGGCTCCCAGATCTACATCACGCATGGGAAGTGAGACCACAGGCAGGCAGGCAGGCAGGCAGATGGTCTCACTAGCAGGCAGGTGAGCAGTCAGTTGTCTAATGCTGCAAGCAGTTGGTATGGTTCGTTGCAGCCCAGCAGCTGGCCCTACCCAACCCTAATGCATCCCTCCCTAACGCTGCACTACATGCTGCTGCAATGCTGGAATGAGCTTTGCGCCTTCCGTTACGAACCCCGGCGCTGCCCCGACCCGCTCCGCGCCCACCTCGAAGGGATGCCGTGGCATCGTCCGCATCACTCCCCTCCCCCATTTCCGCAGCTACCGCGAAGCTGGCGGTGGCGCCGAACTCATTGTCGCCCGCACTGCTGCCCCACCAATCGCCATCGTCGGAGCTAAAGGTGGACACCGCATCGCCCCGCCCATCGCTCCCGCGTCCCGCCCTCTTCGCAACGTCTGTGAAATCGGGGCTCGCACGGGACCCCCGCCGGCTTTCATCCCGACTGCTCGCCGCTTGCAGCTTTTTCGCCGCCTTTGCTCGCTCAGCATCCTCGGCACGCGCAGCTTCCTTCAACATTCCCTGCACCGCCGCCCACCGGGCAGCCTTCGTAGGCGACGGCCCGGGGTAGAGGGAGCCGCGCTGAGAGGTGGAGTTCAGCCAGGCAAAACTGGAGGCGGTACCGTCTTGAGCAGGGTTGATGTTCAACTTCTCTGGCCAGTGCCTGTGCAGCTGGGCAGCGGCAAGGGAGGAGGGGGGCAGCTGCAGGGGGAGGGGCTCGGCCCATATGGGGTCCAGCTGTGGCCTGCGGTCATGCAGGGTAAGGAGTGGGGGGGGGGTGACTGGGCGGCAGGGGTAATAGGAGGCCCTTGGCAGTTGGCAGCGCACTAGTCAGCAGAGGGGGAGGCCCTGTCCCTGCCCACACCCACATCCGCTGAGGTCTGTCAACCACTGGACTTTGCCACGCATGCCATGCAGCGCACCGCATCACCTCGCCACACGCCCCCTTCCCACCTGGCTCCCCTTGTTACCCCCTCCAACCCTAGCTTGAACCCTGCGGGTCTGCCCTGCTCTTCCTCGCTGCCCTGCTCCGCCCCCTGCCCTGCTCTGCCCCATGCCCCCCACCATGTCCTGCTAGCCCCCCCCCCCACTGCGCCTGCTAACCTGTACTGTGGGAGAGGGTGTGTGGACAGCACCACGTGGCTCCTCCTGTACGCCTGCAGGGTGGGCGGGGTCAGTCGGGCCTTGAGCCACATACTCCCTGAGCTACTGCCACAGCACCCACTGCTGGCGCCCCCACTGCCACCCCCCTCTGCCCATGGCCCATGATGACGCCATGCTGGAGGGGGGAGCGAAGTGGCCTAGGACTAGGCTGGGCGGGAGGGGGCCTGACCAGGTGGCCCAGCCCCAGCCCTGGGTGCAGTGCTGCAGCCACAGGAGTGTCAGGCAGGGCCTCGGGGGGGAGGGGGGTGCAGGCAGGGGCAGGGGGAGGCTCAGGTAGATGGAGGCCGGTCCCCTCACTCTCTCCCTCCCTCAGCCTACGCTGCACCCTCACTGCAGGACATCACCTTGCCTGCTCCGACCTGCCTAGCTCACTGGGTCAGACTGCCTGGGTTGTACTGGCAGCCAGCAACCAGCAGCCTGCTGCAGACCGCCCCCCAGCGCCCCCCAGTACACCCTAGGTCCCTGCTCCTCCCAGGGCCATGCGCCTGCCTGCATGTGCAGGTCCTTGGTCTCCAGCAGGCTCTCCAGCTCCGCACGCGTCTGCAGCTGCCTGATGGTGTCAGGACCATCCTTCAGCCTGCAGCCAGGAACACGCGCGGCTCAGGACCCCGCCCCGCCCCGCCCCGCCCCGCCCCGCCCCGCCCCGCCCCGCCCCGCCCCGCCCCGCCCCGCCCCGCCCCGCCCCGCCCCGCCCCGCCCCGCCCCGCCCCGCCCCGCCCCGCCCCGCCCCGCCCCGCCCCGCCCCGCCCCGCCCCGCCCCGCCCCGCCCCGCCCCGCCCCGCCCCGCCCCGCCCCGCCCCGCCCCGCCCCGCCCCGCCCCGCCCCGCCCCGCCCCGCCCCGCCCCGCCCCGCCCCGCCCCGCCCCGCCCCGCCCCGCCCCGCCCCGCCCCGCCCCGCCCCGCCCCGCCCCGCCCCGCCCCGCCCCGCCCCGCCCCGCCCCGCCCCGCCCCGCCCCGCCCCGCCCCGCCCCGCCCCGCCCCGCCCCGCCACCCCCTGCCCCACCCCACCCCGCCCCACCCCGCCCACCTTCCCAGTCTCCTCCCCCTCCCCCTGACCCTCCCTGCCCCCCTCCCTCCCCTCACCTCAGCTGCACCTCCTGCCCGGGCGCCAGCTGCACCCTGCGCAGCACCTGCAGCACCTCCTCGGCGCCCAAGGCCCCACAATACAGGTCAGCCCCGGGGGGCAGGACATCCCCCGCTGCGGCCACAGCCTGGCCTGCGGGGGTGCTGGACGGGGGCAGGCCCTTGCCTGCTGCCCTGGCTGCTGGTGGCAGCTGCAGACGGAAGCAGCGCAGCTGGGTGGCGGTCTGCAGCAGGCGCCTGAGGGAGGCCTGGGTAGGGGGGCCACTCTCGGCTGCGCTGGGCCCAAGGGGAGTGGCAGGGGCGGAGCGGGGGGAGGCAGTGCTGATCTGCACCCTGCCGCTCTTGCTGCCTGCTGAGCCACTAGCCAGGGCTGGTCTGCTGACGGGTTTGGCGGGCAAAGTCTCATCGGGGAGGGGGTCTCTGCAGCAGCAGCGGCACCACCACCATCTTTCACAACTGCTGCTGCCCTGGGTGCTGGCTTGCAGCTGTCTGCTGCTGCACTCACATCGCAATGCCTCTGTGGCGTGCACTGCTGGTGACCTGAGCCAGGACGTCTTTCAGCACTGCTGTGTGCGCAGCGTCAGATGTCTGCACAGGGCAGGGCAGCAGCACAGCTGACAGCAGCTGCTGTGCAGTGCTCAGCATGTGACAAGTCCCCTGTCCCACTTTGCAGCAGCAGCTGTGTACAGTGCAGGGGGAGTCGTGTGGGGGGTAGGGGGAGCCACCCCCCGTGCTTGCGCAGCAGCGGTACCTTGGGTAGTCTCAAGATGATGTCCTCCTCTGCCAACAGCCAGACATCACTCAGTGCATCGTGCACGGCGCTGGCATTCAAGGCGCCTGCTGCGGCTGTCGCGCTGTCAGCCAGCAGCCGGGATAGGTCAATGTACACTGTGTGGGGGTGAGGGCATCAGCACACGGGTCAGCTGGTTTGAGGGTAGGGGAGGAGATGGGGAGCTGAGGTGCGTCGTGGAGGGCGCTGGCCGCCAAAACTTCGCGATTCTGCGCAGCACCTGTGGCAGGGCGATGGACTGTCACTGTGACGTCCGCCTCCTTGCGGAGGGAGGCGACGCATGCAACCATCGACCTTGTCCCGCGTGCCGGCGGCAAGCATCGCAGCTGACGGAAGTGCAACAAACCCAGCATAGTACTTTGCAAGAGCTGTATTTGCTTATAGTTATGAGCGCTCCTGTCATGCGTGAAAACACAATGCCCATGCATGTACCTGCTTGCATTCAACTGACTGCAGCACATGCGGAGCGCTACACGGCTACGTGTAGTCAGCACCCAGGCTTGGGTTGTTTCTTTGTGCTCCAGCCAGTGTTCGGACTGCCTGCCAAGTGCTAACCCCAATCCTCCCGGAGCCTACCCAGCCTGCACTTGGCCAAGATGATGATGCTGTCTATAACCGTGTGGTATGGCTGCTTGGCCTGCCATGGCTTGCCTTTCGCCAAGGCTACCTCGTCTGCTGAGGCTAGCGAGGTGACCGCGACCACAACGCAGTGATGGACCCTGCAAGCCGGCGCCTTGAAGAGCTGTGCTGGTAGCCTGAACTCAGGGCGCTGCCCAGCTCAGGCAGGGCTAGGCAAAGGTGCACATACCAAGCCAGAGGTGCCCATACCTAAGGAGCGTCCCGGGCTGTATCATATTATATGATATAGACTATGTATCATGATAATATCATTATATTTCATTATAAGCCCTGTTTCTGCAGCGCAAGACGCCTGTGGGGACCCTATGTCCCTCGCGCACTGGTCGTAACCGTGCGCGCTGAGGTTCGGGTGGCAGTTAGGCGGCAGTTGGCGGGCAGTACTGGGTTCTGGCGGGCAGTGCATCGTGCACCGGCGTCATGGCTGACGCCGATGAGCCAGAGCAGACGTTTAACCGTGTTATGCTGCCATCAAGCGAGGTGCTCCGCAGATGTCAAAAGAGCAAGCACGCTGGCGATTGGTTGTTCCAGTGCAACATGCAGTTGCTGTGTGCAAGCGCTGCCCGAAAATTCTCAGCGTGGGCAACATGAGCCAAACGGCCAAACAACACAAGTGCAAAGGTGGCACCGTTGGCGTCGTCAAGCGCACTATGGAACCGACATTCGGTCCCATCCCACCTGAGGAGCGAGGTACAACCCAGCCTCCCGATGTGCAACGCGCCATACGCCGTCGTCTGGGCTTAGCCCTCGTATCTGGGCAGGTCCCGTTTGCTTTCGTGAACAATGTCCACCTCCAGTCCATATTCCAACTTTTGGGCGTGGATGTGCTCAAGGAGAAGCACTATCGCACTGAGGTGTTGGACGAGCTGTACAAAGAGGTGAAGCAAGCCACTATGAAGGAGCTCCGTGAGCTTGTAGAGGTTAGTGTATGCTCCACCCTTCCCATCCCTCCCTGCCCACCACACCACCACCTCCCAGTCCATAGACCCATCTTCCTCTCTATGCCCCTGGCAGTGCATGTGTTGTGCATGTTGACGAAGTAACCCCCTGATACACCATCTTGTGTAGGAGGGCTTTATGATCGTGTCTGACGGCTGGAAAAGCAAGTTTGCGGGCTGTGGCACACCCCTCGTCAACTTCCTTGTGCTCAAACCTGATGGCGGTGTGCTGTTCCTGAGGGTGGTGGACGTGTCTGGCAAGCGCAAGGACGCTGAGGCCATCATGGACCTGCACCTGGAAGTGGTAGAGGAGCTACGCAAGGAGCTGGCTGTGGAGAAGGTCACAAGCCTTGGCTTCATCATGGACAACACCGCCCCAAACCTGAAGGCCATGCGCATGCTGCAACAGCACACTCCTACCGTCATCGCCATTGGCTGCTCTGCTCACGCCTTAAACCTCTTGTGCAAGATTCTGTCCAAGCACGACAAGCTACAAGCTTTGCAGCAGGTGATGTAGCCTGCCTCCCTGCCTGCCTGCCTGCCTGCCTGCCTGCCTGCCTGCCTGCCTGCCAGCAGGGCAGCATCAACAGTGCAGCATCGTCGCTCAAACCCGCACAGACGAGGATGGCCGCACAGTGGCGGCATGCATCAGCATGCGCCGCAACCTGTGGAGCTTTGAGGCGAGAACGTTTGTCCCCTACTGTTCCGAGGCTGCTGGACGCCTCCTATCCATGCATGTCACCACGGCCGCAGCAGAGCGAAACTGGTCGTCATGGGGCAACACCTACGATGCTGGACGGGCTCAGCTTGGCATTGAGTCGGCGGAGAAGATGGTTTACATTAAGGCCAACATCCCCACGTCAAAGTCTCCAGGGCCATCCCTGCTGCTGGCAGAAGGCTTGTAGTAGGGTGTGACGGCAATAGGATGGCTGTGTGTTGCTGCCGCTAGCGTGGGTGTGAGCAGCAGGCTGGCCATGTGTGCCACTGGGCCTAGCAGCCGCCCAGGACTCTTAGTGTGCCATGTGTGGGTGTGAGCAGCAGGCTGGCCATGTGTGGCACTGGGTCTAGCAGCCGCCCAGGACTCTTAGCATGCCGTGTGTGGGTGTGAGCAGCAGGCTGGCCATGTGTGGCACTGAGCCTAGCACTGAACCTAGCACGTGCGGATTGTAATGTTTCAGGTTGCCTTGTCACTCTCATTGAGAGCGAATGCAACCCGTTCATGGAGCCTATTCGTGAGTTGCGACCTGTTGCTACGAGCGAGTTGCAACCTGCGAAAATCTCAAAATTTTGCAGTTACCAAGAGTCGAACTAGGGCCGCCTGGATGACTTGGGATGTATCATAACTGCATCATGACTATTTGATATGCCTAATAGTCCATATACGTGTATCATGATACATGCCGCTCCCTACCCATACCATATACTACGTATGCATATAACATATAGCCACACACTAGTACACAACATATCTGCAAAAAGGTTGCAAAAGTCGAAGTATATCATAGGCAGGTGCACTTGACATGGGTGGCCCGTAATGTGTAAGGTTCGTAAAATAGACTATAAATAGACTAGATATAGTACTAGTCGAAATAGTACTATTTTTGACTAGTATAGAGATAGTCTAGTCGCTCCATGCAAAAAAAGAGAAAACCTTGCCCTAGGCGATTGCAGAGCTATTAGCAGTTTCAACGGGCGAACTCATTGCCATCATTGTTGCAGTACCATTCACATGTATTTAGAGTCAAAGACACGGGCATTGACATCTTGACATGGACATCTGAAATATAGGGTTTGCGGCCTCGGAGATGGTGGTCGTCTTACTCGCCCATCAGGGCAAGCAGCTCCGCGTCAGCTCCACCGTTGCACCCATTGCAGTCTGCGTTGGCCTTGATGAAGATAAGCTTTTTGGCAGGCCCCCAGCTCCACATGCTTGTTCTTCCAGCCGTCTGTGACGCCCATGGCGGAATCCTGTCACAAGAGGTTGCAGGTCAGGTCAGGTCAGGTCAGGTCAGGTCAGGTCAGGTCAGGTCAGGTCAGGTCAGGTCAGGTCAGGTCAGGTCAGGTCAGGTCAGGTCAGGTCAGGTCAGGTCAGGTCAGGTCAGGTCAGGTCAGGTCAGGTCAGGTCAGGTCAGGTCAGGTCAGGTCAGGTCAGGTCAGGTCAGGTCAGGTCAGGTCAGGTCAGGTCAGGTCAGGTCAGGTCAGGTCAGGTCAGGTCAGGTCAGGTCAGGTCAGGTCAGGTCAGGTCAGGTCAGGTCAGGTCAGGTCAGGTCAGGTCAGGTCAGGTCAGGTCAGGTCAGGTCAGGTCAGGTCAGGTCAGGTCAGGTCAGGTCAGGTCAGGTCAGGTCAGGTCAGGTCAGGTCAGGTCAGGTCAGGTCAGGTCAGGTCAGGTCAGGTCAGGTCAGGTCAGGTCAGGTCAGGTCAGGTCAGGTCAGGTCAGGTCAGGTCAGGTCAGGTCAGGTCAGGTCAGGTCAGGTCAGGTCAGGTCAGGTCAGGTCAGGTCAGGTCAGGTCAGCTTCACAAGAGAGTTCACCTCCTCATAGCGCTTGTCCAAATCCCCGTTCAGTAAGGAGCTAGCGCTTCTCATGGGGATGCCTACCAGGGTCAGGGCATCCTCTAGGTACTTGTTTCCCACCTGTGAGCATGACAAAGTGGATTACACCAACGGACAATAACACAATACGGCTTGCATGCAGACCTTGTTGAAGGGGATCTCTGCACATGTAAAGAACATATGGAGTCTCTGCCAGAATTGCTCCACAACACAGGGAGGCAGCGCCGTACCATTCCAGCACTTCGCGATTCGCTGGAAAGGCAGCTCTGCGGCTGCTGCTGCTGCATCTGCTGTCGTGTCAGCACGCGGTCGCTTTGGCTTGCACTTGTGTTCATTTGTTACACAGCTTACGCAGCTATAGGACTGGTCACAACCGCCGCAAACGGCTTTGCAAACGCTTTGTCCTCAGATAGATCACACCGTTGAATTTCTCCGCGGGGTTGAGAAATTCAGATAATACACACGGTTAAAAATCTGACCATTCTCAGATTCGGTACATCAGTAAAAGGCAGAAAAGTTTTGAGCCCCAACCGCCAGCTCCGCCAGGCCGCAGCCGCACCCAGCGGCAACTAGCCGTTCCCAGCACGTTGCGGGGCAGCCAAGGCGCTGGCTCCCCTGCGCCCACAACGCTGAACGCTGCTCAACTACGCAATGCAGCCAGTCGATAGCCCGCAGACATGCAACAATCTCAGCATCGAGAGCCGAGTAGTTGCACGGGCGAAAACGAAGCTCGCGAGCGCCTGGAGCAGCTGGAGGCTGGCAAAGAGGAAAGCCATACAAGCTGCTTTCGTACCTATAGACGCGCCTTTCCGCTCGCAGCACGTCATCTCGCAGCACGTCAACAACACCCTCCAACTCTAATTGCGACCACTATTGCGCTCATGGCCCGAACATCATAGCAGCTAACCAACAGCACCCCTCCCTCATGCCCGACTTGGGGCTAGTGATGGCCACCATCACCAGCAGCAAGGGGTTAGCAGATGTAGGTGTTGTAGCCAAGCACCTGCAAATATGCGCCATGAGATGGAGCAGCGGAAACTGGAGGTCATGGGCCCAAAGGTGCACACCTTGTCACTTGTGCTTGTACTCACTCATTGCACTGCCTTGCCCTACACTGCTCTGCTGCCCTTTGTTTTCGCAGTGGAACCGTGATGAGGCCACAACCACTATAAAGACCAAGAAACCACGTAAGTTCACAGGTGGGAAGAAATGTGCTCAAGGTGTGCACACATTCTAGAGCAAAGCAACTATGTTTTGTTTGTGCAGGGCTAGAGAAGGAGCACACCACAGAGCCCGCTGGCCCTGACCCTGGCCTGCAGCACACCCCAGTGTCCCCTGTCCTTGGCCCTGCCCTTCAGCTGCAACACACCCCTAGGGGCCCTGGCCAAGGCCAGCAACAGCAGCAGCAACAGCAGCACACCCCAGTGGCCCCTGCCCCTGGCCCTGCCCCTACCCTGCAGCTACAGGTCACCCCCAGGTGCCCTGGCCGAGGCCAGCAGCAGCAGCAGCAGCACACCCTTGTGGCCCCTGGCCCTGCCCCTGGCCCTGCCCCTGGCCCTGCCCCTGGCCCTGCCCCTGGCCCTGCCCCTACCCTGCAGCTACAGGTCACCCCCAGGTGCCCTGGCCAAGGCCAGCAGCAGCAGCAGCAGCACACCCTTGTGGCCCCTGGCCCTGCCCCTGGCCCTGCCCCTGGCCCTGCCCCTGGCCCTGCCCCTGGCCCTGCCCCTGGCCCTGCCCCTGCCCTGCAGCTACAGGTCACCCCCAGGTGGCCTGGCCAAGGCCAGCAGCAGCAGCAGCGCACCCCAGTGGCCCCTGCCCCTGACCCAGCCCCTGCCCTGCAGCTACAGTTCACCCCCAGGTGCCCTGGCCAAGGCCTGCAGCAGCAGCAGCAGCAGCACACCCTTGTGGCCCCTGGCCCTGCCCTGCGGCTACACATCACCCCCAGGTGCCCTGCCCAAGGCCAGCAGCAGCAGCAGCACACCCTTGTGGCCCCTGCCCTTGCCCTGCAGCTACAGGTCACACCCAGGTGCCCCGGCCAAGGCCAGCAGCAGCAGCAGCAGCAGCACACCCTTGTGGCCCCTGGCCCTGCCCCTGGCCCTGCCCCTGCCCCTGGCCCTGGCCCTGCCCCTGCCCCTGCCCTGCAGCTGCATCAGCTGCTGCAGCAACAGCTCCTCCAGCCCCGCCCTACTGTGCCCCTTACCCTGCAGCAGCAGCAGCACTTGGAATCTGGAAGGAGCCACCTGAGTAAGTAAGAGACCTCCCACATACACTGGTAAAGCACTCAATGCAGCATTGGTAAAACTCAGGTTGTTGTGGACTCATTGTAGCACAACTCCCCCGCACCCGCAGATGTGCCCCAAATGGTGGCAACAGCAAGGAGAGGGTCCGCAAGCGGCACAGTTCAGCCAGGTACCTAAAGCAAACCCCCTCCTGACCTGCCAACCAACCAAACCCCACCATCTTCCAGTTCGCTCCTCCCTCTACTCTTTCCCTCCCATCACCATACCCCCTGCCAGGTTGCCTACCTGCCCCTGCACCCTGCGGCGGCTTGATGCTTTGTCACCAGCCACATGCTCCTCTTCATGGCTCTTCCTGTGCGTTACAGGTGTTGAAGAAGTGGCATCCATGGGTCAGGGCCAGGTGGAGAAGCGTGCCAAGACTGCACTTGCTCTGCATGCACAAGACAAGAGCGACATTATGAACAACGATGCCTTGGTGTCATATCTGCACCGCATGCAAGTGCTAGAGCTTCCAGTGACCAATACAATGTACAAGCAAGTGTATTCAGCAGTGAACGGACAGGGATTTGTGTGCTCAGTGTCACGCATGGAGCGGTGATGGCATGCAACGACAGCGCTCATGCCGCTCATGTCACTAAGCCCAGCCCTGTGGACACCCAGCTCCATATGGTTCTTTCATGCCTTTCCATGGTCGCATTAGGTTCAATTCTTAGATGTTTGCTCTAATCTTTAACGACATTTTGCATGCTCGTGTTGTAACAGTCACGCCTAAGGGAAGGTAATGACCGTCAAAGCGTCTACGTCAATGTCAAGACGACACACTTCATACCAAACACCCCCACCACAGCTCCCCACCATTGACTCCATGCCACAATGGCCCAACCCTGATAACTTCGTAGACAAGCATTGATGCCAGCTGCAAAGTATGGGCACATGGTCGCGTTGCCCTGGTGTATGGTCATGGCAAACATGTTTGTAGTACGCAGGCCTGGCAGTGATCCACACCTAATGTGTCACAGCTAGCTGTATACGGATGGTACCTATAGTGGAGGCTCACCAGATTCAGCCACATGCTAGGGTGTGGTGCGCCACATGCCCCTTGTATGGACAACACCACCAAGCGGTGATGCGCTAATGCTGCAAACGTGGTAGCCACCTGCTGCATACCCCCCTTGCATGTATGCATCATGGTTATGCCTAGCAAGTGCAGGCCTGGCAGTGATCCACACCCAGTGTGATGCAGCTAGCCCCCAGCTCAGCACCCACCGCCAAGCATCCACCCACTCTGACGCTAACCCTTGCAGTCACGTAGTCGCATGCTGCCCTTTGCCCATTCACGGTCGACGGCTGAAGCGGTGCAACACTCGTGGTATTTGGGCTTTTTTATTGGAATGCTTACATTACAAGCTAGTCAAGCTAGTCATGCTGTCGTTACACGCCAATCTTCGGCACATGTGTACAATTTATACACCTCATAATGAAGCTTCCAGCCAGCTCCATCATATTGCTGACGTTATGTCAAGCAATTAGAAAAAGGCGTTGTAGGCACCCCCATGCGCCCAGCCTCAGGATGCCCACAGCAGCTTCTGCAACTCGTTCATGCCCACAGCAGCTTCTGCAACTTTGCCAGCATGCCCTCATAGTGAGTGATGTGCTGCTGAAGGTAGAACTGCCTCCCACCTGCCTGCGCTCCCTCCCCATGCATCCAGCCGTGCTCGCTCTAGTTTCAGCAACGCTAGCTGCTCCAGGCATCTCTGGCTGTCGCTGAGCAGGTGGAAGAACTGCCGACCAAAGAAGAGCCTCTTGAGAGGTCTGGGATTCCATCTCCCAAGGTGCTGGCTCCCCCCGCACCATGCTACGCAGTTGGCTGCTGGTCACGCGAACCTGCAAGGGCATGCCCAGGAGTGCCAGATTGTGCCCAGGCATGGCCTAGCTAACTGCCACAACTGCTGCCATATGCTGCCACATGCATGCTAACAGCCTTGCTGCCACACATGCTGACCTGGTTGGGATGCTGGGTAGTGCCAAGCACCTCCCACAGTGCCAGCTGGTCCACCAGCTGGTGGGCTTGCTTCATCTTGGCTTGTCTCTGTCTTGCCAAGGCTCTGGTGTCCTTGTCTGCCACGCCCCACTCCTTCTGCTGAGTCTCCAGCTGGGCCACGAGTAGCACGGCTTGCCACACCATGCTCCGCAGGCTGCATAGGCACACACACAACAAGGCACAAGGCCTTGATGATGACTGTGTTGGTTGCCTGTAGCTGGCTGGCTGTCTGCTGTGAGTGAGATGTGTCTGCACCTTGCGCTCACCTAACCTGGTGCTGCTGCTGCTGCTCGTGCACTGAAGCACACCTGCAGCCTGCTGCTGCTGCTCATGCACTGCAACACACCTGCAACCTGCACTGCTACACACCTACAGCCTGCTGCTGCTGCCCATACACTGCTGCAGCTGTCCTTGCACAGCTGCTCATGCACTACAGCCTGCTGCTGCTGCTGCTCATGCACAGTAACACATGTACTGCAGCCTGCTGCTGCTGCTCATGCACTGCAGCACATGTGCAGCCTGCTGCTACCTGCAGCCTGCACTGTCACACACTTACAGGCAGGGCAGGGCAGGGCAGGGCAGGGCAGGGCAGGGCAGGGCAGGGCAGGGCAGGGCAGGGCATGGCATGGCATGGCATGGCATGGCATGGCATGGCATGGCATGGCATGGCATGGCATGGCATGGCATGGCATGGCATGGCATGGCATGGCATGGCATGGCATGGCAGGGCAGGGAGGGGCAAGGCAAGGCTGGGATGGGGTGGGGCAGGGCTGGGAGGGGGTGGGGCAGGGCTAGGAGGGGGTGGGGCAGGGCTGGGAGGGGGTGGGGCAGGGCTGGGAGGGGGTGGGGCAGGGCTGGGAGGGGGTGGGGCAGGGCTAGGAGGGGGTGGGGCAGGGCTAGGAGGGGGTGGGGCAGGGCTAGGAGGGGGTGGGGCAGGGCTGGGAGGGGGTGGGGCAGGGCTAGGAGGGGGTGGGGCAGGGCTAGGAGGGGGTGGGGCACGGCTGGGATGCGGCAGTCCTAGAGCTCCTGTTGTGCTGCCGCCACTGCTGCCATCGCCGCCGCTGCTGCTGCTGCTGCTTGCACCGCCCTCCCCCACTGCTGCCACCATCACATCATGCGCCCTGAGCGGGTATCTGCACAAGCACCAGCAGGCACAAGCATGAACATCCTTCCCTGTCAAAAGGCAAAGCATGCCTTCCTCTGATAGTCTATCCCTGCTGCGTTTGCCACTGCAGCTCTGAGTGTGTACTGTTGTCCTGCCTGGCTGCCGCTGCCCCTCCACCGCCTGCCTGCCCAAGCTACATGCAACCCTGTTGCGCTTACCGCACGCCCCTACTGCACTGCTCGCCTGCCTCTGCCCCTCTACTACCCGCAAACCCATGATGCGCCTGCGCCTGTCCCTGCTGCTCTGCCTGGGTACTCCTGCAATGCTGCCTGCCTACCCCTGCTGCACCTGCCCCAGCTGCGCTTCATACCTGCCCCTGCCCCTTGTGGCCCAGCTGTGCTTACCGCTGTGCTGTGCTGTGATGCCAACATGCCCTTGCCCCTTGTGGGGCAATGTCTGCTCACAGGCGGTACGCTTCTGTGTGGCCATACCTGTGGTACAGCAGCAGCATGGGTTGTTGCGACCATTTGTTATTACGCGTGCTGCGTTGGCCGCTGAGACCGCAGTCCATCCTCGGCATCCGGAAGCAGCTGCCACGCTCCGCGTTTCATTAACCGTCCAATCTCCCATCAACACACATCAACAGCGACTGCGGCACATTGGCCTGCGCCCCGCTCTCGGTGCGGGTTTCCTGGCTGCATTGCGTAGTTGAGCAGAATTCTGCGTAGTTGAGCAGCGTTCAGCGTTGTGGGCGCAGGGGAGCCAGCGCCTTGGCTGCCCCGCAACGTGCTGGGAACGGCTAGTTGCCGCTGGGTGCGGCTGCGGCCTGTCGGAGCTGGCGGTTGGGGCTCAACACTTTTCTGCCTTTTACTGATGTACCGAATCTGAGAATGGTCAGATTTTTAACCGTGTGTATTATCTGGAGAAATTGCTACCGTGTGGGAGGGAGAAATTGCCCCGACCCCTTCCTCAGGCGTTCTGCCGCACCCACTTCGTCGGCTTAGTGTGGGATGTGCGGCATCCGCACCAATGCGCCTCAACAGTCAAGTCTCCCGGTTACACATGGCACGTTTTTGGGTAACTTGAAGAAGACGAAAAAGGGAAACATGTCCCAAGTGTGCCCCGTCTGTTCCGCGTAGCCCAGCTAGCCATCGCACAGTGGAAGCGGGCTCACAGCGGCGATTCCGGTGCTGGCCAGGCAGGTGAGCCAGTCTGCTTGGGCGCACGTCAACGTTAGGCACATTGCGTAGCTGCTAGCTCTGCGCACGCCAAGCTGGGCCACTTAGTGCAATCGCCGCACAGCCAAGCAGCGGTTGCGGCAGGCAGTTACAAATGGCTTGCACGCTGCAGGTGCAATGTCCGAAAGCGCTAGCACCGTTACTAGAGGCCGAACCACTGTCAGCGGGGCGCCAGTTTGCCCAGGAATAGACACGCCAGCACCCAGGACTGGACGGAGACGTCGTGGCCAGTCTCCACCGCGCGCGAGAACCCCGACGCAGCGTACCACTAAGCAGAAGGCAGACGAGCAACAGCCTGACCACTGACACTACAGGGACATGGACAGGCTGTAGTGCATGAGCAACAGAAGCAGCAGCACGCTGTAGTGCACGAGCAGCAGTGCATGGGCAGCAGCAGCAACAGCAACAGCAGGCTGTAGGTGTGTGGCAGTGCAGGCTGCAGGTGTTCTGCAGTGCATGAGCAGCAACAGCAGCAGGCTGTAGTGCACGAGCAGCAGCAATAGCAGGCTGTGGTGCACGAGCAGCAATGCATGGGTAGCAGCAGGCTATAGGTGTGTGGCAGTGCATGCTGCAAGTAGCAGCAGGCTGCAGGTGTGGTGCAGGGCATGAGCAGCAGCAATAGGCTGCCTAGCATGTGTTGCAGTGCATAAGCAGCAGCAATAGGCTGCCTAGCATGTGTTGCAATGCATGTGTCGCAGGCTGATAAGCACCAAGCACCAAACAGCCTGAACAATGTATAAGAAAGCACCAATGCAACAGCCTGGACTCCACCCCCTCCCCTGCCCTCTGACCTGTTCACCAGCCTAGGGCTGCAGCAACAGCAGCAGCTGCCCCCTACCTTGCCCTCCGCCCTCCTTACTAGCCCAAGGCTGCAGCAGCAGCAGCAGCCACCTGCATTGACCTCTGCCCTGCCTAGTGCGTGAGCAGCAACAGGAGGTTGCGGTGCATGTGCAGTAGTGCATAAGCAGCAGCAGCAGGCTGCAGTGCATGTGTTGTAGTGCATGAGCAGCAGCAGCAGGCTGCAGGTAGCAGCAGGTTGCAATGCATGTGCTACAGTGCGTGAGGAGCAGCAGCAGCAGGCTGCATTACAGGCTGCAGGTAGCAGCAGGCTGCTGTGCGTGAGGAGCAGCAGCAGCAGGCTGCAGTGCTTGAGGAGCCCCTCCCAGCCCTCCCAGCCCAGCCCCACCCCCTCCCAGCCTTGCGTTGCCCCTCCCTGCGTAGCCCTGCCCCACCCCCTCCCAGCCCTGCCCCACCCCATCCCAGCCTTGCGTTGCCCCTCCCAGCCCTGCCCAGCCCTGCCCCACCCCACCCCATCCCATCCTTGCGTTGCCCCTCCCAGCCCTGCCCAGCCCTGCCCCACCCCACCCCATCCCAGCCCTGCCCCACCCCCTCCCAGCCTTGCGTTGCCCCTCCCTTGCCTGCCCTACCCTGCCCTTCCCTGCCCAGCCCTGCCCTACCTTGCCCTTCCCTGCCCAGCCCTGCCCTACCTTGCCCTGCCCTGCCCAGCCCTGCCCTACCTTGCCCTGCACTGCCCTGCCTGTAGGTGTGTGGCAGTGCAGGCTGCAGGTAGCAGCAGGAGTGCATGAGCAGCAGCTGCAGGCTGCAGTGCATGTGTTGTAGTGCATGAGCAGCAGTGAATGGGAAGCAGCAGCAACAGGCTGTGATACATGACCAGCAGTGCAAGGACAGCAACATGTGCGGTATGTGTCTGGTTGCATGCAAGTTCATTTCAAGGCATAGATCTGGCATGGTCTGCGGTGGTCTTGGTAGCTCCATGCAATTAAAGGCATGCAATTTGAGGTTTCTCAACCATGCCATTGCTTGTGTAGCCGCATATGGAAACCACATTGGTTGTGTAAGACGATATCCCCGGTGATGGGCAATTGCAACTCGAATATCAAGGTCTACAATAGACCTAGCGTACTTGACCGTGCCAGTTGCAGCGTTGATGTAATACCGCGTGGTGCCATATGGTTGGATTTGGTGCGGATCACTGCCAGGCCTGCACTTGCTAAGCATGACCGTAATGCATACATGCAAAGGGGGTATGTAGCAGGTGGCTACCACGTTTGCAGCATTAGCGCATCACCGCGTGGTGGTGTTGTCCATACAAGGGGCATGTGGCGCACCACACCCTAGCATGTGGCTGGATCTGGTGAACCTCCACTGTAGGTACCATCCATAGTCTAGCTAGCTGTGACACATTGGGTGTGGATCACTGCCAGGCCTGCACTTGCTGAGCATGGCTGTGATGCATACATGCGAAGGGGGTATGTAGCAGGTGGCTACCACGTTTGCGGCCTTAGCGCATCACCGCGTGGTGGTGTTGTCCATACAAGGGGCGGAGGTATCAATTGTGAAGAGGATACACGGCTAATGATCACCACTGTAATTATCATCACATCATGGTCTTTAGGCTTGGTTGATTTGTTGACGGCAGGTCTTGTTGATTGACGAAGCATTGTGCTACTGCTCATGCACTACCATTGCTGGAGTTATAGAAGGATGGAGTTATAGAAGGAGACTGCTCGTTCTCGTTGTTCCTTGTCACTAATGTGAGGGCATGACGTCGTTCTTACATCTCTTACATGATGCCTACCACGTATTGAAACTTCAACATGGTTGCTAGAGCTGCCCTACAACTTAAGCAACCTGCTGCTGCTCATGCACTACAACACACATGCAATCTGCAGCCTACCCTTCCACACCTAAAGCCTGCTGCTGCTCATGCACTGCAACACATGCACTACAACCTGCTGCTACCTGCACTGCAGCCTGCTGCTGCTGCTCATGCACTGCAACACACTTGCACTGCAACACATTCGTAGCCTGCTGCTACTTGCTCGTGCACTGCAGCTGCTGATGCTCTGCAGCACATGCACTCCGGCCTGCTGTTGCTGCTGTTCCTCATGCACAGCAGCCTGCTGCTACCTGCAGCCTGTAATGCAGCCTGCTGCTGCTCCTCATGCACTGCAGCCTGCTGCTGCTGCTCACGCACTGCAGCCTGTTGCTGCTGGTCACGAACTACAGCACATGCACTGCAGCCTGCTGCTACCTGCAGCCTGCATTGCAGCCTGCTGCTGCTGCTCATGCACTGTAGCACATGCACTGCAGCCTGCTGCTACCTGCAGCCTGCTGCTGATGCTCACGCACTGCAGCCTGCTGCTGCTGCTCACGCACTACAGCACATGCACTGCAGCCTGCTGCTACCTGCAGCCTGTTGCTGTTCATGCACTGCAGCCTGCTGCTGCTGCTGCTCATGCACTACAACGCAAGGCTGGAGGGGGTGGGGCAGGGCTGGGAGGGGTGGGGCAGGGCAGGGCTGGGAGGGGGTGGGGCAGGGCTGGGAGGGGGTGGAGCCAGGCTGGGAGGGGGTGGGGCAGGGCTGGGAGGGGGTGGGGCAGGGCTGGGAGGGGGTGGGGCAGGGCTGGGCAGGGAGGGGATGGGCAACGCAAGGCTGGGAGGGGGTGGAGCAGGGCTAGGCAGGGAGGGGAGGGGCAACGCAATGCTGGGAGGGGGTGGGGAAGGGCTGGGAAGGGAGGGAGGGGCAACGCAAGGCTGGGAGGGAGTAGGGCCGAGCTGGGAGGGGTGGGGCAGGGCTGGGAGGGGGTGGGGCAGGGCTGGGCAGGGAGGGGAGGGGCTGCACTGCAACACATGCTAGGCAGCCTATTGCTGCTGCTTATGCACTGCAACACACCTGCAGCCTGCTGCTACTTGCAGCATGCACTGCCACACACCTATAGCCTGCTGCTACCCATGCATTGCTGCTCGTGCACCACAGCCTGCTATTGCTGCTGCTCGTGCACTACAGCCTGCTGCTGTTGCTGCTCATGCACTGCAGAACACCTGCAGCCTGTCCATGTCCCTGCAGTGTCAGTGGTCAGGCTGTTGCTCGTCTGCCTTCTGCTTAGTGGTACGCTGCGTCGGGGTTCTCGCGCGCGGTGGAGACTGGCCACGACGTCTCCGTCCAGTCCTGGGTGCTGGCGTGTCTATTCCTGGGCAAACTGGCGCCCCGCTGACAGTGGTTCGGCCTCTAGTAACGGTGCTAGCGCTTTCGGACATTGCACCTGCAGCGTGCAAGCCATTTACAACCGCCTGCCGCAACCGCTGCTTGGCTGTGCGGCGATTGCACTGAGTGGCCCAGCTTGGCGTGCGCAGAGCTAGCAACTACGCAATGTGCCTAACGTTGACGTGCGCCCAAGCAGGCTGGCTCACCTGCCTGGCCGGCACCGGAATCGCCGCTGTGAGCCCGCTTCCACTGTGCGATGGCTAGCTGGGCTACGCGGAACAGACGGGGCCCACTTGGGACATGTTTCCCTTTTTCGTCTTCTTCAAGTTACCCAAAAACGTGCCATGTGTAACCGGGAGACCTAACTGGCCTCACAGTTAGGTCTCCCGGTTACACATGGCACGTTTTTGGGTAACTTGAAGAAGACGAAAAAGGGAAACATGTCCCAAGTGGGCCCCGTCTGTTCCGCGTAGCCCAGCTAGCCATCGCACAGTGGAAGCGGGCTCACAGCGGCGATTCCGGTGCCGGCCAGGCAGGTGAGCCAGCCTGCTTGGGCGCACGTCAACGTTAGGCACATTGCGTAGTTGCTAGCTCTGCGCACGCCAAGCTGGGCCACTCAGTGCAATCGCCGCACAGCCAAGCAGCGGTTGCGGCAGGCGGTTGTAAATGGCTTGCACGCTGCAGGTGCAATGTCCGAAAGCGCTAGCACCGTTACTAGAGGCCGAACCACTGTCAGCGGGGCGCCAGTTTGCCCAGGAATAGACACGCCAGCACCCAGGACTGGACGGAGACGTCGTGGCCAGTCTCCACCGCGCGCGAGAACCCCGACGCAGCGTACCACTAAGCAGAAGGCAGACGAGCAACAGCCTGACCACTGACACTGCAGGGACATGGACAGGCTGCAGGTGTTCTGCAGTGCATGAGCAGCAACAGCAGCAGGCTGTAGTGCACGAGCAGCAGCAATAGCAGGCTGTGGTGCACGAGCAGCAATGCATGGGTAGCAGCAGGCTATAGGTGTGTGGCAGTGCATGCTGCAAGTAGCAGCAGGCTGCAGGTGTGTTGCAGTGCATAAGCAGCAGCAATAGGCTGCCTAGCATGTGTTGCAGTGCAGCCCCTCCCCTCCCTGCCCAGCCCTGCCCCACCCCCTCCCAGCCCTGCCCCACCCCTCCCAGCTCGGCCCTACTCCCTCCCAGCCTTGCGTTGCCCCTCCCTCCCTTCCCAGCCCTTCCCCACCCCCTCCCAGCATTGCGTTGCCCCTCCCCTCCCTGCCTAGCCCTGCTCCACCCCCTCCCAGCCTTGCGTTGCCCATCCCCTCCCTGCCCAGCCCTGCCCCACCCCCTCCCAGCCCTGCCCCACCCCCTCCCAGCCCTGCCCCACCCCCTCCCAGCCTGGCTCCACCCCCTCCCAGCCCTGCCCCACCCCCTCCCAGCCCTGCCCTGCCCCACCCCTCCCAGCCCTGCCCCACCCCCTCCAGCCTTGCGTTGTAGTGCATGAGCAGCAGCAGCAGCAGGCTGCAGTGCATGAACAGCAACAGGCTGCAGGTAGCAGCAGGCTGCAGTGCATGTGCTGTAGTGCGTGAGCAGCAGCAGCAGGCTGCAGTGCGTGAGCATCAGCAGCAGGCTGCAGGTAGCAGCAGGCTGCAGTGCATGTGCTACAGTGCATGAGCAGCAGCAGCAGGCTGCAATGCAGGCTGCAGGTAGCAGCAGGCTGCAGTGCATGTGCTGTAGTTCGTGACCAGCAGCAACAGGCTGCAGTGCGTGAGCAGCAGCAGCAGGCTGCAGTGCATGAGGAGCAGCAGCAGGCTGCATTACAGGCTGCAGGTAGCAGCAGGCTGCTGTGCATGAGGAACAGCAGCAACAGCAGGCCGGAGTGCATGTGCTGCAGAGCATCAGCAGCTGCAGTGCACGAGCAAGTAGCAGCAGGCTACGAATGTGTTGCAGTGCAAGTGTGTTGCAGTGCATGAGCAGCAGCAGCAGGCTGCAGTGCAGGTAGCAGCAGGTTGTAGTGCATGTGTTGCAGTGCATGAGCAGCAGCAGGCTTTAGGTGTGGAAGGGTAGGCTGCAGATTGCATGTGTGTTGTAGTGCATGAGCAGCAGCAGGTTGCTTAAGTTGTAGGGCAGCTCTAGCAACCATGTTGAAGTTTCAATACGTGGTAGGCATCATGTAAGAGATGTAAGAACGACGTCATGCCCTCACATTAGTGACAAGGAACAACGAGAACGAGCAGTCTCCTTCTATAACTCCATCCTTCTATAACTCCAGCAATGGTAGTGCATGAGCAGTAGCACAATGCTTCGTCAATCAACAAGACCTGCCGTCAACAAATCAACCAAGCCTAAAGACCATGATGTGATGATAATTACAGTGGTGATCATTAGCCGTGTATCCTCTTCACAATTGATACCTCCGCCCCTTGTATGGACAACACCACCACGCGGTGATGCGCTAAGGCCGCAAACGTGGTAGCCACCTGCTACATACCCCCTTCGCATGTATGCATCACAGCCATGCTCAGCAAGTGCAGGCCTGGCAGTGATCCACACCCAATGTGTCACAGCTAGCTAGACTATGGATGGTACCTACAGTGGAGGTTCACCAGATCCAGCCACATGCTAGGGTGTGGTGCGCCACATGCCCCTTGTATGGACAACACCACCACGCGGTGATGCGCTAATGCTGCAAACGTGGTAGCCACCTGCTACATACCCCCTTTGCATGTATGCATTACGGTCATGCTTAGCAAGTGCAGGCCTGGCAGTGATCCGCACCAAATCCAACCATATGGCACCACGCGGTATTACATCAACGCTGCAACTGGCACGGTCAAGTACGCTAGGTCTATTGTAGACCTTGATATTCGAGTTGCAATTGCCCATCACCGGGGATATCGTCTTACACAACCAATGTGGTTTCCATATGCGGCTACACAAGCAATGGCATGGTTGAGAAACCTCAAATTGCATGCCTTTAATTGCATGGAGCTACCAAGACCACCGCAGACCATGCCAGATCTATGCCTTGAAATGAACTTGCATGCAACCAGACACATACCGCACATGTTGCTGTCCTTGCACTGCTGGTCATGTATCACAGCCTGTTGCTGCTGCTTCCCATTCACTGCTGCTCATGCACTACAACACATGCACTGCAGCCTGCAGCTGCTGCTCATGCACTCCTGCTGCTACCTGCAGCCTGCACTGCCACACACCTACAGGCAGGGCAGTGCAGGGCAAGGTAGGGCAGGGCTGGGCAGGGCAGGGCAAGGTAGGGCAGGGCTGGGCAGGGAAGGGCAAGGTAGGGCAGGGCTGGGCAGGGAAGGGCAGGGTAGGGCAGGCAAGGGAGGGGCAACGCAAGGCTGGGAGGGGGTGGGGCAGGGCTGGGATGGGGTGGGGTGGGGCAGGGCTGGGCAGGGCTGGGAGGGGCAACGCAAGGATGGGATGGGGTGGGGTGGGGCAGGGCTGGGCAGGGCTGGGAGGGGCAACGCAAGGCTGGGATGGGGTGGGGCAGGGCTGGGAGGGGGTGGGGCAGGGCTACGCAGGGAGGGGCAACGCAAGGCTGGGAGGGGGTGGGGCTGGGCTGGGAGGGCTGGGAGGGGCTCCTCAAGCACTGCAGCCTGCTGCTGCTGCTCCTCACGCACAGCAGCCTGCTGCTACCTGCAGCCTGTAATGCAGCCTGCTGCTGCTGCTCCTCACGCACTGTAGCACATGCATTGCAACCTGCTGCTACCTGCAGCCTGCTGCTGCTGCTCATGCACTACAACACATGCACTGCAGCCTGCTGCTGCTGCTTATGCACTACTGCACATGCACCGCAACCTCCTGTTGCTGCTCACGCACTAGGCAGGGCAGAGGTCAATGCAGGTGGCTGCTGCTGCTGCTGCAGCCTTGGGCTAGTAAGGAGGGCGGAGGGCAAGGTAGGGGGCAGCTGCTGCTGTTGCTGCAGCCCTAGGCTGGTGAACAGGTCAGAGGGCAGGGGAGGGGGTGGAGTCCAGGCTGTTGCATTGGTGCTTTCTTATACATTGTTCAGGCTGTTTGGTGCTTGGTGCTTATCAGCCTGCGACACATGCATTGCAACACATGCTAGGCAGCCTATTGCTGCTGCTTATGCACTGCAACACATGCTAGGCAGCCTATTGCTGCTGCTCATGCCCTGCACCACACCTGCAGCCTGCTGCTACTTGCAGCATGCACTGCCACACACCTATAGCCTGCTGCTACCCATGCATTGCTGCTCGTGCACCACAGCCTGCTATTGCTGCTGCTCGTGCACTACAGCCTGCTGCTGTTGCTGCTCATGCACTGCAGAACACCTGCAGCCTGCACTGCCACACACCTACAGCCTGCTGTTGCTGTTGCTGCTGCTGCCCATGCACTGCTGCTCGTGCACTACAGCGTGCTGCTGCTTCTGTTGCTCATGCACTACAGCCTGTCCATGTCCCTGTAGTGTCAGTGGTCAGGCTGTTGCTCGTCTGCCTTCTGCTTAGTGGTACGCTGCGTCGGGGTTCTCGCGCGCGGTGGAGACTGGCCACGACGTCTCCGTCCAGTCCTGGGTGCTGGCGTGTCTATTCCTGGGCAAACTGGCGCCCCGCTGACAGTGGTTCGGCCTCTAGTAACGGTGCTAGCGCTTTCGGACATTGCACCTGCAGCGTGCAAGCCATTTGTAACTGCCTGCCGCAACCGCTGCTTGGCTGTGCGGCGATTGCACTAAGTGGCCCAGCTTGGCGTGCGCAGAGCTAGCAGCTACGCAATGTGCCTAACGTTGACGTGCGCCCAAGCAGACTGGCTCACCTGCCTGGCCAGCACCGGAATCGCCGCTGTGAGCCCGCTTCCACTGTGCGATGGCTAGCTGGGCTACGCGGAACAGACGGGGCACACTTGGGACATGTTTCCCTTTTTCGTCTTCTTCAAGTTACCCAAAAACGTGCCATGTGTAACCGGGAGACTTGACTGGGCCTCAATAGAGCAGGTGGCGAACGTGTGACCGCTCACTGCGTTGAACCCCGCGTTGGACATCGCCATCTGTGGGCCGTCTACACAGGATGACAGAGCTGGACATGACCATCATTGATAACGCTGTGCTCGCTGTTGAGACCCAAATGGTTACCGCGTTGACACTGCAGAACAACAAGTATATAAGCAAGGCTAGATCGTCGATACGCAACACGATTAAGGAGTTTTCTCAGAAGTTTCGCCGATTGAATTGCGTGTGGTATAGCGCCTCCCCAGGGTACCGCAGCTGTGACCACTAGCTTGTTGGTCCGGACATTGACAAAGGAGCAGCCATGCATCCTACTTTTGTGAACGACCTGGGTCTGCTTTTCACCACCATCACCAGCGAGTCTCCTGAAGGCTGGAAAGCTGTCACCAACGCACTACAAGGCCTTCGGCAAGTCCTTGACAAGCTGAAGTTGGCTAATCTCCAGCCCAAGGTAGGAGTGTCAGATTGCTCGTCATACAGCTTCTTGGCATGTGGAACTTATTAGAGGTCGTGATAGAGTTTGCCATTCACATGTTGATACCTGATCAAAAGCAGGAGATAGATCTCAGCTCTGGCACGGTCAAACGAGCACCACCAAGGCTAAAGAGGAAGTGCCTCCCTGGTAATAACAATCAAAAGCATGCCAGCTGCACATGCTACTGCTACATACTGCTGATTCTCATGATTCTCATGCTGATTCTCATGATCTCATGCTTCTACGCACACAGGTGGTGACGAAGATTGTGATGATGTAAACAGTCTTGGCAATGATGTGGAGGCAGAACAGCATGCACAGCAACAGGTGCACCCCCCACCTCTGCTGCCCTCACTTGAGCAGGGACAGCAGCAGCAACAGGTGCACCCCCCCCTCCTGCTGCTGTCACCTGGGCAGGGACAGCAGCAGCAGCAGGTACAGCCCCCCCCTTTGCTGCCCTCACCTGGGCAGGGACAGCAGCAGCAACAGGTGCACCCCCCCCTCCTGCTGCTGTCACCTGGGCAAGGACAGCAGCAGCAGCAGGTGCAGCCCCCCCCTTTGCTGCCCTCACCTCATCGACAGCGGCAGTGGCGGCAACAGTGGCATCAGTTGCGTTGCCCCTCCCTGCCTTGCCCTGCCCCACCCCCTCCTAGCCTTGCCCCACCCCCTCCCAGCCTTGCATTGCCCCTCCCCTCCCTGCCCAGCCCTGCCCCACCCCCTCCCAGCCCTGCCCCACCCCCTCCCAGCCCTGCCCCACCCCCTCCCAGCCATGCCCCACCCCATCCCAGCCCTGCCCCACCCCATCCCAGCCCTGCCCCACCCCATCCCAGCCCTACCCCACCCCATCCCAGCCCTGCCCCACCCCCTCCCAGCCTTGCGTTGCCCCTCCCCTCCCTGCCCAGCCCTGCCCCACCCCCTCCCAGCCCTGCCCCACCCCCTCCCAGCCTTGCGTTGCCCCTCCCCTCCCTGCCCAGCCCTGCCCCACCCCCTCCCAGCCCTGCCCTACCCCCTCCCAGCCCTGCCCCACCCCATCCCAGCCCTGCCCCACCCCATCCCAGCCCTGCCCCACCCCATCCCAGCCCTGCCCCACCCCATCCCAGCCCTGCCCCACCCCATCCCAACCTTGCGTTGCCCCTCCCCTCCCTGCCTAGCCCTGCCCCACCCCATCCCAGCCCTGCCCCACCCCACCCCAGCCTTGCGTTGCCCCTCCCTGCCCTGCCCAGCCCTGCCCTGCCTGTAGGTGTGCTGCAGTGGATGAGCAGCAGCAGGCTGCAGTGCATGAGCAGCAGCAGCAGGCTGTAGTGCATGAGCTGGTTATGGACAGTAGCACCAGGCTGTAGGTGTGTGGCAGTGCAGTCTTGTTTTAGCAATCAGCAGCAACTTTGAGCCCATCTAAGAAGAATGTTGCATGGTACAAAAGCTTTCAAAAGGCTGTCATGAGCTTCTGTTCAGTTCCATGCCACACAACGTGATTTGTAAGCTGCGAATGGTAAAAAAGGTAATGAAGAAATGTGGGTGATGAAAAAAGGTAATGAAGAAATGAAGGTAATGTGGGTGCTACTGTCCACACAGCAAGGAAGTCAAGAAGCCCAAGACATACATAGCGCAATTGTTTTCACTTGTCCCACAGCGGAAGGAAGAAGGAAGGGGCCAAGGGGCAGGAGGCCAGTAGGGCTGAGCCGGGGCAGCCCGGGCGGAGGCTGTGTTGTGGCGGGTAAAGGGGAAATGGGAAAAAGGGGGGGGGGGGGGGGCCCATCAGACCTGCAACCAAGGGGCATGCACATGAGGGAGGAGATTAGGCTGGGTATTGGGTGTCAGCCACTTGCCGGCAGGCGGTTAGCTAGAAAGGGACGAATGAGAAGGGGCAGGGAGAAGAGGGAGAAGAGGGCTACTGCTAGTGCCGGCTCCAGGCTGCCCGCTGGGGTGGGGAAAAGTAGACGGGTTGCGGAGGTGGTGGTGGTACAGCAGAGGGAAGGAGCAAGAAGCCAAGGGGCAGGAGGCCAGCTGGGCTGAGCTGGGTGTCAGCCACTTGCCGGCAGGCGGTCAGCCAGGGCAGGCAGGAGAGGAAGAAGAGGAATGAAACTGGGCAGGGAGAAGAGGGGCTAGAGAGGGCTTCCTCCTGGCTGCTGGGTAGGGTAGGGAGAGGACCACGATGTCCGGGGGGAGGTGAGGGGGAGTGGGGAAGTGGGGGCGTAGGAGACTTGGAGGTGTTGGTGATGGGACAGGGTAGGGTTAGGGGGAAGGGTCCGAGGGGTCGCTATGTGACTGTTAAACCTGCAGCAAGCAAGGGGCATGCTTGTGATCAACAAAACAAGGACATGCATGACTAGAAGTGGGCAGGCTGACTAAACACCCTGACAACGCCTGGCTGCCGCTCCTGACTATGCTGTGCTGTGCTGGAAATGCTGGAATGCATTGGCATAGACACACAGATAGGCACACATGATGGGACACACAGATAGGAACACGCAGGCACAAGCACAGGCTAGCACGAGACATGTGTACCTGGACATTTCTAAAAGATTGCTGACATTGCTGACTTGTATCAACACTTCTGTTGCTGCTGCCGCCACTGCCACCGCTGCTGCCGCTGTTGCCGCCACTGCCGCTGTCGATGCCTGTTGATGTCGTTGTCGCCTCTGCCACTGTTGCTGCCTGTCCTGGTTGCCTACCTCTGGTATGCTGTCCGCTTGCCCCTGTCACACACTACCTGCCTAGCCATTCTGTGCTTGCCATCATTGTTACAAAGGCCTACTCCTGTTGTGCTGCCTCCGCTGCTGCCACCATTGCTGCTGCTGCTAGCACCGCCTCCCCCACTGCTGCCGCCATCACATCATGCGCCTTGGACGGGCATCTGCACAAGCACCAGTAGGCACAAGCATGGACATATCCTTCCCTGTCAATACGCAAAGCATGCCCTTCTCTGATGGTCTATCCCTGCTGCGTTTGCCACTGCAGCCCTGAGTGTATACTGTTGTCCTGCCTGGCTGCTGCTGCTGCCCCTCCACCACCTGCCTACCCAAGCTGCATGCAACCCGCATACCCATGATGTGCCTGCGCCTGTCCCTGCTGCGTACTCCTGCAATGCTGTCTGCCTACCCCTGCTGCACCTGCCCCGGCTGCGCATCATACCTGCCCCTGCCCCTTGTGGCCCATGCTCCTGCTGTGATGCCAACATGCCCTTGCCCCTTGTAAGGCAATGTCTGCTCACGGGCAGTACGCTTCTGTGTGGCCATACCTGTGGAGGAGCACCACAACCATCACGATGCCACACATAGGAGTGAAGCAATGCAACGCATAGCTGTGCATTGAGCACTTGAGCAGGTGATGTGCAACAACAACAGCAAGCAATAGCATGTGCGGGTATAACAGCAACTGGGGGCACAACGCAGCTCATACCTGGGTTGAAGCGACCGTGTCTTACTGCGCGAGCTGCGTTGGCCGCTGTGACCGCAGTCCATCCTCAACATCCGCAGCAGCTGCTTTGCCCACTGCGCCTGCTGCGCCTTGCCTGGTGCTGATGCTGCTGGTGCTGAGGCTCCTGGAGAGGATGTGGGCATGCTTTACCCTGCTGCGCAGCCGTCTTGTCCGCAGAGCAGTAGCGGAAGGTGCAGGCGTGCGTGCAGAGGTGGTGCCGATGAGCGAGTGGGCTGCGGTTGGACGGTTGGAAGGTCCCCCAGTGGGGGGGAGCAGCCGCAGATAGCTCAGCGAGGGGCTCAGCGAAGGGCCCACAAGCTTACCAAGTTCAACGCGGGGTTCAACGCAGTGAGCGGTCACACCTTTGCCATCTGCCCGTTTGAGGCGCATTGGTGCGGATGCCGCACATCCCACACTAAGCCGACGAAGTGGGTGCGGCAGAACGCCTGAGGAAGGGGTCGGGGCAATTTCTCCCTCCCACACGGTAGCAATTTCTCAACCCCGCGGAGAAATTCAACGGTGTGATCTATCTGTTGTCCTTGAAACTCGTAGACCTGAAATGAGAAGCGCTTGCTGTAGATGCTATCTCGAAGCTTTGCCTGCAATTCTAATGCTCCCAGCTTCCTCTTTGGCTGCGTGCCGCCCGATGGGCCAGCAGCTGCAGCCATCGGAGTTCGTCAATAAGGAAGCGGGCAATCCTTTGGCCGGCAGATCAACAGAATAGCAACTGATACTGACTGCTCTTAAGACTAGCACGACGTGTCTGGTGAGCTAATGTACGCCCCGTTGCGACTGAAACGAGCTGATTTGGTGACGAAATAGTCGACTAGTCTACACTATTTACTATCTCTAGTCTATACTATTTACTACATGGACATAGAGATGTCTATTTGGGAACCTTACTAATGTGCCCCGTGGGTTGGCCGGTGGTGTTACCCATGGTGTGACCCGTAGTGTGACCCGTGGTGTTACGGCCCTTCGATTAGACCTTGACACAGCCTCCAGAGATACAAGCCTCCAGTTAGCTCCCCTAATAAACATGGCCACCTCCAGGAGTTCCGCGCGTGTGTGCTTAATGGTTTCCGCGCTGCTTGCGGTGGCCCTGGCCCTAGTCCCCAGCCATGTACAAGGTGCGGGCATTTCCGGATGCTGAGGGTCGTGTCCACGTGCTTCGGGCAGCGGCCTGGCCTGACACGGATGACGTCAAAAAACCTGCTTTTGTCTCGGCCACACCTACTTGCTGGGCTCTGTGCAGGACGCGAGTTGCGCCAGTTTAGTTCTCCTCCCTCGGCCGTGCAGTCCGCGCCGCTCCCCGGATCCGCGACCTCTCCCTCCGCAGCCGTCAGCTCAGCACCTGGGCCAAACCTGACGAGCGGCTTGGCAGGGACGGTGAGTGTTAGATAGCGCCGGGGCCCTGGTACATCCTAGGGTGGTAGTTCGGACTTGCTTGCACGGTTGTGTCCTATTCTTTCAAATGCTTCGAGACTTGGGTCACAGGGTGTTGGCTTAGATGCATACACCGCACGCTGACATTGCCAGCCCCCGTTGGGACGGTGTGTCTCACCCACTGACATCCTGGTTGCCCCACCGCCAAGGAGGGCACACTGTCGGGAGCACACTGCGGGTGGCTGCTCTCATCTCACCTCTCATCTCATCTCATCTTCCCTCTCATCTCATCATTTCCCCTGCACACTGTTGGAAACAATGCGTTTGCACTTTTCACCCCTTTCTGCCTGGGGTTTGTAGTCATCAAGAGTGCGACCGAGGACGCTACAACATGTTTGTAGTAGCTATGTGAGATTACCCATAGTCAGACATGTTGTTCCTTGTTGAATGAGTTTTGTTTGCCTGCTCTTTTTACCCCCCTGTGCCTCAGCCTGCCCTCCCACCCCTGCATTGCTGGCTGTGTGGTATACCCAGCCCAACCCCATCCCTCTGTGCCATGGTGCCTTGCAGCACCCCTGGTGCCCTTCCTGACCTAGCAGACACCCCATACTCAGGGTTACCCACTGTTGTCACCCCTGCTCCTGCCTTGCCCTGCCCTGCCCTGCCTTGGCTCACCCTGCCCTGCAGACGTCTGGTGGCCTCGCGGGCGGCACTGGTATTGGCGCGGGGAGTGGGGGCCCTGGCAATGCCGGCGTCGGCTCGGCGGGGGCCAGTGTGGGCAAGTGAGAAACAGCTGGTGCAGGCACACCAAGCCAAGGCTTCTGCCCCAGGTTGACACTGCCCAAGCTCCCCACCCCCCTCTCCACTGACGGTTGCATGTAACACATGTTCACATCTACTGACAGGCAGCTGAAGGGCTGAGTGGTGTGTTGGACAGAGGCTGTACGGCAGCATAGCCGGTGTACAGACGTGGAGCCCTCAACCAGCAGCCCCCTCAGCTGATCAGCCGGCTGGGCCTCGAGTGTCCCCGAAGGACGGATGTCAGGGGTTGCTGGGCTGCAGGGTTGTGCATTTGCTGCAAAACCGCTTACTGTGATGTTGGTCGCAAGGTCGCGAGGTGACCCAGCCATCCCAGTGATCAGGTTGCGTTGTCCTCGGTGTGGGAGGTGGGGATAGAATGTAGTAGTGCGCACCTTGTGATGCATGGGTTGTGCGAGCTGCATGGCTGGGCCGGTGCATGGCGCGGGTGATACGACACTGTGATTGGTATCAGATGGTCGGGCCGGCTGCTGGGGTATTAGGAGCGTTACTTGTTTGGGTTTTACCAAGGAACAGGGTCTGTGACCAATGTAACGTCCGTTGGCCCCCAACTTGTTACGGGTGTCAACGCGAATGAGTAGTAACGAGTAGTCCTTTTCGCCCTTCGTTGCCCTGGCTTCAATTGTGACCACCCTCCGCCGGGCCTCCGGTGTTATCATGTTGGCCTTTCTATTCGCTGCGCGTTCGCACGTCATGCCTGCACCTGAACAACCTGACGGTGACCCTATCATCTGCCACCATCAGCAAAAAAACGAACCCTGCCCTGCCCTGCCTCGGGCCTCGGCCCCGCCCCAGCCCCCGAACCTTGGAAGTTTTTGGAAGGTGCCAAAAAGAGTCTACTCGTCCCTACTCCCAGCCCTGCCCCTACCCTTGTCTGATACCCCCACTGTGCCTACCACGCTCATAACTCTTCCATGGGGCAGATGGTTGGACCGATGGCACGGTGTAGCATCTGGATCGAGGGCATATGCTATATTGAGGCGGCATATGCTATGTTGAGCGGGGCCCTGTTGTAGTTGACCATTTGTTGGTGGGTGCGGCCAGTGTTCAGCAAGGCAAGGCACTCCCTTGTCAACAAGCAACCACATCAGGTGGCCACAGGCCTGAGCATATCCTACATGGCCTGACACATGACTTAATCTCACCACCCCCACCACACCCCTGCAGGGTTCTATGATTGTATGCTGGAGAGCATGCCCAGCAGCAGGCCCCTCTGGCAGCAGCCCAGCAGCAGGCCCCTACGGCAGCAGCCCAGCAGCAGGCCCCTCCGGCTGACGGTGCCATCCAGGCAGTCAGCGCAGCCTTGGGGGTGTGGGATGAGGATGGCTGCCTGGAAAGCTTCCACAGCAGCAAGCTGACCATGAGCCAGGTGCAGCATGACAGCGTCCTGATCCAGGCTCGCCGCAACTCTCAGCGGTGGAATGACAACGTCAAGCTCGAGCTGCAGCACCTGGCAGCAGCCACCCCAGCAGGCACCTCGCTGGTGGCCATCCAGCGGCATGTGGCGTTCACCCTGGCCACTTGGGATGCAGTTTGGGGGAGTACCTGCACCCCAAGTGGGCAGATAAGGCTGTACGGCGTGCAGGAGAAGGTCCTGGAGTGCTACTTCAAGGTGGGAGTGCCAAGGGTAGGGGGGGAGGGGCAGGGCCAGATGCTGATGACTGGCCCCCCGTGTGACCTTCTACCTTCCCCAATCCTTCCAAGGATGTCATGCGCATTGTGTGCCTTGTGTGTCATGAAGTTGGAGGAGGCGGCAGCCATGGCGTCCCAGCAGCGGTGGGGGACACGCAAGCAGCTGGTGGTATTCTTTGGCAACGCAGGCATTGGCAACCGAGGTGGGTGGGGCGCCAAGGCCGTGCTGCAGGCCTGCCGCAAGGTGGTGGAGAGGCCCAACAGCGGCAGGCCAACAGACAGGCTGCCAGGCAAGGTGGTGACAGTGGAGGAGTTCCAGCATGAACAGCCCCCAGCCCTGTGAGGAGGAGCTGGACCGCAGCAAGCCCACCAGGCCTGAAGGCTGGAAGCCCCAGCCAGGTCAGGTGCAGCACGGCTTGTTGCGGTCAGCCTGGAGCAAACAGTTTGAGACGCCGGTGCAGGGCCTCATGTGGTGCCCCAAGCAGGATCAGGCCACCCCTGGGGACATTGGCAAGTGGGTGGACAGGGACTGCAACGCAGCCCTCAACCTCCAGCGCACTGGGGAGGCCCCATGGCGCCCACTGAAGCTGTGCAGGTGGAACATCGAGCAAGGCTTCCTGCCAAGGGCAAGGAGTACCCAGCATTGGGCTTCAAGAAGCAGCGAGACCGAGCACCTAAGGCCCAGCCCCAGCCCCAGCAGCCTGTAGCACAGTAGCATGTGTGCACTAGGCAATGCTTAGTGTCCTCCCCACAGTGTGCCCTCCTTGGCGGTGGGGCAACCAGGATGTCAGTGGGTGAGGCACACCGTCCCCACGGGGGCTGGCAATGCCAGTGCGCGGTGTATGCATCTAAGCCAACACCCTGTGACCCAAGTCTATGTGTGCCGCATGCAGGAGGTGCCCTGGGTGCATTGTGCATTGGGTTACAGTGAACTGGCAGCAGTAAGGTCTGAGGCCATCACTAGGATTGCGCGAGACCCCGTCAGCCGCGACACCCAGAGCGAGCAAGTGCCGGCAGTGTAGCCCCCGGCGGGCTAGTTCAAGCAAGGCTGCTGCGCGTGACCCTGCTCGTAGTTCGTGCTGACAGGCTGTCCTGTATCCCTATCCTCTAGCCCCTACACTTCTCCACAGCAGTGAGTGACCGGTGTGCGTCCCTAACCTAGGTCCCTAACCCTAGGAGTCGCTAGAGCCCTATCCTACCCTATGCATGACTATAGCGCACACACATCCCCTTTGTAAGGGGCTATTGACTTGTTCGTTTGTTTGCTTGCCTCATGGCATGATACGCATGTCACTGTTGCTGCTGCTGGTGCCGCCGCTGCCACTTCCGCAGCAGGCCTTTGTCGCGCACGAGCACCCACTCCTGGCCTGGCCTGCCTGGGTTAGGCATGGCGGGGCGGCCCAGCCAGCTGCTGAGCTGCTGACAGGTGCTATGTGCGTCTACGATGTCTGTCTTGCTTCACTTTGTGCTGCATTTGCGGTGTGTACCACTAATTGCTCTTAATTTCTACTTCTCCTGTTTACTTCCTGGTTTTCTTGTTCATTTCCTTACTTTTGATGACTTTTGATGGCGGCAACCACCAGGCCCGCACGTACGGAAGTCCGCGCCTTCTTGCCAGGCCAAGCCGCTGCCCACCGCACATGGACACGACCCCTCAGCAGCCGGAAGTGCCCGCCACAGGTGCGTCAGTCAATGTGCAGTCGTGCTGACAGGTGCTATGTGACGGTCAATGTGCGTCAGGTCTCACAAGAATGAGAAGCGTGCCCCTATACTTCAGTCAGCTCCCGCTGCTTCTCCCGACATCCCAGCACAGAAGCGCACCACACCCGTAGTCTGCATCGATCGCATACAATGGCTGCCATAAAGACTTCCGTACGTGCGGGCCTGTTGGTTGCCCTGGTGGTGGCTGTGGCCCTTGTACCCAACCGCGTGGAAGGTGTGGCCTAGTGCGGAGCATAGGCAGGGCTGTCGCGACGGTCGGCACCATTCTCCGTTGGCCCCGCTGATCCCCGGGCGTAGGCCGCTCCCTTCTCCAAAACGACAACCGGTGGAACACCCTAGCCAGCATATTGCAAGCTCGCGCTGCCGCCACGCCCGCACCCAACAGTCGGCTGGCCGCGATCCTGTCGGCGCCCCCGAGCTTTGTCGTAGGCGCCGCTCCTGGACCCGACCTGACCAGTGGCCTGGCCGGCACAGTGAGTGCCGCACACGACTGCTCCATCCTCTGCTGGTGGAGAGTTGTCACGGTGGCCGGGTGCCTGCTGCGCATTACACTGCTAGTGGAAGCCAGCCAGCATAGTACACAGCACCAATGGCTAGTGGCAGCCCAACTGGTTGCAGCTGCTGAACATGGACCCCTAGCAGTCAGGAAGTCAGCACCACCTACAGCCACATCGCCAACATCAATGCTCTTGACATGAGCTGTAGGAGTTGCTCCTGCTCCTGCTCCTGCTCCTGCTCCTGCTCCTGCTCCTGCTCCTGCTCCTGCTCCTGCTCCTGCTCCTGCTCCTGCTCCTGCTCCTGCTCCTGCTCCTGCTCCTGCTCCTGCTCCTGCTCCTGCTCCTGCTCCTGCTCCTGCTCCTGCTCCTGCTCCTGCTCCTGCTCCTGCTCCTGCTCCTGCTCCTGCTCCTGCTCCTGCTCCTGCTCCTGCTCCTGCTCCTGCTCCTGCTCCTGCTCCTGCTCCTGCTCCTGCTCCTGCTCCTGCTCCTGCTCCTGCTCCTGCTCCTGCTCCTGCTCCTGCTCCTGCTCCTGCTCCTGCTCCTGCTCCTGCTCCTGCTCCTGCTCCTGCTCCTGCTCCTGCTCCTGCTCCTGCTCCTGCTCCTGCTCCTGCTCCTGCTCCTGCTCCTGCTCCTGCTCCTGCTCCTGCTCCTGCTCCTGCTCCTGCTCCTGCTCCTGCTCCTGCTCCTGCTCCTGCTCCTGCTCCTGCTCCTGCTCCTGCTCCTGCTCCTGCTCCTGCTCCTGCTCCTGCTCCTGCTCCTGCTCCTGCTCCTGCTCCTGCTCCTGCTCCTGCTCCTGCTCCTGCTCCTGCTCCTGCTCCTGCTCCTGCTCCTGCTCCTGCTCCTGCTCCTGCTCCTGCTCCTGCTCCTGCTCCTGCTCCTGCTCCTGCTCCTGCTCCTGCTCCTGCTCCTGCTCCTGCTCCTGCTCCTGCTCCTGCTCCTGCTCCTGCTCCTGCTCCTGCTCCTGCTCCTGCTCCTGCTCCTGCTCCTGCTCCTGCTCCTGCTCCTGCTCCTGCTCCTGCTCCTGCTCCTGCTCCTGCTCCTGCTCCTGCTCCTGCTCCTGCTCCTGCTCCTGCTCCTGCTCCTGCTCCTGCTCCTGCTCCTGCTCCTGCTCCTGCTCCTGCTCCTGCTCCTGCTTGAATCCTGCTGCCAGCTGGAGTTACCACGCCATGTCACCAGCTCAGCCGCTGTTCTGCTCAGCACTCAGCTGCCCCACATGCCACTGCCATCCACCCGCGTTGCTTGAGTGCAGTTTTGAAAGGCTGACTGTGCCTGCCGCTGCCCTGCCCTGCAGACGGCCGGCGGCCTGGCAGGCGGGACTGGCATTGGTGCTGGTAGCGGGGGGCCTGGCAATGCCGGTGTGGGCTCCGCAGGGGCCACTGTGGGCAAGTGAGCAGCAGCCAGCTGCAAGCACTAAGGGCATTGCCTTCTCAACCACCCTGTTCATCAGCAGTAGACTGTACATGGCCAGCTGCTCAAACAATGACGGCTTTTGAGTGGGATACAGCAGTGCCAGCAACCGCTTGGGTTTGGTGGGGTTTGGCGGCATGCTTCCCTGCATGGCATGCATTATGTTACCCATGTGGGCCATAGCCCTAGCTTCACCTGACTTCAAGTGTGCATGGTGGGGCTGCCCGGTACATGGCAGTGGCCGGACTACTCACGAATTTGACACACCAAGCATGGCAGACTACACAGCCCACACATCAGTGATTCCATGCTCATGTGTGCATCTTGCGCTCAATGGCTATACTGTGCCTTACGTAACCAGTGCCGGGGTGCCAGGCTCAGTGTCCCCGTGGCTTTACAACCTGTGATTTGGAGCATCATGCATGCATCAGAGTGGACGGGCATGCGACACCATGTTGGGGGTAAATCAGCTTTAGATGTGATTGTTTGTTTCAGGATGGATACCAGATGTAAGTACTGCCCACTGTGTCTAAACCTACCAACAACAAAACAGGGTTCCCGGTTCCGCGCCCGCTCCTGCTCCTGCTCCAGTTACTGCACATGCTATTGCTGCTGCCCAATGCCTCCCGCACCTACAGTGTAGGAAGCGAATAGCAAGACAAGTCTTAAAAAGCAGGGTGCACACAATGCACATTACACTGACTGTCCGGCGGGGCGGGGCGGGGCGGGGCGGGGCGGGGCGGGGCGGGGCGGGGCGGGGCGGGGCGGGGCGGGGCGGGGCGGGGCGGGGCGGGGCGGGGCGGGGCGGGGCGGGGCGGGGCGGGGCGGGGCGGGGCGGGGCGGGGCGGGGCGGGGCGGGGCGGGGCGGGGCGGGGCGGGGCGGGGCGGGGCGGGGCGGGGCGGGGCGGGGCGGGGCGGGGCGGGGCGGGGCGGGGCGGGGCGGGGCGGGGCGGGGCGGGGCGGGGCGGGGCGGGGCGGGGCGGGGCGGGGCGGGGCGGGGCGGGGCGGGGCGGGGCGGGGCGGGGCGGGGCGGGGCGGGGCGGGGCGGGGCGGGGCGGGGCGGGGCGGGGCGGGGCGGGGCGGGGCGGGGCGGGGCGGGGCGGGGCGGGGCGGGGCGGGGCGGGGCGGGGCGGGGCGGGGCGGGGCGGGGCGGGGCGGGGCGGGGCGGGGCGGGGCGGGGCGGGGCGGGGCGGGGCGGGGCGGGGCGGGGCGGGGCGGGGCGGGGCGGGGCGGGGCGGGGCGGGGCGGGGCGGGGCGGGGCGGGGCGGGGCGGGGCGGGGCGGGGCGGGGCGGGGCGGGGCGGGGCGGGGCGGGGCGGGGCGGGGCGGGGCGGGGCGGGGCGGGGCGGGGCGGGGCGGGGCGGGGCGGGGCGGGGCGGGGCGGGGCGGGGCGGGGCGGGGCGGGGCGGCAGCGGCAACAAAGCCGGGGAGAGCAGGCCTTGTCAGGTATGCTCAGGTAAGCACAGTGTGAATACACCGCCGTTCAATTTCCTTGCGGCCCTCTGACGCAGGTCGCTGACTTGGAATCTTTGCGTACTGTGTGCGCTGTATCGACCACGGCGTTAATGCGGCAAATGACTGCGTGAATTCAGTGCCCGCGCCGCTTAGTGTGACCGCGGCACCACCATTGGCTCCAGCTTTTGCACATAATAGCACCAGGAAGCGCCGCTTGCCACCAGCTTCATCGGCATACAATGACCGCCTCTAGGAGTACCGGCCGTGCGTGTTTAGTGATTACCGCGCTGCTTGTGGTCCTGGCCCTGGCCCTGGCTCTGGTCCCTCAGCGCGTAGAAGGTGAGAACCAGCGCAGAGTCTAAGCAGCCGCAAAGCCAGGCTTCCCAAGGAGGCACGGGATGGCGTCAAGCAGTTGACTCCGTGCCTCTCCCCATGCCCGCCTGCTGGTTCTGTGCAGGACGCGAACTCCAACAGGTCGGCGCGTTGCTCAGTCCCGCACCCGCCACCAGCCTGCCGTCTTCGCGAAACCGGACGACTGCGATTATTGACGACGACGATGACGATGATGATGACGACGACGACATTGCCCGCGCCGCGCCAGGGCCTAACTTGACAAGCGGCTTGGCAGGAACTGTGAGTGCCTATGACGGCTTGCCGGGAAACGACGTCTGCGAAATTGAGTACGAGGTTGAGGCTCTGCAGGGTATGGTAGGGCACCACCTACATGATGGGGGCAACTATTGAGGTCACATAGTCTCCGGCACAACGTAGCACCGCTAGCAGCTCTCTAGGGCCAGGCAAAGCGTTTGTTTCGAAATAGCTTTTGCAATGGTGGTGGTGCATGTGGCACCGTTTGCGGTCAGCCATGAGGATAGGCCGTGGTTGGCTGGTGCCTGGCTCCTTCATAACATGAGATGCCCAAGTGGGAAGTGGATGCACTGGTGGTTGTGCCTGCCCTTGCTCTGCAGACGGCCGACGGCCTGGCTGGCGGGACTGGCATTGGTGCTGGTAGCGGGGGGCCTGGCAATGCCGGTGTGGGCTCCGCAGGGGCCACTGTGGGCAAGTGAAGAGCAGCCACTTACTAGCATGAGGGCAGCATGGTACAGCATGGAGCCTAATGAGTTGCCTTCGCTGCAAGTTCATGCTACATATTCATGCAAACTTCCGTTGTTTGAGCTTTCTTGGCTGAGCTTTTCCATGGTCTGCTTGCACCAGTTTCTTTAGGACATAGTGACTGTTGTCGCTGCATCAGGCTTGTACATTCAGTGATTCCAATGCATGCATCATGTAGTTACCATGTGCCATGCAGTATCTCAGCAACTGATTATGACACTGCTATCATCATTGCAAGTTGTTTCTATAGGTGGTACGAAGACGAGTTGTTGTATACCGTGTAGTTAAGCAAACCCTACACCTGAGTAACGATGTGTGGAACAGACAAGCTTGTCTTGTCGTATGGCGTAGTCTTGAGATGTATCAGTTTGCTCGGGAGTGGCGTCTAAACTCATAAAACCATCCCCAGGTCAGATCGTACATTTACATGAGGAAAACCAGATCCTAAAGATCCGCAATAATGCATGCTCATGCTGCTTTCCTTTTTGTCCTGTTCATGCTATCCTCAGTTTAGTTGAATACACACTTCACGTTTAAAGCGTGTGCATTTGTTGTGAGATAGTATTTTGACGTTAGTAGCCCTAGAAACTGATAGCCTGTGTTTGACTGTTGGAATCCAGATGCATTGGGCGAAGCAGGAAGGTTTTAGAATTTGGGCCTGGTGTAGTAGGGGGAGTGTGGGGTATGTATGGGTGTCTTGGCATATATTGGAGTATATCTCATTAAACACATTCATAAATGTAGCATTAAACGTCGACCCTCTACCACACGGTAGTAGACCTGCCCTGGGGTGCTGATATCGATCGAGCTTCAACCCCAGCCCCAGCAGCCTGTTGGGGAGTGGAGGTAGGCAATTAGGTATTGGTGCCGGCTGTTTCAGGTATAGTGGCGTTGGGGTGGGAGCTGGTAGCCTGGACACAGGCCCTGTAAATGTAGGTCAGCTTGCATTGAACACATTGATTGAACACATTGTGGATTTTCACACATCCGTGTATTTTTCACGGAAAACCCCAAATTGCTAGAAAATGCCCCCGCCCGTCGCACTGCGCATCGCGTGATGGCTAAGAAGAAGCGGAAGGGTAGCAACAAGAAACAGAAAGGTTCGTGTCCCCAGCCGTGACGTGCGCCCTAGACGTGAGTTACGCGCTGTGAGATAACCCGTCGCTCCTGTTGGTTCCATTGCAGTGTCTCGTTCCGCCCAAGGCAAGCAACGCCAGGAGCGACGGGATGGCTGGGCAACGAGCAGGCGTCAGGTCCGTGTGTCCCCGCCTTATGTGTCCCCGCACTGTGTGTGTTGACCCTGCCTTGTGTCTTGGCCTGTCAAAACGGCAACTTTGCTTGGCTGCAGGTCATCAAGGTCCCCGAGGGCGCAGTGCTGCGCGGCTGCAAGAAGACGCGGCGCAAGCTGCGGGAGCACCTCCGGCTGCGGGCTGAAACCCACTCCCAGCTCCGCGTGATAGCGTCGCTGTTTGTGCTACGGATTTTCTTGACATGCCTGGTTGGCTACCCCTCCCCGGGGTACCTCAGCGCCCCTGAAACTCCAGCCGTGCAGCCCCCCCAACCCCCTGATGCCCCCCCCCTACCCGCCCTACCCCCACGTGCCCCTGCCCAGCCTGCCCCAGCTCAGCCTGCCCCTGCCCAGCCTGCCGACACAGACTCTGACTCCGAGTCAGATTGTGACTCTGAGCCAGAGCCACAGTCTGACTCGGAGTCAGAGTCAGAACCCGAGCCAGTCACGCAGCCCCCCCAAAGGCGCTGCAGCGCCCGCCTGGCAGCCCTTGCACCCGCAGCACCCACTGGCCCTCCCTTGCCCCTTGATTGCGAGGACCCCCTGATGCTCAGGCAGCTGAAAGACTTCTGCATGTTCTTCGCCAACCCAAACTTCAAGACATGCTACAACCAGCTGCAGCGGCGCCATGTGCGCAACCGCCACCCCATGCTCATGCCAGCCTTTGAGGACCCCAGCAACCAGGCGCTGGTGGCCAAGCTGCATGAGCTGGGCAGCATCAACTTCAAGGGTGACGGCAACACCATCGACGCACACTCTATGCAGCTGGCGGTGGCCATGCAGCAGCACTACTCCAACCCAGGCAAGTGGTGGTGGTGAATAGACTCTGGACCTGGACCTTGACATAGACCTTGTACCTGACCTTGTACCTGACCTTGTACCTGACCTTGTACCTGACCTGACCGGACCTTATACCTGACCTGATACCTGACCTGATACCTGACCTGACCTGACCTGACCTGACCTGACCTGGACTGCAGAGCGCTTTGTCAAGCTGTACGCCAAGGCTGCCAGGGCCCAGCTAGGCTGGAGCGGGGAGGAGGCGCAGCTGTTCATCAGGATGGCGTGCGGGTATGGCATCAACGCCCAGAGCTCAGAGCTGAAGGCCGCAACACTGGACAAGGGGCATGTGGCTGACCTGATAGAGGAGGCCAAGACGCACCGCCGCCTACTGGGCATGAAGAAGGAGGGCTCCCTGCAGGACACCCTGCCCCTGCCCTGCCGCATGCGCCATGCAGTGCATGTGTGCCGGTGGCTAGAGCGGTGGCAGCAGCCCCACCCCCCCCCAGTGCCAGGGCAGCCAAAGCGCGGCAAGAGGCGTGGGGTTGGTCCCCGGGTCCTGACCTGCCCACCCCCCTTCACCCTCACCCCCATGGCCAGGGTGGGGGTGCATTTCGACACGGTGGACAGCAGGGTGCTGCATGGGGTGTGCAAGCAGCTGGGCCTGACCAAGGAACCCCGGGCAGCATTCACCTCAGAGCCAGCACTGAGCCATCACTGGGCCAGGTGGTTTGACACCAACAAGCTTCGCAACCAGGGATTTGCTTTCGAGAGGTTGGTGGACACTGACGGTGTCAGCGTGTGCGTGCACTACACGCGGCCCCTTCCCCCTCCTCCAGCCCCACCTCCAGCTGCCAGCAGCAGCAGCAGCACCAGCAGCCGCCCAAGTGCTGCAGCAGCAGCGGCCCATGCAGTGGGGCTCCCCCACATAGGCAGGGGCATAGCTGAGATGCGTGAGTTTGTGTTTGACCCAAACACACAGATTGGGGTGGGCATCGACCCCGGCGTCACCCAGGCAGTCAGCGCAGCCTCTGGGGTGTGGGATCCAGCAACAGGCCAGCTGCAGACAGACCAGCTGCGCCGGTGGAAGCTGACAAAGGGCGAGGTCAAGCATGGCAGTGGCCTGAACAATGCCCGCCGTGACACTGAGCGGTGGCTAGCACCGATCAAGCCCCACCTCCAGCACATGGCAGCAGCAAGCTCAGCCGGCACGTCCCTGGAGGCCAACCTGAAGCACATCACCGTCACCCTGGCCACCTGGGACGCGGTGTGGGAGGTGTACCTGGACCCCAAGTGGTCACGGCAGCGGCTGAGGCTGTACGGAGCCCAGGACCGGACACTGGAGCAGTTCTTCAAGAAGGTGAGGGTGGGTGGAAAGGTGGGTGGGAGGGAGGGAGGGTAAGGCACTGGGAGGTGGTGGATTGGTAGGAAGCATGGGCAAGACATGAAAAGGTAGTTGACTGTACCATGCCTAACCTGGTGTCACCATGTCAGCCACCATGTGTTTGCCTTGTGTGCATTGCTGCAGTTGGAGGAGGGCATGGCGCAGTTGTCCATGGAGCGTCATGGGCATGCCAAGCAGCTGGTGGTCTTCTTTGGTGCAGCTACCATTGGCACTGGGGGTGGGTGGGGTGCTGATGCGGTGTTGCGTGCCTGCCGCAAGGTGGTGTGCAGGCCCAGGGGGACAGACCAGCGCCGGGGCAGGGTGGTGCTTGTGGATGAGCACCGCACCAGCCGGGTCAGCTCAGCAGTGAATGGCCAGCAGCCCTGTGAGGAGGAGCTGGACAAACTCAGTGCCACCAGGCCTGCAGGCTGGAAGCCCCCAGCAGGGCAGGTGGAACCCCGCCTGGTGCGCCCGGCCTGGAGCCAGCAGCGTGACCAGCCAGTGCGGGGCATGATGTGGTGCCCAGAGCCCTGCTCAGGCAGCTGAGCCCACAAAGGGCAAAGGCAAGGCTGCCAAAGCCAAGCCAGCACCGCAGCCAGGCAGGTGGGTAGACAGGGACTGCAATGCAGCGCTAAACATGCAGCGCATTGGGGAGGCCAAGTGGCGCCCACTGGAGCTGTGCTACTGGCCAGAGCAGGGGAAGCTGCCAGCCAAGGGCAAGGAGTACCCTGGCCTGGGCTACAAGCGGGTGCGAGACAAGCCACCCAAGGCCCAGGAGCAGCAGCAGCAGCCCGCTATGGCACAGTAGTCTGTGCCCCCTATCTTGAGCTGTCCTCAGCTTACAATTAGTGCATGTTTTGTCATGCCAACTCTACGTTATAGCCCTCGGGTCAGGCAATAGTGTAGGTGGTAGGCTAAACACTCCACACAGCCCCACTGTTTGAGTCGGATCTAGTTAGTGGCTGCTAGTGGCTGATAGTGGCTGCTAGTAGGTACTTCTGATCCGGCTCAAATGGTGGCCCTAGTGAGGGACAACGAGGCTGTTTCAGGTAGACACCGACAGTTCGGATTACAGGTTACGCATCTCCTAGTGGTAGGGGAACTACGCGTTGATATCGATCACGCCAGATAACCGGGTGGACATCGTGCCCCCGCTGATTCCATGCCCGTTCGTTGTGGCCGAAGCGTGATGGTGCGGTGTGATCTCGCCATGCCGCTGGCTGCAGCTTTCGCTCACATTTGCTTAGGGAGCGCAGCCTGCTACCAGCATTGTCAATCACCAATGACCACCTACAGAAGTTCCGCGCGTGCGTGTCTAGTGATCGCTGCGCTGCTGGTGGTGGCGCTCGCTGTGCTCCCCTACCACGTACAAGGTGCGGGCTTTCCCGGCTGTTGCGCGGTGGGGGCGCTGATGATGTCAGACGGCCCGCTTTCGCCTTTTCCCACGCCTACCTGCTGAGCTCTGCGCAGGACGCGAGCTACGCCAGGTTGCCCCGCCGCTAAGCCCCGCGCCTGCGTCGTTAAGCCCGGCGCCACCCAGGAGGCTGCCGGCCACGCCAAGGGTAATGGCGGCCGACGGCGACGATGATGATGATGATGATGATGATGATAAAGATGATGACGGCGACGACGACGACGATGATGATGATGATGATGATGATTAGATTGATACCGTCGCGCCACGTCCTGACATGAAGGTAACGTTCTGTTCAAGTGCTACAAGCCACGGTACACAAAGCGGTGACCACAATGCTTATTCAATTGCAGCCATTGGTGGTTGCAAGTTCATGTGCTCTGTGCATGTGGCGGCTTGTCAGGCATGGGGTGGGTGGCGGTGATACAGGGGGACATACAGGGGGGCAAACATTTTCAATGCTGCTGGCATATCCTGATCTGTAGGGCCCAATAGGCATTGGCAGCCCGCACTCCGAGCAAGTGGTGCGTTGCATAGGGTCTAGTACAGGGTTTCAGCTCAGGCAACTTATTCAAAGTCACAGGTGCACAGGACACAGATCCAGCAAGCTATGCATCTGACAGTGTGTAGGAGTGTCATGGCTTGCAATCAGTTGCATGCGGTGCTCACTGCCCGCGACAATTGCAGGCGGTTGTGACTGGGGGCTTTGCCTCTTGGGTACCTTCTATGATGCTATGATGGTGAAGTGTATAAGCTGTGCCTGCCCTTGCCCTCCAGACGGCGAGTGGTCCGGTGGGCGGTACTGGCAATTGTGCGGTTGGTGCCGATCCTAGCAATGTGGTGGGCGCCAGTGTGGAGAAGTGAAGGTGCCCTGCCTGGTGCGCAGTCCCCATACCTCCGCAGCAGTGTGGGCAGTCCGCCCCACAGCAACAACATACAGAACCGCACCCCCAGCATGCGGCCCCCCCTGAGTAGCCTGCTGGCTAGCCGCGTCAAGACAGCAGCAATGCTAGGCGCCATGATGGACTTAATGATCGAGCAGCCCAACCCAGCCCAGCATTCTCTGTGTGGGGCCAGGGCTGCATCAGCCACTCCAGTGCCGAGCTCCAAGTCCATGACCAACATCAGGAAGGCCGAGTGAACTATCAGCAGTAGGCTTACCATGGTACGTTGCCTAGTAAGCTGGCTGTGTTGCCACCAATCGATTGCTTAGGAGAAGCAGCCTCATCCAATGAACTAAGTCATGCATGAATGTATGTATGTAATGAATGTCAATTGTGTTGGCTGCCACCATATAATTTAGAAAGGCATGAGTATGCATAAAATCCTTACTATACAGTGATTGTTGTCACCAGGCTTGTATGTTCAGTGTCTCCGTTGCATGCATCATGTGGTCACCATGTGGCATGATGCAGGTACTGCTCACGATGCTGTTTTCCATCCTGTGGATTCAGTGTGCAAAGCACCGCAGTTGCACTTTTGGCAAATGGTAGTGGCACCTGTGGTGGTGCTGGCGTTAGGCTGATACTATTGCGTTAGGCTGATACTATTGCCACAGCACATACCCTCGGCCAGTCACCCTTGATTGAGGTTGATGGCTGGGCATGCAACCTGGCGTTGGGGTGGGAGCTGGTAGCCTGGACACAGGCCCTGTAAATGTAGGTCAGCTTGCATTGAACACATTGATTGAACACATTGTGGATTTTCACACATCCGTGTATTTTTCACGGAAAACCCCAAATTGCTAGAAAATGCCCCCGCCCGTCGCACTGCGCATCGCGTGATGGCTAAGAAGAAGCGGAAGGGTAGCAACAAGAAACAGAAAGGTTCGTGTCCCCAGCCGTGACGTGCGCCCTAGACGTGAGTTACGCGCTGTGAGATAACCCGTCGCTCCTGTTGGTTCCATTGCAGTGTCTCGTTCCGCCCAAGGCAAGCAACGCCAGGAGCGACGGGATGGCTGGGCAACGAGCAGGCGTCAGGTCCGTGTGTTCCCGCCTTATGTGTCCCCGCACTGTGTGTGTTGACCCTGCCTTGTGTCTTGGCCTGTCAAAACGGCAACTTTGCTTGGCTGCAGGTCATCAAGGTCCCCGAGGGCGCAGTGCTGCGCGGCTGCAAGAAGACGCGGCGCAAGCTGCGGGAGCACCTCCGGCTGCGGGCTGAAACCCACTCCCAGCTCCGCGTGATAGCGTCGCTGTTTGTGCTACGGATTTTCTTGACATGCCTGGTTGGCTACCCCTCCCCGGGGTACCTCAGCGCCCCTGAAACTCCAGCCGTGCAGCCCCCCCAACCCCCTGATGCCCCCCCTACCCGCCCTACCCCCACGTGCCCCTGCCCAGCCTGCCCCAGCTCAGCCTGCCCCTGCCCAGCCTGCCAGCATGGAGTGTGACACAGACTCTGACTCCGAGTCAGACTGTGACTCTGAGCCAGAGCCACAGTCTGACTCGGAGTCAGAGTCAGAACCCGAGCCAGTCACGCAGCCCCCCCAAAGGCGCTGCAGCGCCCGCCTGGCAGCCCTTGCACCCGCAGCACCCACTGGCCCTCCCTTGCCCCTTGATTGCGAGGACCCCCTGATGCTCAGGCAGCTGAAAGACTTCTGCATGTTCTTCGCCAACCCAAACTTCAAGACATGCTACAACCAGCTGCAGCGGCGCCATGTGCGCAACCGCCACCCCATGCTCATGCCAGCCTTTGAGGACCCCAGCAACCAGGCGCTGGTGGCCAAGCTGCATGAGCTGGGCAGCATCAACTTCAAGGGTGACGCCAACACCATCGACGCACACTCCATGCAGCTGGCGGTGGCCATGCAGCAGCACTACTCCAACCCAGGCAAGTGGTGGTGGTGAATAGACTCTGGACCTGGACCTTGACATAGACCTGATACCTGACCTTGTACCTGACCTTGTACCTGACCTTGTACCTGACCTGACCTGACCTGACCTTAGACCTGACCTGACCTGACCTTATACCTGACCTGACCTGACCTGGACTGCAGAGCGCTTTGTCAAGCTGTACGCCAAGGCTGCCAGGGCCCAGCTAGGCTGGAGCGGGGAGGCGGCGCAGCTGTTCATCAGGATGGCGTGCGGGTATGGCATCAACGCCCAGAGCTCAGAGCTGAAGGCCGCAACACTGGACAAGGGGCATGTGGCTGACCTGGTAGAGGAGGCCAAGACGCACCGCCGCCTACTGGGCATGAAGAAGGAGGGCTCCCTGCAGGACACCCTGCCCCTGCCCTGTCGCATGCGCCATGCAGTGCATGTGTGCCGGTGGCTAGAGCGGTGGCAGCAGCCCCACACCCTACCCGCACCAGGGCAGCCAAAGCGCGGCAAGAGGCGTGGGGTTGGTCCCCGGGTCCTGACCTGCCCGCCCCCCTTCACCCTCACCCCCATGGCCAGGGTGGGGGTGCATTTCGACACGGTGGACAGCAGGGTGCTGCATGGGGTGTGCAAGCAGCTGGGCCTGACCAAGGAACCCCGGGCAGCATTCACCTCAGAGCCAGCACTGAGCCATCACTGGGCCAGGTGGTTTGACACCAACAAGCTTCGTAACCAGGGGTTTGCTTTCGAGAGGTTGGTGGACACTGACGGTGTCAGTGTGTGCGTGCACTACACGCGCCCCCTTCCCCCTCCTCCAGCCCCACCTCCAGCTGCCAGCAGCAGCAGCAGCACCAGCAGCCGCCCAAGTGCTGCAGCAGCAGCGGCCCATGCAGTGGGGCTCCCCCACATAGGCAGGGGCATAGCTGAGATGCGTGAGTTTGTGTTTGATCCAAACACACAGATTGGGGTGGGCATCGACCCCGGCGTCACCCAGGCAGTCAGCGCAGCCTCTGGGGTGTGGGATCCAGCAACAGGCCAGCTGCAGGCAGACCAGCTGCGCCGGTGGAAGCTGACCAAGGGCGAGGTCAAGCATGGCAGTGGCCTGAACAATGCCCGCCGTGACACTGAGCGGTGGCTAGCACCGATCAAGCCCCACCTCCAGCACATGGCAGCAGCAAGCCCAGCCGGCACCTCCCTGGAGGCCAACCTGAAGCACATCACCGTTACCCTGGCCACCTGGGACGCGGTGTGGGAGGTGTACCTGGACCCCAAGTGGTCACGGCAGCGGCTGAGGCTGTACGGAGCCCAGGACCGGGCGCTGGAGCAGTTCTTCAAGAAGGTGAGGGTGGGTGGAAAGGTGGGTGGGAGGGAGGGAGGGTAAGGCACTGGGAGGTGGTGGATTGGTAGGAAGCATGGGCAAGACATGAAAAGGTAGTTGACTGTGCCATGCCTAACCTGGCGCCACCATGTCAGCCACCATGTGTTTGCCTTGTGTGCATTGCTGCAGTTGGAGGAGGGCATGACGCAGTTGTCCATGGAGCGTCATGGGCATGCCAAGCAGCTGGTGGTCTTCTTTGGTGCAGCTACCATTGGCACTGGGGGTGGGTGGGGTGCTGATGCGGTGTTGCGTGCCTGCCGCAAGGTGGTGTGCAGGCCCAGGGGCACAGACCAGCTGCGGGGCAGGGTGGTGCTTGTGGATGAGCACCGCACCAGCCGGGTCAGCTCAGCAGTGAATGGCAAGCAGCCCTGTGAGGAGGAGCTGGACAAACTCAGTGCCACAAGGCCTGCAGGCTGGAAGCCCCAAGCAGGGCAGGTGGAACCCCGCCTATTGCGGCCAGCCTGGAGCCAGCAGCGTGACCAGCCAGTGCGGGGCATGATGTGGTGCCCAGTAGTGCCCCCCCGCAAGCCCCCCCAGGCCCCACGCAGCAGCCAGGCAGCCACACAGCCAGCAGCCTCAGAGCCAGGGCCCAGCACTCCCCCTCCAGCCAAGCGCAGCAAGCCGGCAGCTGAGCCCACAAAGGGCAAAGGCAAGGCTGCCAAAGCCAAGCCAGCACCACAGCCAGGTAGGTGGCTGGACAGGGACTGCAATGCGGCCCTGAACATGCAGCGCATTGGGGAGAGCAGGTGGCGCCCACTGGAGCTGTGCTTCTGGCCAGACCAGGGGAAGCTGCCAGCCAAGGGCAAGGAGTACCCTGGCCTGGGCTACAAGCGGGTGCGAGACAAGCCCCCCAAGGCCCAGCAGCAGCAGCAGCAGCAGCCTGCTGGGGCACAGTAGTGTGTGTCCCCCCTCTTGAGCTGTCCTCAGCTTACAATTAGTGCATGTTTTGTCATGCCAACTCTACATCATAGCCCTCGGGTCAGGCAATATTGTAGGTGGTAGGCTAAACACTCCACACAGCCCCACTGTTTGAGTCGGATCTAGTTAGTGGCTGCTAGTGGCTGATAGTGGCTGCTAGTAGGTACTTCTGATCCGGCTCAAATGGTGGCCCTAGTGAGGGACAACGAGGCTGATACTGGGTAGTGGAATCGTTGTCGCTCACCGTTGTTGTCCGACAAAGTGGCGAGGTTGTAGACGCGATCAAATGCTGCAGCGATATGATTGGCGCAAGTTGGGTACATGACCGGGTGCTATCCGTACCCACGCCGCGTCCGCGTCGTGCATCGAGAGACGAAGCGTAACGCGCAGTGTGACCCGCGCGCCGTCATCCAACCCGCATCGCTAGTCGCACATTCTTCGCGAACCAAACCCCTGCAGCCTACGCTCACTGCATAAAATGGTCGCGTCTGGAAAGTCTGCACGTGTGTGTCTGCTGGTTGTCGCGCTGCTTTTAATAACTTTGGTCACAAGCCCCAAGCGCGTCGACGGTGCGTGTAAGCGCGACGGTGAAGTTGTTGTAAACACCCTAGCGGGCAGCAGTCAGGTTCTTGACACACAGACAGGTCTGCTGCGCTCTATCTCCCTTTGCGCAGGACGCGAGCTACGCCAAGCTACCGCGCTCTTGGACCTTGACGACTTCACGGAGGATGGTTACTTCCCTGGTGGCCCAGGACCCGACCTGACGTCTGGCCTGGCTGGAACGGTGAGTCTTGGATTGCCCTTACAAAGGGGATGCCGGTTACTCACTGCTGTGGAGGAGTGTAGGGGCTAGGATAGGGATACAGGACGGCCTGGAACGGTGAGTTCGGGCGTTGGCTGAACCGTTGTCGGTCAGTCCGCAACCACCTGTACCTCGCAGACGGCTGGCGGTCTGGCTGGCGGAACTGGCATCGGTCCTGGTGGAGATGGACCTGGCAATGCCGGTGTCGGCTCTGCGGGGGCCAGTGTGGGCAAGTGAGCGGCAGCCGGCTGCAAGCATAAGTTGAGGCCTGTACTTACTTGGCATGCTGCCTGCTGCAGCCAGCTGCGCAGCACCAGTTGTAAAAGCAATAGCATGTGTGAGGAGCCCATCTTGGTTTTTGTATATCACGTGTGAAGTGTACACCACGTTCCTTGAGATGAAGTTGAGTTAGGTTTGCCTTGCTGTTGCATGCCTGATGTACCATTTCCCCAAGAACCTTAGAACCTTGTTTGGCATGAACTCTAATTCATTCAGAGAAGTTGAGTAGCACGGCTGTTGGAAGTACTTGGTGTCCATGCTTGGGTTGCTCATAGCTTTATTACTCATTCTCAGCTTTGTGCTCATTGTTGCGGCATGTGGTGGTGCAGTTTAACATTGTAGTCAGCAACAACTTCCTTCAAGAATGCCGTCACCATTGCCAGTAGCCAACTTCTTGTCTCTCACAAAGCCCATGCTTGATAACCAAGCATATTAGTGAACGTATGCTTATGAAAACCTGTCGCCGCCGCAAAAGTGCAAGCGAGTACGCTCCTTGCGTCCACACCGCCCACGACACCTTCCACGACCTCACCGCGCACTCCTTCCTTCACCGTGACATCAAACTTTTCCGCCTGGCCTGCGCCGCATTTAGCTGTGCTTGCGCAGCCCGCAGTTCCGCCTCCGCTGCTGCCCGGGCCTTCGCCGCCTGGCTAAGCTCCTCCTCGACCTCTCGCAGAGTTTCGGCCGACGCAGCCAATCGTGCTTTTGCGGGCGCCAGTTGCTTCAGAGCGCCAGCATTAGCGCGCTCCACGTCCCTGGGTGCACGACGTGGGGTAGGACGTTGGGCGTGTGACCCACACACTTTCCGGGTCCCAGGAAGCCAGAGCACTCATAGAATGACGGGCCATGCATTTACAACATACTCATGGAAAACTCCGACCCCGCAAGGCTCCATGCTGCAAGGCCTCTTGCAGCTTGTGTATGTGTCTCACCTCATCCCCCGGCTCCTGACCGCACCAAGCTACTGTGCCCTACTCTATCCCACCCCAGCTCAGCCCACCAAAACCCCAGCTCCAGCCCCTGGCCCTCCCCCAGGGCCCCCCTCCATTAAGGCATGTGCCCCTCATCCTGCCGCCATGCTCCCTCCATGCGGCCCCCAACCCCTAGCCAGCTCACCGCAGCTGCTGGTTGGCCTCCCGCACGCCCGCATTGGCGTCCTTCAGCTCCTCCGCCAGCTCCTCTAGGGCCTCACGTATGGCGGCGGCCTTGGCCTGCTCCCCCGTGCCCCTGTGAGCGTGAAGTAGGAGAGGCCAATGGAGGACTAGGGCCACATGGCCAGCGCGCAGCACCTCCACAGCAGCAGGCCATGACAAGGCGACCAGACTGCCCAGTCCCAGTCCCAGTCCCAGTTGGACCCCTCCTGGGCACTGTGATGCTGCTGTGCTGCTGCAGACGTTTGGCAGGACCCGGGCATTGCCTGGGTGGGCGTGTGGCTGGACGCTGGGCTGTGACGAGTGGTGACGGTGAGGGGCAGGGCTTGCAGGGCGGCAGCCTGGACCCCCTCCTCCACTCATGCTGCCCTGCCGGCACAGCCCTCCCCTCCCTCACTGACCCCCTCCTCTCCCCTGCTGCCCTGCCAGCGTGGCAATTGCTGCACCCCAGTTGGTTGAGCTGCTGCTCTGGCTTGCATGCCACCATGATGCCTGGCTGCTGCAACCTGCTCCTTGTGCAACAGCACGTCACGACCCGATAGGACCACCCTCCTGCACCACCTGCCCCGCATGACGTCCACATAACACAGTCCCCTGCCCCTCCCCCCCCGCCCCTGCCCCTTTCATAACCCCCCACAACTGACCCCTCTCCCTCTCCCGCTGTATCCCCCTCCCACACCTGAAACCACACCCCCGACCTTCAGATCACACTGCCCCTATCCCCGCCCCCCGGCCTCCATCCCGCCGTCCCCCCAGTGGTCCAGTGGTGCTTCAGGCCTTGGAGTCATGCCTCTGGCGTCATGCCACCCCACCACCTTGCCACCCTTCCACCCAGATCCAGGTCAGCCCCCACCCCACCTGCCCTGCAGCAGCAGCCCCCACCCCCCCAGCTCCACCTACTTTGCCGGTGAGGCTTTAGGTGTGGCAGGAGCGCTTGCTTGCTGCCGTCCCCCCAACTTCATTGTGGGGCTGGGGGGGGCTGCAGGCAGGTTGACTGGCAGCCGTATGCCAGCCGCCTGGCTGCCCTGACTGGCCTTGGCAGCCATCTTCTTGCGCACCTGAGCAAGCCATGACCACCACCACCACCTCTGCAACCACTACCTTCACCACCACCATCACCATCATCACCACCACCATCTCAATTGGCCAAGTCGTCCATGACATTGACTGGAATTCGCCACCATGACCACCACCATCATCTCCACCACGCTCATACACATCACCAGCATGGCAGCGCACCTAGCATTTCAATGCAGTCAGCCTGCAGACCAGGCAGCGCGCCTACAGCTGGTGGTGTGGAGCCTGCAGCCCAGGACCTGCTGGTGGCACCCCCTGGTGGCACCACCCGCTTCCACCACACAGGGCAGCCCCCTCCCCTCCCCATGAACTCAATGCTTGCCTTTGCCTCGTGATGGTGCCTGTCTAGGCGCATGCTGACAGCCTTGACCAGGGTGGGTGTGACCAGGGTGAGAGAGGGGGATGTGGTGGATAAGTACAAGGGAGTTGGGGCGTTGTGATGACATGTTCGTGATGAGAAGAGGACGGGGATAGCGATCCAGGGGGTAGGACTCACCTCCCTCTCAGCAATGGTGGCAGTGCCCTCCCGGGGGGCGCCGCCAAAGAAGAAGGGGGAGCCGGCCCGCCCGCTGCTGCCCTCCTCCTCCATGTCATCCTCATCCTCGTCCTCTTCAGCCTCCTCACCCTCCTGAGGAGGCCAAGCCAGAGCACCATTGGGGGGGAGGGGGAGGGGGAGGGGGAGGGGGAGGGGGAGGGGGAGGGGGAGGGGGAGGGGGAGGGGGAGGGGGAGGGGGAGGGGGAGGGGGAGGGGGAGGGGGAGGGGGAGGGGGAGGGGGAGGGGGAGGGGGAGGGGGAGGGGGAGGGGGAGGGGGAGGGGGAGGGGGAGGGGGAGGGGGAGGGGGAGGGGGAGGGGGAGGGGGAGGGGAAATCCTTGTTCCCAGCCACGGTTGGGTCTGCTCCTACTTGGTCTATGTAGCACCCACCCAACCCTGTAGCCCCTCGAGCAACGGTTGTGCACCCATGTACCTTGGTATCGTAATGCAGCCATGCAACTGTCCATGCCATGAGAGGTAAGGAGGGCGGTGAGGGTGATGGCAATGCTGCTGTGCATTGCTGCAGCCTGGGTGCAGTCAACTCACAGGGTTGACTCGCTTATAGATTGTGAGCACCTGCCCTGACGGCCCCTGCACATTCCAGGGCAGTGCAGGTACACAGGGTGTAGGAACACAGGTACACAGGTTGCACCAACACAGGTGGTGCGCAGCAAGCAGAGGCTGTAGGGTGCAGGCAGGGCTGTAGGGTGCAGCAGCCTCCCCCCGGGGCCCCAGGGGACTCCCTAGGCGGCGCACAGTGAGCCAGCCTGAGCAAGCAGCGGCAGGCAGGGGGCGAGCAGTGGCAAGCAGCGGCGAGCAGCGGCATCATAGGCAGGGGCGGACCTCATTCGGCAGCAGCTATCAAGGCAGGCGCGGACCCCATTTGCACTGACCCCATACCCTGTTGGCTAGGAGGCAGGCTGGCCAATCAGGTCTTGCCCACACACCACACTCCCTGAGAGATCCCTGGGGGCTGGGGGCTGGGGGCCAGGGAGGTGGGGGTTCCCAGGTGCTGGTGTGTGGGCGTTACAGCACAGGCGCCTCACACACAGCTCCAGTCTACACTCCAACTGGACCTCACCCGCGCCCAGCTCTTTGGGCTGAGAGGCCCCTTCCTCCCCAGCAACCCCGGGCTGGTGTAATACCAGCTTTTGTAATACCAGCTTTTGACTCCATCAGCAGGGGTCGAGGGCAGGGGAGCGGCACCCCGCTGGGTCAGCCTCATCCATGACCAGGGCTGCAGGACCTCGGTCGTCGGCTTTCCAACCCGCCAGGTTGAGCAGCGGTGCAAGGCAGCAGCCAAGGTGCACGAGACGAAGTTCGCTTACTGAGCTGGGTCTCGGCTTTGGCCCACCCCCACTGTCACCCGCCCAGCACCAGCCCCCTTTTCTGTTGTATGCAGAGAACATGATGCTGAGGGATGGCAGCGCTGTACACAGTGAGGTTTCTAATTCGAACAACTTTCAATGTTCAAGGCCCCGTGCCACTTCATTCCGGTACCATTGTGGAAGCCATGCACATAGCACATAGTGTATAGGGCTGTGCGGGGAGCGGCCGCCAACAATGGTGTGTGCGCATGGCAGCGTGGAGGCGGCGTGGGGTGTACCTAGGCAGCACTAGAGCCCCTGGCCAGCAGGGCGGTGGGATCAGGAGGCGGCTGCAGTACCCTGGACCCTGGCACGCCAGCCCAGCCAGCTGTTGAGAGCCCGCATCCGCACCCACACCCAGGTGCTGAACCACAAGGCCCTGAAAAAGCGCAGCAGCAGCAGCGGCAGCGGCAGCGGCAGCGGCAGCAGCGGCAGCAGCGGCAGCAGCAGCAGCAGCAGCACAACAGGCCAGGGCCAGGCACCTTGGTCTCAGTGATGCGGTAGTTCTCGTCCAGGTACAGCAGCTGGACAGAGTACACAATGTCGATGTCACGCCGCTGGTCCCCCAGCCCTCCTTGCAGCTCCAGTCGGTCAAAGCCCACCTGCACAGCAGCCCCAACACCTCTTCACCTCACCCTCCTACTCTACTGAGGGCTAGCAGAGGGCAAAGGAATCCATCACATTGATGACCGGCGATGACAGGGCCTACGTGCCTCCAAGAGTCACTGACTGACGCGGCGTCTAATAAGCAGTGCTCGCTTGCATCAGCCGATGTTGCAGATGGCGATTAGAAGTCACTTCTGGCTCGCAAGACAAGGGCGCGGGGGAGTGACCAGACGAGTGAATGGTGCCGAACAAAGCCGCGCACCTCATAGGTGTAGTCGTCCAGCGCGCCCACCTCGCCCGACTGCGTGCTGCGGCCCGGCAGCAGGCCGAACGTTTTGAACTCCGACTCCTCGCGAATCTATGGCGCACAACACACGCAGCTTGACGCTAGTGCACCAGCTGCTACAGTCCCTGCAGGCTGACAACCCGTACTTTTCGCCTTTGGCGGTGGTTAGCCCCCTGGTGTGCCTGCCCACCACATGCTTATTGCGTGCCCGGGCGGCACCGCGACCGCTACGGCGCGACAGAACAGCGAGGCCAGCAAGCAAACGCAGCGTGCTGGCCACACGGCACAGCAGCCCAACGCTCTGATTGACGTAAGCTGTTCAAGGCCGCACCGGTGTCGCCATCAAGGTGTTGGTTTACCAGTCCCTTGTGGAGACCACCCTGCTGAGTGCAGCTGCAGGAGCCCCGTCCGAGCAGCAGCAGCAGCAGCAGTAGCAGCAGCAGCACGAAAGGCTGCAGGAGACCAGTCTGAGCAGCAGCTGCAGCAGCTGAGTGTGCATGTGCATTTGTGACATCTACACATGCAGCTATACTGGCAGCGATCAATGTCAGGGCCTGGCATAGGCCGTGTGACGGGAAGGAGAATGCACTCGTGAAGGAGCGAGTCACTGGCCTGCCACTGGCCAACCAATGCTGCAGTATGTGGATGAGTAAGGTTGCATGTCCTGAGAGCACCACCCTGTCACAGCCCCGCCATGCCCTGTCCACATCGCCCTGCTGCTGTCTTCACTGCCACTGCTGCTGCCGCCATTGCTGCTCCTGCTGCTTCATTGCTTCTGCTGCTCCTGCTGCTGCTTCCTCCATTGCTGCCGCTGCCAACTCTTCTTCTCCTGTTGCCTTCATTGCTGCTGCTGCTGCTGCTGCTGCTGCTGCTGCTGCTGCTGCTGCTGCTGCTGCTGCTGCTGCTGCTGCTGCTGCTGCTGCTGCTGCTGCTGCTGCTGCTGCACTCCACAGGGCCAGCCCCCTGGCCCCTGGACCCACCAGGTTTGGCTCCTCAATAGTGAGCCTGGGCGCCTTCTCAGTGCCAGGCTTAGAGCTGTAAACCACCTGCGGCATGCACCCCAGCCATGGGCAATGGGCACACCTCCCAACCCGCCACTAAGCAGGCTGCAGCAGGCTGCGTGGCCCAGGCTGTGATGTGCAAGGCTCAACCATCAAGACACACCCTCACCCACACCCAGACCCACACCCACACCGTTGACAAGCTGCATGGCTGGGCTGGGTCAATAAAGATACTGATGTAAACAGGGCTGGACTGATTCAGGTGAGGCTGGGATGGGCACAGCAGAGATGGGCTGTGAGCTTGCAGAAGGCCGTGACACTAGTTTTGGGTGCAACATGAGCCATGTCTGTGGCTAGGCATGTGGTACACGGTGCATGGTGCATGGTGCTCTGCCTGACCCCGGTGCCCATTGACGTGACACCAGTGCTGCTGCTCTGTTGCTGCTGCTCTGTTGCTCCTGTTTGAGCTGTGTGCTGCCCCCAGCAGCCCCAGAGCTGCAGCCACAAACCAGGTCACCCACGTCAAAGGTGCCAAAGAACAGCTTGTTGCGCACGGGGCTCTTCACACCCAGCGGCTGAAGCTGCTTTACCTGAAGGGTCAGGGTCAGGGTCAGGGTCAGGGTCAGGGTCAGGGTCAGGGTCAGAGTCAGGGTCAGGGTCAGGGTCAGGGTCAGGGTCAGGGTCAGGGTCAGGGTCAGCGTCAGCGTCAGGGTCAGGGTCAGGCAAAGCAAGGTCGGGCAAGGGTATGGGCAGGGTTTAGGCAGGGTCAGGACAGTCAGGGCAAGCTCCTGGCAGTGGCAGTAAAGGGTGGTGCCCCATCAAGCCTGTTCAACGCAGTGAACTTTCACACCCTGACTGGGTCAGGGCCCATGCCCAGCAGCACTGTCGGGCAGACATCTGCAAAGCATGTGCTACTCTCATCCTGTGTGACCAAGGTGCAATGAGTGAGAAAGGTGACCAGGCCACAGGGTTACTGGCCCCTGAACCTAGCATTGACCCCGACCCTAGTCATAGCCGTCTGGGCACTCTGGAGTTTCCGCAGCCAGCAGGGCTGTGTGTCATGTGCCTGGCACTGCTGCAGCAGCCATGGCGAGTCCTCACCCGGCCCTGCCGGCACAGCTACCACACATTGGTTCATAAGATGTGCTATGGGCCCCAGTGACTGCGGCTGTAGCTGTTTGTCCAGGCTTGCCAGTGCCTTGGTGGTGTGCTAGGCTGCATGCGCAGGTTGCTGCTGGCTGTGTCCTTCACGGAGGTGAGCTCACATGGGTATGTCAGGAGTGTCCATGCAGTCAATTGAAGCATGAATCTCACCACTACAGGATGTGACCACTACAGACCACCACTGCAGACCAGGGCATGTGGGCACCTGCCCCAGCACAGCTAGAAGGCTACAGACAGTGACGTGACCTCCCATGGAGTGCAAGCGCATGAGAAAGGCCGCCAGGAGCAGCCAAGGTGTGCTGCAGAGGTTTTGCAACTCAGGCTGACCGGAGGTGGTCACTATGATGGCTGCGGCGCACTGTTCAATGGGGTTGCATGATGTGAGCTGTGTAGCGGAGCTGTTGAGCTCCATGTGCCTAGGGTGTGCACGCCCCATGCTCAAGCATACTGCATGCAGCACACCCTCCAGATTTGTTTTAATGTGCCTGTTTGGCATGTGTTCTATAGCATTCAGTGGCATCGGGTTTGGGCAGTGGCACGCAATCTTACCGATTACACAAGACAGCTTACCAGGTCAGCCACGTCGTCCTGGCCTCGTGGGCCAGCGCGAGTGGCTGCAATGAGCTCCTTGAGGAGCTCCTTCGCCTTGGGGTTGGGGCCTGTGGTGGGCTTTGCGGGTGCGAATAGCCCGAAAAGGTTCGTGACCCGCAGCGATCTCTTTGCGTTACGAGCGATGCTAACTCGCTGAGGCACGGACAATGGGCGGCATGCAAACGCTCCGCGTATGGCCGGAGTCCGCACAGATTGCATGTTGGCGTCAATCGATTATGACAAGGAGGCTGTGTGCCGTGGTCTCTGATGTATGGACGATGAGTTGCTACCGCGAGGATGGGTCACGCTAGTCATATATGTAAAATGTCCTGTGAAATGTCGTCCCCTCGTAGACTGGGTTTTATCACGACTTTTGCAAAGATTTGGAGAAGCAGGATAACTCCTTGAAACTAGACGCAACTTCAACCCTCCCCCATTGTACTGCCGCCCCTTCCCCCCACCCTTTTCCTTATGCCATGACACACAAACGTTGGATTGGATGTAAGCAGCAGGCAGTGTGTTGTGCCACATGCTCTACCACATTGTATATAGAGGGGGAGGGTCAAGTGGTTATCAGTGGAGAGGAAAGCACCCAAGGGCCGCCACCACGGCCGTGACAAGACGTCATCTGCCTACAACAAGACAGCGTAGGTTGTATTGTCTGTCTTTTCGTCTCAACCACTCGTCTTTGGTTCAGCCGGTCCCAACTAACAGAAAACCTACCCCCGGCAATTAAAACGACGCCGCGTATTAGCCACGTGGTTTCTATTTCTGTGTCGCATATCCCCAGATAGAGGAATCTGTCAGCTATGCGGAGCAAATTGTTTCATTCGAGTACTGTGCAGTGTGATGAGTGCAATGGCGGCTCAGATCTCGGCAATTAAAGTCATGCGTGTTTTGCTCATGTGGGCCTCGCCGCGAGCGATCGCCGCGACCAACTGGGCCCAGTCGACCCCGCACACAGTCAGGAACAGTTGCCGCAGTAAAAACCGATTCATGGCATGTCAAATCGAAGTAGTGCTGGTCCTGCAACTAGGTTGAGCTCCTCTCAGACATTGCTACAAACACTCATACTCAGACAAGCCAAAAGCTCACTTTGGTCTGTGACCCCCAACTCCCTTAGCCGATCTCAGGACCGGGGCCATGCAGTCAGTGACACAACTCCACACCATGACCGAATCAGGACTCGGCTCCTCTGAGAGTTACACTCCCCTACATGCCATCCACCTGCGTGCAAAGTTTCATAGCTCAACTGCCACCCCACAGCCCCGTAGCCCTGATTCTGCTTGGAGAACATGATGTCACTTTGAAGATGTCAAACTGATAAAGCTTAAAATAAAACTGATAAAGCTTAGAAGAAATGTAAGATAGCAAACGAAATGAGTAAGGACGCCTCGACTAGCAGCAAGCAAGGCAAAGCTGATACCCGTCACCAGTATGGTGCCGGCCTTCAGATGCCGATGGCAGTGAGCTGAGAATACCTCCAGACTTGGGTGCCCGTGATTACATCGGACAGCTGGTAAGGTCTTCTAAGCTGCCGCCGCAGCATCCCAATTCACTACAAATACCCAACCCCCATGCAACCATGCCAAAACTATTATGCAAGTCGCAGAATACACACACAAATCCATCCACAGTGACCAGGTCACATCAATCATCATCCACCAACCACCATCTACCGTGACACAACCACCTTTCATGCTTGCATAGCTAGTCCATGTCACGCATTCCGCACAGTCACGCTCATGGTTGTGACAGCCTGGGTTGTTTAACGTGCGGTTTGTTTCAACAAATGCGCCAATGGGTCAAGAACAAACATTTCATGTCGTGTTTCCTCTAGGTGCAGCGGGTGCAACACAGTGGAGGACACAGTGGAGGAGGGGGGGGTGTAACCCGGTTATACCTTAGTGTGCGCCGACCCAAATTGTGTATTCGGCGAGAAGCGAACATGAATATATGCTTCCATCACCCCGTCTAGGTGCCCTGCACGCCCGGCAGGCATCGCGATGGGTGTTTGCCGGACATTCCATTTGTGCACAACCCGCTCACTGCGCTAGATAGATGGGGTCACAGGGATGCGGCTCACCGTGCCAAGGAGACCCTTCTCGCCGCTGTGATTTGTTCGCGGGCACATGTGGCAGTACGCGAGCAAAGACTCCAATGGCTAGCGCTGATGGTCAGATGACGCGCGTTGATTTACAGCTACCAATGTGACAAACGCTATCGAAAAAGATGCAGTATTAAGAAAGTACTTGCATGCATATCACCAACCCCATGTTGGGAGCGCCTGACTCACAGCTAATCCACACACGCACGGAAACACACAGGCTGGAGCGCTACTTGACCCCTGCTGGTCCTGCAACTGCGACTGGACATGTTGCTACATCAGTTGCTGGCCCTGCAGCTGCTTCTTTGGGGCATTATAGCTACCACTCTGATGATGAGCACCTAGCCGTGCTTCTTGCATGCGCCGTGTTGCTTGGCCTTACCTAACCCTTACCCAAGCCCTGGTGTTGAATATCCTCGGCAGTATGCACTCATTTTACAAAAGTTGCACTTGCAGGGAAGCTACGGTCAATCGTCGGCAATCAAGTACAGGACGCCCCTGATGCACACCGAATGCCTCAGCCAGTGATGAAGTAATTCCGGCTCCTGCACCGCACCCTACAATACCTGTTTGCCTAATCAACATCTGCATTTCGCATACAAGAACACAACCACGCGAGACACACCACATGTCAACAGTAATCACGCCACCACACAATTAGCACGGTGCGACACACAACTCTGCAACGAGCGTAGACGAAGCCGGACCCGGACGCGGAGAAAGACATGCAGTACACCAAACACTCATCACGACCTGCACCTGCATGCACCATCGCCCTCCCCACTACCTTCATTGATCATGACTTTGCTGCAGTCACTACACATCACTGTAAATAAAAAGACACTGCATCCGTTGTGCGCAGCTGTCCAAGCCACTGGTCACAAACCGAGGGTCGCGATGGAGCTGCACCACCCAATACCAAAGCATCTGCTGCATAATGAACCTGAATGTGATGCGCTGCTGTCATGTGCTGTGCGGTGGAGGTGTCGACAAGAGCAACAACAGCATACACGCATACATGGGACACTGCCACTACTGCTATGGATGAACAATACACAAGGCAGCAACTGGTGCTTGCACACAAGGGGATTGGCAGGCCTCACACTCTCAACCACTCCCGACACAACCCCTCTCACTCCCCAAACTGTGTGTGACAGTTGGGGCCCATCCGTTGTTGCCTAGCTCTGCACCTGGGCCTTGAATGCAGTCAATGCAAGGAGGCAGGCTCAGTGCCTTGTCGCAGCACCCCAGCCTGACCCTGACCTGACCTGGCCAACCCTAGCCGGGCTACAGCACTGGACCTGGCCTGACCTGCCCCAGCAAGCCCCCTCCTTTCCCCTGCTCACAGCTGGTGGTCCTAGCGCTGCCTCCTGCATCAACTTGGCTAGTGTGGGTCGCTGTGTGTGTTGATGCTGCCCAGGTGCAGGAGGCACTGCTGCCTCATCTCATGCTGCCTGACCTGTGCAGCGCTATGGTTGTGGTAGGCGTGCAGGCAGTGTGCCCAGTTCAGCTTGCTGCATGTGTTGACAGCACCGGGTGCGGGGGACCTGACCCCTCACACTGCCTGACCTCTGACCTGTGCAACGCTGTGGTTGCGAGGGGCATGCGGGCTGTGTGCCAAGGGCTGTGCGCAGCAACTAATTATGCGTGGAGCAGTGGGAGGCACCTAGACCATGCACCTGCAAGTGCTCATCAGTAATGTGTGGGACCCACCTGGCCTGGCCTGGCCCGGCCTTGCATGTAGTGTTTACCACTGCCGTTCCCCTGCTACCTCCAGCTTCTCTGCCAGGTTGCTGCAACTGCCATGGCACTGCCACAACTGCCGCATTGCATACTGCACACGAGCCCAACTGGGTCGAGACAGCCGACACTGACCCCCTACTAGCAGGCGCTACCGCATTCCTGCCAGAGTGTGTCAGGCCATGACAGCACCTAGCCCACCCTTGGCCTGCCCCTCCCTCCCTCCTTCAGGGACAGGGCCCTGAGCTAGCCTTGCACCGCAGCCCTGCCCGCCGGCGCGCTGCCGCCGCCAGTCGCTGCCGCAGCACTCCCAACACACGGGCGGGCAGGCTGGAGGCGTCCATGTAGGCGGCTGGGGAGGGTGCGGCGCGGTACAAGGCCACCTCCATGGCCCGCGTCAAGGCCAGCCGAGTGGGGGGAGGCAGCTGGGGGCAGCGGGCTTGTAGGATTTGAGTGATGCCGCGCGCAATGCCCAAGCGGTGAGGCAGGTCTGCGGCAGACTGCCAGGCTGGGGCGGGCGGGGGGGCTGGCAGGCAGATAGTGGAGGAAGAAGCTTGTTGTACGCCAGGCTTGCGCGCTGAGGTGGACGTGGCGGCGCTGGTGGCAGTGTCAGGCTGGAGGGCGAGGGGGAGGGCAGGCCGGGGGGGGCGATGTGGGGGAGGGGCTCCTGGGGGCTGTGGGGCAGGGAGGAGGGGGTGAGCACGAGCCTGAGGTAGAGGTAGCCGGTGAGGCAGCCAGGGGGGTGGGAGGGTGAGCAGGGTGTGTCGAATCCGCCTGGTGCTGGTACGCCGGCAGCAGGCCCAGTGGCTGCCAGAAGGCCACAGGCACCCCTATCACCGTGGCCTGCTGTGAGCTGCAGCCATAGGCCTTGCACCTTGCACTGCCGCTGCTGCTAGGGGGCCAGGAGCTGCAGGTGCCTGCTGCAGCAGCAAGCTGCGCATGGGAAGGCGGTGTTGCCCAGGTGGGGAGCAACGAGGGTGCATGTGGAGGGAGGGGGCAAGCTGTGGCGTGAAGTACGTGACCTGGGTAGGGGGCCGGCATGGGCGCCAGGGAGAACAGGCCATGTGGGGCGGGCATACCCCATAAGCCCCAGCTCCACGCCAGCGGGGCTGCGGGGGGTTGGGCGTAGCTCATGGGTGGCCAGGCAGGCCAGCACGGCTCTAATACTGGCTGCTCAGGCTGGGCATGGGCTGGCTGGCTGGTACAGGTCTGGGCCTGATGAGGGACAAGTGTCGAGCCGTCCTCACCCTGGCTCTTGAGAGCGTGAGGTGGGACAGGCAGTGGGCCTGCAACATTGCATGGAGAATATCACAGGTCGGTTTGGTAAACCTGCTCATCACTTGGAGGAACAGGACCTGCATGGCCCTAGCCGGCTGCTTCCCTGACCCTCTCGTGCGTGACCTGTAGATACTTGCGAAGGGAAGATGGGGTCACGGGTGGAACAGAGAGGAGTGGATAGAAATCGGCGCGGATGTTGTGGTTACTCCGACCACATCGGTTGAAACACTGTGACGATACTGCTCAAGCCTCAGGTGCGACACCCGCTTACCCGATAGCCGACGGCGCTTTCGATTGCAGCCAGCATCTCCTTCTGTGTCGGTCGGAGGCCACAGAATGTGCGGGCCGGACATTAGCCGTTAGCCCCTCGTATGCCACAGAAGGAGGCTGGTGTGCGAGGATAAGGATAGGACGATGTACTGAAGATTTGTGAGATGAATCTCGACTGCCACCGAACGGGTTGAAGGCCTCGCGACTGGTTGATGAGGCACCCGTAGTGCTTTCAGTGTAATCGCGGCTGCGATAGAAACCCAGAGAAGCTGGGACCTGAGCGTGGTTGATGTCAGCGCTTCTTTCTACAGAGGTGCACGCTACTGCTGAGTATGGTCCGGTAGCTTGGTAAATTGGTCACTTGTATTAGTATTTGTTTTTTGTGTATACTTTGTGTATTTGTTTTTTGTGTATGTGTGTGACAAACACGAAAATCCTTAGTATATGTTGCTGCCTCGCGTTGCTATTGTTTATGGCGAGGAAGAAGAGACGAGCCGGTGTGGGTGGGCCTAGAGCAGTGCCGGAGGACCTTGGTTGTGTTTATGGTGGCTGCAGGTGGCCAACCGATGGGATGCATTGCTACCTGACCCTCGCCGACAGAAGCTCGCCAGCCCCAAGCACAGATTCGCACAGACCGTGGACACCGATGGAGTCGCCATCAGCGTGATGTTCCTGCGGCCCAAGCCTGCAGCGCCACCCGCAGAGCTGCCGCGGATGGCCAAGGGCATGGGCGCAGTCAACCCGCTGGGCACCTCCACGCAGAGTGGCTTGGCGTGGACCCGGGCAAGACGAACATGGCCACGGTGGCGCACGAGGAGCGCAGCGCTGCTGGCACAGTGGTGTCGGTGCGGCACTGGACGCTTACAGCAGGTCAATACTACCGGGACAGCGGCATCACGCGGCAGGCCCAGGCGACCAAGATCTGGCTGGCCCAGGTGAAGACGCAGCTCACAGCCCTGTCACATGTCAGCAGCAAGCCCAGCTCGCTGGCCTCGTACCGGCGGTTCGCCGACACCGTCCTGACGACGTACGACGCCGTGTGGGCAGAGGTCTCAAAGCAGCGCAAGGCCAACGCCAAGTTCAGGCTGTACTGTGGCAAGATGCGCGTGGTGGCTTCGTTCTGGGCCAAGGTAAGGCCCAATAACCCTAACCCACGAGCTAGGCAGCCTGGCCAGCTGCTGCTGTTGTTGCCTCTGTTGCTGCTGCTATACCTGACCTGACACATGTTTGCCAATGTGTCTTGCTATATGTGGCTGCAGGTCAACATGCAGGCAAAGAAGCTGTGGCCGGACTGCATCTTGGCCCTGGCCTATGGGGCAGCTGGCTTCAATGGCAGCGACACCATTGGCTGCAGGGGTATCCCTGTCAGCCAGATGCAGAAGGAGGCAGTGAAGCAGTTCAGGCCAGGGCGTGTGGTGCTGGTGGATGAGTTCCGAACCAGCCGGGTCAGCTCAGCCGACAACACCCCCAGTGAGACCATCCTTGACACGCCGCCTGAGTCCTTCAGGTGAGGGGGTCGAGGATAGGGAGTTGTTGGCAGTGTTACAAATGTGCATTGCCCCATGTGTCCATGCAGGTGGCTGCGGCCAGTGAAAAGCATGGCAAAGCGATCCCAAGCCCGGGGCTTGATGTGCTCAACAAACATCAACAACATCACCAGGTAAGCATTGACCCAACCCTACACATGTGCATGACATGAGCATATCCCACATGAATTGACACATGAATTGACGTCATGCATCTCCCACACCCATGTGCAGGTTCTATGACCGGGACGTGTCAGCTGCGCTGAACATCCGCCGCTGTGCAATCGGCCCAGGGCCACGTCCCACTGAGCTGTGCTACTGGACTAACCGCCCAGCCATGCCAAAGCCAGGCCAGCCAGGCCAGGATTGGGTGGAGATACCCGACAAGCCCCTGTTGCGCAAATGGCAGCGCCAGTTGCAGCAATAGCCAGCTACAGCTCAAGACAATCCCAACATAAAGACAATAAACCCCTCACAAAGGGGATGTGTGTGGCACAGGCACAGGCACCGGCACAGGCACACACACCAGAAGGCTGAGCTGAAGTCTTACTAACAGTAGCCTTTACAATGGTGAGCTCGCAGCCTGGTTTGATTCCAACTCATGCTCTATTTTGGGTGTAGCATGAGGGCTGTGGGGTTCACGAGTTGTATGACAGGCTGTATGTATAGTGTATCATATCCAGGCCTTGTCCCATCCCATGTCACATCCCCGACCGCTTCTTGCGGGGCTCATCAACTATTAAACCATGGGGATGATAAGCAGGCCACATGGGATGTGACATGGGATGACAATGATGAGCAGCCCGAGTGGGGTGTTGGCATGAAGTTTGGCACATAGCCCAAAGAAGTGATTGTTGCATTGGGGTTTGAGGGATATTTCGTAGTTCGTCAACACCCAGTACCGGGCATTTCATGTAAGACTAGAAACCTCATGTATTTTGTACATATTGTCATAATCCGAACTGTTCGTTGGGGTACCCAGTGACAAATCATCAAGGACCCAGCACTGAGTCGCATCCTTAGGTCGTGACCGGCACCATTGCTTCCAATCATATGGAAGACGTTGGGATGGTGATCTTTAGGTATTGCCAACTGCGTGAGTAACGGAACAAAGGAGTGCCCCTGAGCTTCCCTTCAGCAGTCATGAAGCCACTTGAGAAATCCGATCACTCTACAACTTCTCAGCCCACCCACAAGCCGCCCTCGCCCCGCTGCAGCCGCACATTCAGCTGAGCTAAGCTGGCCAGGGCTGCCTGCCAATCAAACTGCGCCAGGGGCCCTGCCCAGACCAGTCACGGCATCGTTGGGCAGACATCAGACAGCACACCCCAGGCCGCCCTGCACACGGGAGTTCGGCCTCAGCCACCCAGTGAGGGCATCAGACAACATAACTCAGGCCGCCCTGCACAGGCAGCCCCAGCCGGGCAGCAGCCAACAGGCCCTAGCCAGGCATCAGCCCACAGTGCTCAGGCCGCCCTGCTCACCGCCCTGCACTGTGTACAGGGAGTAGGAGTGGGGCCCCAGCCGCCCTTAGTGGCTCATCTCCCACATCAACTCCACCAGCTCCGCCACGGGCAGCGTGCCCTGCAGCAGCACCTGGCGCAACCCCTCCCCGCCATCCCCCTCCTCGCAGACTGCCAAGCCCTGGCCCCCTGCTCTCCGCCCCGCCTCCGCCTCCGCCTGGCCATTGGGTGGGGTGCCGTGCTTGTCCTCCGCGCTGGCATGGCTGGCCTGCTGGGCTTGGCTGGCTTGGTGTGCTGCTGGTCCAGCCGGCTGCAGCACGTGCCACAACAGCCACAGCGCCTTCTTGTAGTGGGCGCTGCCGGCTTCACTGTCGCTGGACAAGCACCTGGCCACAGCAGCAGCCACGTCAGGGCTGCAGGTGAGCTTTGCATCAGCCCACAAGCAGCACGGTGGAAGTGGAGGAGCACTACATCACCACATCGGTGCTGGTTACTTGTTTGTTTGCCCAGTTGCAGGCGCAGGTCAAAACACATGGCGCGACGAAAACTACAGCATTACACATGGCAGGGCTTGCCTGCTTGTCACTTGCACAACACTGGGAAGTGTTCCCAGCCCAGCGCTACCTTACACAGTGCTGACCACAGACCTGCACCTTCCCTTGGCCTTCCGCCTTTCCTGAGCCCTCTCCCTGACCCTGACCCTGACCCTGACCCTGATTGCAGTGCGACTAGAACTGCACTGATCCCCCTCCCCCTCCCCCTCCCCCTCCCCCTCCCCCTCCCCCTCCCCCTCCCCCTCCCCCTCCCCCTCCCCCTCCCCCTCCCCCTCCCCCTCCCCCTCCCCCTCCCCCTCCCCCTCCCCCTCCCCCTCCCCCTCCCCCTCCCCCTCCCCCTCCCCCTCCCCCTCCCCCTCCCCCTCCCCCTCCCCCTCCCCCTCCCCCTCCCCCTCCCCCTCCCCCTCCCTTGCGCCCCTTTGCCTGCCCAAGGCCCCCCCCGCACCTGGCATGCAGCGCGGCCTCCAGCTGCAGGGCCACCTCCAGCATCCCCACCGCCTGCTGCACTGGCTGCAGGCAGGTGGTGAGGAGGCTGACGCTGCTGTCGCGCAGCACACTGCCCAGGGAGGTGAAGGACAGCAGCGCCACCTGGGACTGAGCAGGGGCTGGGGCTGGGGCAGGGGCTGGCGTCAGAGCAGGGGCTGAGACTGGGGTCGTGCCTGTCTCTCCCGGCAATGCCTGCAGGGGCAGAGGCTGTGTGGGCGGCGGCTGGCCCTGCCCGCTGCACCCTGTCCCCCCCTCCTCCTTGATGTCCCTGCTGCTGGCAGCTTGTAAGGGTGGCGCCCCCCCCTCCTCCTGCCTTACTGCTGCCCTGCAGTAATGGCTGTGACTCTGAGATGCGACGAGGGGTGGCTGCTGCTGCTGCTGCTGCTGCTGCTGCTGCTGGGGGTGCAGCCTGCCTGCCTGCCATGACCGTGGCGCCAGAGGGCTGCTTGCACACTGAGGGCGTGAGGGAGGAGGGCGGGAGGTGGGCAGCTGTGGCTCCAGGCGCCGCCCCAGTGGCAGCGTGCTGAGTGTCCGGTGCAGCAGCAGGGGTGGGGCAGCAGGAGGCAGCAGCCAGGGGGGCCTGGGAAGGGGGGCTTTGGGGGCCCAGGTCAGCTGTGGGGGCTGTGCGGGGGGCCCCTGATGCTGCTGCTGCTGCTGCTGCTGGCAGGTCCTTGCCCTCTCCAAGGAACTTGGCTGCACAGGCAGGCAGGTCAGAGGGGGTTGCTGTGGCGCTCTCTTGTCTTGTTTCGCCCTGGAGCGCCCTACATGCTCTGGAGCACCTGCCACTCCCTAGGCTCCTCCCTGAAACAGCCAGGTCAGCCAGGCAGGGCAGGGCGCCTGCACACATGCTGCGCAACAGCTGGCCCTGACGCTGTCCAGCCCCTGTCTTGCCTCACCAACTGTTGAGGCCGGGTCAGCCCTCAGGCACCCTCACTCATGTCCCTCCACCCCCTGATGTGCAGTGCAGGAAGGTGCAGGGAAGGAGGGGCGCACCTGCTGACCCTTTCACTTTGCTTGTGTCCATCTGGCGCCAGCAGGAAACCAGATCACGCATTCGCTGCCTACTGGGACATTGCGGCAGCTGCTTCATCAGGCCTTGGATACTGCAGGGTAGCGTGCATGGGGCATGATGAGGGCTAAGGCAGATGGAGGGGCAAGGATGAAGCATGCAGTCGCGGCGGAGCGGGCCAACGGGCAGCCTCGCCAGCAGGGTCCGCGTCTGACACAGTGAGCTTCGGACTAGCAATGGGGTTGCCTGGTCGTACTTTGAGTGAAGACGTCGCGCCAACGTGTGATACGCGCGGAGTCACACTCACAACTTGGGAAAGGGTTCGCCATGCACCTTGCCCTGCGACACGAAGCCCTCCAAGGGCTCCTGGAACCAGGTGTCGATGTGCGCAATCAGCCGCTGCCCTACGCGGTCTGCCGGAACCTGCAATTCCCGGAAATGCTCAAAGCTGCGCTGGAGGACGTTGACGCGCTCATGCGGCCCCAACGCTTGGTAGGCTATCGTCCCGGGGGCTACGCGATGGCAGGAACATGACAGAAGTGACTATCCACCCCCGCCTCCGCCCGTGGCCCGACCCCGACCCCGACCCGACCCCGACCCCGACCTGACCCTGACCCTGACCCTCCCCCTACTCTGGACCCACCCCTTCCTAACCCCAGCCCACTGATGCTACCCATTGCCCTCTGTACTTCTGCCCTAAAGCTTCCAGCAGGCCTGTCACCCACAAAGCTGCCCACACCCCTACAGCTGCCTCACAGCACCAAAGCCCTGCAGCCGTCTACCCCCCACCCCTGGACCCCCCCCATGCCCACCTGGCTCTTCCGTTGCCGTGCCGCCCTTCTGCACAGCCGCTGCCGTGGCCCCCACCACCCCACCCTCCAGCCTGCCCCCCGCCCCCTCTTCCTGCTTAGCCCCCGTGGACCCAGCTCGCGCAGCCTGGCCACTGGGCCCACGCACCAGCTTCCCTCCCCGCCTGCTGCCCTTGGCCCCCCCCTCCTCCTCCTCCCCCTCAGCACCTCCACCTGCCTCGCCCCGTTCTCGCCGCACCCCTCTTCCCTTGGCTGGCTCATCATCCCCTTCCCCCCCTCCCTCCTCCCTTGCCCCCCTTCCGCTTTGACTGCTGACGGTGCTGCGGCCGGCTTTGCTGGCTGTGGCTGGGCCAGCCTTGGCATCAAGGCCCTCAGGCACATCATCCTTGGCAGCGCCATCGCCCTTGCGATGCCCCTTGCTCGCACACCCCACCTCACTGGCCCCGGCACCCCGCTGCCCCTCCTTGCCCCGCCCCTCCTCGTCAGCCTTGCCGCCAGACGGTTGACTGGCCTGGGAGCCCCTGCCCCCCCTGCCCCGCCCCCCCCTGCCCTTGCTTTGATCAGGGGCCAGCAACCCACGCCGGGCGCCTCGACCCCGCGTGGCCCCTGCCCCCCCACCCCCTGCTGCTCTACCCGGCCCCCCCTCCTCTCCAGAGCTGCTGTCGGCCTCCCCCTCAGTGTCGCCACCCTTGGCCCCCCCTGCTGCCGCCACCCCGCCTGCATGCTTGGCAGACCGTCCTGCCTTGCTGGCCGCTGCAGCAGCAGGAGGGTCAGGGCCGCGACCGCGCTTGCGGCCTTTGGCTGCCGCTGGCTCAGCCGCCTTGCCGCCCGGGGTCCTGCTGGAGGGTTTGGCGGGTGGGTCGTCCGAGTCAGATGGCCTGTCCATCTGCTTGGTCTGAGCTTTGTTGGTGCGGCTGGGGCGGCGGCGGAGGAGGGTGGGGCTGAGGGAGGGGCTGGCTGCAGGATCGGGAGGCGCAGGGGGGTGGTGCTTGTTGCCTGATGGGGGGGAGGAGGGGGCTGGGGCCGGCCTGGGGGGGGATGCAGGCTGAGAGGGAGAGCCATCCGCTGCTGCTGCTGATCCTGCTTTTGTTGCTTCTGTTGCTGCTGCTGCTGCTGGGGCACTCTCTGCAGCCGCTCCGGCTGCTTCTGTTGCTGCTCCTTCTGCAGCATCATTAGCTGCACCTGTCACTGTGGTCCCTACTGCTGCTGGCGCTACCGTACCCTCCTTTGCAGCTGCATCACTGCTCTCAGCTACAGCTGGCGCCATGCCTGATGCTGGACGTCCTGCTTGCAGCACATCTGCCTCAGCTGGAGGGCTGCATGCCATGGGCACTGGGGACCCTCCAACAACCTCTTTGCCGTTATGTTCCATGCTTTGGTCAGCAGCTGGTGTGACACAGGCATCGGTCATGCTGCTTTGTTTTTGGGAGGAGGCGCCATCCGGCATGCACGTAGTCTGCGCATCCCGTGGCGGGCTTTCGCTAGATGTCATTCTCCGAGGTGCTGCGACAGCTGGGCCCGGAGCGACACAGCTTTCACATGGGGTTTACTCGAGAAATTGTCCACATTGCACCAGACATCAGATACCACCATGTGGCGCTCATCCGCTGCCCGGTGCCACTGTGCCTCTGCTGAGGTCGTTCTAGGTAACACCTAACTACACCCATGTGCTCATCACTAGGGGCGGATAGACCTACCTGTGCGCTGCCGCCCGCTGGCTTGACTAGCTGGTCTTCCAAAACCGACAGGTGCTACAAGCGTTGCAGTGGCACCTGTGGCACTTGCGCCCACAATCAAGGCTACATTGCCAAAGCTACAGCCCTAAGCTACATGCTAAACAGCTGGTGAAGTACTGCATGTCATGAACCACATACACGCGCAGCTAGTGCAATCGTAGTAGCTTGAGACTCAAGTTGAGTCCATGGAGAAAGGGCCATGAAATACTAAGTCCACTGCTGAATCCTTGAATGCTTAGGACATGTAAGGGTCTAGCTTAAATGCTTAGGACTTCGGTTGGAATTACGGTTTGTGGTTGAATGCTTAGAACTGGCGTAAGTACACTGGCGTGTAACACAGCATTGTTATGTCGCTGTAGCGCTCGATAGAGTATGCAGCGAAACAGGCAGCGTACACGTAATCGTAATGCCTCGGACATTGTAGTTGACCGCGAGCTCGAGGCTCAGCCAGAGCCAAGTCAGGCGCAGAAGAACAAGAAGGCCAGCGGTGAAGCGCGCTGGGACCGGCACATGGCATGCGAAGAAGGCCAAACGGCATACCGTGATGAGGGGGGTGTGCGCTGCTGGTCTAGAGGAGGGAGCGGTCGTGGCGTCCGAAGTGGTCGAGGCACGGCTCGTCACGCAACTCGAGGCTTGGGTGGAGGCCTGCAGCATGAGAGCGCTGCTCGGGAGCTTGCTACTGGGCCTCGCGGTGCGAGGCTGGTTCACGCGGGTCAGGGTGCTTCCGGACGGCCAGGAGGTCTTCGAGGAAATCCCAGCTGAGCTCGCGGTCATCCCCAACCTGGCGGAGCGCAACATGTACCTGCAGCTCATCCGCGGACTACCTCCTCCCGGATTGCAATCTCGGCCCAGCGCTGCTGTGGTGGCTGTGCTGGCCTTCTACCCGGGTCTCCACGCCCGCCTCAACGCTGTACCTCGCTATGAGCACGACTCCAACACCGTGAACGATGTGGGCACCAAGCTGGAGACTAACTTCGCCAACAGCCTCACTGAGCTGTTCACCCGCAGGGTTGAGCAAGGTGTGGCTCTGGCTGGAGCCCGGGTCATCGCTGGCTCACACGAGCACCAGCGCCGCTTGTGGCTGCCCGTGGGTTCAGTCCAGGCTGGACTGAGCGTCAGCGCAGCTGGGTGGCGAGGAGTGTGCAGGGGGAGGTGGTGACCTGGCTCGAGGGTCAGGAACAGGGTCAGGGTGGGGTGGTGCCTACTGAGGCCATGCGGGATGAGGTGGCCAGGCAGCGGAGGTTGCTGGGGCTGGGTCAGGGGGTGGTGGTGGACAAAGCCTGGCTGGAGAGAGGGGTCAACCGGGGCAGCCTGCTGCGCCATGCAGTGGACACCAGCAGACAGCTGGAGGCTGCCCACGTCAGCTGGCAGCTGGACTGGGCGGTCTGGCAGGCAGCTGGGGGGCAGGCCAACACCAGGCCCTACCGCCCCCCCTCCCCCTTTGCGCTCACCCCCGGCTGCAGCTGCATGGCTCACCACATCAAGCTGGACACCCAGGCCCTATTTGGCTTGATGCGTACTGCTGGCATGCTGCCAGCGGACATCACCTCCTTGCCCAAGTTCAGGAGTGGTGTGGACGGACCCAAGGACAGTGAGGTGAGTGATCCTTGAGTGTGCTCAGGTCAGCCACTGCTTTGATTGTGGCAGGTTGCTGGAGGCAGGTTGCTGAAGGCAGATTGTTTGTGGCACCATTGATAGTTCAGGAGTGGTCTCTAGGTGATCTCAAGTGTGTTGTGGTGGCTGATGTTGCCTGCAGGTGGCCAACCGGTGGAACGCCTTCCTGCCCAACCTCGCAGCCTGAGTCCTTCAAATGAGAGGGTCAGTGGGGGAGGGCCAGGGTAGTGCTGGGAGGTGGTGGAGTGAAGGCGGCTTGGTAGGGTCAAGATTGGGAAGGTAAGGAAAAATCTTACAAATGTGCATTGCCCCATGTGTCCATGCAGGTGGCTGCGGCCAGTGTACAGCGAGGCGAAGCGTTCCCAAGTCAGGGGCTTGATGAGCTCAACAAGCTACAACATCAGGTAAGCAATGACCAGACAATGCACATGTACATGGCTGCAACATATCCCACATGAGGTTACACATGACATGGCACATGGCTTGACTCAATGCATTTCCCACACCATGTGCAGGTTCTACGACCGGGACGTGTCAGCCGCGCTGAACATCCGCCGCTGTGCAGTCGGCCCAGGCCCACGCCCCACCGAGCTGTGCTACTGGGATGGCCGCCCAGCCATGCCAAAGCCAGGCCGGCCAGGCCAGGAGTGGGTGTACTTGCGTGACAAGGCCCTGCTGCGTAAGTGGCGGCGCAAGTGGCGGCGATAGCCAGCTACAGCAAGACAATCCAAGAAAACAAGATACCAAACCCCTCACAAAGGGGATGTGTGTGAGTAAGAGCTATAGAGTAGGGTAGAGCTCTTGCTACTAGTAGCCTGGAGGCACACACACCAGAAGGCTGAGCTGAAGTGGGCATTAGGCACACTGTCAGTAGCCTTTACAACAGCGATCTCGCAGCCTGTGTTTGATTACAACTCATGGTGGTGCATTGGTGTTGCATGAGGGCTGTAGGGATTAAAACTTGTATGGCATGTTGTACCATGATGTTGTTGCATGATGTATCAAATACTAAGTATCAAACGCCCCGTCCCCCATGTAAAAAAACATGTAAAAAAAAAATACTAAGTATCAAACGCCCCGTCCCCCACCTACTGCTTCGTCGCAATCTAAGCACCAGACGCTTCAATGCAGCACAGCCTGAGCGCACGGCTGCCTTCTAGCAGGGTCGCTTGCGTACCGCGGGCGCCGCGAGTGGTGCAAACGAGAGCTCTCCCACCACAAGGTAGGCTGCGGCACCTTCGACGCGTGTTTCGAGAATCTGCGTCCAATCGCGGTTCTCCTGAACCGTGAGGTGCAGGGCTGGGGCTTGATCCAGAGCTTCGCAAGACCATCGACGACGTGGTCGCCAAGAACAAGGCGCGAGAGAGGACTGAGTTGGGCCTGAGCACACCCAGATTCTACAAATGAGACTGATACAGCTCTATTGTCCCTCACTAGGGCCACCATTTGAGAAGTACCTACTAGCAGCCACTAGCAGCCACTAGCAGCCACTAACTAGATCTGACTCAAACGGTGTGGCTGTGTGGAGTGTTTAGCCTACCACCTACACTATTGCCTGACCCGTTAGGGCTATGATGGTCGGAGGGCCGGATCAAAAGTACAAGTGCTGGTGCACCTACACTATGAGACTGATACAGTCAGCCTCTTCCTGTCAATTGGCTGCCAGGTGGTGGCATTCATCAAGGGCACACGTCAGTTTCCTCAGTGTGGCTTCAGCAACACAGTGTGCCAGGTGAGCCAGGGCACACACTGTCATTCATGCATGCCATTGCCTGCAAATCCTTGCAAGTTATCCTCATGCCTCAATCTCCACACTCGTCATGCCTGCCATGGTGTTTGCGCTTATGCTGATGCTTGCGAATATGAAGCTGAGTCTGGAGCTATGCCCTGTTCGGTAAAGGCCATGTGGTGATGGTCATGATGCTGCAGATCCTCACGAGCATGAAGGTTCCCTATGAGACCGTGAACATCTTGGAGAATGAGCGCCTGCGCTCAGGCACGCACCCTTGCTCATCACGCACGTGGGAGCAGGCATCTCCTGCCAGTCCTCCTCCTCCACAGCAATCCACTTCCACCTTGCACCAGCATGTGTCATCAAGCACGAGTCATCATCAGTTGCCAGCATGTTGCCTCCAGGGCTGTTGCGGCAGCACAACTCAACATGGCACCAGACATCAGCTATCACCATGTGGTATTCATCAGCTGCCTGGTGCCACTGTGCCTCAGCTGAAGTCGTCCTCCACAGCCAGGCCTTGCAGGCTGGGTCATGGCAGAGTCATGCTAGGGCCCCACACTGCCCTCCCTCCCCCCTCCTGTGCCAGCTGACACAGCACAGCACAGTGAGCAGCAGTGGGCCCTCGCAGCCTGCCCAGCCAGCACCCACTGCAGCAGACCCCTGTAGAGCCCTGCAAGGCCACCACCAGGCCCTCTTCAAGACAGGGTTTGTCCCTGGGTCCCTGGTCCTCCGCACAGAGAATACTTGTCCCTGGGTAGCCCCCCCACCCTCCCTGGGTAGCCCCCTTACTCCCACTAGGTAGCTCCCTCACCCCCCCTGGGTTGCTGCCAGACATGGGCTGTGTGTGTGTGTGTGTGTGTGTGCCCCGCAGGCATGAAGGAGTACTCGCAGTGGCCCACCTTTCCCCAGGTCTACGTCGGGGGGGAGTTCGTGGGCGGCTGCGACATCATGATCCGTGAGTCACACCCCAGCTCACATGGCCCACACCTGCCGGCCGCAGCCTCCCCAGCCTCTCAGCTGTGCCCCAGTGCGGCGCCAAGGGCGAGAGGGGAGCAGGGTGCAGGCGGGGCCAGGCACTGCACCCACACAGCAGGCTGCAGTGCTGCAGGCCAGCGCCCTGCTCCTCCTCATGCGTGACACTGGTCAACTGGGCCACTCAGCAGCAGCACCTCCACATGGCAGTGGCCATTGCATGGTCTTGTGGGCACCCCTCATGACCACCAACACATGGCAGTGGCCAGTCTGCGGCCCAATGGAAAACCGCTGGCACTGCTGCAGCACAGACTGTGACGCTGTCCACCGCGACGGTGGCAATCAGGGTGTCCGCTACCTGCACCCTCTCCCACAACAACCAACCGTGGCAAACACATGCTGCACATGCTGCTGCTGCTGCTGCTGCTGCTGCCGCTGCCGCGTCCGCTGCCGCGTGCTGATCATGATGGTGGGGCATGGTGGTGCACGCAGAGATGTTCCAGAGCGGCGAGTTGACAGAGCTGCTGGAGAAGGAGATGTTGTCATGAAGACCCGCCTCGACCTGCAGACCCACTGCCCTGCTGCCTGATGCGCCGCCAGCTGCTGCCGTCACCGCCGTCACCACCACCACCACCACCACCAGGCTGCTCAGTGGCGCCCTTGAGCCCCATATGCCAGTGTGCGGCTTGCTTGTGAGACGACCGCCGCCACCGATACCATCAGGCTGCTCACAGCCCAGTGTGCAGCTTGGGTTGTGAGCACCACGTGTACTGTGTAGTTGACTGGGTTGTGTAGCGTCAGTGTGTGTGTGCAAGGTGAGTGTGACATTCAACTCGACAGAGTGCCTGCTCTTACAGTGTGGATGTTGATGAGTGAGACCCGGGTAGCATGAGCTGAGTGAGCCGCCTCTCGCAGCCGCTTGTATCAGAGTACTGGCTAGCTATGGCAGCTGTAACCAAGCTGGGCTGCCTGGCCGCATGGGGTCTGGTGTGAGCATGTGTGACAGTGGGTTACAGCACTGATACAGCGCATGCACAGGCCAACAAAACTTATTCAACAAGGAACAACATGTTGGCCTGTGGGTAATCTCACTCAGCTACTACAAACACACGTTGTAACATCCTCGGCCGCACCCTTGATGACTACAAATCCCATATCGGTGGGCACTCTTTCCTGGGGCTAATCCCCCTAGACCATTGGGCACCTCACCAAAGCTAACAGCTTAATGCTTTGTAAAGCTAACAGCCTGTGTAAACATGCTAGGCCCTATGCATTGTTCCGGGCCCGGCCATCAATGCCTCGGCGGTACTGCGCAGCCCGATGCAGCCGCTGCTTGACCTTTGGCAGCCTGTGTAAACTACTAGGGCCTACTAGGGACTACCAGCCTGTGTAAACTACTAGGGCCTACTAGGGACTTGCACCTGGACCGGGACTTGACCTGACCTGACCTGACCTGACCTGACCTGACCTGACCTGACCTGACCTGACCTGACCTGACCTGACCTGACCTGACCTGACCTGACCTGACCTGACCTGACCTGACCTGACCGCATGCACAGCTCATGTCAGTCATCTCAGCGCCCAACCCATCAGTCTGGCAAGGCGGTGAGCTCAGCACCGCAGCCAGCCTGCAGCAGGGCCTCAGGACCACACCCTGGCTGGCTGGCAGTCCAGCAATACCAGGGGCCAGGCAGCAGCGCACACCTCGGCGACACCTACGACTCCAGCCGCATTCCAGCAATAGAAGGCTGAGATTGGGCTCATGACGTTGCCAGCTGCTGTACGATTGGTCAACAGCTGTCGTCCAGGGGACCTCTCAGTAAGGTGCCCCAGGTAACAGAAAACCTACTCTGGTAATTTAAACGACGCCGTATCACAGCCACGTGGTTTCTAGTTATGTAACGCACATCCCCGGGTAGAGACTCTATGACATACGGGGTGAAGCGTGTTTCATTGTATTCCGTGCATTGTGCTGAGCGCACTGGCGGCTCAAATCTTATCATCTAATCACATTGGGGTTTTGCGACCGACCGGCGCTACTGACGTGGCCCAGTGGCCCCTGAAAACAGTTATGGACCGTCGCCACAGTAAAAACGGTGATCATGGCATGCCAAACAGGTGCAACTGAGCAGTGCGGATGCCCTGGCCACTCTGCCAGGCCCCACTAGGCCATGTTATGTTACCTTGCTGGGCCATTGTTATGTAGGCCATTGTCACTTTACCTTGCTGGGCAGTTTGTGTCCAGTCTCTCACTCAGGCGTCCCCAACATGGGGTTGGTAATCTTCATGCAAGTACTCGCTACAAAGTGCACCGACTTCGGTAGCGTTTGTTGCATTGGCACCTGCGAATTACTCCGCATCTACTGGCAAGCGGCGCGTTAATCCTTGCATCAGAGTCCATGCCGGCGCAAGCGATCGCGGACACACCTCAGCTGCTCATTACCGATTGTTCTAGTGGTGAGTAGTGGCACCAATGAGGGAACTCCGCCTGGCATCCAGCCGGAAGTACAATCACATTTCAGCCCGCCTTGCTCGCTCCGCGAGCCTCTTGTTGGTGCAGGCGGTGTTGGAGGGCTATCGCTGGGCATGTTATGTATCGACATTGCTGCAAACGCGGGAAATGTGCGTATCTCTCTCGCCAGTCCCACAAGAAAAGGGACCCTCATCCACAAAACGGCATGTTGTGAGCTGACTACTGTGACTTTCCAGACTTTCGATACATAACTCTGTTCCTTACTCAACGTCACAACTGCTGGAGAAGAAAGCATGGCAATCAGTTGATCAGGCCTGCTTGAAATGACATTGGCGTGACCCGACTTTGCCTTGCAGGAATGATTAGCCCATCCGACACTGCCCCTTGCAGCCCCCCCCCCTCCCCAGCCCAGCATCGCCTTCTTACCTCCTCTCACCCACTCTCAACCCCAGCCCGGCCCTCCAACCCCCCCTCCCACCCCCTCTCATCCCCTCCCAGCCCCGTCACTGCCATCCCACCCCCACTACCCCCTCCCAACCCCAACCCCCCCCTCCCACCCCCCTCCCACCCCCTCCCACCCCCCTCCCACCCCCTCCCAGCCCCCCCCCTGCCCTCCCACCCCTGCTAACCCCTTCCAATCCCAGCCCCCTCCTCCACCCACCTCCCCCTCCCTCCTTGTCCCGGCCCTAGCAACTCCAGCCCACCCCAATGGGGCGCAGCCTGCAGCGTGCTCACCTTCAAGCCCTGAATAGTTCACCAAGAGCTGGTTATCTGCACTGCCCTAGCGGCCTAAACAACAGGGTTCAGCAAGCGGCCCTAGCAAGTCATTGCAAGAAGCAAACCCATGAGTCCCAGCCGGCAGCGTGCTCATCTTGCAGCACTTGTAAAGTCACCAAGGGCTGCTCATCTGCACAGTCCTAATGGCCTAAAAGCTACAGCAAGGAGGGCTAACGACATTGCCCAGGAGGTGCAGGCAGAGAATGAGCTGCTGATGACCGAGGCTCAGTGTGATACATGCTATTGAGGAGCTCCTTGCTGCCAAAATGCACGACCTTGAGGAGAAGCACCAGCACCTACAGGCAGCACACAGGCAGCTGAGATTGGATAACGAGTCTCTTGAGGCAGTCATCGAGCAGTGCAACCTGGCTATTACAATTGCAAGGCGTGATGTGCACCGCGTAGAGGCACCGCCTAGAGGCTGCCCACCCCTCCTGCTGCCCCCCCCTGGCAGCAGCGCGCAGCTGCTGCTGGTGCCGCTCCTGGGCTGCCCACCCCTCCTGCTGCCCCCCCCTGGCAGCAGCTGGCAGCTGCTGCTGGTGCCGCCCCTGGCATGCTCACCCCTTCATCTGAGCAGCAGGGGGCCACAGCGGAGCTGAACACGAGCTCGACACGCAAGCGGGGGGCGGGCGGGAGGGATCGGACCCAACATGTCGAGGAAGGTAACATAGCAATGGCATACACACCTTGTGAGGCATTGCAGAGTGGCCAGGCCAACAGTACTGCTCACGAAGGGGTCAAGCATCGCAGCAACCTTGCATATTTCTGAGCATGGGTGGAGGGGCGCTGTTACATCGGTTTGGCATGCCATGTGAGCCGTTTTGACTGCGGCGACTGTCCCTCACTATGTGCAGGTGCTCCTGGGCCACGTCGGTCGCGGCGGTCTCTCGCGGCGAGGCCCGCATGAGCAAAAAGTGCACGGATTTGAATGTGAAGATTTGAGCCGCCATAGCACCCAGTACACTGCACAGTATTTAATGATACAAGCTGCACCGCATAGCTGAAAGAGTCTTCTATCCAGGGATGTGCGATACAAAAATAGAAACCACGTGGCTGAGACGCGGCGTCGTTTTGATTACCAGGGGTCAGTTTCCTGTCATTTTCTGTTAGTTGGGGACACCTGACTCTCACGCCCGCCCTGCGCTTGCGTAGCGAGCTTGTGTTCATCAGTGGCCCCTTGCTGCTCCTCAGCTGCGTGGAGGGGGGAGCAGCCCAGGGGCGGCACCAGCACCAACTGCCAGCTGCTGCCAGGGGGTTGCAGCAGGAGGGGGGAGCAGGTCAGGGGCGGCACCAGCACCAGGGCACCAGGGCAGAGGTTGCTTGGGCTGGAATTGGGACTGGTGCTGAGGGTTGGGAGGGGGTAGCGGGGGTGGGAGGGCAGTGAGGGGGCTGGGAGGGGGTGGGAGGGGGTGGGAGGGGGTGGGAGGGGGTGGGAGGGGGGTGGGAATGGGACGGGTAGGCACCTGTAGCCCACGTTTCTGGTCGTTGCTGCTTTGCTCAGGAGAACATGTGTGAGTGGAATAGATTGCATCTTGTGCAAGGCCTGCACTATGAGTGCTGGTAGCTGGCCTTTGTGGCAACCTTGGTGGCCCAGGCTCTTCACAATGTGCAGCCTGGGTCTACCTGACGAGCATATGAAACTTGAGAGTTGCAGGAGTGGCGGGTCCGTTGGCACTCACAGTGTCTACCCACAGAGTAAGACGCCATCGAGAAATTGTAGAGAGCGTAGGGACAGACGCGGCACTCAGCTTAGGGTACTTACATAACTAACTGCTGACGGCACTAAGCACACTGCTCAGTGCCTACCTGTAGAGAGCGTAGGGACAGACGCGGCACTCAGCTTAGGGTGCCGAGGTCTGCCCCTCTAACTGCCTTAAGACGGACAGTCTCACTCTCTCACTCTGCAGCCCTGAGTGCTGTCAAACATGTCTCACACTTCCGGTGCTCAATATCTTTTGCACCCGGACATGTTCACAACACTCCCACTCAGTACTTAGGCCAAGAGTCTGCACAACTGCTATATCAAAACAACTGCAACAAACAACTGCAGAAAAGCTGTCTCAGGTATGCAAACCTGTGCTTCACCAAGCTTCCAGTCCTGAAACACAAACAGGCTGGATACACTAGGCTGTTTCAGGCATGTGTGCCTGTGCCTAGCTTAAGCTGAGCTGTACACCCCACACCCTTGCTTGCCCCAATCAAACTTGACAGCTGCGAGAGGCTTGGTGAGGAGGTCTGCCATCATGCTGCTTGTGTGACAGTAGTAGAAAGCAACCTCCCCCCTGGTAATGCGTTCCCTAACAAAATGGTGATGCACATCAATATGCTTTGCTCGTGAAGTGGCCATGGGATTGTGAAGAAGCTGCAGAGCTGCCTGGTTGTCACACCCTATGGTGACACAGCTGGCGTCTAGCTGCAGATCCCTCATCAGCTTCCTGAGCCACAAGGCCTCTTTAGCTGCATTAGATGCTGCCATGTATTCGGCTTCAGCTGTTGATAGTGCCACTGTGGGTTGCAGGCGGCTGGACCAGCTGATTGCACCGCCATTGAGAGTAAACAAGTATCCTGTAGTGCTTCTGGCGGTGTCTTTGTCACCAGCATAGTCTGAGTCAGAGAAGCCCTGTAGTCCTGTGACACCCCCAAACAGCAGTCCATGGTCACATGTGCCCTTCAGGTAGCTCAACACGTTGCATGCGGCTGCCCAGTGCTGCTTGGTGGGTGATGACATGTGCCTTGCCAGAGCACCCACTGCAAAAGCAATGTCTGGGCGTGTGCAGCATGTGAGGTACAGCAGGCTACCTACCAAGGCGCTGTAATGGTGCACTGAGGTGTCAAGTGGGTCTCCCTCCCTGACTAGCTTAATGGCTGGTGCCATGGGCACTGCCTTGCTGTGTGATGACGACATGCTATGTGTGGTGACCAGCTCATTGATGAATTGTCGCTGGTCAAGCATGATAGTGCCCTCTGCCCTGTTCCTGGTGATTTGCATGCCCAGGAACCACCTGGTGTCGCCCATGTCTTTGATGTTGAAGACAGAGGCGAGTTGCTGCTTGACATGTGCCAGGCCTGCAGTGTCCCCCTGCTGAGTACACAGCAGACAGTCATCCACATAGACCAGGAGGTAGACTGGGCCTGATGGCAACTGCAGGGTGAACAAAGCAGGATCTGCCTGAGAAGCCTTGAACCCTATGGCAAGTAACTCCTCACAGAGGCGTGCATGCCATGCCCTGGGTGCCTGCCTCAGACCATACAGAGCCTTTTGCAGGCGACACACTGTGTTACTGCTGCCCTCCTCAAAGCCCTCTGGCTGCTGCACATAGATGACCTCATGCTCTTCAAGCTTGCCATTCAAAAAGGCTGTCTCAAAGTCAAGCTGATGAATCTCCATGTTCTCGGCTGCCGCTTTGGCTAGGACTGTGCGCAGTGTGGTGTGCTTGCTGACAGGTGCATACACATCACCGACATCCACACCTGACACTTGCAGAAAGCCTTTGGCTACCAGTCGGGCCTTGAATCGCTCAATGTTGCCTGCAGCATCACGCTTAATCTTTAGTACCCACTTAGTGGGCAAGACACGTGCACCACTGGGCCTCTCAGTCAAACACCATGTCTGGTTAGCATGCAATGACTCAAGCTCAGAGCGCATGGCCTCACGCCACATGTCAGCCTGTGGCCCTGACAAAGCCTCACTGACTGATGGAGAGTCATTGTCATGGGAGGTGGACGTGGATGTGGCATGCAGAGACAAGTGCCTGAGCCGGTGAGGTGGTTGTCGTTCCCTTGGTGGGTTGCGACGTGGTGCGGGGGCAGCAGGGGGAGCATGTGGTGCAGAGGGAGCAGGTGCAGGCAGGGGAGCAGGTGCAGGCAGGGGAGCAGGTGCAGGCAGGGGAGCAGGTGCAGGCTGAAGTATGTACCTGCCTATGCCAGAAGGCTGACTGCTGACAACTGTTGAGTGGCTGGGTTGTGCAAGAATGCCGCTGCCTCTGCTGCTGGCTGATCCACCAAACAGATTGCGTCTGACCTGACTCTTGCTGTCTTCATCGTCAGACTGACCGCTGTCACTGTCATCCTGTATGACTCTCCAATCTATAGGTCTGGACCTAGGATGTTGTGCACTGGAGCCAGGTGCGCTGCTGCTGTCGCTGCTGCTGCTGCTGCTGCTGCTGCTGCTGGTTCTGTCTTGACTCCCACTGTCATCTGAGCCAGAGTCGCTGGTGTCAGTCTGCTGCTGCTGCTGCTGCTGCTGCTGCTGCTGCTGCTGCTGCTGTTGCTGACGTCTGTCCCCCTCACTAGGGAGTCTGGCTGGCTGCAGATCAGGCTGTGGGCTGGGTGGGTAGGGTCGAAGCAGCACGCTGTCAGGCAGGACTGCTTGGCCGCCATTCCTGGTTCTGGTTAGCTCATCAGTGGCTGGTGCTAGCTCATCAAAAATCACATCCTTGCTCATCTGCTCTCTACCATCCAGAAACACCTTGTAGGCCTTAGACCCTGGCTGGTAGCCAATGAAGACACCTGCTGCTGCCTTTGGCTGTAGCTTGCTGCGCTGATGGCGTGGGATGTGTACCCAGACCTTGCTGCCAAAGATCCTGAGTCCTGACACGTCAGGCTTGACACCGAAGAAGGCCTGCCATGGAGTCTGACTCTGACCTGTCACAGGCAGCACACATCTGACATGGTTAGCTGCTTTTGCTGCGTAAGCCCAGAACTCTATGGGCAGGTGAGCTGCATGTAGCATGCTGCGGAGCTTTTCAACAATGGTTCTGTTCAGTCTCTCAGCTGCTCCATTCTGCTCAGGGCTGTAAGGGGCAGAATGCTGATGCAGGATACCCTTGCTGTTGCAGAAGGCTTGCACTGTCTTGTTTACATACTCGCTGCCATTGTCTGTTCTAATAGCTTTGCACTTGCTGCCAGACTGCGTTTCCAGCTGCTGGATTACTGTAACAATGCAATCTGGCACCTGGTCCTTGCTGCGAAGAGGCATGACAACTGAAAACTTGGTGAACTCATCCAGGAAAGTAGCAAGGTAGCGGCTGCCGTCCCTGGCTGCCAAGCTGAATGGGCCACACACATCCATGTGAATTAGCCCAAGTGCGGCTGTCACAGCTGGAGCATTGGGAGATGGCAGGGGGAAGTGTACATGTCTATGCTGTTTACCTACAACACATCCCTCACACACTGCTGGATCAGATCCTGCTGCCCGAAACTGTGAGGCTGTAGTGTCAACACCGGTAACCATATGCTCTCGCTGCATGCGTTCAAGTACAGAGTATGATGCATGACCAAGCCTCTCATGCCACACCTTGGGTGAAACTGAAGTCCTGCTGTGGCCGCTGCTGGCTGAGTCCAGCAGCTGCTGCTCAGAGGTAGTCTCCTCAGGGCCTGACACTGAGGTAGCAGCAGTGAGATTAGCAGCTGTTGCTGAGATAAAGCTGCTGCATAGCTGGTTGGGTGCTGATGGAGGCATTACGATAGAGGCAGCTGGGAAAGGATAGCTGTCATTCTGCTTTGGTACTTGCATGCACAGGCTGTGTCCACGATAGCTGCCCTCCATCAGGCAGCTGTCCATCTGAAAAAGAAACTTGTAGCCTGCAGCTGTGGCTTGGGCAACAGAGACAAAGTTAGCTGATGCAGAGGGGACCAGCAATGCATGCTGAAGACACAAGATACCCTGATCTGTCCTGAGCCAGGCATCTCCCTCACCAACTGCATTTAGCTGATGGCCAGCTGCTGCCAGGTAAACAGGCTGTGGAGCTGGGTAGGAGCGAAAGCTGGTGAGGTTGCTGGCATTGGTGCAGATGTGCCTAGATGCTCCTGAGTCAATGAAGTAGGGCATGTGAGTGTCGCCATCAATCAGGTGCTGCTTGGGGTTCTGAGCTGAGACAGGCTGGCCATAACGGCTGGTGAACAGCCTTGCTCTGTTAGGGCTGAGGCTGCTTTTACCAGCAGCAGGGCTGTATGACCTACCCTTGCCTGGGCTGCCAGCCCTGCCTGGGCTGTGACCAGAGGTCCTGGCTGGGCTGTCGTCAGCTCTGCCTGGGTTAGACAGCAGCATGGACCTCAGTCTCTCTCGCTGGCTCCTGTCAAAAACACGACACTCAGCCATGATGTGTCCCTCTTTGTTGCAGAAGTGACAGGTCATGTGAGCATGTGGATTCTCTTCTCTGGTGCTGTGGTCTGAGTGAGCTGGAGAGCTGCTGCGCTGCATGGCTGCGTTGCTGCTCCTGCCTGGCTGGGGCACCCTGCCCCCCCCCCTGCCTCGCCATCCCGACCCCCCTGAGTAGCCAGCCCCCCTGGGTGAGAATGAGGAGGAGGAGGCCCAGAGAGAGGAAGAGGAGGAGGTGTCAAGCTGCTTTTGCCGATCCAGCTGCAGGTCTGCTTCCCGGTATTGCAGGACTGTTTTGACTTTGCTCAGGGGCAGTGCTGCGCTGGACTGATCATAGCGAAGCTGTTCCACGGTTGGTCTGAACTCATCAGGCATGGCAGCCAGCACTGACAGCACGATGGAGGTGTCAGAGGGATTGCAGTTGCATGCTTGCAGGTTGGCTTGCAGCATTAGCAGTCGGCTGAAGAATTGGGAGATGGTCTCACCAGGGTACAATCTGAGCATGGACAATTGCTGCTGTAGCTGGGTCTGGTGCGCGAGGGAGGACTGGGTGTACTCAGCTTTGATATTGTCCCAGGCGGCCTTGGCTGAGACTGCATTGCCGACGGCGAAGAAATGCTGAGGATTGACGTAGCGTAGTATCATGGCTTTGGCCTTTGCGTCTGAGGTGTTCTCTGCGTCGCGCACAGTAAGCGCTGCTGCATAGGCATCTTGCGTAGCCTGCGAGGAGCCTTGGATAGGCGCAGTGGGCAAGGGGGTGATGCCTGTGTCGACGATCTGAAATAGGTTGTGCTCGATGAGCGCGTATTTGACGCGGATCTGCCAGAACTGATAGTTGTCGTCAGTGAGCAGGTCGATTTGGGCTCCCGGCCCGATCGACGAAGCCGCCATCGCCGAACGACTAACTGTCGAACGCACGACCCCTTCCCGGCGACTTACTGATGCCTTTCACGCGTCTGCGTGCGTGGGCCCATAACCCTGTAGAGAGCGTAGGGACAGACGCGGCACTCAGCTTAGGGTACTTACATAACTAACTGCTGACGGCACTAAGCACACTGCTCAGTGCCTACCTGTAGAGAGCGTAGGGACAGACGCGGCACTCAGCTTAGGGTGCCGAGGTCTGCCCCTCTAACTGCCTTAAGACGGACAGTCTCACTCTCTCACTCTGCAGCCCTGAGTGCTGTCAACAGTTAGGTCTCCCGGTTACACATGGCACGTTTTTGGGTAACTTGAAGAAGACGAAAAAGGGAAACATGTCCCAAGTGGGCCCCGTCTGTTCCGCGTAGCCCAGCTAGCCATCGCACAGTGGAAGCGGGCTCACAGCGGCGATTCCGGTGCCGGCCAGGCAGGTGAGCCAGCCTGCTTGGGCGCACGTCAACGTTAGGCACATTGCGTAGTTGCTAGCTCTGCGCACGCCAAGCTGGGCCACTCAGTGCAATCGCCGCACAGCCAAGCAGCGGTTGCGGCAGGCGGTTGTAAATGGCTTGCACGCTGCAGGTGCAATGTCCGAAAGCGCTAGCACCGTTACTAGAGGCCGAACCACTGTCAGCGGGGCGCCAGTTTGCCCAGGAATAGACACGCCAGCACCCAGGACTGGACGGAGACGTCGTGGCCAGTCTCCACCGCGCGCGAGAACCCCGACGCAGCGTACCACTAAGCAGAAGGCAGACGAGCAACAGCCTGACCACTGACACTGCAGGGACATGGACAGGCTGCAGGTGTTCTGCAGTGCATGAGCAGCAACAGCAGCAGGCTGTAGTGCACGAGCAGCAGCAATAGCAGGCTGTGGTGCACGAGCAGCAATGCATGGGTAGCAGCAGGCTATAGGTGTGTGGCAGTGCATGCTGCAAGTAGCAGCAGGCTGCAGGTGTGTTGCAGTGCATAAGCAGCAGCAATAGGCTGCCTAGCATGTGTTGCAGTGCAGCCCCTCCCCTCCCTGCCCAGCCCTGCCCCACCCCCTCCCAGCCCTGCCCCACCCCTCCCAGCTCGGCCCTACTCCCTCCCAGCCTTGCGTTGCCCCTCCCTCCCTTCCCAGCCCTTCCCCACCCCCTCCCAGCATTGCGTTGCCCCTCCCCTCCCTGCCTAGCCCTGCTCCACCCCCTCCCAGCCTTGCGTTGCCCATCCCCTCCCTGCCCAGCCCTGCCCCACCCCCTCCCAGCCCTGCCCCACCCCCTCCCAGCCCTGCCCCACCCCCTCCCAGCCTGGCTCCACCCCCTCCCAGCCCTGCCCCACCCCCTCCCAGCCCTGCCCTGCCCCACCCCTCCCAGCCCTGCCCCACCCCCTCCAGCCTTGCGTTGTAGTGCATGAGCAGCAGCAGCAGCAGGCTGCAGTGCATGAACAGCAACAGGCTGCAGGTAGCAGCAGGCTGCAGTGCATGTGCTGTAGTGCGTGAGCAGCAGCAGCAGGCTGCAGTGCGTGAGCATCAGCAGCAGGCTGCAGGTAGCAGCAGGCTGCAGTGCATGTGCTACAGTGCATGAGCAGCAGCAGCAGGCTGCAATGCAGGCTGCAGGTAGCAGCAGGCTGCAGTGCATGTGCTGTAGTTCGTGACCAGCAGCAACAGGCTGCAGTGCGTGAGCAGCAGCAGCAGGCTGCAGTGCATGAGGAGCAGCAGCAGGCTGCATTACAGGCTGCAGGTAGCAGCAGGCTGCTGTGCATGAGGAACAGCAGCAACAGCAGGCCGGAGTGCATGTGCTGCAGAGCATCAGCAGCTGCAGTGCACGAGCAAGTAGCAGCAGGCTACGAATGTGTTGCAGTGCAAGTGTGTTGCAGTGCATGAGCAGCAGCAGCAGGCTGCAGTGCAGGTAGCAGCAGGTTGTAGTGCATGTGTTGCAGTGCATGAGCAGCAGCAGGCTTTAGGTGTGGAAGGGTAGGCTGCAGATTGCATGTGTGTTGTAGTGCATGAGCAGCAGCAGGTTGCTTAAGTTGTAGGGCAGCTCTAGCAACCATGTTGAAGTTTCAATACGTGGTAGGCATCATGTAAGAGATGTAAGAACGACGTCATGCCCTCACATTAGTGACAAGGAACAACGAGAACGAGCAGTCTCCTTCTATAACTCCATCCTTCTATAACTCCAGCAATGGTAGTGCATGAGCAGTAGCACAATGCTTCGTCAATCAACAAGACCTGCCGTCAACAAATCAACCAAGCCTAAAGACCATGATGTGATGATAATTACAGTGGTGATCATTAGCCGTGTATCCTCTTCACAATTGATACCTCCGCCCCTTGTATGGACAACACCACCACGCGGTGATGCGCTAAGGCCGCAAACGTGGTAGCCACCTGCTACATACCCCCTTCGCATGTATGCATCACAGCCATGCTCAGCAAGTGCAGGCCTGGCAGTGATCCACACCCAATGTGTCACAGCTAGCTAGACTATGGATGGTACCTACAGTGGAGGTTCACCAGATCCAGCCACATGCTAGGGTGTGGTGCGCCACATGCCCCTTGTATGGACAACACCACCACGCGGTGATGCGCTAATGCTGCAAACGTGGTAGCCACCTGCTACATACCCCCTTTGCATGTATGCATTACGGTCATGCTTAGCAAGTGCAGGCCTGGCAGTGATCCGCACCAAATCCAACCATATGGCACCACGCGGTATTACATCAACGCTGCAACTGGCACGGTCAAGTACGCTAGGTCTATTGTAGACCTTGATATTCGAGTTGCAATTGCCCATCACCGGGGATATCGTCTTACACAACCAATGTGGTTTCCATATGCGGCTACACAAGCAATGGCATGGTTGAGAAACCTCAAATTGCATGCCTTTAATTGCATGGAGCTACCAAGACCACCGCAGACCATGCCAGATCTATGCCTTGAAATGAACTTGCATGCAACCAGACACATACCGCACATGTTGCTGTCCTTGCACTGCTGGTCATGTATCACAGCCTGTTGCTGCTGCTTCCCATTCACTGCTGCTCATGCACTACAACACATGCACTGCAGCCTGCAGCTGCTGCTCATGCACTCCTGCTGCTACCTGCAGCCTGCACTGCCACACACCTACAGGCAGGGCAGTGCAGGGCAAGGTAGGGCAGGGCTGGGCAGGGCAGGGCAAGGTAGGGCAGGGCTGGGCAGGGAAGGGCAAGGTAGGGCAGGGCTGGGCAGGGAAGGGCAGGGTAGGGCAGGCAAGGGAGGGGCAACGCAAGGCTGGGAGGGGGTGGGGCAGGGCTGGGATGGGGTGGGGTGGGGCAGGGCTGGGCAGGGCTGGGAGGGGCAACGCAAGGATGGGATGGGGTGGGGTGGGGCAGGGCTGGGCAGGGCTGGGAGGGGCAACGCAAGGCTGGGATGGGGTGGG
>JASKMD010000029.1:15102198-15159918 GCA_030144725.1 Haematococcus lacustris
ACTATGACTAGCTGCCTATCAGTCCTACACCGCCCGACACCGAAGACACTCATCCTGTCGCTGGACCCAAAAGTACAAATGAGTACCTATGAATAGAGTGCAGTGGCCTATGCCGGATGTAACTGTCTGAGTGTCGATGTGCCATTGTGCACCAGGGCAACCCATCGGAAATATCGCGACCACGCCCGAGATGAGGCTTACAGTGTGATGAAGCTTAGAGTACCCATATGCCATAGCCGCAGTCACAACCTTGCTGCAAGGTTGTTCTCACAGTAAGCGAAGTGACCAGGCCACAAACTCGGCCCTGATCCGAGCTGTGACGCCTATCCTATTCAACGCATCGCGATGATGCCGTTTCTACAGAGAACGGGCGCCACAACGTCAGGCCGCAAACCTCCCTCACTCACTCACACTCGGCCGTCAGTAAAATCGTGTGTTGCATGTTGCACCAGCCGCCCATTGCGGGCTCTGCCACTGTTGTAATCCCAACCTCTGTAACCCCGATAGACTGCCTGATCCACTAGCGATCCTATGCTTGTTGCTTCATTCTATCACTCCGAGTTGACCCAACCCTGACAGGAATCGATCTAGGGACCTCTCGCATAAATGCTACTTTCAGGTCTTTAAGACCTCTAGTACCGGTCTTAAGACCTTTAGGACCCAAAACATCAGGCGGGGTCTTAAGACCCGGCACGCCCTACTCGCAATCACAGAAGCAAGCGATCCACTGTGCCATCCTTCAGCAGCATCACCATCATCAGGTTGCACCAACACCAAGACGCTTGGGCAGCCTTTCTGAGTGCTCGCGCTGCTTGCTGCGCGCTGCACTGTTCCACAGGCTTGTTGCGGTTTGCCATGTGGGTCAAGACTGCAATGCCAGGTTGAAACTTGAGATGTTGAGAATGAAGCTTGTGTTTTTTGCCTTGAACTTGGATGTGGCAGATGTTAGTGCTGACGTCTAGTAGCGCATTATGCGACTTTTGCCAATCAGCACCAAGAATTAGATCAATGCCATCAAGCATTTGAGGCAGTATTTTAGCCACGACAGGTGTCAACGACTTTTGCATGCACACCAGTCCATGCACCTGGCTGGTAATGGGTAGCACAGCATTGTTTGCTGCAAGCACCTGCACCTTGTGCTCCAGTGGTGCTAGAGTGACGTCTGCTGTCGGGTTGGTATTTAGCCACTTCTCTGACAGGATGTATACGTGGCGCACTGTGTCAATCATAGCCACACACTCTCTGCCTCCAAGCCTTGCTGTGAAGACAAAGGGGAGGGCTAGCTGCTTTGTTTTTATTGGCGTGCAGACAGCGCCAAGGATGTTGGGAGTCAGGAACGGTTGCTCAGAGACATCATTGTGTACATCTCTTACATCACACCAATGTGTTCGGCAGCTGGCCCCTGCTCAGCACCTGGTAAGATACATCCATAACTAGTCCAGGCAAAATCCTAGTAACCAGCCTCGTAAGGGCACTGGGCACTCTGGGAATGGATAGCCACAGGCCCTCGCAAAGCTCTGCTGATACTCAGGGGCTGCTGCCACAGGGCCAGGTCTCAGCTGGCTGCCAGGTAACCTGACGCGGGTAACCTCGGGCCCCTGCCTCGGCCCGGTGGGCATCCCCCCGGGCCTGGCGCTGATCCAGAAGGCTGGCCACCACGCCCCCTGCCACGCCCCATAGGCGGAGGTGCTGCGTACGGGTTGTACCTATACTGGCGTGCACCCCTGGCACCCCTTGCATGGTGCGGCGCTGACTCATGCTGTGGCACAGCTGCGCTGGAAGGGTGGGGTTGGAGGGTGGGTTGAAGGGTGGGAGGGCTGAGCCGCTGGGACATAGCGCTGCTGCGCAGGCTGACCACCCCACTTCACGCCAGCTGCCATCCACATGCTGGATGTGGCGGCCATCATCCGACACTGACATGCCCTGCGCATTGCGAGCAGCAAAGGCTCTTTGGGAGAAACCACCACGGCCATTAGACCGATCACCCCCTGTTCCACTTGGGCAAAGCAGCTACAGCATTGTGCTGTGCATCTGGTGCTACTGCCACAACAGGTTTGGTGGTGCTGGCCATGCCTGCCTCTTTGCCTGCAGCATACTGGATGCATGCATTCAGATCAGTCCATACCAGACCGTCACTATCTCGTGCGCACTTCTGACGCAGGTAGGGTGTGAGAGCCTCTGACAAACATGTCACAGAGGATGGGCTGCGGCACTTCAGCAGCCTTGAGGGCCTCTAACCTGAACGCTTACTGCGTACTCTAGCACGGCTTGGCCTGGTTGCTGCTTCACAAGGCCCTTGCACAAGCCGATTCATGGCAATGTAAGTGGCCAGAAGCAATGTTAGAGTCACATTGCCTGTAATTAAGAAATGGAGCAGCAAGGACTTGCTAGAGGGCAGGGACTTTGACATGTTTGTCACTGACATACGACGCTATGCGTCTGCTTTGAACCAGGAGCTCACTGAGACTCTCATTGTAACGTGCCTTTGCACGGCCAGCGTAATCCTCTTAGTGCGGCTAAAGAGCTTTGGGCGATGTCTAAGCTCCCGGGAGTCGAACCCGGCCTTGACACCGGTCACCGCACTTTGAGAGTTACACTGGCGCATGGGGGCATTATATGGTTGTCCTTAAATGGCATATCAGCCAGGCGCATTGCCACGTAACATTCCCCCCCACCTGGTCCTCTCTGGACGCAGTTGTCCTCAACTGTAGGATTGTGCCTATAGGTGACTGCCCCGCCTCGGCAACCCATGATTGTGCCGAGACTCGCGCCTCAACGCTCAGTGTCAAGAATGCCATGTTTTTACTTTTTTGCATTTCACACTCATTCATCTTTTTCTTTCTCAGTCAATAATGAGCCTATGGAACCGGCAGTGGTCCATGCTCATCAATGTACTGCTGCAGGGCCTCGTCGCAGTTCACCAAATTCTTCTGAGGCTCCCAGGTGTCATGCTCCTCAGAGTAGCCCACCCATCGAACCAGAAACTCCAGAGCTTGCTTCACATTCTTGCTTGGCTTGCGCCCTTTCCCATTCCCCCGGCCTCTCACTTTCACCAGCTTGTGTTGCAGCAGCTTTTCCACCTCGTAAACTGGCTCGCCGTCAAGCCATTGTACAGGCGGAGGTGCTGCCATGTTTGGCGCTTGAGTGCCGAGGTAGGGTTTTACCAGGGAGACATGGAACACGTTGTGCATGCGGGTCCATCGGTGAGGTAGCTGGATTTGCACTGCAACCAGCCCGATCATGCGTAGCACCACGAAGGGGCCGACATATCGAGGTTTTAGCTTGCGCACCCCCACCTCATCTTTCCGTTTTCTCATGTTGACAGTGCTCAGCATTACCAGTTGTTCTGGTTTGTACGTCACCTCACGACGCTTGCCGTCTACCAAAGCTTTCATGCGTTGTTGAGCCTCACGCCAGCACTGTCTGGCTTTGCGCACCTCTTTCTCCACATTCTCCGCAAACGCAGAAGCCTTAGGAACCTTGCGCGGTAGATCCAACGTCGCAGGAGTCAGCGGATGCTGGCCATAGTTCAGAAAGAACGGCGTTTGACGGATTGACTCGTGCCAGGAGTTGTTGATAGCGAACTCAACCCAAGGCAAGTGTTCTGCCCAGTCTGTGTGGGCATCGTTCACATAGTGTCGCAGCATCTCCTCAATGACTCTGTTTACTCGATCTGTTTGGCCGTCAGACTCGGGATGATATGCACTGGACATGTAATGGGCCACTTTGCACAGGGCGCATACATGTTCCCAGAAGTGGCTGTTGAAGTGGGGGCCACGGTCTGTGATCACCGAGGCTGGCATGCCATGCAGGCGCACGACCTCATGGAAGAAGTGTGTAGCCATGTCGAAGGCACTGATGCTCTCCCTGGTGGGTACGAGATGCACCATTTTGCTGAGTCTGTCTACGAATACCAGGATACTATCATATCCACGCTCACCACTCTTTGGCAGTTTTACAATGAAGTCCATACTCACACTTTCCCAGCGACGACCAGGTATAGACAGGGGCTGGAGCTTTCCGGCCTTGAGACGAGTGCTGGGCTTGTTGCGCTGGCAGGCATCGCATTGCCTGACATAGTCCTCTACATCCTTGCGCATGCCTGGCCAGGTGAAGCTGAGATCCACAATATGCCATGTTTTGCTCATGCCCATGTGGCCGGCATAGTTTGCATCGTGGCACGCCTCAAGCACCTCTCTTTTGACCAAGGGGCTTTTAGGTACAACCACCTTTCCGCCCGACATCCATAGCCCCGTCTCGCTCAACTCATAGGCCTGGGTGTATGCACGATCAGCAAAGCGATCATCGGTGCTGTACCCATTGATGATGGCCTGAACAAGTGAGCTTCTTTGCGTCGTGCTATGGGTTTTGCCTGCAGGTGTGTGTGTGGCCGAGTCCAGCTGCTTCTCCCCCCCATCAGGCCACTTGTCACATGGGACCACGGAGGGAGGAGGTGGACCACCGCTGGCACAACGCACACGCTTTTGCTGGCGCTTTTGCTTGCGGGGGGCAGCTGGTTGGCTAGGTGGCACCGGTGGGGGCTGAAAAGGAGGCTGCACTTGTAAGCCAGCCTGTCGCCTTGTCATCACCATGGCATACACACCTGACACACAGAGCTGGGCACCCATGGTGAGTAGGATGGGTTGGCCGTCATCATCGTCATCGTGATGTGTCAGACCAGGATTGCGACTCAAAGGATCTGCCACATTGCCCTTGCCTGGTTTGTACTCAATGTGATGGTCAAAGCGTGCCAGGAATTCCATCCACCGGGCTTGCCGCCTTGAAAGATTGGTCTGAGTTTTCAGGTAGATCAGAGGGTTGTGGTCGGTCACAATAGTCACATGCACTGCTCCATCGAGGTAGCAGCGCCATTCTTGCATTGCTCTTATGATACCTAACAATTCTTGCTCCCCTGTGGTGTACTTGACTTGAGCCGGAGTGAACTTGTGGCTCGTGTACGCAACCACTCTGCCGTTTTGCATCAGGACACCTCCCGTGCCCGCAAGTGAGGCATCAGACCACACCTCAAAAGGTTGTAACGGGTCAGGGAGAGCCAAGACAGGTGCTGAACACAGAGCTTCTTTGAGAGCGTTGAAAGCATTTACAGCAGGCTCACTGAGCTGTCTCCAATTTGTACCAGCCGCCACAGCTTCACCAGTAAGGTGTGTCAGCGGTGCAGCAATGGTGCTGTAGCCTGCAATGAAACGCCGGAAGAAGTTTGCGAGGCCAAGGAATGCCTGCAATTCTTTAAGACACGTGGGCATAGGCCAGTCCTGAATGACTTGCACTTTGGCAGGATCTACGGCAATGCCATGCCTTCCCACGATGTGACCCAAGAACTTCAGCTCAGGTTTGTTAAACTCACACTTACTAAGCTTAGCATACAGGTTGTTATCCTTCATGACTTGCAACACCTCTCGAAGATGTTGTACATGCTCCGCCGGCGAACGACTCATGACCAAGATGTCGTCAAGATACACGAGTACCGTGCCCGCCAGCAGCTGCTTCTCAAAGATACGGTTCATCACACGTTGGAAGGTGGCTGGGGCATTCGTCAACCCAAAACACAACACCTTGTACTGAAACTGCCCTCCAGGTGTGACGAAAGCAGTTTTGGGCACGTCCTCAGGAGTGATGCGTATTTGGTGATACCCACTTTGGAGGTCTAACGAGCTGAACACCGTCTTCCCTTGGACTCTGTCAAATAGGTCGTCAATTCTTGGCAGGGGGTACCTATCCCTCACAGTCAGTTTGTTTAGCGCGCGGAAATCAATGCACATCCTGAGAGTGCCATCACGCTTCTGCACAAACAAGACTGGGGCACCATACGGACTGCTGCTAGGCTCAATGAGCTTCTTTGCCAACAGCTCCGCTACCTGCTTCCTCATCTCATCCATTTCTTTCAGACTGTAGCGCCGAGCACGTTGGTAAGGAGGTGCATGTCCAGGTTCTAAGCGAATGGTGTGGCCTACCCCTCGGTCAGGCGGTAGTTCAGCTGGCATGTCCTGGAACACTGTTGGGAATTCCTCATGCACCATGCTGTCGATAACTGAGGCCGGCACAAGCCCAGGCCTCTCACACCCTTCTTGGTTGTTGACGAGAACGGATGCAAGGCTGCCGTTGTACCAGCCTTCATCATCATTTGCAGCCGATGGTTGGACCAGGGCAAGCACGCTGCAGCAACCTTTTCTCAGGGCCCTTGCAGCTTGTTTTGCGCTCAGCACTTTCACTGCTTCACCACTGTCCGCCACAGCGGCGAGAACAGCTGCGCCCGGCCTGAACTTGTGGTGCTGAGAGTGTAGCTTGTGCAACTTGTTGCCGACTTTGATGTGGCATATGTTTGAGCCAACGTCCAGCACAGCGCCATGTGACTTCTGCCAGTCAGCACCCAAGATTAGGTCAATACCCTCCAGCATCTCTGGTAAGATTTTGGCTGCCACAGGCGTAACACTCCTCTCAATTGACACAGTTGCATGGACTTGCTGGGTGATAGGCATGGATGCATTGTTTGCAGCCACCACCGAGATCCTTCGATCCAAAAGAGTCACGCTCATATGTTTCTTCTTGTAGCCTGGTTGATTTAGCCACTTCTCTGACAAGATGGTGTACGTAGCTCCAGTGTCAATCATAGCTACACATTCTCTTCCTCCTAGTCTGGCTGTGAAGACAAACGGAAGAGGCACTTGTTTTGTTATAGAAGAACAAACAACTCCTAGGATGCGTGGGGAGTCCAGCTTACATGGTTCATTCACATACACCATGTTAGCAACATGCTGGTCCCCGCCTGGTAGGTTGCATCCTACACCAGTCCAGGCAGATTCCTATTCCCATGCGCACTGGCATGGATGGGGTGCACAATGCTCACAGGCAAGTGGCTCATTAGGCTGGTGAAACATTGCCGGAGCAGCAAATGCTGGCTGCTGAGTGCCACCCTGCCGACCGCCTCCTTGGCCACCGTGGCCTCCTTGCCAACTGCCTTGGCTGCCACCCTCGGAGCTGCTCGCGATACTGCTGCAAGACAAACTCTTGGTCTTCGTTCCACGGAAATTCAACTTTTCCCCGGCAGGTCTCCTGCCAACCTTTCCAAGCAGATAGTGAGAACAAGCGCGGTTGCTCTCTACAAGCGGTCTCGACTACAACTCCCTCGAACAGACGCGCTTCTGCGCACTCAGCGTGGTCGAAACCCAAGCGTAATCCTCTTAGTGCGGCTAAAGAGCTTTGGGCGATGTCTAAGCTCCCGGGAGTCGAACCCGGGCCTTGACACCGGTCACCGCACTTTGAGAGTTACACTGGCGCATGAGGGCATTATATGGTTGTCCTTTAATGGCATATCAGCCAGGCACATTGCCACGTAACACTCATGCTCCACACAACAGATGACCTGCGCAAGGTGGTTGGTGTCAAGGTGAGCCAAGCCCACAGCCAGGGCAAGGCTATGACAGCCGATGAAGTGATAACTTACATGAAAGAGCTGATAGGGTACCACCTGCATGACACCAAGCGGGTGGACTCTACATGCAAAGCTGTTGATTCTGCACGGCTCACCGGCTCTACAGCGTGCAGGCGCCCAGCTGCAGTCAGCAGCTGTTGGGCTGAGCTTGTAAAGGCATTAATTGCCGCTGTTTTGGCCTCTCCTGGCCCGGCCGCTGCGACTACTGTCGCTGCAGCGGCGACCTCTTGGGCCAATTGCTGCACAGGCTGAGGCTGAGGCTGAGGTTGAGGTTGGGCTTGTGTTTGGGGCTGAAGCGCACTGGGCGCGGTGGGAACTGCGGTCGACAAGGGCAGTGGAATATTAGCATTTGCGACCGCTGGGTCACCTTGCATATTCGTTTGCATTGGTTGCACACCTGAGACGGGAGTAAAGCTGAACAGAGGGACGTTGGCCGCTCCATTTTGCTGTCCCGCGCCAAGGGCAGCGTTGTTGGGCTGTTGGGTTAAGGGCGCGCTTAAGGCCGCGACATTAGGTTGTTCTGCTGCTTGCGCGCCATGGGCAGCAACATTTTGCTGTGGTACAGTGCTCAGGTTTGCTAACCTCTGTTGCACCTGTTGTACCTGCTGCTGGTTTGAGGCCGAATGAACAAGCTGATTCCGGGCCTCTGTATCGATTTCTGGAAGCAAAGCATCACCATACAAGAAGCACAACATGTCACGGAATTCCTTCTTTGTGCGACATGTCAACAGCTGTTGGTGTTGTGCACGCGTCAAGCAACTCAGTGCACCGCTCATTGAACGCACCTCAGCGGCTGTAAATAGCAAGTTGGACATGTCGACTAGCAAAGGGCTGACGAACGGCTGTGAACGGCAGACGAACGGCTATTGAAGCGCTCACTTACCCATTTGATGCTTGCGTTTCCACCAATCCCACAGTTGGTCGCGATATTGCTGGAGAATTAGCTCTTGATGCGGCTCCCACGGAAAACTGAGTTTACCGCGGCAGTTTGCGAGCCAATTATGCTGCTCCACACGGCTGAAAAACTCGGGGTATTCTGAGCAAGCGGTTTCTACGACGAACGCCTCGAAATCGATTTTTGTGACCCGGAGGCGTCAGCCTCGGTCGGAAAGCATTGTTACGTGTTAAACCAGCGAATAATAGGTTGTGTGGCTCAAGATCTCAGGGCGTAGTCAACGGAGAGATCTCCGGGAGTCGAACCCGGCTTTTGACACCGGTCACCACACTTCCTACTACCACACTGGTTATTAGAGGGTATACGAACGGCGGCCTTATTGGCATAATAGCCTGGCGCATTCCCACGTTACAAGGGGAGGGGAGGGGAGGGGAGGGGAGGGGGGGGAGGGGAGGGGAGGGGAGGGGAGGGGAGGGGAGGGGGGGGAGGGGAGGGGAGGGGAGGGGAGGGGAGGGGAGGGGAGGGGAGGGGAGGGGAGGGGAGGGGAGGGGAGGGGAGGGGAGGGGAGGGGAGGGGAGGGGAGGGGAGGGGAGGGGAGGGGAGGGGAGGGGAGGGGAGGGGAGGGGAGGGGGAGGGGAGGGGAGGGGAGGGGAGGGGAGGGGAGGGGAGGGGAGGGGAGGGGAGGGGAGGGGGGGGAGGGGAGGGGAGGGGAGGGGAGGGGAGGGGAGGGGAGGGGAGGGGAGGGGAGGGGAGGGGGAGGGGAGGGGAGGGGAGGGGAGGGGAGGGGAGGGGAGGGGAGGGGAGGGGAGGGGAGGGGAGGGGAGGGGAGGGGGAGGGGAGGGGAGGGGAGGGGAGGGGAGGGGAGGGGAGGGGAGGGGAGGGGAGGGGAGGGGAGGGGAGGGGGAGGGGAGGGGAGGGGAGGGGAGGGGAGGGGAGGGGAGGGGAGGGGAGGGGAGGGGAGGGGAGGGGAGGGGAGGGGAGGGGAGGGGAGGGGAGGGGAGGGGAGGGGAGGGGAGGGGAGGGGAGGGGAGGGGGAGGGGAGGGGAGGGGAGGGGAGGGGAGGGGAGGGGAGGGGAGGGGAGGGGAGGGAGGGGAGGGGGGGAGGGGAGGGGAGGGGAGGGGAGGGGAGGGGAGGGGAGGGGGAGGGGAGGGGAGGGGAGGGGAGGGGAGGGGAGGGGAGGGGAGGGGAGGGGAGGGGAGGGAGGGGAGATGGGGAGGGAGGGTACCATTGAGTTGGGGATGGGGTTGGGCGTGAGGGGTTTGTCGGCGGATTGGGAGGGGGTGGGCGTGTCGGAAAAGGGAAGGGAAGGGGAGGTGCTAGTGGTGGTAGTGGAAAAGGTAAGGGGTGTGACCATTGGAAGCTGCAGCAAACAAGGGCATGCTAGCGGTCAGACTAGGTACATAGAGCTGCATAGTTGCAAGAGATGCCACTCACCACTTGCTAATTGGAGTGTGTGGGGGGGGGGGAGGGGGTTGGGTGTGGGGTGAAGGGGGGGGATGGCAGGGGGGGGAGGGCGCTGCTTATGGGTGCCGTTAATTGCTGCCGCTCACAACTGTTCATGGCTGCTCCTGACTGCTCCTGGCTGTTGTAGCGTTCAGGAAGAGCGCGCCTTAAATCTTTTCAACGTGTGAGCGCCATGCAACGCTAGAAGGTGTTACAGGTGTCAGACTGTCTCAGCGTAACCAGGCCAGGACATAGAACTGCCCCCGGGGATCGAACCCGAATGGTGGGCAGGCAATACAGCCCACCATTTAACCTGCCTGTATCACACTTCGTCAGTGACACTAGCAGCCGACTGCTTAGTGCAGAATCGGAACGCTACATTCCTCCCTCTCCTAAGGGATGGCCGTTCCGCCCATAGGCCATCATGGCATGGACTCGCAGTACTATGACCACTATTTGAGAACTCCTGCCCATCCGGATGCAGGTCGCTCTCAGGAGATAATGGTCACCATGGACCCTTCCAGCCCAGGCTCACAGAGCCAATGGACGCTGGGAACCAGACTAGCCAGGCTCACATGAGCAACTGAACTCATAGCGCACCAAGGCACATATCATGCAGCAAAGCAACCAGCAAGACTACATGGAGCCCATGTCCCACATTCATATCACAGCAAGCCATGCTGAGCCTTATACAAGTTCACGCAGTCAGGGGCATTTGCTAGATTGCTGGCAGGCTCCCAAGTGTTGTCAGAGTCTTCGTAGCCCTTCCACTTGACAAGGAACTCCTTTGCTTTACCTGCACGCACATGCCGGTGGCTCACAATGCGTTCTACTTCATACTGTGGGGAATCATCGAGCCAGCCCAACTCAGTGGGGGGTAGACGACCAAAGTTGCCCTCATAGGGTCTTAGCAATGACACATGGAACACAGGATGAATCCTGGACATGGCTGGTGGCAGTGACAGCTTTACAGCGTCATCGCCCACATGAGCTTCGATCCTGAAAGGCCCCACATACCGTGGCAGCAGCTTCCTGGCTTTGCCCACCATGTTACGCAGATTCATGGTGCTGAGCAACACACGGTCACCCACTTGGAACACACTGTCCGAGGATTTCCTGTGTGGATTAGCACCATTGGCCTGACGGCTCTGTGCCAGTTTCATACAACGTCTGGCCTCTTGAACACCCTTTTCCCAGCCCTCAGAGAAGAACTGAGCCATAGGAGGTGGCAACCGAGGTAACTCATGGGTCACCGGTGTCACTGGGGACTGTCCATAGTTAACCAGGAAAGGTGTAGATTTAATACTTTCTTGCCATGAGTTATTAATTGCAAACTCGGCAAACGAGAGGTGTTTAGGCCAGTCTCGTTGAGTGGGAGAGATATAATGCCTAAGCATTTCCTCCAACACTTTGTTGTACCGCTCAACCTGCCCATTTGACTGGGGGTGATAGCTGGAGGTGAGTGAGTGCTTCATGCCCATTAGCTTGCATACAGCTTGCCAGAACTTGCTCACGAAAAGGGAGCCCCGATCACTCACAACTTCAGATGGTAGTCCATGATGGACAAATACCTTATCAATGAAGAGTTGTGCAAACTCGGGAGCGTCCATGCTCTCCTTGCAGGGCACTAGATGTACCATCTTAGAGAGCCTGTCAACGAATACACAAATGGAATCATATCCATGTGATCCGGACGGTAGCTTGGTTATAAAGTCCATGTGCATGACTTCCCAACGGTATCCAGGTATAGACAAGGGGTGAAGGAACCCCCATGGCTTAGCTGTAACCGATTTGTTTCTCTGGCATGCATCACATGTTGTTACATAGTGACGCACATCAGTGCGTAAGTGTTTCCACCAGAACACACGCATGACACGCTCCAACGTCTTGGTGATCCCAACGTGGCCAGCATACTTAGCATCGTGCATCTCGTGCAGGATATGCTCTCGTAGCTGTTTGTCACGGGGCACAATGACGGTGCGTCGCTTGTTATGTCTCCATAGGCCATTATCATCCAGGTAATAGTTCTTAGTCTTCCTACGCTTGGTGAAGTTGGAATCAGCGGCGTATGCTCTGACCAACCACTCATGCAGGTTTGACAAAGGACCTGGAGGTTTGGGTGCACTGGGTTCTCCATCTGCTGGTACATCAGCAGCCCAAGTGACACGTTTGGTGGGTGGCCTGACGGCAGCACCATCACCTCGGCCTGGTGGTGGTTGTGTGGGTGGCTCAGCGGCATCACCAGCACTTGTTTTACGTGCCTCAGCACCAGTTTCCTCCCCCTCCTGAGAACGCCGCTTACTCCTAGTCATGACAAGGATACTCTTCACATTATCAGCACCAGGGCCTTTACACGTCTGTACTGTGGCAGCTGGAATGCGTGACAACGGATCAGCGGGATTAGATATACCAGGTAGATACTCAATGGTATATGAGAAGCGGGCCAGGAATTCCATCCATCTAGTCTGCCTGCGTGAGAGTATGTTCTGAGTGGGCAGAGAGATGAGTGGCCGGTGATCTGTGTACAGAGTGAATGGTACTCCTTCAAGGTAGCACCTCCACTGTTGACACGCAGATACCAATGCCAGCAGTTCCTGTTCGCCCGTGGTGTAATTAACCTCAGCAGGGATTAATTTCCTGGAGTAATACGCCAATGGGTAGCCATCCTGCATCAGGACTGCACCGATGCCCTCAAGGGACGCATCGCAGTGCACCTGGAAGGGTTTGCTGTGATCAGGAAGCTTGAGCATAGGCACATTAGCAATGGCCTGCTTCAAGGCATTGAATGCATCCAGCTCAGCCTGAGGCCATGACTTCCAAGGGAACGAGTCCTTCTTGGGGCCAGTCAGGTTTGTGAGGGGTGCAGCAATGGTGCTAAAATTATGTACAAATTTACGGACATAATTAGCAGCGCCCAGGAAAGACTGCAGGGTTTTGAGGCTTGTAGGGACAGGCCAGTTAGAGATGGCAGTAACTTTACAAGGGTCAACAGATATACCCTGAGCACTTATGATATGGCCCAGGAACATCAGTGTTCGTTTCATAAACTCACACTTAGATAACTTAGCATAAAATTTATTTTTACGCAGTAAGTCAAATACACGTCTGAGATGGACTAGGTGCTCCTCACTGTCCTTGGACATCACTAGGATGTCATCAAGGTACACGAGGGCACAGTCATTTATCACCTCAGCAAATGCTTCATTCATTACACGCTGGAACGTGGCAGGAGCATTTGTCAGGCCAAAACACAGTACCTTGAATTGGTAGTGTCCCTCAGGTGTCCTGAACGCAGTTTTAGGGACATCCTCAGCCGGGATGCGGATCTGGTGGTAACCAGCCTGCAAGTCAAGGGAGGAGAACACAGGTTTTCCTGCGAGCTGATCAAACAGATCATCAATGCGTGGCAAAGGATACTGGTCCCTGATTGTAATTTTATTGAGCTGGCGGTAGTCAATGCACATGCGCAGCTCACCTGATTTCTTCTGGACAAACAGCACTGGTGCAGCAAAGGGAGAGGAGCTGGGCTCTATCAGGCCTTTGGCAAGGAGATCAGTGATCTGTCTACGCAGTTCATCATGCTCAGGTTTGGACATCCTATAGCTGGGCCTAGCTGGAGGCTTAGCATCAGGTTGCAAGGGGATGGAGTGCCCTACTGCACGCTCTGGTGGGAGTCCGGTGATAGGTTGGAATACATCAGAGTATTCATCAAGCAGAGCTTGCAGGTGCTGTCTATGAACAGGTGATACATCTGCTGGCAAGGTAAGGTCTTCTAAAGACACCATAGCAACCATAGCAGAGCCCCCTTTACGCAACCATCTGGCTGCTTGCTTAGCTGTCACAAAGGCCTTTGGGTTGGCTTTGGACACAGCAGCAAGTACAGCAGCAGGTGGGCGGGGCAGTGAGTGGGTGGATCCAGGTGGCCTGTTGGCAGCACACTGGCCAGCAGCACTCATGTCACCTGTGTGTGGATGCAAGGTTGTGTTACCTTGGGCAGTGCGCAGGGTCAGGGTCTGGTCGACGTAGTCGATCAAGGCCCCCTGCACAAACAGCCAGTCAGCACCCAGGAGCACGTCATAAGCATGAACAAGGTCAGGCATGACAGTCAACAGACACATGCAGCTAAAGCTGTCAATGTGCAACTGTACCTTGACATAGTGCTCACAGATCACAGGTTGATTGTTTGCAACATCAAACCTAAGTGACACAGGATAGGTATAGAGAGGAATACCATGCAACTGAACATAGCTAGCACTAATGAACGATGCGTCAGCACCACCATCAGCTAACATATGGCAGACATGGCTGTCAATGGTGCCAGTAGAACTGGAACCTTACCTTGTTGTCTTGTCCAGCAACCCCCAGGATGACTTGGGAAGGCAGCATGGGGCAACAAAGGGCTGTCTTACATGACACCACATGACTCAAGCATGGGTCAGCAGCCTCACAACAAAAACCAGCACAACCAGCTGCCAGCATAGGCAGTCTGCTCAGGCTTTGACTCAGACACAGGCAAAGCACACTTGCAGTTGTCCACATGCATTCATGGCAGGACCCTGATGGCCTCAGGTTTGTTGTGGCTCAGGCAATGACACACAGGGTGCATGCAGTCTGACGCTCAGGCTGTGCGCAAGCAACAGAAGCACAGTTGCATGCAGCAGACAGTTGCTCAGGCTCAGCAGTTGTTGCTACCGCAGCACAGGAACAGCACCTGCCTGGCTGGGCAACACCCTATTTGGCATTAGCAGAGGCCAGCTTGCCCTTGCCCTGCCCCTTATCATCATCATCTGGGCGGCTGCGCTTCTGAGGCACATTGGCCCCAGCAGGTGGCCTGGAGTAGCCTGACTGTTCACGGGCCTGCTTGGCAGGCAGGTGCTTCCAAGGGACACTGAGGCTTCAGGTGATCAGGAGAGTAACAGTGGTGGCAGTACTGGCCAGGCTTGACAGCCGTGGCAGCAGCAGCAGCAGCACCAGACTTCTTGCCAGCAGCAGCAGGGGGTGGCCCTGGCCGCATGCCACCACGCCTGGGCGCAGTGCGGCCAGCAGGACGAGGGGCAATAGGCTGGCGACCAGAAGAGTGGCAGAGGTCTGTTGGCGTCAGTGATCTCATGTTCAGCTTGTTCGGTGATGGCACGACCCTGCACAGCAGCCACATGGCGCTTGGAGCTGACTGCACCGGCCAGGAACACAGCATTACGCTGTGCCTGCCTGGCAGAATCAATTGCCTGGGTCAATGTCGGGTTCTGCAGGGGGACAATGTCTTTCAAGACAGTCTCACGCAGGCTGGGAGACAGCCCAGTGACAAACAGATTGACCAGGAGGGACTCGTCCATGCACTGCGCACCAGCAGTCAACAGGTTGTTCCTAAACGCAATGAGGTACTCAGAGAGTTCAGGATAACTGGGACCCATACGGATTGACCTGTCAAGCAGTCTGTCGCGAGCCTCAAGCATATCATCCCGCAAGTCATCGCCTGTGTACTCAAGGAAAGACGCACGCAAAAACTGCCAGGGAGGAGCAACACCTGTCTGCGCAAAATGAGCTTGCTGGACCGAAGGGTACCAAGCATTGCGAGCAGCACCAGATAGGAAGGCAGGGAAGACAGAGACAATGTCTAAAGAATAACGAGCACAGTGGGCCTCCAAGTCATCGCAGAAGGCCGAAGCCCTGCGGACTGATTTCAAGCACCCATCGGTCCACTTGTCCGGGCCAGGCACAGCCTTGGCAGCCGGGACAGAAGTTGGAGCAGGGGACAGGAGGTGGTGCAAAGCGCCGCCTCGTCCACCAGGTGACAGATAAGTGCCAGGAATACAAGCTGCGCGTGTACCTGACCTGCTTGGGGAGGGTGTGCGTATTCCAAACAGTCTGTCCTGATAGGAAGATGGTCTACCAGGAACTAGGCTCACCTGAGCAGCCAAGGAATTCAGAGCGCGGTCCATGTTCCTCTGGCGTATGCGCAGCGAGGTCAGCTCACTTCTGGTAGCCGCCAGTTCCTCGCGAAGCTGTTCAGTTTCGTCCTCTTCTTCCTCATCCTCATCTGGCTGGGCGTCTTCGTCCTCAGCCTCCTCCTCATCATTGAGAAGTTCATCGTCCAATGGGCCAGTGCCAGGACGGGAATGGTTAGCAGAAGTACCCGCAGGGTTAAGAACAGCCTGGAGATCTCTGCGAAATTCAGTGTCAGTGCGAGCTAAAGCGAGCAGACCTCTGAAAGTGTCTGGGTCGGCGGGTGTGCCGGCGCCAGGTGTCTCTCCAGTAGGAGTACCGTCTGTCATGTTAGCGGCGTTGAGAGAGTTATCGATTGCGGAAACCAATGTAGCGTTCAGGAAGAGCGCGCCTTAAATCTTTTCAACGTGTGAGCGCCATGCAACGCTAGAAGCTGTTACAGGTGTCAGACTGTCTCAGCGTAACCAGGCCAGGACATAGAACGGCCCCCGGGGATCGAACCCGAATGGTGGGCAGGCAATACAGCCCACCATTTAACCTGCCTGTATCACACTTCGTCAGTGACACTAGCGGCCGACTGCTTAGTGCAGAATCGGAACGCTACAGCTGTCCCTGGCTGCTCTGCCAAGCTGCTTTCCTTGGCTGCACTTCTTGGCTCCTGGCTCACAACTGCTCCTGCGCTCCAGGCTCCTCCAATAGTCCTCCGCTCTGCCGCTCTAAGATCCTTGCTGTTTGTGGCTGCGCTCACTAGCTGCACCTTTTAGCTGCGTAGCCTCCTAGCCATTGGAAGTCCACCTGCAAGCAGCCACAGACTTTACCAATCGATTGTTCGCTGCTCCGCTAGCTCGTCAACAGCGCACCTTTCCTTTTGCTCCTTTCGCTCGACCGGGGCGCATGTATGCTATGGCTGGTCGCGAATGCTGTGTGGCTGCTGGCTGGCGCCTCACCTGCAAGACACTACACCATGAGGCACACAGTCTGCGTTCGGCGTTCAGGTGCTGCGTTGTGTGTGAGAGGTCACAGGGTCACGGCTCGGATTGATAAGGCGCAGCGCTGCGCCCGCGGACCATCTAGTCGTATTGGGTAAGGTCCTGAAGCGGGGGGTCCTGGTTCGGAGGCTGGGCAAATTACCGACGTATGTTAGATAATTTTTCGCAGCATTGTCGGAATTCTTACCGGGTGACTTATCTGATGTCATCATTCACTGGTCCATTACCACTACACACGGAAGACTGATGGGCTGGATGACACTCCCACAACACTCCCACTCAGACAGCACATCAGCCTCCACAACCTTAGCAGCTCCTGTGCTGGTCTCATGAGTGCCCTGCCGAGCTCCCACTGCTTTGCCATCCCGCACATGCAGACCATTCATTCTGCCACCCATACCATACTCCGCCTACTTGCCCAACTCAGCCTCACACCGCAACACATGCAGTGTTCTCTGCACTGTTGGCTGCTCCATAGGCCTGCTCCACCATAGGCTTGTACTCTGGAAGCAAGCCTCTTAGCACAACAACAATCTCGTCCAAACTTTGACCACTAGTTGCTCTCAACCACCTTCCTCACGCTCGAGCGATGGACCTCACAAGCCATGCTCCCAGCTCAAACACCGCGGTCTTGCTGCACTTCTCCCACGGACTCGGGCACTGAAGCCATCTTGCCCAGAACACATCACAGACGCAAACACTGAAGCTGTCTTGCCCGGGACACACCACGGACTGTCTTGCTCGGAACACTCCACGGACGCACGTACTGAAACGTTCTTCCCCAGATAACACCACGGACGCAGGTACAGAAACCTTCTTGCCCGGCAACTCCTTGAGCGCAAGCACTAAAGCTATCTTGCCCAAAAACACTAACGAGCGCAAGCACTTAAGCTGTCTTGCCCGGAACGCTCACTGCCCCCTATTCAAACTGGTCGACCGACACGGCACCGCGTGCGCGTGGGCCCATAACCTGCGCGAGGGCACGACCGTGCCATTGTTACAAATGTAAAGAGACGAACAAGTATATGCAAGTGTTGAGCGACTAAGCTGTAACTAGATGCATAGCATGCAGAACAACACCATACCTGCGCGAGGGCACGACCGTGCCGTCGTGCCTCACGCAGGTGCCTGCTTAAATCCTACCGGGTCACACACAACACACTACCCGTGACGAAGAGTCGATTGAATGGCTTGACTGTAATCTCTAACACCCCCACTCAGGAAAGCCATACCTCATGCAAAGTCATACCAACACAGAAAACCATGTCCATGTAGCATGCGTGTCTCTGCTTATGCCGTGCTTGTGCTATAATGTACATGTGCATGCAGTCATGCTCAAATGTATACAAGTGCAAGCAAAGTGCAATGGTGGCAGGTTCTGCCATCAAGTAGAAGACACACCATCACACATGTTGCAATCATGCTTCATCCCATGTGCGGTGTTCAGCCCACCCCCATGCCACGAACGCATGCCTCAAACAGCTGAGCTAACAAAGGCTTGGTGAGGGCATCTGCCACCATCTCAGCAGAGGGACAGTGCGAGAACACCACCTCACCCCTCACCATGCGCTCCCGTGAGATGTGATGAGCTACAGCTATGTGCCTGCTGCGGTGTGACTCGACGGGGTTCTTGATGAGTGCCACGGCCCCTTGGTTGTCACACAGAATGGGGATTGGGTCACAGCCGGCGTCCAGCTCATGCAGCAGCTTGCGTAAGAATAGCGCCTCCTTGGTGCCAGCTGCTGCTGCTTGGTACTCTGCTTCTGTAGTTGACGCTGCCACTGTAGTCTGCAGCTTGCTGCGCCATGTGACAGCAGCGCCATTGAGCACAAAGACGCTGCCGGTGGTGCTGCGCATGCTGTCAGGATCCCCCGCATAATCTGCATCCACATACCCTTGCAGCTGGGGACTGCTGCTGCGGCTGTACACCAGACCCATCTCGGCGGTGCGCTTGAGGTAGCGCAGTAGGCCAAAGGCCACCTGCTGGTGCTGCAGAGTGGGTGCCTGCATGAAACGGGAAAGCTGTCCCACTGCAAAGGCAATGTCAGGTCGAGTGCATGTGGAGGCATAGAGTAACGCCCCCACCAGCTCCCGGTAGCGGTGTGCGCTGCTGCTGTCCAGCGGGCTGCCCTCCTTGACCAAGCGTGTGCCTGGGGTCATGGGCAAGACCCTGCCGTTTGCAGCTGTCATGCTGAACCTGTCCAGCAGCTGCTCAATGTACTGCTGCTGATCCAGCTTGAGTGTGCCAGCCTCCAGGTCACGCGTGATGCGCATACCTAGGAAGCTGGCCGCTGGCCCGAGGTCATGCAGGCTAAAGACCTGCTGCAGCTGTTGCTTGACTGCTGCGATGGCTGTGCTGCTGGGAGAGGCAAGGATGATGTCATCAACATACACCATGAGGTGCACCACAGGCTGCTTGCCGCTGCGCAGGCTGAATAGGCAGGGATCTGCTGCTGAGGGTGTGAAGCCAATCAGACCCAGGTGTTGAGTCAGGTGCTGGTACCAGGCCCGTGGGGCCTGGCGTAGGCCATACACGGCCTTGTCCAGCTGGCACACCAGCCCCTGGCCTGTCTCAAAGCCTCGAGGCTGCTGGCAGTACACCAGCCTGCCCTCATCTACTGGGGCGTTGAGGAAAGCTGTCTCTACATCCAGCTGCTGCAGCTCCCAACCCCTAGCTGCTGCCACACTGAGCAACACCCGCTGGGTACCCTGCGTGACAACCGGGGCGAAGCTGTCGTCAAAGTCAACCCCTTCCACCTGCCTGTAGCCCTTGATAACAAATCTGGCCTTGTGCTTCAGAATGCTGCCATCAGCACCCCTCTTTGTTTTGAATACCCATCTGTCTGGAAGTACCCGCATCCATCCCTGCTGCTTGACTAGCTGCCAGGTCTGGTTGGCCTGCTGGCAGGCCATCTCTTTGTTCATGGCGCGCAACCAATCTGCTGCATCTGGGCGTGCCATGGCCTCCTCATAGGACTGCGGGTCAATGTTGCTGCTGCTGCTGCTGCCCCCACTGCTGTCACTGCCCAAGAAACATAGGCTGACGGTGTCACTGAAGCTCACTGACTTGCTGGGCTTTGTGGGCCGGGGGCGCAGGTTGTAGGGTTTCTCGGCTGCTGGCGCAGCTGCTGGCGCTGAGCGCTCTGCGTCACAGCCCGCAGCTGCTGGTGCTGCTGGAACCTTGCTGGCTGTCCTTGCTGCTGCCGCGTCAGCGGAGGCTACACCCCCACTGGCTGCTGCTGGGGCAGCGGGGGTTGCACCCCCACCGGCTACTGAAGGGCCAGGTCCAGGACCTGAAGGGCCCCCACTGGCACCAGCACCTGTTCCCCCACTGGCTGCACCCACGGGAGTGGGCGCAGCCACCTCAGCTGGTGCCTCTAGCTCATCATCCACTGCTGCCGCCGATGCCGTGCGATGGAGCACGGCTGCCTCATCCACCACCACACTGTTGCTGACTCTGATCCTGCCCTCCACCAGCACCCTGAAACTCTTGCACCCCACCTCATACCCCACAAAGATACCCTTAGCTGCTTTGCTGTCTAGCTTACGGCGCAGCTGGTCTGGCTCATGAATGTAGGCGGGGGCACCCCACACCCTGAGGTGTGCCACATCTGGCTTGACCTTAAAGGCCACCTCCCACGGGGTGCTGGGCTGCCCTGCCACTGAGCTGACGTTGTGTATCATGGCTGCTGCCTTGGCTGCTTCTCCCCACAGCAGCTTTGGGGCTGATACTGCATCCATCATGGTCCTGACCATGTTGAGAACTGTGCGGTTCACGCGCTCAGCGCTGCCGTTCATCTCAGGGCTGTATGGTGCTGTCATCTGATGCACAACCCCTTGCGTGCGCATCCAGCGCTGCAGCTCTCCCCCTGTGTACTCTCCACCCCTGTCTGACCTCAGCGCTTTCAGCTTGCTGCCAGTCTGTCGCTCCAAAGCTGTCACCATGTCAATGATGGCTGTAGCTGCGTCTGACTTCTGCCTGATTAGCGTCACCGCTAAGAGCTTGCTGTAATCATCCAGCAGGCTGACATAGTACAGGTTGCCGTCAAGTGCGGCCACCTCCATGGGCCCGCACACATCTGAGTGCACGAGCTCCAGCACCTGCTGCGCAGGCATGCTGCGGCTCTACCCACCTATGCTGCTTGCCCATGATGCATGGTTCGCACAGTGTGCTGCTGCTGTCATGCTTTTCAAACTCTGCAGCGCTGACGTCTATGCCAAGCACCATGCTGTGCCTGACCATGTTGGCCAGCCTGCGGCAGCTGGAGTGGGCAAAGCGGTAGTGCCACAGCAGCGGTGACTGCGCCATGCGTGCAGCCATGCACAGGCTGCCTGGGCTGTCTAGCACTGGGATGGGCTGCTGATCAATGACAAACAGGTCCCCCTGCAGTTTGCTGGTCAGAGGTGCCATGTGGGGAGCAGTGAGCTGACAGCCCGCCTTGCTGAACTTGGGCATGATGCCAGCCCTCACAGCCCTGCCAAGGGACAGCAGGCTGGAGGAAGCCCCGGGCACATGCAACACATGCTGCAGCTGGAACTCCCCATCCTCTGTCTTGAACCTGACTGTGCCTTGTCCCTGCGCTGCCATGACGCTGTTGTTGGCACACAAGATCTGATGCGGTGGCTGCAGCAGCTGATAATCATGCAGCAGCTCATCGCGCGGGGTGATGTGCTTGCTGCAGGCTGAGTCAATCAGCCACACGCCTTGCAGCTGATCTGTTGCTGCTGCACACACACCCGTGAAGGCAATAGTGCGGGAGCTGCTTGCCAGGTGCACACGATGGACAGGAGTGCTGCTGGGGCTGCTGCTGCGTGCTGAGGGAGTGCTTGCTCGGTGAGCGCCATGGCTGCTTGCAGCCGTCGTGTGGCTGGCGCTGGTGCGCTGCAGCCTAGGGCAGTCAGCCTGGTAGTGGCCTGGCTCACCGCAGTTGTAGCAGACCCTCCGGGACATATCCACAGGACTGCTGCTGGTGCCACGGCCCCGGCCACGGCCACGGCCCCGGCCGCGGTTGCTGGATCTGCCACGCCCGGCCGGGCTGCTGTGGGCGCTGAGAGCCACATTAGCGGAGCGACGGCTTTGCAGGATCTGCTCTTGCATCTGCAGCTTGGGAAGCACTGCAGCAAAGGTAACATCTTCAGGTCTCTGGGTGAGGAGAGGGTTGGTGATGACGTCATAATCTGAGGGCAGGCCACGGAGAGCAAAGTGCATGGTGTCTTTGAAGCTGCCAGACTGGTTGGTTGTGGCGTGCAGCTGCTCTGCATGCAGCCAGTAGTCTGTCACTGACTGCTCGGGGGTCATGCGGAGGTGGATGATCTGCTCCAAAACAGGGCCTCTTGTGGCTAGCAGCTCCTGGGTATGCATGCGCGCAAGCGCGTCCCACAGCCCGCGGGCCGTGCGGTGCGCCTCACACAGCAATCTGTAGCGCGATCGATCGAGGGTGAGGCTGATGAAGGCGTGCGCGCGCCTGTCTAGGTCGGCTGAGACGGGAGGAGAGGTCTGCGGAGTGCCGGGCACTGATCTGGCGGGCACTGATCTGTCGCCCTCGGGCGCTGAACTCTCAGAAGGTGTACTTAGCTGTACGCGTACAGCTGGAGTGCCGTTGCCCGCGGGCGTGGCCGGTGCTGCTCCCTCGGAAGCCTCAGCACCGCCAAAGACGGCGTCGTAGTAGCCGGTAAGAGCCAGTGCGTGGGTGCAGTCCCACCTCCAGTCTGGGTAGTTCGGCCCCATCAGCGTTTGCACTGCTGCCGCAGCAGCCATTGGCGCCGCAGCGCTCATCGTCACCCGAGGTTGTGATACCGGGGGCTGACGGAACGGTTGCTCTGCTCTTCAGGAGGGCGGTGGGCCCATAACCTGCGCGAGGGCACGACCGTGCCAATGTTACAAATGTAAAGAGACAAACAAGTATATGCAAGTGTTGAGCGACTAAGCTGTAACTAGATGCATAGCATGCAGAACAACACCATACCTGCGCGAGGGCACGACCGTGCCGTCGTGCCTCACGCAGGTGCCTGCTTGAATCCTACCGGGTCACACACAACACACTACCCGTGACGAAGAGTCGATTGAATGGCTTGACTGTAATCTCTAACACCCCCACTCAGGAAAGCCATACCTCATAGGGCGATTCCCCCCTTGCTAATATTAATAATAGCAAATAATAGCAAGCCAACCATATTAGCATATATTAGCAAGCGATTCTTGTAGCGCCTTCGTTCGCTTCCTAGCGCGTTGGCTGCAGCTGGCGGCGCTGAGACTCCTGCGCACGTCGATGATGATGCGCCGTCGGAGGCCGCCTCCTGGACTCATGGGGCCCCAACATGGGTCATGCAAGTCTCTCAATACTCTCTCAATACTGCATCGTTTTCGATAGCGTTTATCACACTGGTAGCAGCACATCAATGCGCGCTATGTAAACATCAGCGCAAGTCATTGCAATCTTTGCTCGCGGGCTGCCCCATGTGGCCACCCCTTTTGCGTTGTTATCATGAAGTTTTCATATAGTTACTGCCAATTCTCAGCACCTTACGTGCCCCTTTGCAGCTGGTAAGGTTGCAGTAACAAGTTTCTTCTGGTACACGGAGGGCTATCTCTTGACAGACACGAAAACTCTGCATTTGGTGGGGATAGAACAATGTACCTCTCGATCCCCGGCCGCCCGGCCGCCGCTTGAGCTAATATTAGCAAGTAAGCCGCTAATATTAGCAAGTTGGCTCGGAGCTAATACGCCGAGACACGCCCTAATACCTCATGCAAAGTCATACCAACACAGAAAACCATGTCCATGTAGCATGCGTGTCTCTGCTTATGCCGTGCTTGTGCTATAATGTACATGTGCATGCAGTCATGCTCAAATGTATACAAGTGCAAGCAAAATGCAATGGTGGCAGGTTCTGCCATCAACTAGTAGACACACCATCACACATGTCAATCATGCTTCATCCCATGTGCGGTGTTCAGGACTGCTGCTGCTGGTGGACCGTGTGGGGCGCGGGTGTCCGCGAACAAATCACATCGACGAGACGTGTCTCCTTGGCACGGTGGGCCACATCGCTGAGACCCCAGCGTAGTGAGCTGGTTGTGCACAAATGGAATGTCCGGCCAACACCCAGCGCGATGCTTGCCGGGCGTGCATGCCACCTTGACGGGGTGATTGAAACATCTGGGCGTATTCGCTTTCGCAGCTGTCGTAGCGATGAGTGCATGCTCCGCAACGGCTCAAATTTGAATCACTAACTTTGATGCTTTGCTGTGCACGGCCTACTGAGTGTAAAACTATTCGGGATGGGTGAAAGGTAGCTGGCCGCTTTGGCTACATTGTGAATCATCTAGCATAATATTTGGCGCAGTGAGTGCAGAGTTACAGCCGTCCTACTGCCAAGGGTCGGTTTCCTGTCATTTTCAATTGGTTGTGCATGTGGGAATCGAAAACATAGAACATAAAACATAACGTAGAGCTCGAGCACTCCTGGGAGTCAAACCTGGGTTACGGACACAGTGTCGGTGTCTATCTATCGTGCATAAGTTTAGGTACTCCCAGGATAGGGATACAGGTTTCAAACTAGCCATCCGTAAGCCATCCCGACCTGCCTCGCACCCCTATAACCGGTGCGCCGCGCAGGCAGGCACAGCCGCCTCGTGCCACATGCGCCCGCCTCACCGTCAGACACGCCTGGACGCCAGGTCAGGCGGGGGTTTCGGCATCAAGCCCCGTCAACAGCCCACCGCTCCCAAACCGCAGCCGATTGATGCTTCACGCGCTGCGCCCCTGGACACATCGGTGTTGGCCAGGCTGCTGGCCAGCCCTGGGACAGGTCCTTCCCTCACCACGATCAATAGCTTCTACCATGGGCCTGTGGAAGTAGTCGAGCAAGCAGGTGTGCAAGAGATGGCAGGAATGATGCTGGCCAAGGGAGTAGGAGCCTTGCGCAACAGGAGCAGTGACTGCCCTCCATTTTAGCAGTAGACATCTGGTGTGCATTCAGCCAGGCAAGCTGTTGGGCACACTGGTTTGAACACAGGTTATGGGCGAGGTCTGGTTGTGACTCGTGACGTGGCGCCGGGCGAGCTGCTGCTGTGCTGCGCCCCCTTGGCAGTCCATCTGGGGCCCCCTGGCAGTACCTTCACCCCCAGTGCTGCCGTGCTGCTCCCCCAGCTGGAGCAGTGTGCTGTGCCATGCACCGACCACAACCACAGACACAGCGCTACAACACACCCAGCCGCACCACCAAGCCTCGACAGCCTGGCTACCAAAGGCATTGGAGCTGCTGTCAACCAGCTTCAGGCAGCCGCGTTCTGGAACCTGTGCTCTGGAGTCAAGGCTGGCGTTGCAGAGCCTGGCAGGCCACCCCTGACGGCACCCAGTTTGGAATCCCTGGTAAGCCTGCAGCCAGCACTCGCCCCAGACCCCATCCCCCCAGGTGGCACCATGCAGCACTACCCAACAGTCAACCCAGCTGCCTCTGCTGCTGGCCTTGCTCCCAGCGCTGGAGCTGGGACACTGCCACTACCAGACCCTCTCCTCTCAGGCTCTGAGCAGGTGGAGCAAGCGCAGCAGCCGGTCATTAGAGCTGCCAGCCTGCTGTCCCCGGCAGACCGGCGCATGCTTAGTCGCGCGGTGCAGCAGCGCGCGGACCTGAACTCCTGGGTGGAGCAGTACCAAGACATAGCCGCTGCCAGCTTGAGGGGGGAGCAGCCACAGGCGCTGCTGGGTGTGTTTCCCGCCATGGCCCTGATCAACCATGCGTGCTGTCCAAACGCATCTGTGTTAGTGCTGGTGCCTTGCAAGAACAGCCCTTCTAGCCGTGATGGTGGCAGCAATAGCAGCCGGGGCGGCAACAGCAGCAGCAGCAGCATCCCGTCGCTGGAGGTTGCCAGGGTGAGTCATGGCACTCCCGCTGGCCCTGACCCTCCACCCGCCCTCATGCTGGTGCGGGCAGCAGCCGCCATCCCGTGTGGGGAGGAGGTGCTGATCACGTACTGCGGGTCTGCAGTGGGGGCGCCAGTGGGAGTGCGGCGCCAGGCACTGCAGCAGGGCTGGGGCTTCCGCTGTGAGTGCAGCCGGTGCCTGGTGGACCAGGACTACGAGCAGGAGCCCCTGGGCCAGGCGCTGCTGGTGCGTGGATGCTCAGGGGGAGTGCAGGGGGGGCTGTGCAGGCTGGCTGCAGGCTGCAGTGCTTGCTTGGGCTGCACACAGTGGGACATCACACCTCACGCTGAAATATAGTATAGAGCACGGTTGGGTGTGTACCCTCTGTCTCACACACTGCAGCAAGCAGTGAGCAGGAGGTGTGATGCAGCAGAGGGTGTTGAAAGTGGGGGGAGCTGTGGTGAGGGTCTACATCACGGCAGTCACAGCCACAGTCAGCGGCCGGGGTAAGCAGCCACAGTCAGCAGTCACAGTCAGCGGCTGTGGTAAGCAGCCACAGTCAGCAGTCACAGTCAGCAGCTGTGGTAAGCAACCACAGTCAGCGGATGTAGCTGGCTATGTGATCATGGCTCACACGGTGGCTACAAGCTACCAACAGGCCTGGGAGCAGGTTGACGCAGGCTATGGTTACGGAGATTTGTTGTGTCGGACCAGCCAGGCAGCAGTCCCAGTGCCACTCCTGCCACATGTCATTGTTGGGCCGCCGTAGGCTGGGTATCAGAAGCTGGTGTCGAAGCTGCGACCTGGTCTTCTGGCCGCGCTGGACACGCATGACAGGGCAGCGGTGGCCAGGCATGTCAAGCAGGTAGCCAGCCTCATGGAGGAGCTGCAGGTGAGGCTGGGGCGCCTTCATTCATGCCAATATAGATGCGGTCAGCATCACAGCATCCCCTTGGCAGTGTTGCTGCCACCCACATCACCACAGTGTCTTGACACTTCCTAGGGCAGGCTCGTGTGCTGTGCACTAGTCATTTCTCATGCTCCTGGCACATGCCTAACCACTGATTGCCTGATGAGGCATTTGCATGGCAGTGGGGTGGGTACTGCGAGTGGCCACCGTCTGAAGTATGTGACTCAATACCTACAGTGCTTGGCAGACTACAGCAAGCCAAAGCACTTGCCGCAGTCGCAAGCATATCAAGGTTGTGGCTGTGGAGGCAATGAGGCAGTGAGTCTTTTGGCGTGCCTGCAGGCACGATTGCGTGAGGTGCCTGACGAGCTGGACAAGGCGGTGCTGTCTGGCTCGGTACTGCCCCTATGCCTGGACATGCTCATCCTGAGTATCACTGGAATGCATCCAACAGCAAAGCTGCCTCGGGCCCTGCAGCCGCAGCAAGCCAGGCAGCTCCTGGAGTGGCAGCAGCAACGGCTTCACCTGGTGGCGCAGATTGCTCCTGGCTCATATGCACATGCAGAGCAAAGTGCAGCATTGCTGCAGCATGCTCGCTTGTTCATGGAGGCAAGCGAACCTGGCTTGCTTGCTGCTCAGGAGCTCTGCGTTCAGACACACCTGCTACGGTATGGGGCTGTGGCAGCAGCTGACATGCAGCGGCTGGTTGCTTCGCATGTGGAGAACAATCTGGCAGATGCCCTGGCAGATGCCCTAGCAAGCAAGCACGAACAAGCGGGCAAGCGCTGAGGACCATGTAGGCGGGATTTTACCCCATGCACGCACCCCATGCACGCAAAACTAGTGGCATGGGCATCTCGACCTTGCCTCGCCATTGGAATCGCGAGGGGCGAGGTAGGGCGGTGGGGGGCGGTTAGAGGGACATGGAGACCTCGCCGCCTCGTCTCGAAAAGCGCCCCATGCACCTCGCCTCGCCTCGCCTTGCCTCGCCTCGACATTGGAACAGGGGCCTTAGACATGTCAGCTAGCCATGTTAGTCATGTGTCAGACATGTGTTAGACATGTCTAAGAGTGGTGGTATGGTTTGTGGCCTGTCCCTGCACCCGAATAGCGTGCAACTTGTGTCGTGTCACCCCTGCAAAGAATGACAGGAAACCGACCCCTGGTAATCAAAACGACGCAGCGTCTTAGCCGCGTGGTTTCTATTCATGCATTGCACATCACTGGATAGAGGACTCTGTGAGCTATGCGGTGCAGCTTGTATCATTAAATACTGTGCACTGTGCTCAGTGCTTTGGCGGCTCAAATCTTGACATTCAAATCCATGCCAGTTTTGCTCATGCGGGCCTCGTCGCGAGAGGCCGCCGCGACCGACGTGGCCCAGGAGCACCTGCACACAGTGAGGAACAGTCACAGCAGTCAAAACGATTCACATGGCACGCCAAACTGATGTAACGACGCCCCTCCACCCATGCTCGGAAGTGTACAAGGCTGCTGCATTGCTGGACCGCTTCGTGAGTAGTACCTACTACCTGGCCCCTCTGTAAGGCCACACAAGGTGAGTAGGCCATTGCTACGTTACCTTGCTCGACATGTTTGGTCTGATCCCTCCCGCCCGCCCTCCGCTTGCGTGTCGAGCTTGTGTCCAGCTTCGCCCTGACCCCCTGCTGCTCAGCTGGAGGGGTGGGCAGCACCAGCACCAGCTGCCAGCTGCTGCCAAGGGGGATGAAGAGGTCACAGGGCATGTTGACAGGGCATGTTGACAGATGCGCTATCTGCTGTCATGCTAACAATGCAGGCGCCTTGCAGACCATTGCGTTCAAGCTCGCGCACGATGACCTGGACGTGGGCCTCAGCTGTGGCACATGGGAGGGGGACGATGGCCAGCACGTCTGTAATCTGGGCGGTGAGGCGCTGATGCTGGCCAGCTGCACCTGGTACTGAACCTGCACTTGTTACGGGGCTTGCAACCTTGAGCACACCAGCTGTCACTCTGATGACAAGCACCTTGCCATGCTTCTTGCAGCTGCAGCCATCGAACTGCACGTGGATCGCTTTGGCTTGTCGTAGCTTATCGTCATGCACAATGCATGATCAACATCGCCCGCCCCGCCCCGCCCCGCCCCGCCCCGCCCCGCCCCGCCCCGCCCCGCCCCGCCCCGCCCCGCCCCGCCCCGCCCCGCCCCGCCCCGCCCCGCCCCGCCCCGCCCCGCCCCGCCCCGCCCCGCCCCGCCCCGCCCCGCCCCGCCCCGCCCCGCCCCGCCCCGCCCCGCCCCGCCCCGCCCCGCCCCGCCCCGCCCCGCCCCGCCCCGCCCCGCCCCGCCCCGCCCCGCCCCGCCCCGCCCCGCCCCGCCCCGCCCCGCCCCGCCCCGCCCCGCCCCGCCCCGCCCCGCCCCGCCCCGCCCCGCCCCGCCCCGCCCCGCCCCGCCCCGCCCCGCCCCGCCCCGCCCCGCCCCGCCCCGCCCCGCCCCGCCCCGCCCCGCCCCGCCCCGCCCCGCCCCGCCCCGCCCCGCCCCGCCCCGCCCCGCCCCGCCCCGCCCCGCCCCGCCCCGCCCCGCCCCGCCCCGCCCCGCCCCGCCCCGCCCCGCCCCGCCCCGCCCCGCCCCGCCCCGCCCCGCCCCGCCCCGCCCCGCCCCGCCCCGCCCCGCCCCGCCCCGCCCCGCCCCGCCCCGCCCCGCCCCGCCCCGCCCTGCCCCGCCCTGCCCCGCCCTGACCTGCCCTGACCTGGCCTGACCTGGCCGGACCTGGCCGGACCTGGCCGGACCTGGCCGGACCTGGCCTCACCTGGCCTCACCTGGCCTGACCCTGACCTGCATATGGTGAATGGGATGAAGTGGGTGTCACGCCAGCATTACCACCAAGAGAGGGGAGTTGCGGTGTACCTGGGAGCGGGCAACTTCAGCCAGGGTGGGTGGAAGGCGGGGGCGGTGCGGGAGGGGTTTCGCAGGGTGGTGGAGCAGCCCAGCAGGCCTGGCCTGGCCAGACCTGACCGGCTGGTGATCGTGGATGAGTTCCGCACCACCCGTGTCAGCTCGTCCGTGCATGCCCGCCAGCCTTGTGAGTTGCACCTGCCAGATGACCGGCCAAGGCCAGCAAACTGGGTACCCCCAGCAGGCCAGGTCAACCAGCGACTGTTGCGCCCAGCCTGGAGCCAGCGGCATGCTAAGGATGTGCGGGGCCTGAAGTGGTGCCATGAGGTGCCGCCCGACCCCCTCCCCCTCCCCCAGCTCAGCACCCGCCTGTCCAGGACCCCCTGGCCCCTGCCCAGGCCCTCCTTGCCCAGGAGGCCCCTGCCCAGGACCCCCCTGCCCCTGCCCCAACCCAGGACCCCCCACCCCCTCCCCCAGCCCAGGACCCCCCTGCCCCTGCCCAGGACCAGCCCCCTGCCCAGGCCCCACCTGGCCCAGTGCAACGACCCCAGGCCCCCTCATGGGGCAGGTGGCTAGACCGGGACACCAACCCCTGCCTCAACTTCCAACGCATTGGGGAGAGCAAGCAGCGCCCCCTGGAGCTGTGCCAATGGGATGACCTTGAGGCTCTGCCCCCCGTTGACAAGGAGTACCAGCAGGGCTGCAAGCGGGTCAATGACCGGCTGCCCAATGTCAGGCAGAGGTTGCATTGGGCTGCGGAGTACCGCCGAGGCATGATGGCCGGGCCCGCAACAATGCATAGGCCCTAGTCGTTTGGACAGGCTGTTAGCCTTACAAAGCATGAAGCTGTTAGTTTTGATGAGGTGCCCAGTGGTCAAGGGGGATTAGCCCCAGGAATGAGTGCCACCGGTGTGGGGTTTGCAGTCAGCAAGGGTGCGACCGAGGATGCTACAATGTGTTTGTAGTAGCTGAGTGAGATTCCCCGCAGTCCAACATAATGTTTCTTGTTGAATGAGTTTTGTTGGCCTAAAGGTTGTAGCGATGTTGGCCTGTAGATTGTAGTCCATGCAACCGACATGGTGTGTGAATGGATGAATGGCTAAAGCAACAATGCCAGCGTCTTGATGGTATTATGGAACATATTCTGCTATTAGTTGACATCGACGGTTGCCAGTGCACAGGACTGTGACCGTTGCTGCAGCATGACACGCCGGCTAGATATAGGCGCTTCTGGCACCATTTGCCTATCCCTGGACTCCGTAACCGTATCACCTTACAAGGGGTAGACTTGTGTGCAGCTACTACCAAACGAAGTTTGAATGAAAAAGGAATTAGACTGAATGATCCTCAGCATGATCCTCAGGTCCACGACAAATGACAAGATGACTAATAGTGGTGTTTATTGTTTGAGAGGCCGCATTTCAGCGCCCGCTTGGTGCAAGATAAAATGTTTTTTAAACCCGCCTAGCACCAAGCTCTAGACAGCTGGCCTATCCCTCCTCAGATTAGCTGCGGCCTAGATGCGAGCTAGGCCAGGCCTGGCGCTGCAGGTGAAAAACTGAGCGCTGCTTGAAGCCGGCCGTTGGCGCAGGGCTCTGGGGGCATCGCTGTTGATCGCTGCCCTGGTCGTGGACGTTGCTATCCACAGCATCAGGCAAACCCGGTGCCACTCGCAGCTGTCCCATTCCAAAGGCCAGCGTATCCTCAGCCGCGCTAGAGCTCTGAGCAGCATCAGTGCTCGCTGTCTCCTGCTTGTCCGATCGAGCTGAGCCAGTACGCCCGTAGACCCGGACAGCGGCTGTGGCGTGGCTGTGGCCGACTGCGCCCAGCAGCTGCTGCAAGCTAGCTGTGCCTTGGTCGTAAGCCTGCAGCAGGCTCGACATCTGAGTGGCCGACAGGCTGGGGACGGCTGCAGGGGCCCTTGGCAACCCATGTGGCACTGCCCTGCCAGCCTGCGCCCCCTCAGCACTACTGTTACTGTTCCTGTCCAACCCTGGAGCCTCTGCTGCTGCCGCAATGGCCGCTGCTGCATGGCCAAATGAGGAAGCCGCACTGACAAGGCCACTGCTGCTGCTACTGCTGTTGCTGCTGCTGCTATGTTGGAGAGGCGGTCTACTGGCAGGCATGCATGAGCGGCAGCGGTCCACAAATGCCATTGACATGGCAGATGCAGAGCTGCGCTCTATCGCTGGGGTTGCAGTGCAGCCAGTCTTTTGCTGTGGCTGCTGTGGTGCTGCCTGAGTGGCAGCGATGGTGGGGCTGGAGTAGCTCCGACAGGAGGACCAGGGGCTTGAGGAGTGGGGGGCAGACATACCACCATGAGCAGGAGCAGTGGCTGGGACAGGGGCAGCCTGGGATGGTCGTGTGGGGGTGTGGAGCTCATGGGAGATTGGCTGGGGTAAGTACTGCTGCTGCTGCCACTGCTGCTGCTGCGTGGGTGGCGGGGACACAAAGCCAGCTGGGGTGGCAGCTTTAACTTGAGGTTGGTCTGTATGCAAGCATGGCTGGTTTGGGGGCTGCTGCTGACCTGCCCAGGTTGGGCAGTTTATGGGAGGAGGTGCTGAGGCAGGAGCAGGTGAGGGTGCTTGGGGCTGGGGCTGGCTGCCAGGAGGCGTGATCCATGGGGTGTGGCGGGCCTGCTGCATCAGCTGCAGAGCCTGGGGTTGCAGAGGAAATGCCTGCAACAACACCTCCTTGCTAGACACACGCCCCTGAGCTGATGCTGCCGCCAGGGCACGGTTGATTTGGCTGACGATCCTGAATGCATGGCAAGCCAGCCAGGGGTCCAGGGGATCAGGTAACAATTAGAAGGGACGGACCACTCAGCGAGGCATGAACAAAGCAGAGGTGCCATGATTAGCTGACCAGTGGCGAGGAGGGCTGCCGCTGACAAAGGTCACACAACGACAAGGTGGCTCAGGCTACCGGCTAGTTGCTCAGCAGCATGGGGTTTGCAGCGCGGCGACTCACCAGGGGTGGTGCATGAGCTGTGCTGCGCTGGGCCGCTGCTGCGGGTCCTTCACAAGCACGCAGCGCACAAAGTCGGCCCACAGGGAGGAGTGCGCGGTAGGGAAGGTGATGGCGTTGCTGGTCATGATCAGGTTCGCGGTCTGCGCCTCGTCCTCCACCTCGAAGGGTGGCTTGCCCACCACCATCTCGTAAGCGAGCACCCCCACAGCCCACACATCAACCTAGAGACACAACACCAGGCATCAGCGCACCAGCGGCAGGTAAGCGGTAGGCATCAGGAGCTCAGCAACACCAGCGAGCGCAGCCTGGGCCCTGCTCCTCTCGCTGGCATCATCTGGCATACACTGGCCTGGAGTGGGGCCAACTAGGACTAATCCAGCTTGGTGGGTGGCGGAAGTGGCCATGTTGCAGGTGGGTGGCGGAAGTGGCCATGTGACTAATAACCCAGCCAAAGGCCAAAAGCAGTTGCTGGGCATGTGATGAGGACTACTGCAGGCTCACAGCTGAGCAGCTGAGTCGGGTGCTCCCTGGCAAGCAGACTACTCAAAAGGGTCAGGACAGGGCGCTGACCTTCTCATCGTAGGGTTTGATGCCCTTGGCCTGCAATTGTTCCAGGGTGACGTCGCTGCTCTCCTGCAACTGGCTGGCTGGATTGCGCAAAACCTCAGGCGCCTGCACCGGGCAGCAGGACTCAGGTTAGGAGGAGGACAGGGAAAGATGGTCACTGGCTTGTATGCTGGCGTTCTGCTTTGGTGCTGCTGCGAAGGGGGGAGCCATCTGCTCGGTGCTGCCACCACGATGCGGTCATGGTAAGTGACCATGTGTCAGTCCATGTGCTCACCATGTAGTCCTGCAGCAACAGAGAAGCAGCGGCAACAGAGCAGCAGTGAGCCTCCAGGTGAGCAGGGTGACTGGCCTCCAGCTGCTGACCAGAGCTGCCCATGAGGGAAGGGAAGGTAGTTCAGGGGTCGGCAGGCTGACTTGAAGAGGGGAAGGTGCCAAGGGGCGTGTAGCTCACCAGTGTGCCGGATCGTGAGAAGGGCAGCTCCTTGGACCAGTCCACCGCCAGGCCAAAGTCCCCCACCCGAATCTTCTGGTAGCGAGTGAGGAACAGGTTCTCAGGCTTGATATCCCTGCAGGGAATCCGAGGCGCAGCCCAGCTCAGCCACACCGCTCAGGGGAGTTCTGGGCACATGACGTAGTGGAAAAGCTATGTGGTGCCGCACCTGTGCATGATGTTCATGGCATGGCTCTTTTCCAGCACTCGCAACAGTGGTGCAATGATCTGCAGGCAGCAAACATGCACAGACATGGTCCACACTGCAAGGACATAGCACACATGTGTGTTTGAGGCATTGGATGGAGATGCACTGGATGGAGACTAGTCTGATAGCATGCAGTGGCGAGCAGCTGTCAGAGCAGCACGTGCGCAGCAGCCTACCCACCTCAGTGCAGACGTAGTGCTCGTCCAGCCGGCCGCCATGCAGCATGAGGCTCTTGAACAGGTCACCGCCCTCACACAGCTCCATGGCCAGCCACACGCTGTCCTCATCCTGGAACCAGCTAGTGAGCTCTGCCACAAAGGGACCTCGCAGGGCCACCATGGCCTTGATCTCTCGGTCCAGCTTGTTGTAGTGCTTGGCCTGCGGCAAGTTAGAGTCGAAACTATTTTGGACAGGGCCTGGGGTGGGTGCTGCCTTGCTCGCACTGCCTCCTGCTGCCCCACCTGCATTTTCTTCTTGTGGTAGCATTTCAGGATGACTTTGGTGCCTGTCACATCGTCCAGTGCCTTGTACACGGTCGACACGCTGCCCCGGTACAGCTCCACCTTCTGAGAGTACTGGGCGATGGAGCGCTGTGGATGGGCCAGTGGGGGGCTTGCTGAAGTGGATGGACTGGGCACTGGGTGCCATGAACTGCGGAGACAGGCACAGGGGCGTTCGTCAGGTGCATGCGACACGACGTCTGCAACGCACCTTGCAGAAATTGCACGCAACAGGACCGGCCACTGCACACGTGCGCTATTCGCTTGCGCTCTAGCCAGCTAAGCTTGCACCCGGACCCTTGGACCCCGCACCGGACGGCGTTGCATCGGTTCACATTGCTGCACACCATTGCGGTTGAGCTCAATGGCGACATCCACTTACTGTGGGTGCATTGTGGGCTTAGGCTGCGATACGCAGGAACTCCGGCTTAGAAGGGCTGCATCCACTGCGTGCACGCGAATGGTGGTGTCCTGCTCGCTCTTATAGCTACCGCTGGTGGTGGGCCGCTCCGAACCCTGCTGCTGAATCATATCGAAGTTGCACTGGCGAGCTGTGTAGTTGCGCTAAGTGCCAGTGGGTAAGATGCTGGGTTGCCTTCGATGTAACCCTCAACGCTTAGTGGGCTTCCTCAGGAGGAATGAGTTGCTCAGCTGCCTTAGACAATGCTAGTTGCTTTGTCGATGTACCGAAACACGTCGCACAAAAGCAGCATTGTCACATTGTAGTGAGTGATATTCGAAGTTGGGACGAACGAGCTCGTGGTTGCGGCACCTTTCATCGAATGCTACCAGAATGCTTAACAGCGGACACATTGGTTGGTCGCACACTGGCATAATGACACCACGTGTCTCCTTTTGTCGATGTTTTTGGAGGGTGCCTATTTCTTGAGAATCTTATAAAGCATCTGCCTCGTCGTATACAGTGGTCTCGTAACATATCTACAGGCAGCTATTGAGTGACAACCCCCAGGGTTTGCCAAACGTGCGCCTGGAGCTAGGGTAGCTGATGTTGCGTCCCAGCATTGGGTTTGAAACACCCATTGCTGTTCCCATCAGCGACAATAGCTGGTCACCCTCCCATTGAACCACCAACCCCCCTAACGATAAGGGACAACGGCTTTTCCGGACTCATCTCTGCACGGGTTTACACGCGAATTGAAGCGTCGGAATGCGGCCGCGCTGAGGCACGCGCCGAGCTGGTCGGGCATGTTGCCGGGTATCCGACCCTACCGAGCCTGCGGACTTGATGTACGCTGACCCAGTATCTGTGAGTCCCTCATTGACGCGATGAATAGTGCGCGATGTGCGAGCAGCCCGACCCCATGTCCAACATCGTGACCAACATGCGCTGGCTCAGGGGCTCTGAAACTTGGAGGAGACCACAGTAGGAGCACAGCAGTGGCAGCTGCATCAATCCCTTGTGGATTAGGCTCCAAAAGGTGGGGAAACACTCCTCCATGCTGCCCACTCTGTTGATGCCAATATGGCGACCATCGGACGCAAACGAATGCCCCAGCCCTGCGTCACTGGCTAGGGAACCTTTCTGCGGACCCCCTGCCAAGGCCTCAACTCTTGCTGAGATTTGCAAATAGGGGTTTTAGAAGCTGGCGTGTGCACATGCCTGCAGCATGCCGACATCCAAGTATCACCCCTACAAGGGGAAGGGCGGGCATGCAGCCCGCTGTGCGCTGTGTGTGAAGACGACACCAGCTGGTCTTGCTGGCTGGGTGGAGATTCATGTGGAGGGGGAGGCAGCCTCCTACCGCTCCGGGCAGAGTGTACGAGCCATCGGCCAGGTCACAACCCAGATGGCTGAAATCATCAAGGCCTGTGACAACTTGGTGCCCGCACTGATTCCATTAGCCCACAGGACTTGCGCTGAGTCTGCTGCAGCTGCGCATGCTGTGTGCCAGCGGCTGCGGGGGCAGGAGTCAGCCAGTCAGCTCCAGCCCATGCCCCGCTGCATTCACCACCTCCCCTCCACCCCCACTCCCCCATCCTAATCCCACCACCTCCCAGCAAAACCCAGCCCCTGAGCGCCACAGCTATGCGGCAGTTGTTCCTGTGTCCTTGTGAGCTTGGCCAGCAGCCTGGCCTTGCATGCTCTTTGCGCACATGCCTCCATTGCAAGTCGCGCAGGCTACAGCTGCAGCCTGATGCAGATGGCAGCGTCATGCTCACTGTGCGTCAGTATGGAAAGCCATCATCAGCTGTAGGCAGCCGGCCGTGGTCTGATGGGTCTGATGTGGTCTGATGTGGTCTGATGGGTCAGATGGGTCTGATGGGTCTGATGGGTCTGATGTGTGTGCAGGGCAGTTCAAGGGCGCCCCAGCCATGCGACAGCATTGGGGCATGGCACAGAGGTTCAGCATGCCGGTGTGGTGGAGCTATGGGGCTACAGCTCACTTCAAGGGCAGGCATGATTCAGAGGGAGGGGTGGTGAAGCAGTGGTTGAGGGGTGAGATCCTGGCTGATCGTGTTGGGAAGTGCAATGCATTGGGGTTTGTGCAGCATTGCAATGCATATCACAAGCCAGCTGCTGCTGCTGACCCCAGCAAGGCTCACCGTGCACGAGCAAGTGTGGGTCATCGGTGGTGCTTGGAGCTGAGCACACAGGAGGTAGAGCTTTGCAGTGCTCCACAGCGGGATGCACATGCCTTTGCATTATCCATCCCCGGCTCTATGAGCATGCACAGCTGCTTCTTCCCTGCTGCAGAGATCCACGTTGAGTGGTCAGAGACTGCATGTGCATGTGCCCAATGCATGGCCCCCGCACCAAGGGGTGTGTGCATGAGGCCCTTAATCACAAAGCCCTTTGTGGCCATGCCCATGTTCGATCAGAAGAGGGATGACAAGCACTGGGACGATGAGTGCCTCACCCTTCTGTGCTCATTTGCACCAGATAGCGTGAAGCAGCTGTGCACCTTGGGCAAGAAGCTGAGCGTGAAAATGTTAAACGAGTATTGCAAGGCAGTGGGGTTGTATGTGCCAGCCAACACCTTGCGTGCTGACCTACGGTACATGGTACTGGAGCATCTCAATGGGCAGGCAGAGTGTGATTGAGCTGGCTATAGAGAAAGCTGGGCTCCATGCGTAAAGTGTACCGCAGTGTACCACAGCGGAGAACTCTGCATCCCGCGTTGTGGGTGTTGTTAGGCAGCACTTGAAAGGCCCATCGCGCACAGCGGAACCGTTCGCGTGCCTGGCAGACTGCCGGTCACCGTGGGTGCCAGCAGCTCGGGCGCGCAGGCGCAAGCGCGGCGCAGAGATAAGGCATTCCGCGTTAAAATGACAACTCAACTCCCACCAGGCATGCCGCAAAGTCAAATGTCCCTTACGTGGTGGTTCAATGGGAGGGGTGACCAGCTGCAGGACAATCAGTTGACGTGAAGGCCTTAGCACATGGCATGTGTCTAGGTTACACTCTGGGGTTGCATCCGCACTGCATCGCTCTCTTTGTCAACGAGCAGTCTCCACCACCACAGGTCACCCCCATCATTGGCTACATAACCGGACCTTAGCCGGGCCCCAACCTTAACCGGGCCCGTTCAAGTTATACTGAGCCTGAGAAAGGGCATACGTTGCCATCAGGCTGACCCGAAATCGACAGCGAAGCAAGCCAGCACCGATCCACTATAAGAAGCAGACTCGTGACTTGAACGTGTCACTTGCAAAGGTTTGCAGGGCCAATGATGGGACTGACCCACAGCTCTTGTACCTTGTGCCACCAACAGATCCATCTACCATTGCTCATTGCCGCATGCTCAGCTGTGCATGCAGCCTGGAAATTGTTTGCTCGTACTCTTTCACCTGGGAATGCATACAACACACCACATCACGTGCTCAGCAGATGGCGAGGCATGAGCTGTAAGTGTGAGGTGGAGTGGCTCTGAGGACCTTACTACCCTTATTGCCTCTATTACCCTGATTCCTGAGGGCCTCATTACCTTGTTGCCTAGCACAAAGTGTTCATGCTTGAGGTCCTCGATTTCTTCAAAGAAAGCGGGATCAAATGCATTCAGCTCTGCCTTCAAATCCTGGTTCTCTGCCTCGACCACAGCCAGTTGGGATTGGAGTGCTGACAGCTCCTCACGCACGCTGTTGGGCACAACACCTAGAGGTCACAGCAGCCAGCCACACAGCAGCAGCCTGCGTGTACTACCCTGTATTGCTAGCAGGTGAGAGCCAGTGCTGGCTAAGAGCACCAGGCTCTCAGGCCAGAGTAGCTGCTAGGCACTACCCTGCTCGCACTCCCTGCCTCCCTGCCTGAATTGTCCGAGTCCCATGCATACATGACTAACATGGTGCATACATGACTAGCCAGCAGTGGTGGGGCTGCTGGACCAGAAACATGGGAGGTCACTGAGTCAGGGCTGCTGCCCCTCATATGGTCATCTGCGCTGCTCGCCTGCTTACACCCCTGACCTGCTTTGAGCTGCTCTTCTCTGTCTGCCAGCATGGCCTTCACTGCACGCAGTTCCACATCTCGTTGTGACAGCAGCTGCTCCAAGCTGACCACCTACAAACACAGTCATGGCAGCAGTGACACAGCGTGAGAGGGTCAACAGGACACAACATGGCCCAGCCCTAGAGGGCCGGGTGCTGGACCAAGCATGAGCACCAGCTGCAAATGTGAGCAGGTGCCAGTCACACCTCACACCCCATATTACAAACCTCCCACCCCACACCTGAGCCATTGATGTTGCAGCTGTCGCGCTGGCTGAGCCGCTGGCTGTGGCCACCTCTTGAGCTGCTCTGAGCTGCTTGCGCAGCTCTGCATTGCCTGACTGCAGCTCAGCCAGCATGCGCTGCAAGGTGCTGGCTTGAGCTCTCAGCTTGTCAGCTTCTTGCCTACTGCTCTCTAGCTCACGCTGGGCGTCCTTGCGCTTAGCCACCTCCTGCATTAGGCGGTGGCACACCAGCAGGGCATGTCTGCCAGGCATGGTGCTAGCGCCACAACCAGGGTACGCCTGCCCTTCCAGCAGGCCTCAGCGTAGCTGGTTGAGTCTCATGCGTGCTGTAGCAAACCTGACTGTGTTGAGCTGCCCCGCATGTTGGTGGGTGTCATGTGATGATGATGACCTTTTTGAGATGGCCTGCCTGCCACTCACAGCCATGAATTTTATGGTTGGGGTCGAAGAAGCAGTAGCCTTCTCCAGCGCGATCTTCATCGTGTTCACCGTGCTCAGCAACTCTGCTTCCCGAGTACTGACAGTCGCGCCGGCGCCAGCCCCGCGGCCTCCGCTGCTAGGTCGGGCGCGGGCGGCTGGCGCTACTCGTGCGCTGCTGAGGTCCAACGCCTCCGCACCAAACAGCTCCTGGAGCCTCTCCTGCAACCGCTTGACTTGGAGTTGAGCCTGGTCACGTTGTATACGGAGTTCAAACAGGTCAGCGTCGTGGGCCAGACTTGCAGCCTCTGGTGCACTGCCTGCTTTGCTAGCTGGCTGAGGGGCGGGTGGCGCTGGCCGTGACTCGGCACGTGCCAACGCGACGCGCAGTTTGTCTGCCTCGGCCTCTGCCTGCAGGAGCCGCTCTGCGTACTCTCGCAGCTTTGCGGTGTCGGCGGTCATACGCGGTGCTTCTTGCGCCTTGCGCAGCTTATCCTGCAGGCATTGATGAGGATCATCGCCATAGCTGCTAAAACAGCCCCTTTTGCTCTCCAGCTGGGTAGTGGCCGAGGCGGCGGTTCTGTCTCAATGGGGCGGGGCAGGTGACAGTAGCTGTTGGCCACTGGCTGCCTTGGCTGCCTGCTGAGGCTGGGTCGCCTCACCTGCATGTCCCGCATGGCATGGCCCTGTTTATCTAATTCAAGCTGTAACTGAGCCAGCTGAGCCCCACGCTTGTCAGACTCCGCCTTGGCAGCTGTGACCTCCTCCTGCTTGTCAGCAAGCTTCTTACGCAGCTCATCCACCTGAACATCACACCGCATGTGGTGCCATGCGACCACTGCCATGCAGCAGAGCAGGGATCGCACCAGAGGCTGCTAGTCTGGCCCGCAACGCTGACCTGTTCCAGCCTTGCAGCAAGCCTGTGCCACTCTGCTTGCCCACCTTCTTGCTTAGCTTCTTGCTCTCCTCCCACTGAGCTACGGCCACAGCGGTGCGGTTGGCTGCCAGCCCAGCGTCCTCCCCTGCCCCTGCTGAGCCTGCCTCATTCGCTGCCGTAGCACCAACCCTAGCAGGGTGAGCTCCGCCTTGGGGGGTGGCCACTGGAGGTCGTGGCCGGCTGGACTCTGACTTGCTGCCGGCAGGCCTGGTGGGGCCAGGGTGTGTGCCAGCGTGCTCATCATGGCTGTCCGCCCCTGCTGCGCTGCCTGCTGGCGCGGGGCCCCGGGTGGGCTTCACAGTCTGGCTGCTACGGGCCTCCTCGTTGACCAGGCTGCGCTTCAGCTGCTGGTTCTGGCGCTCCAGTACGTTCACACGTTTCTGAAGCTCCTCAATCTGGATGGCAGAAGCAAAAGCGGCACGCAACAGGGCTCGAGGCAGCATAGCCAACATAGGCGCTTGAGGCAGCATAGCAGTGGAAGGTGCTGCTGCTGCCGGCAGAACATTGCGTGTCCCAGCCCTTGACGACACGCACCTGCCGCTTAGCTTCCACGCTCATGCCGGTGGTCAGGTCCACCACCGTCCTCTCAACATTCTTGAACTTCTGCAGCTCTGCCCTGGTGGCCGCCAGCTCATGCTCCAGTAGGCGCCCTCGCTCCTGACTGAACGCCAGCTGCTCCTTCAGGGACACAAGGAGGGCCTCGTGGGCGCTGGCCGCCCCTGACCTCTGACCAGCCTCGGCGCGCGCGGCTGCTGCGTGGGCGGCTTGCAGCTCGGCCTGCAGGCACAATGCCCAGCAGCCATGCCAGGTTGGCGGTTCAGTGCTGTACACCCACACCCACATCAACACCCACACCTTCACCATGGGGGTTTCCTGCATGCTGCAACAATGCTACTGATCACCAGAGCCATGCTGTGCAGGACATGGCCCGCATGGCTGCAAGGCAGTGTGCATGCTCAACAGTGACCTTCAGGCCAGGCACACTACAGGCATGTGGTACAACCATGCTGCATATGTGAGGCCCTGCTATCTGCAGCCTGGGTGGAGCTGCCCGACAGGCACCTGCAGCTTGCTGGTCAGTTCTTGGACCCGCTCCTCCACCATCTTGTCCCTTTCCTTCAGCTCCCCCTTGCGCATGTCTGCCCGGCGGATGTCCTCGTCAGCGATGCGTTTGTGTGCCTCAATCAGCTTTGTCTGCACGCACATTGCCATGGAGAGCAGCACGCTGCAGATCATGGGCCTAGCAGCATGTGACACAGCCTCACAGCTTCCCCTGCAGCTGATAGACGTTGTGTAACGCCACTTGCCATTTACGAGTGGCTTGGGACCCCTTGATAGGTTAGGGCGCAGCAGCTCACCTCTAGCAGCTTGAACGCGTCCCGCAGCTGGCGCAGCTTGTCATCTTTGGTCCTCAGCTGCCCCTGCAGCTTATCCAGGGTGCTCCGCATGGCCCGTGCATCCCCCACTTGCTTGTCCATGCGGTTGAGCTCCTGCTGCGCAGCCTCAAGCTCCGACTCCAGCTTGCGCACCTGGGAAGGCACAGCACCCAGCTTGGTAACCAGCACAGCCCAGTAGCCATACACCAGGCTGGCTGCTTAGCAGTGTAAAGCAGCCAAATCAGCAGCAGCTTAGCAGCAGTCCACCAGGCGAGATGCAGCTAGACGTAGCCGATACAGCAACACCGATAAATGATAGCCGATGATTCAATGGAGCTTGTTCCCACTGGCAATTTGGTATGGTGACTGTGCCCCGTCCAACAGGGGTAGCTAAGCTCTATCCACCCAGCTAAGACCAAATGCGTCCAGCAGCAGCCAGGGTCAGCCCCACACAGGTCTGGGTGTCACGGAGGAGCAGCAGCAGCAGCAGCAGCAGCAGCAGCAGCAGCGGCCGTCACCGGGCTGCTATACCAGGCTAGTCTCCCTGCAGCAGTCTGCAGCAGCAGCAGGCACCCGCCACCCCAAGCCAGCAGCCCAGCTGCCTTGCCTGCCTAGTCCATGCATGGGACCCTCCTGGACCTCTTGTGAGTCGCAACCCAACCTCACCTGCGCCTCCAGGCTGTGCTTCACCACCTCCAGGGCAGCGTCCTTCTGCTCCAGCTGGCTGCGCAGCGCTACCAGGTCGTCACCTGCTCGGCGCTGAGCCTCACGCAAGTGTGCCAGCTCGCTAGGCGGGTAGCTGTTGTCGCCTTTGGGAACGCCTGACAGCAGCTCCTGAGGTGCCAGGTGGTGGGCAGGGGTTGGGATAACCAGTACCAAACAACAGCTTGTGGACAATGGTCACGATTAACCATGATGGTAGGGGCGTATGGGTGTGCAGGGCGCTCAGCAATGACTGACAAAGCTAGGCAGTGGCGTGCCAGCGGCTGCTGACTATACTGACAATGTCACATGAGCTCTTACTGTTCCGTGGTGAGGTGAACCTACAGGATCACAGCAAGGCAGCCTGGGCCTCTCACAATGCTCCTGCTGCTCCTGCTGCTGTTGCTGCTGATGTGGGGACCATCCAGCAAGCAGTGAAGGGGCCTCAGGCACCTCACCTTCAGGTTACCAATGGAAGCGTCATTGCGCTGGAACAGGCGCTGGTTGAGGCGCTCTATCTCCTGCCTGTCGGCCTGGTGCTGCACCAGCCAGCGGCTCTTCTCACTATCAAGGGTGTCCCGCAAGCCCTTCACCGCCTTCTCACGCTCTGCCAGCCGCCGCCTCAACTCATTCACCGTGGCTTCGGCCACTGCCTTCATCTGAAAGTAGACAGGAAAGGGGGCAGAGCCAGGTCATGGCAGGGGTAGAGGAGCATTCCGATCACACCGCTCAGCAGCACCGCTTTGCGGCAACCTGCGCAATCTGAGCTGGAGCAGAGTGGGATACATAGGGTGTCACCCCTCCAGCCCGAGGCACGGCTGTTCAGATCTTCCTGTGTCCTGAGACGGGTGAAGAGGGCGTGGGTCAGGGAGGTGAGAGCCACCCCTCCAGCCCACCCAGCCCTTGGACACCAATGCACATGAAGCCACAGCGGTGGCCAGCCACACACACCGCCCACCACCCTCCAATCGTCACAATCCCTGCTCCGCGTACCCACTCTGCTCCACACCCCTGCCTCCTGGGTGTAGAGCTTGTTTGGCTGTGTAATTCGAGCTTCAGTCAAGGTGTGAGCGACAGCAGCAGCCCTCACACACCTGGTCCACAGCGCTCTCGTCCGCGGTGCCGCGTGTTTGCTGGTGGTTCAGGGCAAACAGCAGCGCCTCACTCTGCTGCTGCAGCCTGGCCAGGGCGTCGTTGTGGTGGCGGCGCACGTCGGACAGCTCCCTGCCCTGCAGGGTCAGCCACACAGTCGGCCAGCAATGCAGCAGCATGAGCTGGTGAGGTCACTGAGCCTAGCGGAGGTACAACGCTGCAACCAGGCAATCACACCAGGGGCGCCACCACTGTGCACCACCACTAATGCTCCCGCCTGTTTCGTCCTGCTTTGTCCTGTCCCACCTACTGCTTAGAGGAAGTTTACTACTCCGGCAGGACCAGAGCTTTCGCCTGGGGCGCAGCCTACTCCCACCACCCATCCTATGTTACAGCTGCTACACAACACTGCTGTGCTGCTCCTCCTCCCCCTCCCACACATCCCCATCTCCTCCCTGGACCCCCACCTGCAACTCCAGCTCGTTCTGCTGCCTAAGGCACTCTTGCCGCAGGTGCTCCGCCTCCTCCCGGGCTGCCTTCAGGCTCTCTATCTGCTTCAACATCATGTCGCGGTCCCCTGCCTTGGCTGCACTCAGGTGGGCCTTCAGCCGTGCCCCGACATCGTTGTTCACTGCGGCCCACAGCAGAGCAGTGGCACATCAGCATGACACCTTCACCTTGTCTCACCCACCCCTGCATCCCTGCCAGCCTGCCAAGCACGCCTAGCAACCCAGCCAGAGCACACCACGCCTTCACACACCCATACCCACATCGCCAAGAGCAGGAGCAGTCAAGTCAGTCTTGCACAGCTTGACCCTGACCACACCTTGTAGGCCAAAGGCTTGTGACTTGCGGGTCTGGTCCTGTGACTCCGTGTCCTTGCCGGCCAGGGCATGCACCAGGCGCTCATGCAAGCGCGCCATCTCATCCTGAAGGCCGCGGGCCTGAGCCAGGGCTGTGGCTTTGTCGGCCTCCAGGGCCAGCTGCTGCTGGAAGAACTCTGCCTCGTACCTGGCAGCATGCGGCGCACAACACACCCTTCCACATCACGCCCGGGTACACATGTCAGGAGCAGAAGCGCATGTACCCTGCCTGACAGCCAGTGCCTGCCTGCCTGCTTGGCTGCCACTGCTAGTTTACTGCAAGGCACTGCCTGTCACTGCCTGCCACTGCCAATCACTGCCTGCCTTACTAGCCTGCTGCCAGCCACTGCCTGCAGGTCTAACGCCTGCTGAAGTGACTGGCTGCTTCTTTTGCTTGGCGGCAGCCCCTGTCCAGCGTTTGCTGCTTAGTTGGCGGAGAGCTGGTTGAATCTGGCCACTCACTTCTCCAGGAGTTCGTGTAGCTCCGCGTTCACCCGCTCCACATAGTGCAGCTTCTCCCTTACCAGCACCTCCTCACGCTGCATCTTGCCACGTTCAAGGCGCAGCTGCAGCAGCTGCTCATGCAGGCGAGCCGCATCACGCACCACCTCACTGACCCCCTTTTGCAGCAGGCTGCCCACATCCTGCGAGGAACAGGGCCCCATGCAGCTGTGACATGGTGTGCTGCCCTAGTCTGAGGGCCATGCTTGCATCTGCTAGACAACCATTATTGTAAACATGTCCTTATGTACACATGAGCCCCATAGTGCTTCTTGCCCTAATGGTCAGCTGTGCCGCCATCAGCTGCGCCGCCTTATGGTCAAGATGATACCAAAGCCCGTCCAACACTGCACCTCCACATGCTCCAGCTTTAGCTCAGCAGCGTTGCGCATGTCTTCCAGCTTCTTGATGCGGCGCCGAGCCAGGTCCAACGACTCAGCCACGGCGTCATTGCGCACCTAAGGCAGGCGGAGGACACAGGCACATGGCTGCAATCCTTCCCCCAATGTGACCCACAGTGGGCAATCACACTCCTCCGTTGCCAGCTGAGCTGGGCACAGCAGCAGCTGTGAAGGGAAAGCAAACTGCACCGCACCTTCAGCTGCTGCAGCTTGCGCGCCCACAGCTTTGCCTTCCAGGACTCGGTGCGGGCCGCCAGGCTGATGTCCAGCTGGGACTGTGCCTCCTGCCGCTGCTTGTCAGCCCACCTGCAGGGTGGACGTGCATGCGCAGCAGTGGGTCAGGGCAGTAGATCTTCGCATACCACACAGTGTGGGATGTTACTTGTTGTTGGTTCACGCAGCCAAGCCTCCGGCCTGTCCAAAGCATGTTCAGGGCGGGGTAGGAAGAGAGAGTGAGGATGTACTTCTAAGAGCTTGTTGATCCTGGGCTGGTCCAGGCCCTCACCAACCCTGCTATTGGCTGCATTCATGATGAGGATGGGTGGGAGGAGTGCAGAGCATGACTTCAAGCCTCACCTTGCTTGGTCCTGGTGACTGCCTGCCCGAGCGTGGCAGGTGCTGAGCTCTCCCTTCACCTTCCGCAGCTCCCTCTCCAGCTCGATGCGGCTCAGCTCACTCCTGTTCAGCGCGTTGCGGGCCAACGCCTCCTTGGCCAGCGCGTGGTCCAGGGCCTCGTGCAGTTTGCCGACCACGGCAGCCGACTCGCTTCGGGCGATGGCATCGCGTAGCGCGGTGCGCAGGTTAGTGAGCTCCGCCAGATGACGCTGACGGTCGCGCACAGCCTGCTCCAGACGCCGCTCAGCTTCCTACGTTCCCGCCAGACATCCGTGAGGACAATAAAGCAAGGCCGCGGCAATTTGCAAGTCATCACGCGTTAGGGTTTCACACCTCAGCTCGATATCCCAGGTTGGCGTAGTCCGCATGCTTGCCAGCCGCAGCTGCTTCCGCTGCATCCAGTCGCCGCACCATCTCATCCGCTTCCTCCTTGGTCTTCGCTCCAATCAGGCGCCGCTCCATTGCCGCCCGGGTGCTGCGCAGCAGCTCCGCCTCCGCCGCTGACTGAGCCAGTCGTTCCTCCACTTCTCTCAGGCAGGTCTGCATTCAGGTAGGCAGCGCGACTAGCCATCCATCCCGCCCACTTGCCATGCAATGGCAGGGTTGCAAGGCTGGCTACCAGATTAGCTGTGGGAGGTTGTGGAACCTTCATTGCATTGTGCTGCCCTACACTGACTGGCTATACACACAGAGTGCTTGCCACGGATGGGTGAGCCTGGTTGTGGATATGAGGCAGGTAGGCAGATGGGGCCCACCTGAGTTTCAGTGAGAGTCCTCTGCACGCGACCACGCTCTGCCTCCACCATCTCCGCCCGGCGCTGAGCGCTCTCTGCACTGATGCGCGATGACACCAGCTCCTGCGCCAAGGCCAGGTCCAGGCCCTTGTCGTCCTTGCTGCGGCTCAGCTCCAGCTGGCGGCACCGCTCCCTGCAGCCACCAACACCAAGCTGCTGGGCCAAGCTGGCATGAAGCGTTGATGACTTCAGCGCAAGGGGCTGCCAGCAAGGCGCGCGGTGCAACGGTACTGGCATCATGTCGAAAGAAGTGTGTGTCATTAAGGTTAGCAGCACCACAGCTGTGTGAGCTGGGCATGTGGCTGTATGCCTGCGAAGCTCCAGCCCCTGGGCATATGCTTGCTGCTTGGCTGAGTGACTGCTGTGTTCCTCTGGCTGCAGAGCAGCCTGCACACCCAGCCCTCATGCCCCTGGCTTCTGCATAGGCAAGGACTGTAACCCAATGGCCTGCTGCCACAGGGGTCACTCACTTGTGTTGCGTTGCTTCATCACATGCCTGGTCATACTTGGCCATCAGAGCGCCTAGCTCGCCCCGCAGCCTGTGCACCTCCTCCTGGCTGATGACCTGCTCCGCTGCCTCCTCCACTAGCCTCCGCAGCTCACCCTGCTGGCGGGCGTGCTTCTCCACCAGCATGTGGTACGCCTGGACACAGGCAGAGTCCAGCCGCATACCCATAGCCCTGTTGAAGCCTGCACGTTCAGCTCCTGGTAGCGCACGGTAGCACATCCGCTGCTGCAGGTAAAGAGTTGCTGCTGCTGCCACTGCTGCTGCCACTGGTGCTGCTGCCCCTGCTGCTGCTGCTTCCACTGCTGCTGCCAGCTGGTGCGTACTATGCAGCAGTGGCTGCCAATGGCAATATTACAGCTGGGGATGCTGAAGATCAGAAACCATGGGTTGCAGAACAAAAGTCTGATCAGAACAAATCATGCCCATGCTCGGAACAAGCCACAAGCCAGGGCGTGACTCACCACCAGGGGTGTGGAGGCCTGCAGCTCCCTGAACAGGTTGTCCACCCTGCGGCGCGCCGCCTCCGCACTCTGCTCCAGCCACCTCATGCGGGAGCGGCAGGTACTGGACACGTCGCGCACCTCCTGCTCCAGCTCCTCCACACGCTCAGCCAGAGCGCGCTCACCAATCACGCTGGCCTCCAGCTCCCTGGCCAGCTTTGCGTGCTTGATCTGCCAGCCACAGGGGGGTGGAGGTTGGGCCAGCACAGCTCAGGCACAGCACAGCTTAGGTACACCCAGCGCAGCACAGCTCAGGCAGGGTAAGCTGGACAGGGTGGGTTGGTGGGTGTGCCATGCCAGGTGGGCTAGGTCGGGCGGGTCGGGCAGGGCGGCAAATGAAGGGTGTGCTGGGCCAGGTGTGCTTAGGTTTGTTGAGCAGGGTGGCAGGTGCAAGGTGGGTGGGGCCTTAGCCCTAGGGTCACACGCTGCGCAACCAGACTGCCTCTGTTGTTGTAGTGGAATAGGTGCTTGAGGCATGTCACATAGATGCTGCAAGATGCTGCATGTCCAGTGCATTGCAAAGCTATGTGACAACTGACCTGCACCACTGCCATGCGTCGCACTGTGTCCAACAACTCCTTCTGGTGGTCCGACAACGAACCTCCCTTGGTCAGAGCGTCAAGACCACGCGAATACTCGGTGGCTGCCGCCTTGTGCCCGTCTGCCTCCTCCTGCGCCTTCTTCAGCTGCAGCCAGGCCATGCATCAGGGTGGTCACTCTACACCCCATCCTACAAGACTTAGAAGGGTGGTGTCAGAGGATGCCAGGTAGGGGCAGGGGCAGCACCCCTATGCCCATGCTGCCTGCCCAGGTGTGAGGGGAGCAGCTGTGCCTCTCTCACCCGCTTCCCCAATGTGACCTTCTCCACTTTCCAGGCGGCCAGTGCGCTGGCATACTCGCGGTACAGCATCTTGGTCTGGTCAGAGTAGGTCTGCAGCCGCGTCTGGTACCTGGGGCCAGGCAGCAGTGTGCGGTGCGGTAGGAATGTGGGCCAGAAAGCAGCAGCAGCAGCAGGAGCAGGGCGCTTCTCACAACGGTTTACTGCCCAGTAGCCACACCAGGCTGGCGACAACAACAACTGCGCCAACTATGGGTGTAGCTAGACATGGACAGAGGCGGCAGTGGCCATCGCATCAGTTTTGCCAGGGTCGTCTTTGCTTGAGCTGTGCTTGAGCCAGCTGCTGCACATTCCACAGCCTGTCAGCCTTCCTCCCATTAGCAACCTAGCCATGATCATGGGCTGCTGCACCTGCTGCCTGCATGGCTGTAGGCCAGCCAGCCCCCCACCCCACCCTGCTGCCCTGCCAGCCACACAGCCCGGCACCCACCGTGTGCTGGCTGCACCCAGGTCTGCCACCTCCCTCTCCCTGGCTGCCAGCTCCTCCAGGCACTGCACCAGCTGCTCCTTCAGGCTGGCGCACACCTGGCCCAGCTCCTCATGCTCCTTGCGTGTCACAAAGTCTGAAACAGCAGCCGCATGGCAGTGCCTCAGCATCGCAGTGACAGCAGCAGGAGCAGTGGCAATAATGCTAGCTGTTGGGCGTTCATTTGCTGTTCAAGGGATCCTCATCCCCTCCTGGTTTGAGAGTGCTTGATGATCACAAAGCATCAAGGCAGCTTGCTACATTTAGAAGCTGTTATCATCCTGCTGTGGATATCTACTAGTACGACTAGATAACTGTTATTGGACTGATACCAGCAAACAAGGCAGCCTGGGCTGCATCAGCGGCTCCTTGTACTGCATGGCTCTCAATGGTGACCCCAACAGGTGCTGTGTCCTCCAAGGCATCAGCCAAACCTCACCTGACTGCCTGCCCTTCACGGGCACACCAAAGCGTAGCTCCAGGTCAGCCTTCTGTGCAGCCAGCTGCTGGGCCAGGGCGTCCTTCTGCACCACTTGCGTCTGCGCGCCACCATGGCAGGCAGTGCAGGGCAACACAGCTCAGCCAGCTGCGGTTTATGTCTAGCAGGCCGGCCCACGAGGCAAGTGCAATAGACCATGAGTCAGGCGCTGAAGAGGGAGGTGAGGCCACCTGAGGTAGCTGTCATAGCTGAACAACACACACATACAAGCTGCAAGCAAGGCACCTTCTGTTGCAGCTGTCTGACAGGGCCGTTGCAAGTGCCACCACAGGCGGTAAGCATGCTGCTGACCAACGAATGACATGGCAGAGAGATGCTTTGGGCCATCCCCATGGTCCTATCGGCATAGGACACACAACACATGGCAGAGTTGATGTCAGTAGCAATAAAGTCGAGTGTGACCCTGCCATGCTGGCACATGCTACCCTGCCTGATAATGCCAGGGATGGTGGGGGCCATTACAAGTGCCACAACAGATGGGAGGCATGCTGCTGACCGACATATGACATGGCAGCAATGCTTCAGGCCACCACAAGCATGATCCTATCTGCACAAGACACGTGGCAGAGATGATGATGGTGTCCATGCGTCATGCAGCACCCACCTGCAGCTCCACCACCTGGCGTGCCATGTCCATCATGCGGGACCTCAGCTCCTCCGCCATGACATCTGCCAGGTACCCAGGGTCATGGCCTCCCTGCTGACCTGCCTGGCTGCCTGGCCGCCGGGCCCCTGGGGGTCCAGGGGTGCTGGGCGCTGGGTTAGCCTCACTGCCCCCGCTGGCATGGCTAGGCCGTGTGCTGGCTGTGTTGCTGTCGGCGCGGGCGGCTTGCAGTACAGCGTCTATGGCGCGCTCTGAGTCCGTGAGCTGCACCAGCACAGCCTCCGCCATGCGCTGGTGTGCGGTGTCCTGCCGCTGGCCTGCAGCAGGCAGTGTGAGGCAGACCAGCGCCAGTCATGTGGAAAGGGGCGACCCCTCTGTGGCACAGGTGAAAGGAAGTGCAACAGACAATGCAAGGACTACAGCCAGGAGCTGCTCCAAATGGGTAATCATGTACAAGTAAGTTGGTGGCATACTGTCATGCCCTTGTGTTGCCACTCGTAACAGTTGTGTCAATGCGCAGTGGGGTCCACCACCACTGCCGCAGTGTGTGAGAACGTGCCACTGGGGTCTGCCAGCTGCTTGCAATGATGACAAGAGCTACGGCTTGCACCCCTGGCTGCCTCACCCAGTGAAGTGTGCAGGTCGCGCAGCAGGGTCAGGGCCTTGAGCTGCGCTGCCTTGATGGCCTCCAGCTGCGCCACCTTCACGTTGCCCCCAATGAACCCTGGCCTGCAGCCACCAGGCCAGCCACCCCAACAGCGACAAGGTAGGGTGGCTCTGCACATGTCTGTCTTGGAGGCAAATGGAAGCAGGGTGCGGATGCATAGCAGTCTGAACACAGCCAAGCCCTGCCAAACTTGAGGTGAAGCTCTGTTGTGTTTCACCCCCTGTGCGGTCCCTTGTGCTTGCATGCAGCAAGCAGGGACTCTAGGTAGGTTAGGGGCGCATACCTTTGGGCAGGCAGGGCTGCATTGTAGCCGGCCGGGGCAGTGGCGCCGGTGAGGGCAGCCACGGGGTCAAACTCGGACAGTACGGGGCGCATGGATGGCGGAATGTCTGCATACGCCATCACCTCTGACAGCCGCACCTCCAGGAACTCAATCTGGGATGCAGGACAACGGCAGCAGCAGCTGCGGTAGCATGCACCGTGCTAGGGGGTGTCAGGGAGCCAAAATCACAGCTGGGCGCAGTTGTCAGGTTGGCCCGGTGCTGCCATGTCGCCTCCAGTGCAGCTGCCAACCGTAGCCAGTGTCATAGGAGGTGACCAGGTCCTGTGTAGATAGCCTTTGTCCCAATACATAAGTTGTTTTGTAGCCCTCTGGCTCCTGGCAGGGTCGTGGCAGCCACTGGCTGAACCTATGGCAATAGACCAGAGCATGTGCCTGGGCTGGGGGGAGCCGCACCACCCACCCTGTGCATGAGCTGGTCCACAAGCCGTGCCTCGTCGCTGCGCCCATGCTTCATGTCCTCCACGTATTGCTCCACCAGCAGCAGCTGCTCAGGGCTCAGCCCCATCTCCAGGGCGTGCTGCCCATGATACTTGGCCCTGAACTTCATCTCCATGCGCAGCTTGCGCCGCTCCTCTTCCAGGTCAGCCACCTACAACACAGGCCGCCAGCCACCAACAGCAGCAGCAGCAGCTGAGTGCAGCCATGCGCCGGGCACCATGTCTACAACAATGGGCAGAGCACGGTGACGGACACTGGGCATGGGAGTGGGAGGTGTGAGTAGTGTGGGGCCAAGCACTGGAGGACACAGGAGAGGGGCAGCTGCACTGGAGGCAACATGGCAGCACTGGGCCAACCAGAGATCAGCGCCCGGCTGTGATTTTGGCTCCCTGACATCCCCTACTAAGCCTTTCCTCCCTGCCTGCCTAAACCCCCTGCCTAACCTCCTAGTCTATCCTGCCTGGCCAAGCCTCCCTGCCAAGCCTACCTGCATATCCAACCTTTCTGGTGCCCCAGCGTGACACCAGCCTTGCCTGCTGCCTGCCTGTCTCTCCCTCCCCCAGCCCCAACCTGTCTTTCCAGCAGCGCGTTCAGGGAGCGCAGCTGAGCAATGGTTGCCTCCTTGTGCAGCCGGATGTCCCGCGTGTCAACCTTGTCTGCATCGCTCAGGCCTGCGCGCTTGCGCAGCACGCTATTCTCATCCGCCAGGTCCTCCACCTTGACGCTCAGCTTGTTGATCTGCTGCACCAGGTCGCGCACCCGACCCTGCTCCTTGTACACCGCCTCCTTTAGCTGGTGGATCTCGTCCACTGCCTGCGGCCAGGGCAGGTAGGTGTCGGCAGGGCAGGGGACAGCGCAATGCATGGCATATGACAGGCATGCTAAGGGGTGTTGAGATAGGGGAGGGAGCAGCTGCAGACCAGCCAAGAATACTTCACGTTTGCAAGGCCGTGAAACTCATGACTAAAACTCTTTTGCAACCACTGAAATGCCTTTGGCCTGCTCCTGTCATGGCCTTGAGCAAACACAACCTCGTCACCTCTAGGAGCTATCCCCACTCTCATCTTCATGCCAAACCCCACACCCTCCAAAGCCCCCCACTCTCGTGTTCCTGTCCACCCTACCCACTCCCAGACCGCCCACCTGAGGCAGGCCGTACACCCCGCCCTCGTACTGCCTGTTGCGCATGATGGCGTCCTTGACCTGGTCCTCTAGCAGCGCTTGGTGCTCCTGCAGCGCTCGCCCAGCTGCCCGCTCCTCCTCCACCCGGGAGGTCAAGAAGTCCACCCGCCTGGTGGCTGCCTTCAGGGCCTCGGCCTGCTTGGCCAGCGCCTTGTCTATCTCTGCTGCTGTGCTCAGCTCCAGCTGCTCGTACGCTTCCAGGAGCAAAATCTGTGCATGGGGCAATGTGCATAGGCAAGCAGGGTGGTGGGACAATAGTCAGGTAAGCCAAGCAAAAGAGTAGCTGCCAGGCACGTGAATCAAGGCAGTGCTGTGCTGGGCCTCATCCCAACCTCAGCTGCTGCAGTGCTGCATCTCCTTCACCACCCCTGGCCTCAGCTTAAGCCCAGAATGTCAGAGCAAAGAGCAGAATGTCAGAGCAAAGAAGGTGGGGCAAAGCAAGGCAAGGCTACCTTGTACCAGGACCCCAGCCACTCCCACTGTGCCACGCACTACCCCTGAAGCAGGCAGGGGTTGTCACCTTTTGCCTCGCCCGGCCTCACCTCCTTCTCCAGCGCCTCATTCAGCTGGTCCCTAAGGTCCTGCACCTCCTCCTCGCTCAGCCCGCTGCTGCCAGGCAGGGGCTTGGGGGCTGTGCTGGCGGTGAGGGGCCGGGTGCGGCTGGCGGTGGCCCGGTTGTCGCCCCCCTGGCGCAGGGCCTCTATCTGAGCCTGCAGGGTCGACCGCTCCTCCTCCCAAGACCTGTGCGGTGGACAGGCAGGGCAGGTGGAGGGGTGCAGGGCAGCAGAAGGGGTGCAGGGCAGCAGAAGGGGTGCAGGGCAGCAGAAGGGGTGCAGGGCAGCAGAAGGGGTGCAGGGCAGCAGAAGGGGTGCAGGGCAGCAGAAGGGGTGCAGGGCAGGTGGAGGGGTGCAGGGCAGCAGAAGGGGTGCAGGGCAGCAGAAGGGGTGCAGGGCAGCAGAAGGGGTGCAGGGCAGCAGAAGGGGTGCAGGGCAGCAGAAGGGGTGCAGGGCAGCAGAAGGGGTGCAGGGCAGCAGAAGGGGTGCAGGGCAGCAGAAGGGGTGCAGGGCAGCAGAAGGGGTGCAGGGCAGCAGAAGGGGTGCAGGGCAGCAGAAGGGGTGCAGGGCAGCAGAAGGGGTGCAGGGCAGCAGAAGGGGTGCAGGGCAGCAGAAGGGGTGCAGGGCAGCAGAAGGGGTGCAGGGCAGCAGAAGGGGTGCAGGGCAGCAGAAGGGGTGCAGGGCAGCAGAAGGGGTGCAGGGCAGGTGGAGGGGTGCAGGGCAGCAGAAGGGGTGCAGGGCAGCAGAAGGGGTGCAGGGCAGCAGAAGGGGTGCAGGGCAGCAGAAGGGGTGCAGGGCAGGTGGAGGGGTGCAGGGCAGCAGAAGGGGTGCAGGGCAGCAGAAGGGGTGCAGGGCAGCAGAAGGGGTGCAGGGCAGGTGGAGGGGTGCAGGGCAGCAGAAGGGGTGCAGGGCAGCAGAAGGGGTGCAGGGCAGCAGAAGGGGTGCAGGGCAGCAGAAGGGGTGCAGGGCAGGTGGAGGGGTGCAGGGCAGCAGAAGGGGTGCAGGGCAGCAGAAGGGGTGCAGGGCAGCAGAAGGGGTGCAGGGCAGCAGAAGGGGTGCAGGGCAGGTGGAGGGGTGCAGGGCAGCAGAAGGGGTGCAGGGCAGCAGAAGGGGTGCAGGGCAGCAGAAGGGGTGCAGGGCAGCAGAAGGGGTGCAGGGCAGCAGAAGGGGTGCAGGGCAGCAGAAGGGGTGCAGGGCAGCAGAAGGGGTGCAGGGCAGCAGAAGGGGTGCAGGGCAGGTGGAGGGGTGCAGGGCAGCAGAAGGGGTGCAGGGCAGCAGAAGGGGTGCAGGGCAGCAGAAGGGGTGCAGGGCAGCAGAAGGGGTGCAGGGCAGCAGAAGGGGTGCAGGGCAGCAGAAGGGGTGCAGGGCAGCAGAAGGGGTGCAGGGCAGCAGAAGGGGTGCAGGGCAGCAGAAGGGGTGCAGGGCAGGTGGAGGGGTGCAGGGCAGCAGAAGGGGTGCAGGGCAGCAGAAGGGGTGCAGGGCAGCAGAAGGGGTGCAGGGCAGCAGAAGGGGTGCAGGGCAGCAGAAGGGGTGCAGGGCAGCAGAAGGGGTGCAGGGCAGCAGAAGGGGTGCAGGGCAGCAGAAGGGGTGCAGGGCAGGTGGAGGGGTGCAGGGCAGCAGAAGGGGTGCAGGGCAGCAGAAGGGGTGCAGGGCAGCAGAAGGGGTGCAGGGCAGGTGGAGGGGTGCAGGGCAGCAGAAGGGGTGCAGGGCAGCAGAAGGGGTGCAGGGCAGCAGAAGGGGTGCAGGGCAGCAGAAGGGGTGCAGGGCAGGTGGAGGGGTGCAGGGCAGCAGAAGGGGTGCAGGGCAGCAGAAGGGGTGCAGGGCAGCAGAAGGGGTGCAGGGCAGCAGAAGGGGTGCAGGGCAGCAGAAGGGGTGCAGGGCAGCAGAAGGGGTGCAGGGCAGGTGGAGGGGTGCAGGGCAGCAGAAGGGGTGCAGGGCAGCAGAAGGGGTGCAGGGCAGCAGAAGGGGTGCAGGGCAGCAGAAGGGGTGCAGGGCAGGTGGAGGGGTGCAGGGCAGCAGAAGGGGTGCAGGGCAGCAGAAGGGGTGCAGGGCAGCAGAAGGGGTGCAGGGCAGCAGAAGGGGTGCAGGGCAGCAGAAGGGGTGCAGGGCAGGTGGAGGGGTGCAGGGCAGCAGAAGGGGTGCAGGGCAGCAGAAGGGGTGCAGGGCAGCAGAAGGGGTGCAGGGCAGCAGAAGGGGTGCAGGGCAGGTGGAGGGGTGCAGGGCAGCAGAAGGGGTGCAGGGCAGCAGAAGGGGTGCAGGGCAGCAGAAGGGGTGCAGGGCAGCAGAAGGGGTGCAGGGCAGGTGGAGGGGTGCAGGGCAGCAGAAGGGGTGCAGGGCAGCAGAAGGGGTGCAGGGCAGCAGAAGGGGTGCAGGGCAGCAGAAGGGGTGCAGGGCAGCAGAAGGGGTGCAGGGCAGCAGAAGGGGTGCAGGGCAGGTGGAGGGGTGCAGGGCATGTGGTATGGGCATGGCTGGCTGTGAGACCAGTGGCACCACAGCACAGCAACAGCATGACAGCCAACGTGGAATAGGCATGACAGCCAGCGCAGGGCAGCAGTGAGGGGGCCTTTGGTGGGCCAGCTGGGCTCACTGACTTGTACTGACGCTGGAAGCGGGCTTCAAATTCGTCCAGCAGGCCCATCTTCTCTACCACCTCAGCCCGCAGCTCCTCCTGGGCGGTCAGCATGAGCCCCCTCTCCGCCACCAGCTGCTCATGGCGGGCATCCAGGTCCAGCTCTCGCGCCTTGGCCTTGCGCAGCTCATCGTCCAGCAGCACGATTTTCTCTGACACCTGGATGTGGTAATGCAGGCAGGGGTGCCACCAGTGGATCTTATGCACGCATGCACAACAGCAGCCACTGGGCAAGGGTGATGCGGATGGGTGGTGACCAGCACTTGGCAGTTTCCTTAAATGCCACCAATGTTGCAATGCCTGGCAATCATAAGCAGCAGGCCCTCTATACCGTGCTGTTGAACCAATGGTGTCGTCAGCATTTGGTTGGGGAGGGCAGCCAGTTGGGTCAGTACCCTGAGCCTCAGGCTTTCTTCATGGTCATTATCCGGCCCCGTTGAGGGCTGGGCTCTGCAGGCTTCAGGCCAGCAGCCTGGCCCACCTCCAGGTTCTCTGTCTTGACCTCCTGCACTGTCTTGCGCAGCTCCGTGTTGGCCACCTCCAGGGCACGGTTCTCCTTGGCCAGCCGCTCAATCTTCCAGTCCTGCTGCCGTGTATTGTCCTGCATGGCCAGCAGCAGCGCATGCCAGGCAGCTTCTCACCAGTTCCCCAAAGCTACATAATCAGCCTCATGCACTGGTTGAACTTATAGATCTGGCGGCCACTGCCACATGCCCTGCGGCTTACATTGCCAACTCCCAAGCAGCAGCTCCAGTTCCCATGGCAGCCTGCCGCTTACCCCACCAGTGCAGGCCAGGGTCCACTATCCCAGCACACAAAGTGCCACCCCGTGCCCTGTGCTTGCTTGGGCCCTGCGGGCTCTCACCCCAATCTGCAGCTTGGCCTCCGCTGCGGCGTGGTCGGAGCGCAGGGCCTCATAGGTCTGGCGCAGGTCGGTGTAGTCCTCCTGCAGCCTGGCTAGCCGCTCCTCCGTGTCCTTGGCGCGGTCCTCACGGTCCCGCAGCGCATCATCTGCGCGCTTCAGCCTGAACACTTCAACCAGGAGGTGGGCCGGTGAGGTGTCTCATGGTGTGGCCAGTGATGCTGTAGTGCTCCTGTGCTTGCACCCTGCACTACACAGGACGCTGGCGGCAGTGGTGGCTAGCAGTCCCGCTGGGACTGACACTGCTGCTGTTGGAGCTTCAGCCTGACGCAACAGGAGGGGTGCAGGTGAGGTGTCCCATGATATGATCAGTATGATTGGATGTCTAATAGGCATCCAATGCTGCTGTGCTTGCAGCTGCATGGCAATTGCTGCTGCTGCTCCTCCAGGAGTGGCTGGTGCTGCTGGTGTTGAGGCTCCCACTGCTGTCAGGGCCGTTGGGTTGGTATTGCTGCAGCGTTTCCAGCTACAGCTGAAGTGTCTGGTGCAAGAAAAGTTACTAAGTAGTGCTGCTGCTAGAACTGACAATGCTGGTGTTGCTGCTGTAGAAGCTGCTGCTGTAGCTGCTGTTGGAGCTGCTGCTGCTGGTCACCTGTACTCCATGTCCTCCAGCCGCTTCTCATCCCTGTCGCGCTCGTTCCTCAGCCTGTCATTAGTGCGCACCTCATCTTCAAGGCGCCGGCTGACATCCTGCGCTCACCCAGCCGTCCCCAACAGCACAGAGCATGGGTTGGGCTTAGGAGGAACATGCGCCACTCGTGTGCCAGAAACTAGTGCTGCCTGGTTGCATTGCCAATCCTTGCCTACAGCATGCCACAATTGGACTGGCGGGCACAGCATGCAACCTTAGCATACTCGCCTCGTACTTACGCCGCAGCTCCTCTGCATTGCCATCGGCCTGCTGTTTGTCGAGCAACAGACGGATGCGATCCAGCTCAGCTTGTGCATCTTGCTCACGCTGCTCTATGTCCTGTGAGCCGGGCAGCATGGGCAAACTGCAGTGACAGGTCTGGTGCTA
>JASKMD010000029.1:15160418-15307134 GCA_030144725.1 Haematococcus lacustris
CAGGCTGGGCGCACTAGGCGGTGGTGCACCTGCCCTGCTGGGGGCTTCCAGTCTGCAGCTGGAAGTGCGCCATACGCTTACGCTTCGTCTTGATTACCAACGAGATGTATCAGACTAACGAGATAATCCAGCTTCCAGAGGGACATGTATGTAGAGCCGTGCAGCTGCAGTGGAGGCCTTGAACCTTAAGGGAGGGGAGGCGGGCCTTCGTTTTAGTCGGTTACACTCAACATTTTCAGAACTGCAATGAATGCTCAAGGTTGAGAGCCAAGGTGCTGAATGAGCAACACTTTTTTTTTGAAAAATTGGACTGGAGGACTCATGCTTCGCTGGTCAGCTTGTCGACAAAAGGTGCACCCAACTCCTTCGCCAGAAGTCTTGATGAATGTGGTCCTAGGAGAGGGCCAGAGTGTCCACTACATTCGTAGTGCCTAAGCAACTCTGATCATACCCTCAGCATCCCCTCTCACCAATACATGATGCTGCGTGACACTATATTGTGTCGCATGGGCACCTACACAAGCTGCCCTGGCTAGCTGCTAGGCGAATCCTGTTGCAAGCAACGCCAACCTGCATGCTGTGGACAGTTCCCCTTCCACTACTAATACCCTTAATCCATGCGTGCTTCCCTGATGATGGGGAGCAATCCATCCCACTGATAAGCAGCTGGTAGAGCCCACCGACCATGGCATGGCTGTTGGCATGACAATCGGCATGACAATCGGCATAGCATTGCTACCTGCCTGCCAAATGCACTGCGTGTAGTTTTGCCTGATAGAATCCCATGGTGTACGTGCCTTAGGGATGGAAAAGTCTACTCCCATAAATTGCACTTGACATCACAGGGATTTAGCAACGGGATTTGCAACCAAGCGCCATCTTCAGACCATCATCACGTATGCAATGCCCATGGACTGACCATCATCCCATATGCCATCTTTAGACCATCATCACGTATGCAAGGCCCATTGACTGAAGCCCTGCCAGGGAGACATGTCCAGCATCTTGAGCAGCTGCAAGCAGATAGCTCTTAATAAGGCACTCCCAGGGGCAAGCTGGCAGGCTGTTGAGGCCAACATAGTCAAAGGTGCCCCATGGACATGTGAGCGAGGACGTAGGAGGGAAGACCACCCACAGGCCACCCACACCCTGCAGGGGAAGGAATGTTGGTGCTGTCAGGCTATTACTGCTGGGCATGGCCAGCTTACTGGTCAGGGGGTGGGATAGGCTCTGCCTTGCAGTCTGCTGTTGTTGCATGGGAGGTGCGCAGCAGGTAGGTGCTCATGATCCCCTTGCCCTGCAACCGGCCAGACACAGCGTGCAGGAGCCCAGTCATGCTATGGCACTTGACCGCATGTGCTGGGCCCAGACCCATCCCCAGGGTTCAGGATGCCTATCTCTAACGTTTGTATGACTGTAAATCCATCATGAGCCATACCTTGCATGCAACTACACCAGTTTTCAATGAACCTGCCATACCTTGACCAGCACGCTGCCCCTCTCCTCCCACTCGGTTCTCTGGCGCTCAGGTGGCAGCAGCTGGAAGGTGGCCTGGCTAACCTGCAGCCGACCAGGCAGCCCTGCAGCGCCAAGCAAGGCAGACCACATCATGTACGCAACTGACTGACAAGCATGTCAGGATTCAGTAGCCTCAAGTGGCAAGTAGCATTCACCGCAGTCATCTCGTGATCATAATCTTTCAATACGAGGGTTGATGGCCTCCGTTTGCCGTAAGGCAAGAAACTACAAAAGCGACAGGAGCAGGGGAGTGGTGAGGGAACCTAGGTCCTTAAGCCTAGCATCAGCCTTGCACCCTGGCGTCCTTATCATAACAGGTGCGAATGGGGGACAAAGCATGAAGGAGAGGAGAGCCCCAGTGGAGTCTGGAGAACCCAGCAGATCTGTTAAGCCTCACGGCCTTAGGGCCAGGCGCCTGCTATGGGTCAAACCCCACACCCTACTCTAGTGAGCTACATCGCAGTGGTGCTGGAGAGGCACGGCACGGACAACATGCCCCTGTAATCAGGGCGTCCAGCCGACAGCTCAGTCAAAGACACCTGGTGGGGGTGCTGTAACCAGGAGGCCAAGGTGCTGTAGCGCTACCAAGGCAACTCACTTGTGGACTATCAGTGCCAGCAGTCCTTTGGGTCGGCAGTGAGTCCTGGCCGGAGTGCCCTTTGGTCGGAGTGCCCTTTGCCCTTTGGTCGGAGTGCCCTGTGCCCTTTGGGAGTGCGAGAGTGAGTGACATCGCCTCCTGGGTATAAGTAGGAGCTCAGCAGGTATTAGTAGGTATGAGCCTAGTGGCGCAATGCCTCCGAGGAAGCGGCCTAGTGCCGCGGAGCAAGATCCGCTTCCGATTGAAAGCCCGCGAAAACAAGGTTCGTCGCAGTAGTGGTGTGGTCCGCTGCAACTGTGCAGTCCGGCGAGCTCCGCGCTGCTCACATCGCTACTGTTCATGCCAGCGCAGGTCCTAGGACCCCTCCAGGCAGACAACGCGAGGAGCGAAGGGCTGAATGGAAAACCCAGCGCCGACAAGTACGCACCGCCAGTGCGGGGCATGATGTGGTGCCCAATAGTGGCCCCACGCAACTCCCCCAAGGCCCCACGCAGCAGCCAGGCAGCCACACAGCCAGCAGCCTCAGAGCCTGGGCCCAGCACTCCCCTGCCAGCCAAGCGCACCAAGCGCACCAAGGCTGAGCCAGAGGCAGCTGCCAACGCCAAGCCAGCACCACAGCCAGGCAGGTGGCTGGACAGGGACTGCAATGCAGCATTGAACATGCAGCGCATTGGGGAGAGCAGGTGGCGGCCGCTGGAGCTGTGCTACTGGCCAGAGCAGGGAGCGCTGCCAGCCAAGGGCAAGGAGTACCCTGGCTTGGGCTACAAGCGGCTGCGAGACAAGCCACCCAAGGCCCAGCAGCAGCAAGCCCCCCCCATTTGAAGCTGTCATCAGCTTGCGCTCAGTGCATGTTTTGTCATGCCAACTCTACGCATGCCCTGTCACAGGGGTCAGGCAATGATGTAGGTGGTAGGCGACCGTGACCATGTGTATGCCATGTGTAGGCCATGGCATACACATGCGATGGGAATTCCACACAGGCAAAAACACCGTTTTGCAGTGGTTCACAATTAGTGTGTTCGACTGCAATGAATGCTCAAGGTTGAGAGCCAAGGTGCTGGAGAGGCGTGTCGTGAAATTTATCAAGACTGACAAAGCAACAAACATCGTGACCAACAAAGACTATGGGCGCCAGGATGTTGCGGGTAAGAGGCAAGGTGGTGGATGGTACAGATGGCCGCCTCAATGCCATGTGCATTGGGGTCTAGGGGTCTATGCGTACAGTCTGCTGTGCATCAGGGGAAAGGGGCTGCTGTTGCTGAGCAGCAAGTGATCTGTGTAGCGTGAGGCCTGTGGTGCAGCAATGCACACACCTGTGGACTCCATGCGGGACGCGGTGTTCACCGTGTCTGCATGAAAGAACACGCAGAAGGATATGGCATTTTTCACGTGACTGACAGCACGCTTCAGCCACAACCTGGCAGGCTCAGGCATGCACCATGGCATGGGGGTTGTTGAGGCATGGGGGTTGTTGACATCTGCTGTCTGCCTTTACTGGATGAGATCAGGCGAGGACTGGCAAGATGCTGGCAAACAGTAGGGATACTTTTGCTGGTCGTTGTATGTTGTATGTATACAAAGGCGTTGTATGTGAACTAATCGGTTACAGTGCACGACTTGCAAGCACTCAGGACCCAGACGGCCCTGTGAGCAACCTACAGCACCTTGCTCGAGTACAACACAACGTAAGCCCTTCATCCACTCGCTGCAGCTGTCACCTGGCAGCAGGCTTGGACACAGACTTACCACCAAACAGGCAGTACCGTGCCCTCAGGCTGCCCACTATGCCGGACATCACTCGTCCAGAATGTATTCCCTGCAGGCAAGCCCATGAGGTGACACACAGTGTCACATACTGGTGCAGCTGGTTGGTATGTTCTTCTCTTGGCACACATAAGCTGACACCGTGTCTTGCTTACCAATGGCTTGACATGCCAGTGAGCCAGGCAGAGAGGTCAGGAGCCAGCAAATGCCAGGCGTAGCCTGCCTGCACACCTCGTCTGGCATGTAACCAAAGCGCGATCACATGTCACCTTAGTCCTTGTGCCATGGCCATAAACCTCCAGCAGAGCAATCAGTGCATCTGGAGAAAACAGAGTTCAGTGTAGTGTAGTGCAAATAACACCCCACACTGTGTTTTGCACCCCACACTGTTTCTGCAGTGCGCTTAAACCCTGTATACCCAGCAGCAGGCTGAGTCACAATGGGGTGCCCCCTTTGAGCTGTAACCATCACGTTCATCATGCCTATTCCAGGCTTGCCACAAGGCAAGCATCAGCGGGCAGCAGGGGACAGCAGCCGCATGAAGAATGACACAGTCTGCTCATTTGCATGCATGTGACAGCCCTTGCCTGCTCCAGGTATGTTTGATAGGCCACAATTCACGGGCCATCGGAGGGAGCAGTGCAAACCAAGTGCACTAAGGCTGAGCAGGCAGCTGCGTCCAGCCAGCCCACCAAGGGCAAAGGCAAAGCAAAGGCTGTCAGATCCACCGCCTGCCGCAAGGTGCCTGCCGCAAGGTGGTGTGACAGGCTGACAGTCATGTCCACGGCTGCACCAGCACTTGTACTTTTGATGAGGTGCCCAGTGAACACAACCGTGTATTTCTCACACAACCGTGTATTTTTCACGGGAAACCCAAGTTGCTTGAAAGGGCCACCGCCCGTCGCACTGCGCATCGCGTGATGGCTAAGAAGAAGCACAAGAAGGACCCGGGAAAGAAACTGAAAGGTGCGTGACCCTAGCCGACTGTGGGCTACTGTGGGCTACGCGCTGTGTGATAACCCGTCGCTCCTGTTGGTTCCATTGCAGCGTCTCGTTCCGCCCAAGGCAAGCAACGCCAGGAGCGACGGGATGGCTGGGCAACGAGCAGGCGTCAGGTCCGTGTCCCCGCCTTATGTGTCCCCGCACTGTTTGTGTTGACCCCGCACTGTTTGTGTCCCCGCCTGTCAAAGTGGGCTATCAAAATGTCAATTTTGCTTGGCTGTGCAGGTCATCAAGGTCCCCGAGGGCGCAGTGCTGCGCGGCTGCAAGAAGACGCGGCGCAAGCTGCGGGAGCACCTCCGGCTGCGGGCTGAAACCCACTCCCAGCACCGCGTGATTGCGTCGCTGTTTGTGCTGCGGATTTTCTTGACATGCCTGGTTGGCTACCCCTCCCTGGGGTACCTCAGCGCCCCTGAACCTCCAGCCGTGCAGCCCCCCCAACCCCCTGATGCTCCCCCCCTACCCCCCCTACCCCCACGTGCCCCTGCCCAGCCTGCCCCTGCCCAGCCTGCCCCTGCCCAGCCTGCCAGCATGGAGTGTGACACTGACTCTGACTCCGAGTCAGACTGTGACTCTGAGCCAGAGCCACAGTCTGACTTGGAGTCAGAGTCAGAACCCGAGCCAGTCACGCAGCCCCCCCAAAGGCGCTGCAGCGCCCGCCCGGCAGCCCTTGCACCCGCAGCACCCACTGACCCTCCCTTGCCCCTTGACTGCGAGGACCCCCTGATGCTGAGACAGCTGAAGTACTTCTGCATGTTCTTCGCCAACCCAAACTTCAAGACATGCTACAACCAGCTGCAGCGACGCCATGTTCGGCACCGCCACCCCATGCTCATGCCAGCCTTTGAGGACCCCAGCAATCAGGCGCTGGTGGCCAAGCTGCATGAGCTGGGCAGCATCAACTTCAAGGGTGACGCCAACACCATCGACGCACATTCCATGCAGCTGGCGGTGGCCATGCAGCAGCATTACTCCAACCCAGGCAAGTGATGGTGGTGACTAGACCCCGGGACTTGGACCTGACCTTGTACCTGACCTTATACCTGACCTTATACCTGACCTTATACCTGACCTGCCCTTATACCTGACCTGACCTGACCTTATACCTGACCTGACCTGACCTGACCTGCAGAGCGCATTGTCAAGCTCTACGCCAAGGCTGCCAGGGCCGCAAGGTGGTGTGCAGGCCCAGGGGCACAGACCAGCTGCGGGGCAGGGTGGTGCTTGTGGATGAGCACCGCACCACCCGGGTCAGCTCAGCAGTGAATGGCCAGCAGCCTTGTGAGAGGCAGCTGAACAAGCGCAGGGCCACCAGGCCTGCAGGCTGGAAGCCCCCAGCAGGGCAGGTGGAACAGCGCCTGGTGCGCCCAGCCTGGAGCCAGGAGCGTGGCCAGCCAGTGCGGGGCATGATGTGGTGCCCAGTAGTGGCCCCTCGCAAGCCCCCACAGGCCCCACGCAGCAGCAAGGCAGCCACACAGCCAGCAGCCTCAGAGCCTGGGCCCAGCACTCCCCAGCCAGCCAAGCGCAGCAAGCGCACCAAGGCTGAGCCAGGGGCAGCTGAGCCCACCAAGGGCAAGGGCAAGGGCAAGGCTGCTAAGGCCAAGCCAGCACCACAGCCAGGCAGGTGGCTGGACAGGGACTGCAATTCAGCGCTCAACATGCAGCGCATTGGGGAGAGCAGGTGGCGGCCGCTGGAGCTGTGCTACTGGCCAGACCAGGGAGCTCTGCCAGCCAAGGGCAAGGAGTACCCTGGCCTGGGCTACAAGCGGGTGCGAGACAAGCCCCCCAAGGCCAAGGTACAGCAGCAGCAGCCTGCTGAGGCACAGTAATGTGTCCCCCCTTCTTGAGCTGTCATCAGCTTACAATTAGTGCATGTTTTGTCATGCCAACTCTACATCATAGCCCTAACGGGTCAGGCAATAGTGTAGGTGGTAGGCTAAACACTCCACACAGCCACACTGTTTGAGTCGGATCTAGTTAGTGGCTGCTAGTGGCTGATAGTGGCTGCTAGTAGGTACTTCTGATCCGGCTCAAATGGTGGCCCTAGTGAGGGACAAGAGGGCTGTCAGATCCACCCAGGCAGCCAGGCAACGGGTGCGATTGAGGGAATGCAAGCTGGGGAGAGCAAGCTGAGCTACAAGTGGCTGCAAGACAGCTCACCTAAGACCCAGGAGCAGCAGCAGGTTGAGGCACAGTAGGGTGCCCCCTTTGAGCTGTCATCAGCTTACATTAGTGCATGCGTGTCATGCCAATTCTAGGCCATAGCCCTGTCACAAGGCTCAGGCAATAGTGTAGGTGGAAGGCGCCCATGCCATGTGCAGGGAGGGGGAGGGAGGTCCTGGGCAGGGAGGTGTTGAGCTGGGGGAGGGGAAGGGAGGTTGGGCGGCACCTCATGGCACCACAGCAAGCCCCGCATTAACCTAGCATGCCGCTGGCTCCAGACTGGGCGCACTAGCCGCTGGATCACCTGGCCTGCTGGGGTTTACCAGTCTGCAAAAAGATTACATACAGACAAGATCCCAACTCCCAGTGAGGGACCTGACTTTGCCTTTGTGTGCTACCTGTTGCCTGCTGGGCCCGTGAGGGAGGTGCTGACTTGTCACCTGCCTGCCGCACTGCTCAAGCCACCCACCACACGGATCTGGACGCAACCACCCAGCGGGTTGCGTACAGTTGATGCAGCATGAAAGAGGGCCTTGCCGAAATCCACCAGGTTGTTGGCATGGGCCTCAGTCTCCACCAGCAATCCAGTGCAAGCCATGTACTGCGGAGAAAGAGCGGCAAAGCCTCGGGCAGAGCAGGGCAGGACAGGGCGGCATACCCGTTGCCACAATGACCTATTCTCTGCGTTAACCAGCAAGTGAGGGATGAGATACTGCTGACAGCGCAGGCAGCTTGATAAGAGTGGGTCTTGGTGAGGTCACAAGTTGGCGGGCTGGTGGGCTGAGCTGAAAAGCTTGGGCAGGGTTACAGTGGGCTAGCAGGTAGGGTTCAGCAATGCAAATGTTGGGCCACGTTCACACTCACACAATCGCCAATGGTCTCCACCTGCAGAGCATACGGCATAGAACAGAACAACACAGGGCACAGCTTGAGTTTACAGAGCTGGAGCCAGCTCAAACATGGTGCAAAACTGGCCAAAGAGGCTGAGTAGGGCTTAGGTCAAGCATTGCACATGTAGAAGCGTGACATGGAAGATGGCACGTAACCATGCTTGGTAAGCAACCCTTAAAAGCTGACATTATGCCCTTCCTAGCAAAGGCAGCTAAAGTCTGTTCCAGAGCCTGTATCAACGAGGGCCGAACACTCCCTCAGCTCTGAGGCTGCACCAGGTCAATGAAAAGGTCAAGGGCCTCGCTCCCCGTATAACAAGCATCTAGAAGAGCGAGAGCGTGATCTGCATGTAGAGTGAGCCTAGTATCCCACTCGCCACCAGGCCCCCTATGGGGCAGCAGCCCACCCAGCCCGAGCCGCTCCAACTGGTCCATTGTGTGGGTGTATGCACCCACAGTATTTACACGACAGTAGGTACTTCTGTGAGTAATGATGTGTTTGGGCTGGCCGCACCTTGTACACACCAAACTGGGAGCACAGCGCGTCATAACGAGCGAATAGGTTATGAAGCAGCAGCATCACGTCCTCGGGCTCACATTGCTGGCTCATGTTGGTGACTGCATCCAGGTGGTGCCATGCGCAGGGTGTGGCCTCAGGGCCATGCCAGTAGCTGTTTACACATTGTACTGGGAGTCAGCAGGGTAGGGAGCTGGTAGGGAGGAGGCACACATTGTGCGCACAAACCCCACAGGTGCGCCAGCAGCAAAACAAGGTTGTGATGGCAAACGGTTCGCCTATGTCACTGACGTACCGTGTCACATGTGGCGTGATGTAGTTGCAATGCATCTCAATAGGCAAGGTGTGTGCAGACAGACGGAAGTGTTGTAGCCTGACATCCTCTGCGCACAGCAGGGCTCTGATGCAGCAGTGGCAATGGTGCGGGTGGCGGTGGGATCAATGCGGGGGTGGTTGCGCGTCACTTACAGCCAACGATGTCAGCAAACAGCACCGACACAGCTGGGTGCCACTGTTGATAGACCACACAGGCACCTGCGGTCAGGCGTTTGGCAGCCTTGTGACCCATGATGTGTCCGCTTCAAGCAGGCCCAAACAATAGCATGTTTAAGTCCTAAACAGGTGATAAACGTGGTGTTATGATACTGGCGCTGCCTCTAGCAGCATCGGCATCAGCCTTAGCATTAGCCTCAGTGTTAGCCTCAGCCTTAGTTTCATCCTGAGCATCCAGGAACCTGCAGCTTACCTTCTCTCTCAGCTGTGGGTACCTCTGAGGGGGCGTCTGGTCCACTGCCTGCCCCTGCTGCTGGCATGGCAGGATTCCCCTCCGTGGCCCTAAGATCAGGACCAGGGTCCATGCAAGGCACAACAGGGAAGCCTGCTGACTTGCGCTCCTGCAGCAGTAGATGGTGATAAGGTGGACTGGCATTCAATGCTGATAGGGACCCAGAGCGAGGTTTTGTCGGAGTGCCCTTTGCCCTTTGGTCGGAGTGCCCTGTGCCCTTTGGGAGTGCGAGAGTGAGTGACATCGCCTCCTGGGTATAAGTAGGAGCTCAGCAGGTATTAGTAGGTATGAGCCTAGTGGCGCAATGCCTCCGAGGAAGCGGCCCAGTGCCGCGGAGCAAGATCCGCTTCCGATTGAAAGCCCGCGAAAATAAGGTTCGTCGCATTCGTGGTGTGGTCCGCTGCAACTGTGCAGTCCGGTGGGCCATGGCATACACATGCGATGGGAACTCCACACAGGCAAAAACACCGCTTTGTAGTGGTTCACAATTAGTGTGTTCGACTGCAATGAATGCTCAAGGTTGAGAGCCAAGGTGCTGATAGGGACCCGGCAATCCCCATCCCCGTGGGCGTGGCCAGACTGAATGTAAGCCCCCACACTTTAGCCAGTCCCGGGCTGCTGCCGCTGCTGCTGCTGTCTCAAGGGCCCGCTGGTGGCCTCTGCGGCCCGGTATTGAGTGGCCCTTCATTGGACCCACACTGACAGGCTATGGACACAACAACAAGCAGCATTCAATGGTGATAAGGGGCTAGCAATAGGAGAAAGCTGTGACACATGAACCTGAAACCAATGAACCCAAGAAGAAAGCATAAAAAATGTGCCAATGCGCAGCGCCTAGAAAGACAATGACTTGGAAGAAGAGGCTGAACACCCCCCAGCAAATGCAGTGCCCGACAAAACGCCAGCAATGCCTAGGTTTGTCACGTGTGCTATGCGGTGTCTTTCCTCTGTGTTGTGTAAACAGACATTGCTGCCATCGATGCCAGCGCAGGCCCTCGCTCGCCACAAGGCAAGCATCAGCGGGCAGCAGGGGACCGCAGCCGCATGAAGAATGACACAGTCTGCTCATTTGCATGCATGTGACAGCCCTTGCCTGCTCCAGGTATGTTTGATAGGCCACAATTCACGGGCCAGCGGAGGGAGCAGTGCATATCAAGTGCAAAAAGGCTGAGCAGGCAGCTGAGCCCAGCCAGCTCACCAAGGGAATAGGCAAAGGCAAGGCAAGGCAAGGCAAAGGCTTTTAAATGGGCTTATGAGGGTGGTGCTGACTTGCGCTTCCGCTTCTGCTGTGCTCCTTGCAAAATGCCAGGCCTGGCCTGTCTGCTCACCTGGCGCCACCCAGGCAGCAGCTACATGCTATTATCTCACCTTCTCCTCAGCCAATGCGAAGCTCTTCCTGTGCATCCTGCTGCTGCCTCTGCTGCTGCTGCTGCCACTGTTGCTGGGATGCTGATGGCGCAGACTGCTTGTGGTCTGAGCTTGTGTCTGGGTCGTCATATGGCTGCTGCTGCTGCTGCTGGTAGCAGATTTAATTGTGGGCAAGTCCCAGCCACCATTGCCGCCGCAGGACCGGGTCATTGAGCGAGCCTTGCGTGTCAAGCTTGCAGCCACATGCTGGGGCAGGATGTCCTGTGGGGCATGGGGCCGCACAAGTGTTGAGGCACAGAACACACTCCCATTCCCCTCTCAGGCCCTCACAAGTAGGAACATCAGCTTATGCTGACATGTGTCCGCTGGGGTGGGTGCTTTCAGTGAAAACACTTGTCAACCTCTCAAATCAATAGGGACTCAGGCTGACAGTCATGTCAATCCTAGGGTACATCCTTGTCACCGGGGTCAGGCGGCCATTGCAGCAGAGGCTCACTGTACCTGAAGTACTCGCTGCCCAACCGCCAGCTCTGCCTGCAGGAATAGGCTGTGCAGCACCTGGCTGACCAAGCTGGCCAGCTCCATAAGCAGGCGGCGCAGGGCCAGGCTCAATGCGGCAGGGCGCTTGCCCATGAGGATCAGGGCGCCCAGATCCTGACCAAGGAAGAGCAATGGCACGACCTGCAGCATCCGGGTATCCCAGAACCACACGTAGTGCTAGGCAGGTTATAGTAATGCAGCCTGGCATGCACCCCATGGCTGCAAGGGTGGTGGCAGTAGTGTCCTTAATTCTTTCCCTGAGGCATGATGCCCAGCCATGCATGGCATGCTGTGACAAGTATGCGGACGAGGAAGCTGGCCAAGTTCGAGAGGACCCCCCCTCCCGCCTCCTCCTGCCCCACCCTCAGCAGCAGGCCCCTCCAGCAGCAACAGCAGCCCAGCGGCAGCCCCAGGTGCAGCAGCAGTAGCGGCCCATGTGCTGGGATTCTTTAGCATCGGCAAGGCCCTAGCCGGGACGCGACAGTTTGCGTTTGACCAGGCCACCCAGATTGGGGTGGGCATCGACCCCGGCGTTTACCCATGCGGTCAGCGCAAGATCAGGGACGTGAGGTCAGGCCAGCTGGTGAACAACTCCCGCCGTGACACTGAGCGGTGGCTTGGGAGCGTGTGGGAGGTGTACCTGGACCCCAGGTGGGCACGGCAGCGGCTGTGGCTGTACGGAGCCCAGGACCGGGCGCTGGAGCAGTTCTGAGGGTGGTAAAGGGACTGAGAGGTGGTGGGTTATGCATGAAGTGAAAGAGTAGGTGACTGTGCAATGCATAAGCTGGTGCCACCATGTCAGCCACTTGCTCTCCCCAATGCGCTGCATGTTCAGCGCTGCATTGCAGTCCCTGTCCAGCCACCTGCCTGGCTGTGGGGCAGTCTTTGCCATGGCAGCCTTGCCCTGGGCCTTGCCTTTGCCCTTGGTGGGCTGGGTGCACTGGAGCTGTGCTACTGGCCAGAGCAGGGGAAGCTGCCAGCTAAGGGCAAGGAGTACCCTGAGCATGGCTACAAGCGGGTGCGAGACAAGCCACCCAAGGCCCAGCAGCAGCCCGCTATGGCACAGTAGTGTGTGCCCCCCCCTCTTAAGGTGTCATCAGCTTACGCTAAGTGCATGTTTGTCATGCCAACTCTACATCACAGCCCTCCGCGGTCAGGCAATGCTGTAGGCGGTAGGCGACCATGACCATGTGTATGCCATGTGTATGCCATGTACATGGGGACTCCACACAGATAAAACACCGCTTTGTAGAGGTCCACACTTAGTGTTCCACTGCAATGATGGCTCTAGGTTGAGGACCAAGGTGCTGTGTATGTGTATGTCTATGTCAAGATACACTGACACATACACAGCATGCCCCACACCCACGCCCCAAAGCCACGCTTGCATCTTGCAAGACATCAAAGTGATTTCAATAATGTGTGGAATGAATGGAATGAATGGAAGGCTATGGGGCTATAGCTGTGTGCCTACCATAAAGCAGCGCACGCCATGCGTTTGGTATTGAGCCTCCCAATCTTCGAAGCTCACAGCACTCAATTCGTAGTCCTGAGTGTAGACCACAACCTGGGGCCAGCCACACCAGATGGCAAGCAGACACACCAGATGGCATTTCCATCACTTTATGACTGGCAGCCCAGCATAGCATGCGCTGGCAACGCTCTGAGTAACATACTAACCAACGACGAGTATGTGTTGACTATGCACCTGCTCGAGAGAGCTTGCTGCACGCTTGCATTGAGGACAGCTGCCACCATCTGCCCAATCCTACCCGGCAGGCCAGGGGTTGAGAAAGGCAATCAGCGTCAGTCAAGAGCACCTCCGCCTCACCTGGCTCTCCTTAGCATACGCTACACTAGGCAAGGTCGCCACGGGCAGGGTGCGCACGTCAAGGGCACAGCTCACGTGCTTCCAGCCCCGGTGCACGATGTGCAGGGTGGCCAGTTCATCATCATTCAAGACAACTCGCTCGTTGATTACGGCCAGCTTCACCTGAGATTTACCAAGACAACACAGTGTGTGCGAAGGAGCACAAGGAGCAATAAAGGCAGACAAACACAAAGAACAGGGTGCATGCAACCAGCCAGCATCCCGCAATGCACCATTGAGATCATGCTGCCCGAACATCTAGTTTTGCCTGTATGCCATAGTGCTGCACAGCACCTGTGGCATGCTTGTTGTGATGTAATGTGTTGATGAGGGAGGCTTAGACCACTCACCAGGAACTCACCACCTAGCAGCTCCTTAGTGCACTCCTGCAGCGCCCTGCATACAGTCTCCACGCACTGCGGGCCTCCCTCCCTCAACACCGCGCGCATGAAATCAGCACACACAGCCTGTCTCTGTGTGCTGGAGCTCTGCCCATGGCTGGGTTGGTCTGTGGGGGGCACTCGCTCCCATGCCCGCTGAGCCACACTCATCGCCACAAAGACGCCTAGTGTCAAAGCCAGGGTCAGGACCGTTGTCCCAAGGCTGGTCATGGATAGAGGTGAGTCAGCAGACGTGGCTGTTGCACCTGGCCGACCCTCCAGCAGGCCACAGGCATGGCCCCAGTGCAGAAGTGTGGACCCCCATGCCTGCTGCAATGAAAGCGCCCAACCAACTTTGGTTGGCTCGCGAGGGGTGAGAAGTGTGAAAGCCTGCTTTGCCATGGTCAGGACAAAAATGGCATAGGCAACAGCCCTTGTGTTGCCAGGATAGGCAGAGGGGGCAGCACCAGCGGGGATGTGGGGCCTATAGGCCAGGGCCAGGGAACGCAGTGCCAGGGACACCATGGTGTAGGACAGTGCTGGTGCGCAGACAAGGATCACCAGACTGGACAAGGTGAGCCTGTCTCTGCATCGACGCCCGAGCTGCAGTGAGCAGTGCATGCTCAAAACCGCTGCCACCTGTGCGCATACAACACACACGACCCCCAAGCCTTGTCGCACCATTGCCGAACTCACTGCCATTCATTGTGCAGGGCTTGTGCCACATGTACATTGGAAGCACTACATCAGGCCTCCCTCTGGCAACTGTCAAGCCTTGCCCTGGTACGATACGTTCTTGTCCAGCAGCACGTCACCCACCTTGAGAAGGAGCATGGCAGCAAAGCAGCGACTATCAATCCCCAGGCAAGCCCAGCCCCCCGCCAGGAGCACCAGCAGCAAAGAGGCAGCTGGGAAGGGGAGGGCCAGATGACCGTTCAGCGCAGCTGCAGCCCCTGCAGCAGCCACTGCCCCAGCACCAAGGCGGAGGGCCCACAGCCACGGAGCCCAACACGCCCCACGCCCTCTCCATGCTGCAGCTGCCAACCAGCTGGGTTGCCTTGATATAATCTTCATGCTTGACCCGGTATCTCTGTCTGGTGCTTCCGGGTAGTCAGCACCTAGCCTTTGCCCTGCTCCTCCCTTCCTCCAATGCTGCACACCCAACCAAGCGTGGGCACAGCCAGCAGTCCAAGCACAGCCAGCAGCCAGCAGCCAGCACTGGGCAGTGGCGGGCTGTGGTGCTGTGTAGGCACGATGCCCCAGGGTTGTGAGAAGGATGGTGTTGGAGGCAAGTTCGAGCATCAGCAGCAGTGGAGGGAGCTGGGGAGGAAAAGAAGCTGCGTTTCCATCCATGGGGAGAGGGCAGGCACGTTGAGTACCAATGTGGGGTGGCAAAGGGAGGGTATTGCCGCTGCTGCTGCGCTCATCAAATGGCCGCTGCCGTTGCCGTGCGAAGAGTCGCTGTGTCCATTTCCAAGCCCACATGTCGCTCCACTGGCCCCTCGACACTGCGGCTTGGCTGACTCTGTCTTCATCTCCACACTGCTCTGTGCCTGGTTGTAACCCAATGCCCGGAACTGATCCCGCACAGACAAGGCTGCTAGTGTCTATTGCTGGCAGCAGCAGAGTGGCAGAGCGTGCGGTGGGGCTGTAGCCAGGCCCAACAGCCTCAGGGAAGCCTGCACAGGGGGGTGAAGCTGAGGTGGGCGGTGGGCCTTGACCGGCTGCTGCTTCTATACCATGGACAGGCTGGCTGGCTGGCTGGCTGATGTTTAGCTGCTCAGGGACAGTCATGTTTGAGCCAGAGGGCCACTCCTCACCCTTCCATTGGTTGCTCTGGCGTGCAGTGTTGGTGGCTCTGGGGCGGGGACGTGGCGGAAGTCTTACAGTTGCTGTGCCTGCCTCCAGTGCAGGTGACGGGCCTCTTGAGGGAGGGGGGTTGAGATCACTACCATAAGCATGTGTGGTGTGTTGCAGGGCTGCATGTAAGGATACTGGAGAACCTGTAGTGGAAAGATGTAACCCGTCCCTGTCACTGCTCAGCCGGCTGGAAAGCTGGATAGGGCTTTGCTCTTGCAAGGAATGCACCAGCCGAGCACTGCCATTACCAGCATAAGTATCACCGCCTGACAGCTGGGCCTCACAAGGCGGGTCAGGCACAGGGTGTGGGTCGGGGGAGCTGCTGCCAGGGTTGCCGGTTGGCGCTAGGGCCTGCATTTCTGCTGAGGGGCGGAGCACGTCTACCACCCGACGTGGGCGTGATAGGGAAGGTGGTTGAAGCGAGTGAGACGGGCTAAGCAACACTTCACACTTATCTAAGGCCGTGGGGCTGCAGGCTGCCAGGCTGGACAGCGATAGGCAGCTGCCGAATGAGGCGAGGTGAGCCTCTAGAGGCAGCTGCCCCAAGCCTAGGCTGTTGCTGGCAGAACTGAGCACCTGGGAGGCGCGGCGCAAGCGCTGAGGGGGCGGTGGCTGCACCCGGGTGGGAGGCAAGCTAGGTGCAGAGCCAAGGGATGGGACTGCAAGTTGCCCAGGCTTGTTTGGTGTTTGGGCATCTGGGCAGCTTGACACTTGCCCTGCAGCCTCCTCGTGTGACCCTGCTGCAGACCGTCCTCTCACCATTGACAATGCCGATGGGCCAGACGGGGCCCTTCCAGTAAGCTCCAGGTGCTTGGCCAGCCCCACCAAGTCTTTCTCAGAGGCCCAGTGTCCCCGGCCTTGGGACCGCAGTGTGCCCGACGGCGAAGGTGCAGGGTGAAGGGAGGACTGCAGCAGCAGCCTAATGTCCACAGAACGCCGTCCATTTATCCTTGGTGGCGTACTTACACTGGCGTTGTCACAGGCTGAACTAGAAGAGGTGGGAACGTCCCAGCTGGCCATGACCATGCTGCTGCCATCCACCATCCCGCTTCCCCGGTGAGCAAACCGCCTCAGGTCCAAGCTGCTGCGCACGGACGACATGCCTCTGAACTCAGGGGCCAGCTCAGCCAAAGACAGCTGGTGGGGGTGCAGCAACCAGGGGCTGCTGGTGAGTGCTGGTGAGTGGTGGAGCTCGGGCTCATGCCAGGTAGGCACCGTGGTCAGGGGGAAGAGCAGGCATGATATGGCCAGCAGCAGCCAGTAATGGGGATCAGAGACCAGTAGCTGCCATAAGTAGGCCGAGGGTGCCAGGGTGGGGAAAGCCGCTGAGGGAGAGGAGACCAAGGTGTGCAGCGATTTGAATGCCAGGGTCACGGCTCCAGCTTGGGCCAGGTGCACCCGCCCTGCACATCAGTAGTGTTGGTGATGATGCCCTCTGCAGGGCCATAGGGTCATACTGGCCTTGCGCTGCTCGGCACATAAAGGCTCGGCACATAAATCAAAATCCTATGATCCCTATATAGCATCAGTACCGCGAGTTGCCTTAAAGAAAGCAGAATCAGGCATTGCGAAGTAAGCATCTGACCAAGCAAACACGTAAACGGGGTTCATGCATGGATACACCCAACACTTGATGTGGTGTCAGGATTCGTCAAGATTACTTCGTCTGAATAGCTTATGACATATGACAGGCACCACCGACTTTGCACATCGCAGAGCAAGGAAAACCCAGCAGCAGCAGCAGATGGGGGTGAGGGTGACCTGGCATCCGGGGTGACAGGCATGAAGCTCAAGCGCATTGCGCCACGCTGCTTACCTGATTCCTGGTGCGCAAAGAGGCTGAACTGCATGACCAGCAGGCTGTGGAACACCAGTTGCTGCAGGTCAGGGGATGCCTCTCCCCCAGCTGCTCCATACCCTGCCCATTCAAACAGGACCAGAGCCATCCGGCTTGCCCCACACAAGCACCTGGCATAGGCACACCAGCAGGCAGCATGTGGCACAGCACAAAGCCATGGGCAGCACCATCGCAACTTAAGGGTCAGCGGAAGCAGTGCCAGGAGCTAAACAGGCAGAAAGACTGTCAGCATTGCCGGCACAACTGCACAACAGGCAGCAAGGCAGCGTTCCCAACAGCAGCTTCACATTAAGCATCTGCAGAAGTATGAGAAAAACTGAGGCACATTGTTATGCGATGTCTTTGCTCTGTGCTGTCACAAGTCTGAGTCACATTGGGGTGCCCCCTTTGAGCTGTAACCATCATGTTCATCATGCCTATTCCAGGCTTGCCACAAGGCAAGCATCAGCGGGCAGCAGGGGACAGCAGCCGCATGAAGAATGACACAGTCTGCTCATTTGCATGCATGTGTCAGCCCTTGCCTGCTCCAGGTATGTTTGATAGGCCACACTTCACGGTCAAGGCTGATCAGGCAGCTGCGTCAGCAAAGGCTGTCAAATCCGCCCACCCAGGACCGCAGCAGGCAGGTGGGTGTGATGGAGGGAATGCAAGCTGGGGAGAGCAAGCTGAGCTACAAGTGGCTGCAAGACTTAGCTCACTTAAGACCCAGGAGCAGCAGCAGGTTGAGGTTGAGGACCCCCTTTGAGCTGTCATCAGCTTACATGCGTGTCATGCCAATTCTAGGCCATAGCCCTGTCACAAGGGTCAGGCAGTAGTGTAGGTGGAAGGCGCCCATGCCATGTGCAGGGAGGGGGACTGGAGGGACTGCAATGCAGCGCTGAACATGCAGCGCTGAACATGCAGCGCATTGGGGATAGCAAGCTGAGCTAATCTCACCAGCTGATGCAGTTGGCCAGGCGTCTGTGACGCACGTAGCTGGCTCCTCCCAGCGCAGCAAACAGGAAGTGGGCAAGCAGCACCACCGCAATGGCAATGCCCACCATGGTGGATGGCGAAGTGGGCCAGAGAGCTAGCAGGTTGAGTGCTGCCTGTTGGCGGGGCGCTCTGTCCAGAGCAAATACCAGGAAATGCATGCCGTGCAGCAGCTTGATGCAACACAGGCGCCACAGGTATGCGCGGCTGAGGGTCTGGGTGTTAACAGGTTCGGGTGGAAGGTCGGTGGTCGTTTGTTGTGCCTTGGCTAGCTTGGGGTCCATTCGAACGCTGGCCCTGCCTGCACCACACGACTGATTGGCAGCTGAGACGCCAGTGGCTGAGTGGGAGGATGGCAGCTCACTGGCATTGGAGACAAGGCGCCTATGCGCTGGGCTGCCAGGCTGTGGTGCTGAGCCGTGTGGCGCTGCATGTGGTAGCAGGTCACGGGAGCGTCTGCGGGGCTGCTGGGATGCTTGAGCGGCTGGGGTGATATGGGACTGGAAGGAGGTGGGCATCAGAACATCAGCGGATGGCTGATATCGCGGCCTAGCGAGGTAGCCTGAGTATATCCTGCGCAATGCCAGTATCAGACAGCAGCAAATCATGGGCCATAGCAACAATCATCTTGCTCCACAGCTGATGTATAGACAGCAAGCACCTTGCTTGTTGTAACAGCAGATGGTAAGGAAGGTAAGGATCACAATATGTGGCAACATTGCCAACACACGTCAATCCAGCTTTTGTTGCCCTGACAGAGGACAATGGCAGTAGCCTTCCTGGCATCTGTCCCTGGCGTTCCTGCACTTGCCAGGACCCCGCATGCTGTAGCGCTACCCACGCGTCAACACAAACGTCAACACAAGCCACCCAAGGCCCAGCAGCAGCCCGCTACCGCACAGTAGTGTGTGCCCCCCTTCTTGAGCTGTCATCAGCTTACGCTTAGTGCATGTTCGTCATGCCAACTCCACATTATAGCCCTCCGGGGTCAGGCAATGCTGTAGGTGGTAGGCGACCATGACCATGTGTATGCCATGTGTATGCCATGTGCATGGGAACTCCACACAGACAAAACACCGCTTTGTAGAGGTCCACACTTAGTGTTCCACTGCAATGAAGGCTCTAGGTTGAGGGCCAAGGTGCTGTAGCGCTACCAAGGCAACTCACTTGTGTACTATCAGTGCCAGCAGCAGGACCATGACGTAAAACTCCCCCAGCTGTGTGGCACCCAGCAGGCTGTTCAAGTTGCTAGGTAGCCAACGACGGGGGCCTGGCGCCCCTGCAGGGCACACATCTGGCACTGCCAGCCCAGGCATGCCTGCACGCCAGCTGCTGCTGTGTCGATTGCTGGCCGGCAGCCAAGCGCTTAACCCCACCTGCAGGTCATACCGGCAGTGGCGAGTGCCGTCAATGCAGCGGTGAACATGCAGCATGCTGAGGAGAGTACGGCAGGCAGAGCATGCTGGGGGTGCGGTTTGCATCCACAGCGGCAGCTCTCCGTTCACAGCAGCATGTGCTCAACTGGGTGGCCAATGCTGGGGTGTGGGTCCTGTTCATTGAGTCCTTTGGGTCGGCAGTGAGTCCTGGCCGGAGTGCCCTTTGGTCGGAGTGCCCTTTGCCCTTTGGTCGGAGTGCCCTGTGCCCTTTGGGAGTGCGAGAGTGAGTGACATCGCCTCCTGGGTATAAGTAGGAGCTCAGCAGGTATTAGTAGGTATGAGCCTAGTGGCGCAATGCCTCCGAGGAAGCGGCCCAGTGCCGCGGAGCAAGATCCGCTTCCGATTCAATCCGGTTTTGGCAGCAGTATTGGTGACAAGGGCAGGTTGTAGTGCCTTCTAACAGCTGAGAGGGCCCTGGCTTGAGCTGCATGCGGCTGCAAGACTGCCCACCCAAGGCCCAGCAGCAGCACCAGCTTGTGGCACAGTCGTGCGAGCCAGTCTCCATTGAAGCTGTGCCAGCTGACGTTATTGCATGTCTGCTACGGGGTCAAGCAATTGGGGGTCGGCACCCACAGTCACAGGGACACCATGGAGGTGCATTGTGACTGGCCAAGGCTGTGTGCATGCAGCTTCTCACCAACTCGTAGCCAAGGATCATCAGCGTCACCATAGGGGTAAAGGTATCCAAGTCATCCTGCACACCACACCATGGACATCACATCCAAGCAACCATCAGGTAACACGCCAGTGTGTGTGTGCCATGATGGTGGCCATCATTGCCATGATATGCCTACTGCCTGTGGGTCGTGAAGAATGCCTTGAGCTGGGAGTGAGTGTTGAGGCAGTCATGCCGCCACACACCTGGTGGACTACAAAGAGAAGGGCATGCCACAGAAGCTTGGCCTTTGGAGAGGTGTTCAGCCAGGATAGCCCCGCATGTATGGACAGGAGACACAGTAGACATGATGAAGTCATGTGCATTGCTACTGTCGTCAGGTTGAAGCGCTGGTGATGCTGCTCATAGGAGCTGCAGGATAGCAACGGCCACACTGCGCCCGCCAGGTTCCAGATGATTGGGAGCACCAAGGCCAGCAAGGCAATGCGCTCAGAGAGACCCCAACGTGCAAGGCGTGCAACTGCAGGTTAAGGGAGCAGCAATAGCAGCTGAAGGGCAAGCCAGCACCAGCATAGGAAGTGACCTCCCAGCACCCTCATTCAATGGGTGACTTGTATGGCTTGCACGGCTCACCAGCGGCGATAGCCGTGTCAATATCGAACAGAGACGTGGCAACCAGCACAGCTCTGCGAGGATGTGGGATTATGGTGCTATGGGTGTGGGATGGCAACATGGTAGGGGTAGCAAGGGAACAAACCTTAGCAGCACACAGCACCATAGGTATGCGGAGTCCAATATTTGCGGTCTCATCGCAACAATTCGGAGTGGGGGGGGTCCACCTCAGCAAATATAGAGGGTGTTGGCGACCCGCTACACAGCAGGAGGCGCTTCACAAGGTGGGACAGTGTGCTTTCCACGTCAATTGTTGCACGGGCCAATTAGGCCGGTTGCAATCCAGGCTGCGCCGCGTGCATTGCTGCTCTTGGTGTGCTACCTAAGCTGATCAACTGGCTGAAACATGGCTGAAATGTAGTTTCCATGGTGATGGATAAGGAGATGGTGGATATTTCCACGCAGTAAAAGTAATGTAGCCTGTATCTCTATCCTGGGAAGCCCTTACACGTCTCCACTACAAATAATGACATCTGGTACTGTGTCCCTAGCCTAGGTGCGAGTCAGGCAAACAAAACTCATTCAACAAGGAACAACATGTTTGACTGTGGGTAATCTCACTCAGCTACTACAAACAAGTTGAAGCGTCCTCGATCGCACCCTTGATGACTACAAACCCCACTCCGGTGGCACGTCCATTCCAAACAACTGACTGTGTAAGGCTGACAGCCTGTGTAAACATGCTAGGCCCTATGGGTTGTTGCGGGCCCGGCCATCAATACCACGCCGGTACTCCGCAGCCCGGTGCAGCCGCTGCCTGACCTTGGGCAACCGGTCATTGACCCGCTTGTAGCCCTCCTGGTACTCCTTGCCAATGGGGGGCAGAGCCTAAACGTCCTTCCAGCCGCACAGCTCCAGGGGGGGCTGCATGCTCTCCCCATTGTGCTGGAAGTTGAGGCAGTAGGTGGTGTCCCGGTCCAGCCACCTGCCCCAAGGGGGGGCCTGGGGTCGTGGGCCAGGTGGGGGCTGGGCAGGGGGAGGGGGCGGCACCCCATGGCACCACTTCAGGCCCCGCACACACTTAGCATGCCGCTGGCTCCAGGCTGGGCGCACAAGCCGCTGGTTGACCTGGCCTGCTGGGGGTACCTAGTCTGCGGGCCTAGGCTGGTCAGGCGGCAGGTGCAGCTCACATGGCTGGCAGGCTTGCACAGACGAGCTGACACGGCTGATGCGGAACTCATCCACGATCACCAGCCGGTCAGGTCTGGCCAGGCCAAGCCTGCTGGGCTGCTCCACCACCCTGCGAAACCCCTCCCGCACCGCCCCCGCCTTCCACCCACCCTGGCTGAAGTTGCCCGCTGCCAGGAACACCGCCACTCCCCTCTCCTCGCCGTAGTGTGCGGAGGAGCTGCAGGTGAGGCCTACAGGGCGCCTGCATCCATGCCACTATAGATGCGGTCAACATCACAGCATTCCATGGGCAGCTCAACTAGGGCAGGCTCGTGTGTTGTGCACTAGTCATTTCTCATGCTCCTGGCACATGCTTAACCATTAATTGCCTGATGAGGCATGTGCATGGCAGTGGGGTGGGTACTGCTAGTGGCCACCGTCTGAAGCACGTGACTCAACACCTACAGGTGCCTGACAAGCTGGACAAGGCGGTGCTGTCTGGCTCGGTACTGCCCCTATGCCTGGACATGCTCATCCTGAGTATCACTGGAATGCATTCAACAGCAAAGCTGCCTCGGGCCCTGCAGCCGTTTTCAAGAATAAAGATATCAAGCCATCCAAGGCTCCCTTGTCAGAGACTACTCAGGTCTGTGTTTATGGCGAGCCCTGTGTTTGGCATAGCTCCTGAGCAGCAAGCAAGCCAGGTTCGCCTGCTTCCATGAACAAGCGAGCATGCTGCAGCAATGCTGCACTTTGCTCTGCATGTGCATATGAGTCAGGAGCAATCTGCGCCACCATGTAAAGCCGTTGCTGCTTCTTCAACAGCAACGTCGACAACCTCTTATGCTTACAGCCCTCGTGCTGGTTTAGCCCCTACAGCCCCCATGCAACACCGTTCGAATTTCCAACTTGGAAAGGCTACTGCTAGTGTGCCTAATGCCTACTTCAGCTCAGCCATTCTGGTGTGTGTGCTTGTAGCTAGAGCTCCCCTAGTAGCTTTAACCCACACACATCCCCTTTCTGAGGGGTTCGGTATTTTGTTATGTTGGGGACGACATCTTGTAGCTGGCTACCGCTGCAACTGGCGCCGGCTCTTGCGCAGCAGGGCCTTGTCGGGTATGATCACCCAATCGGGTATAAATCGGGTATGATCATCCTCGCCTGTCTCACCCGGCTTTGGGCGGCCATTCCAGTAGCACAGCTCAGTGGGGTGTGGGACTGGGCCAAGTGCACAGCTGCGAATGCTTAGCGCGGCTGACACTTCCCGGTCCTGCACATGGGTGTGGGAGACGCATGCAAAGTCATATGCCATGTCGACAGCTGGCCCGCAAATGCGATGCTACGAGCTCTCGCTGCGCTGCTTCTTTTAGCTTGGACGTACAGCGTCGAGTGCCGTGGCTTGCCTGCTGACCCCTACTCCAGCTCCCTCCTAACTTCATACCTCAGCAATCAAGAGCTGGTGAGAACATCGACTTCCTCGCTGTTGATGCATTATCACCGGCTTTGTTGTACAAATCTGCAGATCGGCCATGTTGACACCTTCGCCAGCCGCTGCAAGACCATAGCCAAGGTCCAAAGGCAAGGCTGTGCAGCCCACATGCTTCCTAAGCCTTGTGTCTGCCTAACAGCTTTCATATTGCATATTGTGGACTGTGTGCAGGTTTGGGACAAGCACAGATGGTGTAGCGCTTGTAAGCATTGACTTCTCTGACCCTCACCACCACTCCTCTGTTCCCAAGGCTGAAGTCAAGCTTGTTGGTAATGTTCATGGGGACGAGCCAAGCGGCAGGTAAGCTTGCACAGTTTTCCTGTCTGCCTTAGCACTCCAAGTTGACAGTTGTGCACGAGCCTATGCTGCGCTTGGATCTGCAGGCAGCTGCTTCTGCAGCTAGCAGAACACATATGCCATGGGTACCGCACCAATGACAGCACTGTCCATCAACTCCTGGCGTCCGTCAAGCTGTCGATAATCCCCACCCTCAACCCTGACGGGTTCGAGATGCACCACAGGGGCAACCGGTAGGTCAAGGGACACTTGCAGCTTTTGATGCATGCTATGTGGTACTGCATGCCAGGGCGCATGGTGGCTGGGCCTTGCACTAGAACACCTGCCACAGCCACCTGTCACACCCCTGTCACTATGGCCTGCATGTGTGGGGTACCAAGCACCTGGGCCTTGCCATGCTGTGTGTCCCTTGTGCATACAGGCGCAACGTGGACCTCAATCGTGACTTTCCCGATCCTCAGAAGCATGTGGGGAAGCACGACCTCCGCCTCCCCACTGGCCACGAGCAGCCTGAAACCCTGGCCATGATGAACTTCACGCTGTCACGCAAGTCAGTGCTGAGTGGATGGAGGTGGCCCTTGATGCACATGGCCCAAACCATGCCTGGTCATCATGAGCTATATGCAGGTTGCCTCTGTCAGCTGGATGTCAGGCCTTGCCAGCACTGTTGCTGGCATGCCTGCCCCCTGATGGCACTGTCACCATGACCAACTGGCTGAGCAGCGCTGCTGCATCAAACAAGCGCAAGTCAGACAACCCAGTGTTCAGGCTGTTTGGGTGTCGGCACTCCATGCCTCATGCCGCAGTATTCTCCTACTGCCAACTGCCCATGCCTGCACTGCTGCGTGATACGCGTGTAAGCTGTCGTCAGCCACTGCACCAACACTGCCATCCAAGACTATGCGTGCCGGCATATGCCTACCCTGAAAGGGCAGAGCGCTTGCATTCTGACCCTGTACCCTAGCCTGCAGCTGCCCAGCTGTCAAAGGTACCCCTTGTTGTACCTGGACTCAGCTGCCTCCTGTGCTGCCCGCAGCTTTGTTGCGTCCCTGGCCATCCATGAAGGAGCCCTGGTGGCTAACTACCCCTGGGATGGCTATGCAGACGGTGGTGGGTTTGAGCAGCCTGGCGTTGACATCTTGTGGGAGGGGCTCGTGTCCTGGGAGAGGGGAGGGCTGCTAGTGAGGCTGCCAAGCAAGCATGCCTGCAGGGGTAGCGGCAGTACCAGCGAAGGCAGTGGCTAGCCAGCCATTGGCAACAGCTGGGAGCCAGCGATAGATTGATAGATCGTGCAGCATGCTGGTAGCTGTAATGTTGGCGGTAATGTGGTAGTGGTGGTGGGACATGCCTCCGTGGCTCTGTCCTGGTGCTGCCATGTGCAGACCTCAACATCCGCCATACGAAGCATATTTGCCCAGACAATGCAGCCTTTGTGCTGCTGGCAACAGCTTATGCAAAGAAGCACACAACCATGGCAGTGAACAACAAGGTGAGCAGTCAACTAGCCACAGCACCATCCTCACCAAAGGGGCTGGTGGGATGGAAGCCTGTCATGCTTCACAGTCAAGGCCAAAGCCCTGCCACACAGCAGGGATGTGTAAGTGACAGCCCTACTGCATGTTGTTGGTCTCTGAAGATAGCCCAGCCCAGCATGCATCTCCAGCATTGCTGCAGCACCTGAATGACTGGAGTGGTCACTTTGAAACAGGCAAGCCATGCCTCACAGTGCTGGCGCATGCTTGACCAGAGCAAGGCCTGCACTGATCCCTAGGCTCCTCCAGTGCTGCTTCACACCTTAGCTCCCTTTGTCACCCGCGGCTTACTTTGTGATTCATGGAGTGATGACATCACAGCTCAGTTGCTGCCTAGGCACTACGAAGTGTCTATGACAGGGGCGGTGTCAACCCCTGAATTGCACCTACCCTTTGATAGGGTGCATAGGAGCTCAGCACGCCCATTGATGCCCCATGCCCTTCACTGAGCTGATGTCTGGTTTCATTGTATGCGAGGATTAGTGCCAGGGAAGGAGGCACAGGACCAGCTGCATGCTGTAGCCCATGGAGCAAGCCTGAGGGAGGGTAGCGTTGTGGAGCTGGCTCAATGTAGTGTTTCCCTTCACCATCCATTCACTTTGCTGGTCACCCAGCCAGGTGCCTGGGAGCCTGCAGCATCCCTAGGGACTATGCAATACCAGAGGCTACGGCTTGCCCTGTATATCAGCTGCCCAGCTGGTCTCACACCACGTCACTGTTGGCAGACTGCTGCTTGTTCAGGAGTTCCCCTCTGGCATCACCAATGGTGCAGAGTGGTACCCCCTGTATGGCGGCCTGCAAGACTGGAACTACGTCGCAGCTGGCTGCATGGAGGTGGGTGCTGCCCTGGAGCCCAGGTCCCTGGTGGACTAGGCCTGAGTCCAGCCAGGCAGCTGTATCTGGCGCAGCTGGATGGGTCAGAGCTTGGCAGTGCTTCGACCCAGTGGCACTATGGCACGTAGCTCAGTGCACGCTAGTGTGTGAGAGTGTGAGCTTGCAGCTCAGTCTGGGTCTTGCTCCCGTCCTGATCAGGGGGTGCAGGGGTCAGTCCCTCAGTTTGGGGTCCATGGCTTCTGATATGAGTTATAAAACGCGCATGCAGCCAGCTATTGGCCGAGCCAGTGTCCTGCACGAAGATGGCTTGCTTGTTGCTCCGCACTGCTATCTTTCATGTCATCAGTATAAATGGCCTGCACTACAACAACCTCCATGGGCAGGCTCGACACCGATGACCCAGTCACCGCCTTGTGTTGGCCAGCAAAGCCCGCCCCATGCTCATGCACCTAGCCCAGCACCTGGCTCTGCAGGTCACCTTGGAGCTGAATGATCAGAAGTGGCCGCAGCCTGCACGCCTGGCTGAGATGTGGCGTGAGAACAAGCAAGCCTTGCTGGAGTGGCCCCTCATGGCAGCAACATGCGGTGTGGTGTCGCAGCTCCCACCCTCCCCCCTGCTGCTGCTGTTGTGTGATGTGGATGGCCTTGTGCAAGCATTAGGCAGCATAAGCTAGCTAGGGTGTAGCATCAGGAACCCCATGGCAGCAAGCACCTGTTGGGAGTCACTGGCACTGAGCTTGGTAGCTCACGGCTGCCAAGTGCAGCTGGAGCTCAGCTACACTTCAGTGCAAAGACAACCGCAGAGCCATGCTCCAAGACGGTGCCTCAGCCAAACCCACCCCGGCTAGTCCTGTGCACACTGTGCGCTCTAGCAACAAGGCCGTGCTGCAGAGTGCCGCTGTCTCAGGCAGCCACCCGCGCAGATGCTCCTTCACAGAATACTCAGCTGGCTTGTAAGCATGTAGACGGCTCCTCGTCCCTCACTAGGGCCTACAGCAGAGTCGGACCACAAGGGACCACTCAGGTCGGTGTTTGGCTGTGTGGAGTTATATCTCCATACACATGGCACATGGCACATGGCATGGACGCCTACCACCTACACTATTGACGGACCCCTGTGACAGGGCTATAGTCTACATTTGGCATGACATGCATGCACATATTGTAAGCTGATGACAGCTCAAGAGGGGGGCACACACTACTGTGCCTCAGCAGGCTGCTACTGCTGTACCTTGGGTGGCTTGTCCCGCAACCGCTTGTAGCCTAGCTCAGGGTACTCCTTGCCCTTTGCTGGCATAGCTGCCTGGTTTGGCCACCAGCACAGCTCCTTTCAACGTACGATTTGAGTTTTTGTCCAATGTGTTTTGGACGGCTGTGACCTTATCAAGGGGGTTTCCAGCCTTGCAGCCACAGAGACTGACTGCGCACACTCAGTTACTAAGCATATAGACAGCCATGTTGATGCATGGTGTACTTGTTCTTTCCCCCCCACTACAGGTTGTACTGTCAGATGAGATCTTCTGTTTCCTTAAATGGCTCAGTGTGTGCATGACTGCTGTGCAGGCCTGCGCGGCAGAGTGTTGGGCTATGGGCCAGATGGGTTGCTGCAGCCCCTGGCTGCAAACATCACAGTGGATGGCATCGCCACATTGGTCCGCTCCACACCCTCGCATGGAGGTTACACAAAGTAAACAGGGCAGCACCTTGGCCCTCAACCTAGAGCCTTCATTGCAGTGGAACACTAAGTGTGGACCTGTACAAAGCGGTGTTTTTGTCTGTGTGGAGTTCCCATGCACATGGCATACACATGGCATACACATGGTCATGGTCGCGTACCACCTACAGCATTGCCTGACCCAGAGGGCTATGATGTAGAGTTGGCATGCCAAACATGCACTAAGCGTAAGCTGATGTCAGCTCAAAATGGGTGGGGGGCTGCTGCTGCTGGGCTTTGGGTGACTTGTCTCGCAGCCGCTTAAACCCATGCTCAGGGTACTCCTTGCTGTACTCCTTGGCTGGCAGTTTCCCCTGCTCTGGCCAGTAGCACAGCTCCAAAGGACACCTCCAAAGGGCCATAGGGCACCTCCACAGGGCACCTCTTAAGGGCACCTCCACCAAAGGGCACCTCCAAAAGGGCATGTTTGGATGTCACCAGCACTGATGTACACATACCTAGACAAGTAAATAGGGCAGCAGAGGAGCAGGGCAGCGAGAGAGCAGGGCAGCGAGCAAGCAGAAGTATCTAAGGCTGAGGCTATGACTTGCCACAACAGCGCACTGCTGCCTGCCACTCTGCTCACTGCACCGCTGCCCATCATGCTCTTGGTCCTGCTGTAGAGCAGGGGTTGAAATGCAATCAGACACTCTGCAGCCATGCTCATAGCCTGGTTTGACCCTGTTGCTATAGCTGTAGCAGACCACTCTTCACTTGCTGTTGCTGCACTTGCTGTGCCCAGGATACTCGCTCCTGGCACCTACACCGTCCACGCGTCAGCCAAGGGCTTCAAGACTAACACAGCACAGCTGGCCATCCCACAGTCAGGGGCGGGCCTGGTGCATGACTTCATGCTCAACCCTGTGGTGCCCTGGCCTCCAACCCCTCCCAGCCCAGCGCAGCCACCGCCTCACACCAACAACTCAGCTCAGGACCATCACGCCAGGCATACGCCACCATTGCCATTGGGTGGGTCTCCTGCAAGCAAGCTCTGCCGCCCATTCTCTGCAAGCCCACCATGCCTTCCCAGCCGTGTCTCACCTCTGACCTCTGAACCTTGTGTGTGCATGCTGCTTGATGTGCCCGCATGCGTGCAGCCAGGGTCAGCACGCAGCAGGCAAGCAGCCCGGGGGAGGCGGTGTGGATTTCAATCCCTGGGGTCGCCTCGCTGAAAGAAGCGCATTACAGCTGGATGAGCTCTCGCCTGGGTTTCCTGGCCCTCATCTTGCTGCAGCTCCTGCTGTTGGCCTTGTGCCTGGCATGGCGCCGCCGGCAGGCTGCTATCAATGCAGCGTCAGAAGCGATTGCCACCAAGATGCAGATGCCGCCGCTGTCATCTCGGCCTCTTCATGGGCCAACTGGTACCGCTTCGGTCGAGCACTTGTTAAGTAGAACAGCCAGGCACTGACATCGCTGCCATATCAAAAGTGATCAGAAGACCTTGCTGGTGGCCACCCTCCGCCGTTAGTAATTTTTTGATGATGTGGCTTACACCGCTTAAGCCGTCAGCCGTTAGGCTGCTAGGCCGCCCTCCCCCTCAAGGGGTTCAGGACTTTCTGTAACGCACTTCATAGCAAGGTGCACAAACAAAGGTGCACATGGGCTCAACATGAAGTCATGCAAGTTCTCATTATTGTTCTGTAAAGTCATGGCAAACTCCGGCTGCTCCCTGATGGAACTCGTGGCAGTGCACTCAAAGATGAAATGCATGGCGTCATCCACTACCCCCTCTGTGCATCTGGTGCATGTGCGATCTATGAAAGTTACCCCCTCAAACCGAGCCTTCTCCACCCCCAGACCGCTGTTGCCTAACCTGAACCTAGTCAAGCTCGTGCGAACTTCTGTAGAGAGCTGTCTGTTCAGCAGATGTGGTGCCATGTGATTGATGCCAATGCCGTCCCCATGCTTGAACCATGCAGCATACGAACATCTCTCCCGATGCACCGTCTCAGGCAGTCTAGGGTTCCCCTCAAACCCAACCCAACGCCTCCCCCACCTCTCGAACCACTTGACTTCCAAAGCCTTGGTGCCTAGGACCATGTCCGGGCTCAAGGTAAACTCAAGGTAAACTCAAGGTTAGTAATAGTTATGATAGTATGTACCTTTAGTTTGTTCTTAGAAGCTCTACAACCAACTACATCTGAAGTCGTGTCCATAAACTCGTGGGAGTGCCCCCTCCACTTCTGCCTGGCCCTAAACCGGTTGACTAGTTGTCAACTAGACACAGCTTTAGAATGGCACGCTCTATGGTGCCACAGCCTGCTCCTGCTCCTGTTGGGCCGTGACTGCTCGACCTCACAGCCGCTTGTAGCCTAGGCTGCTCGGCCTCCTTCTGTTTGGCATTGGTAAGCAGCTCCATGGCATCCCTGATCTGTGCCAGCAGTTGTGGGTCCCAGATGTCCAGCTGCATTGGGGGGGGCAGCTGGGCTGGGGCGGCTGCTGTGCGGGGGAAGCTGCGCGTGGCAAGGCGGGGGTGGGCTTAGGGAGGGCAGGCTGGGTCAGGTGGGGGAGGGGGGCCTGGGGCTGGACCTGCTGCTGGGACTCCTGGGCTAGGCTGGCCTAGGACTGCTGTTAGGCAGCATTGCTTGCTGCCCATCGTTATGCGCTTGTTAATCTCAGCCACAATGGCGTCGACTTGAGCTGGGCTGAGATCAAGCAGTGCTGCCTTCACAAGGCCACTCAGGCCAGCCTTGATGACCTGGCGACGCTCTGCAATCACTACCTTGGCAGCCTGCCCCTGCTCCAGGACTTGCTGCCCGCTGACACTGGCACCTGCAGACACGGGAAAGCACAACACACGCACGGCAGGACTTGATGCACGAGGTCGCAATGGCGCGTGGTACACACTGCGCCGCGTCGTCAGTTAGCTTCGGGGCCGTTCCTCAAGCTTCGCGGCTTACCGGCTGCACTCTGTGCGGGGGAGACGGGGCGCTTGCGGTTTCTTTTCGGGGGCATCTCAAGGATTTAGTTACATTATCGGAGCGGAGTGGCCGTGCTGGGAGGTGCATCAAACCGCCGTCCAACCGGAGGGCCGGAGTGGGGCGGAAGTGAGGTCCATTACATATCAATTACGTGGAGCATGTTGTCCCCACAGTGGGAGTCCTCCAAGCATATCTTTACTACGGCAATTTGAGCTAGTGCTTAATAGTTGTGGTTCACGGCTCGAAGGTTGCAGTGCATGTGGTAGGGTGCTCAGTTCATGTTGTGGTGCTGTTGGGCCACCACATCAGTTGTGCAGCAGCCAGCAGCCAGAACCGAAGCCTGGGCTGACTGGGTTGCAGCCTCTGCTGCAGCTTCAACTCATGTTGCTGTGACCATGGGTGACAGTCTCCAATGCCGGCGTTGAGGAGTGGGCGAGATGAGGCTCCTGACAGTTTGAGGGGGGTAACTATCATTGATCGCACATGCACTAGATGCACAGAGGGGGTAGTGGATGACGCCATGCATTTCATCTTTGAGTGCACTGCCACGAGTTCCATCAGGCAGCAGGCGGAGTTTGCCATGACTTTCCAGGACAGTTATGAGAACTTTCATGACTTCATGTTGAGCCCATGTGCACCTTTGTTTGTGCACCTTGCTTTGAAGTGCGTTACACAAAGTCCCGAACCCCTAGAGGGGGAGGGCGGCCTAGCAGCCTAACGGCTGACGGCTTAAGCGGTGTAGGCCACCTATCTATCTCATACACTTCACTGATCTCATGCTCTGGCCCGCCCCATGAGAATCAGGATGTCCCAACATGGGGTTGGTAATCTTCATGCAAGTACTTGCTACAAAGTGAACCGATTGCGATAGCGTTTGTTGCATTGGCACCTGCAAATTTCTCCGCATCTACTGGCAAGCGGCGCGTTAATCCTTGCATCAGAGTCCATGCCGGCGCAAGCGAGCGCGGACACACCTCAGCTGCTCACAACCGATTGTTCTAGTGGTGAGTAGAGGCACCAATGAGCGAACTGCGCTTGGCATCGAGCCGGAAGTACAATCACATTACAGCCCGCGAGCCTTTTGTTGGTGCAGGCGGTGTTGGAGGGCCATCGCTGGGCATGTGATGTAGCGACATTGCTGCAAATGCGGGAAATGTGCGTCTCTCTCTCGCTAGTCACACAGGAAAAGGGACCCTCATTAACAAAATGGCATGTTGTGAGCTGACCACTGTGACTTTCCAGTTTTTCGCTACATAACTCTGTTCCTTACTCAACGCCACAACTGCTGGAGAAGAAAGCATGGCAATTAGTTGATCAGGCCTGCTTGAAATGACATTGGCGTGCCCCGACTTTGCCTTGCAGGAATGATTAGCCCATCCGACCCTGCCCATTGCAGCCCCCCCCCCTCCCCTACATGGCCTACATGGCCTACATGGCCTACACACCTTGAGTGGCCTTACCGAGTGGCCAGGTAGTAGGTACTACTCACGAAGCGGTCAAGCAATGCAGCAGCGTTGTATACTTCCGAGCATGGGTGGAGGGGCGCTGTTACATCGGTTTGGCATGCCATGTGAACCGTTTTGACTGCGGCGACTGTCCCTGACTGTTTGCAGAGGCTACTGGGCCACGTCGGTCGCGGCGGTCGGTCGCGGCGAGGCCCGCATGAGCAAAACTGGCATGCATTTGAATGTCAAGATTTGAGCCGCCTTAGCACTCAGCACACTGCACAATATTTAATGTTACAAGCTGCACCGCATAGCTGACAGAGTCCTCTATCCAGGGATGTGCGAATCATAAATAGAAACCACGTGGCTGAGACGCGGCGTCGTTTTGATTACCAGGGGTCGGTTTCCTATCATTTCCAGCCATTTTTTGAAAGTTGGGGTCGCCTGAATGAGAAACCAACGAGCTTGACTTGCAGCCTGTGCTATGCACAGGGCGCCAGTCTAACACCCCAGCTAAGGCGTCCAGTGCAAGCCTGCTGCTTTGTCGAATGCCCTGACTGCGCCATGTCCAACTGTGCCATGTCCAGCAGCACTGCCCTTGCCTTTGCCCCTGCCTTCGCCTTTGGGTGGGGGTGCTGGAGAGTTGGTGTCCTGCCACTCCTCAAGGCATCTGTTAGCCTGCTCATTCCAGCACATGTTCCCCCACTACTAGGAGATGCGTTATCTTAGGAGGGTGAGGCGCTAGGTGTTGGCATGAAGCACATGCTCTGATGTAAGCAACAGCTGAAGCATTGCCTAGTGCACACATGCTACTGTGCTACAGGCTGTGCTTCAGGCTACAAGCACAGCACCAGGGGGATGAACGAGTCAGTATGAGATCAGGGATGTAGGGAAAGGTACGGTGTGTGGTGCTGTGTAAGGTGAGTCTGCTACGTCCGTGATACATGCTGATTTTGAGCAATCGTGAAAAGGCCAAACCCTAACCCTAGCTGCCGTTGCAGTAGCAGCAGGGTTCCAGGTACCACTCACACGATAATCATCCTTGCTCACTCCTGCATAGCATCTGCTGCCTGTCTCTCCTCTGCTCGCTCCCGCAATTTTTCTTTCTGGCTTGTAAGGCTGGCGGGGGCGCGAACTAAGTGAATCTCCTTCTCCAGCTGCAGCTTGTCGGCCGCCTTCTGCTGAGACTTGACATTCTGTGTTCACACCAGGCAGCATAAAGACCCATAACAAGCAGCTTGGCGGCAGCGTGGTGTTTGGCAGCCGACTTGTGCAGCAGTTGCATTGTGAAACAGCCCTGCCATGCACAGCAACTCCACACCATCACAGGGTAAAACGCATGAGGGCACACCCATGCGCTTGGGGCATGGTAAGAACACAAGCCTGCCATCATACTCTGCCCTTGCACAGCTGCTGTTGTGTGAACCCTGTTCCAGAGAAGCAGCACTACGCACCTTCATGCGCTTCTCGTAGAAGCGCTCTTGCCGCCTGACACGGATCTCATCAATGCGCTGCATCGCCTTGACAGTCTTGGCCACCACCTCCCGGTCGTATTTCTCTGGTCGGTTGCGTTTGCGCTCCATCTCAAAAGTAGCATCCTCCACCAGCTCCTTGCCAGCCAGCTTGCGGTAAGCTGTGCACAGCAGCAGGCATCCCCTCAACACCTAGTCAGTAGCCACTTAGGAAGCCTGTCACCATACACTTTGCCACATGATCCCAGCAGCCGTAAGAGAGACAATAATGAGCATTCACATAATTACCTTTGGTCCAGCGTAGTTTGCGAGGGTTTCGCTTCATCTTGAAGTTGCGGTGGCATTTTGAGCGACAGAAGCGAAAGATGGTAGCATCATTGCGCACAAACGTGATACCGTGGCCAGGGTACACCGTGCTCGAGCAAAACCAGCATTTCTCCAGCCGCATGGCGGCGACGCTGCTTCGGGTGGCCCAGTGCTAAACCAAGAGTGTGAACAAGCAGTAGTAAGGTTTGGAGTCGCTGTGACAAAATGTTTGGAGTTGAGTCGAGTCGCGTATCAAAATGTTTTTCCGTAAATGACCTAACACCCAGCTGAGACAACTCCTAAAGCACTGTGACAACTCCTGAACCCCACAGCCCTCATGCTACACCAAAATAAAGCAAGAGTTGGAATCAAACCAGGCTGCGAGCTCATCATTGTAAAGGCTACTGACAGTAAGCCTGATGCCCACTTCAACTCAGCTTTCTGGTGTGTGTGCCTGTGCCAGTGCCTGTGCCACACACATCCCCTTTATGAGGGTTTCCTTGTTTTATTATGTTGGGATTGTCTTGAGCTGTAGCTGGCTATTGCTGTAACTGGCGTTGCCACTTGCGCAACAGGGGCTTGTCGGGTATGTTCACCCAATCCTGGCCTGGCTGGCCTGGCTTTGACATGGCTGGGCGGTTAGTCCAGTAGCACAGCTCAATGGGACTTGGCCCTGGGCCGACTGCACAGCGGCGGATGTTCAGCGCGGTTGACACGTCCCGGTCGTAGAACCTGCGCATGGGTATGGGAGATGCATGACGTCACGTCATGTGTCATGTCATGTGCGATATGTTCATGTCATGCACATGTGTAGGGTTGGGTCAATGCTTACCTGGTGATGTTGTTGATGCTTGTAGAGCACATCAGGCCCCGGACTTGGGATCGCTTTGCCATGCTTTTCACTGGCCGCAGCAACCTGCATGGACACATGGGGCAATGCACCCTACCTAGACACCTGGACTCCACCATCTCCCAACCCAGCCAACAACTTCTTATCCTCGCCCCCCTCACCTGAAGCCCGCCCCGCCCCGCCCCGCCCCGCCCCGCCCCGCCCCGCCCCGCCCCGCCCCGCCCCGCCCCGCCCCGCCCCGCCCCGCCCCGCCCCGCCCCGCCCCGCCCCGCCCCGCCCCGCCCCGCCCCGCCCCGCCCCGCCCCGCCCCGCCCCGCCCCGCCCCGCCCCGCCCCGCCCCGCCCCGCCCCGCCCCGCCCCGCCCCGCCCCGCCCCGCCCCGCCCCGCCCCGCCCCGCCCCGCCCCGCCCCGCCCCGCCCCGCCCCGCCCCGCCCCGCCCCGCCCCGCCCCGCCCCGCCCCGCCCCGCCCCGCCCCGCCCCGCCCCGCCCCGCCCCGCCCCGCCCCGCCCCGCCCCGCCCCGCCCCGCCCCGCCCCGCCCCGCCCCGCCCCGCCCCGCCCCGCCCCGCCCCGCCCCGCCCCGCCCCGCCCCCGCCCCGCCCCGCCCCGCCCCGCCCCGCCCCGCCCCGCCCCGCCCCGCCCCGCCCCGCCCCGCCCCGCCCCGCCCCGCCCCGCCCCGCCCCGCCCCGCCCCGCCCCGCCCCGCCCCGCCCCGCCCCGCCCCGCCCCGCCCCGCCCCGCCCCGCCCCGCCCCGCCCCGCCCCGCCCCGCCCCGCCCCGCCCCGCCCCGCCCCGCCCCGCCCCGCCCCGCCCCGCCCCGCCCCGCCCCGCCCCGCCCCGCCCCGCCCCGCCCCGCCCCGCCCCGCCCCGCCCCGCCCCGCCCCGCCCCGCCCCGCCCCGCCCCGCCCCGCCCCGCCCCGCCCCGCCCCGCCCCGCCCCGCCCCGCCCCGCCCCGCCCCGCCCCGCCCCGCCCCGCCCCGCCCCGCCCCGCCCCGCCCCGCCCCGCCCCGCCCCGCCCCGCCCCGCCCCGCCCCGCCCCGCCCCGCCCCGCCCCGCCCCGCCCCGCCCCGCCCCGCCCCGCCCCGCCCCGCCCCGCCCCGCCCCGCCCCGCCCCGCCCCGCCCCGCCCCGCCCCGCCCCGCCCCGCCCCGCCCCGCCCCGCCCCGCCCCGCCCCGCCCCGCCCCGCCCCGCCCCGCCCCGCCCCGCCCCGCCCCGCCCCGCCCCGCCCCGCCCCGCCCCGCCCCGCCCCGCCCCGCCCCGCCCCGCCCCGCCCCGCCCCGCCCCGCCCCGCCCCGCCCCGCCCCGCCCCGCCCCGCCCCGCCCCGCCCCGCCCCGCCCCGCCCCGCCCCGCCCCGCCCCGCCCCGCCCCGCCCCGCCCCGCCCCGCCCCGCCCCGCCCCGCCCCGCCCCGCCCCGCCCCGCCCCGCCCCGCCCCGCCCCGCCCCGCCCCGCCCCGCCCCGCCCCGCCCCGCCCCGCCCCGCCCCGCCCCGCCCCGCCCCGCCCCGCCCCGCCCCGCCCCGCCCCGCCCCGCCCCGCCCCGCCCCGCCCCGCCCCGCCCCGCCCCGCCCCGCCCCGCCCCGCCCCGCCCCGCCCCGCCCCGCCCCGCCCCGCCCCGCCCCGCCCCGCCCCGCCCCGCCCCGCCCCGCCCCGCCCCGCCCCGCCCCGCCCCGCCCCGCCCCGCCCCGCCCCGCCCCGCCCCGCCCCGCCCCGCCCCGCCCCGCCCCGCCCCGCCCCGCCCCGCCCCGCCCCGCCCCGCCCCGCCCCGCCCCGCCCCGCCCCGCCCCGCCCCGCCCCGCCCCGCCCCGCCCCGCCCCGCCCCGCCCCGCCCCGCCCCGCCCCGCCCCGCCCCGCCCCGCCCCGCCCCGCCCCGCCCCGCCCCGCCCCGCCCCGCCCCGCCCCGCCCCGCCCCGCCCCGCCCCGCCCCGCCCCGCCCCGCCCCGCCCCGCCCCGCCCCGCCCCGCCCCGCCCCGCCCCGCCCCGCCCCGCCCCGCCCCGCCCCGCCCCGCCCCGCCCCGCCCCGCCCCGCCCCGCCCCGCCCCGCCCCGCCCCGCCCCGCCCCGCCCCGCCCCGCCCCGCCCCGCCCCGCCCCGCCCCGCCCCGCCCCGCCCCGCCCCGCCCCGCCCCGCCCCGCCCCGCCCCGCCCCGCCCCGCCCCGCCCCGCCCCGCCCCGCCCCGCCCCGCCCCGCCCCGCCCCGCCCCGCCCCGCCCCGCCCCGCCCCGCCCCGCCCCGCCCCGCCCCGCCCCGCCCCGCCCCGCCCCGCCCCGCCCCGCCCCGCCCCGCCCCGCCCCGCCCCGCCCCGCCCCGCCCCGCCCCGCCCCGCCCCGCCCCGCCCCGCCCCGCCCCGCCCCGCCCCGCCCCGCCCCGCCCCGCCCCGCCCCGCCCCGCCCCGCCCCGCCCCGCCCCGCCCCGCCCCGCCCCGCCCCGCCCCGCCCCGCCCCGCCCCGCCCCGCCCCGCCCCGCCCCGCCCCGCCCCGCCCCGCCCCGCCCCGCCCCGCCCCGCCCCGCCCCGCCCCGCCCCGCCCCGCCCCGCCCCGCCCCGCCCCGCCCCGCCCCGCCCCGCCCCGCCCCGCCCCGCCCCGCCCCGCCCCGCCCCGCCCCGCCCCGCCCCGCCCCGCCCCGCCCCGCCCCGCCCCGCCCCGCCCCGCCCCGCCCCGCCCCGCCCCGCCCCGCCCCGCCCCGCCCCGCCCCGCCCCGCCCCGCCCCGCCCCGCCCCGCCCCGCCCCGCCCCGCCCCGCCCCGCCCCGCCCCGCCCCGCCCCGCCCCGCCCCGCCCCGCCCCGCCCCGCCCCGCCCCGCCCCGCCCCGCCCCGCCCCGCCCCGCCCCGCCCCGCCCCGCCCCGCCCCGCCCCGCCCCGCCCCGCCCCGCCCCGCCCCGCCCCGCCCCGCCCCGCCCCGCCCCGCCCCGCCCCGCCCCGCCCCGCCCCGCCCCGCCCCGCCCCGCCCCGCCCCGCCCCGCCCCGCCCCGCCCCGCCCCGCCCCGCCCCGCCCCGCCCCGCCCCGCCCCGCCCCGCCCCGCCCCGCCCCGCCCCGCCCCGCCCCGCCCCGCCCCGCCCCGCCCCGCCCCGCCCCGCCCCGCCCCGCCCCGCCCCGCCCCGCCCCGCCCCGCCCCGCCCCGCCCCGCCCCGCCCCGCCCCGCCCCGCCCCGCCCCGCCCCGCCCCGCCCCGCCCCGCCCCGCCCCGCCCCGCCCCGCCCCGCCCCGCCCCGCCCCGCCCCGCCCCGCCCCGCCCCGCCCCGCCCCGCCCCGCCCCGCCCCGCCCCGCCCCGCCCCGCCCCGCCCCGCCCCGCCCCGCCCCGCCCCGCCCCGCCCCAGCTGGTCAGCATGGGGTCGAACCTATCAGACTTATCACTTTCCCAACAGACCACTGGGCACCTCATCAAAACTAACAGCTTAATGCTTTGGAAGGCTGACAGCCTGTGTAAACATGCTAGGCCCTATGGGTTGTTGCGGGCCCGGCCATCATTACACGCCAGTACTCTGCAGCCCGGTGCAGCCTCTGCCTGACCTTGAGCAGCCGGTCATTGACCAGCTTGTAGCCCTGCTGGTACTCCTTGCCAACACGGGGCAGCGCCTTCAGGCCCTCATAGCTGCACAGCTCAAGGGGACGCTGCTTGCTCTCCCCAATGCGTTGGAAGTTCAGGCAGGGGTTGGTGTCCCGGTCTAGCCACCTGCCCCAAGGGGGAGCCTGGGGTAGTTGCACTGGGCCAGGTGGGGCCTGGGCAGGGGGCTGGTCCTGGGCTGGTGGGGGTGGCTCCTGGGCTGGGGCAGTGGCAGGGGGGTCATGGGCAGGTGGGTGCTGAGCAAGGAGGGCCTGGGCAGGTGGGTGCTGAGCTGGGGGAGGGGGAGGGGGAGGGGGGTTGGGCGGCACCTCATGGCACCACTTCAGGCCCCGCACATCCTTAGCATGCCGCAGGCTCCAGGCTGGGCGCAATAGCCACTGGTTAACCTGGCCTGCTGGGGGCACCCAGTCTGCGGGCCTTGGCCGGTCATCTGGCAGGTGCAGCTCACAAGGCTGGCGGGCATGCACTGACGAGCTGACACGGGTGGTGCGGAACTCATCCACGATCACCAGCCTGTCAGGTCGGGCCAGGCCAGGCCTGCTAGGCTGCTCCACCACCCTGCGAAACCCCTCCCGCACCGCCCCCGCCTTCCACCCACCCTGGCTGAAGTTGCCCGCTCCCAGGTACACCGCAACTCCCCTCTCTTGGTGGTAGTGCTGGCGTGACACTCACTTCATCCCATTCACCACCTGCAGGTCAGGGTCAAGGTCAGGGTCAGGGTCAGGGTCAGGTCAGGTCAGGTCAGGTCAGGTCAGGTCAGGTCAGGTCAGGTCAGGTCAGGTCAGGTCAGGTCAGGTCAGGTCAGGTCAGGTCAGGTCAGGTCAGGTCAGGTCAGGTCAGGTCAGGTCAGGTCAGGTCAGGTCAGGTCAGGTCAGGTCAGGTCAGGTCAGGTCAGGTCGGGTCAGGGTCAGGGTCAAGGTCAGGGTCAGGGTCAGGGTCAGGGTCAGGTCAGGTCAGGTCAGGTCAGGTCAGGTCAGGTCAGGTCAGGTCAGGTCAGGTCAGGTCAGGTCAGGTCAGGTCAGGTCAGGTCAGGTCAGGTCAGGTCAGGTCAGGTCAGGTCAGGTCAGGTCAGGTCAGGTCAGGTCAGGTCAGGTCAGGTCAGGTCAGGTCGGGTCAGGTCGGGTCGGGTCGGGTCGGGTCGGGTCAGGGTCAGGGTCAGGGTCAGGGTCAGGGTCAGGGTCAGGGTCAGGGTCAGGGTCAGGGTCAGGGTCAGGGTCAGGGTCAGGGTCAGGGTCAGGGTCAGGGTCAGGGTCAGGGTCAGGGTCAGGGTCAGGGTCAGGGTCAGGGTCAGGGTCAGGGTCAGGGTCAGGGTCAGGGTCAGGGTCAGGGTCAGGGTCAGGGTCAGGGTCAGGGTCAGGGTCAGGGTCAGGGTCAGGGTCAGGGTCAGGGTCAGGGTCAGGGTCAGGGTCAGGGTCAGGGTCAGGGTCAGGGTCAGGGTCAGGGTCAGGGTCAGGGTCAGGGTCAGGGTCAGGGTCAGGGTCAGGGTCAGGGTCAGGGTCAGGGTCAGGGTCAGGGTCAGGGTCAGGGTCAGGGTCAGGGTCAGGGTCAGGGTCAGGGTCAGGGTCAGGGTCAGGGTCAGGGTCAGGGTCAGGGTCAGGGTCAGGGTCAGGGTCAGGGTCAGGGTCAGGGTCAGGGTCAGGGTCAGGGTCAGGGTCAGGGTCAGGGTCAGGGTCAGGGTCAGGGTCAGGGTCAGGGTCAGGGTCAGGGTCAGGGTCAGGGTCAGGGTCAGGGTCAGGGTCAGGGTCAGGGTCAGGGTCAGGGTCAGGGTCAGGGTCAGGGTCAGGGTCAGGGTCAGGGTCAGGGTCAGGGTCAGGGTCAGGGTCAGGGTCAGGGTCAGGGTCAGGGTCAGGGTCAGGGTCAGGGTCAGGGTCAGGGTCAGGGTCAGGGTCAGGGTCAGGGTCAGGGTCAGGGTCAGGGTCAGGGTCAGGGTCAGGGTCAGGGTCAGGGTCAGGGTCAGGGTCAGGGTCAGGGTCAGGGTCAGGGTCAGGGTCAGGGTCAGGGTCAGGGTCAGGGTCAGGGTCAGGGTCAGGGTCAGGGTCAGGGTCAGGGTCAGGGTCAGGGTCAGGGTCAGGGTCAGGGTCAGGGTCAGGGTCAGGGTCAGGGTCAGGGTCAGGGTCAGGGTCAGGGTCAGGGTCAGGGTCAGGGTCAGGGTCAGGGTCAGGGTCAGGGTCAGGGTCAGGGTCAGGGTCAGGGTCAGGGTCAGGGTCAGGGTCAGGGTCAGGGTCAGGGTCAGGGTCAGGGTCAGGGTCAGGGTCAGGGTCAGGGTCAGGGTCAGGGTCAGGGTCAGGGTCAGGGTCAGGGTCAGGGTCAGGGTCAGGGTCAGGGTCAGGGTCAGGGTCAGGGTCAGGGTCAGGGTCAGGGTCAGGGTCAGGGTCAGGGTCAGGGTCAGGGTCAGGGTCAGGGTCAGGGTCAGGGTCAGGGTCAGGGTCAGGGTCAGGGTCAGGGTCAGGGTCAGGGTCAGGGTCAGGGTCAGGGTCAGGGTCAGGGTCAGGGCCAGGGTCAGGGCCAGGGTCAGGGTCAGGGTCAGGGTCAGGGTCAGGGTCAGGGTCAGGGTCAGGGTCAGGGTCAGGGTCAGGGTCAGGGTCAGGGTCAGGGTCAGGGTCAGGGTCAGCGTCGTCAGTTAGCTTCGGGGCCTTCCCTCAAGCTTAGTGGCTTACCAGCTGCGGAGGGTGCGGGGGAGACGGCGCGCTTGCGGTTCCTTTTTGGAGACATCACAGGGACTGAGCAAAACCATCGGAGCGGAGTGGCCGTGCTGGGAGGTGCATCAAATCGCCGTCCAACCGGAGAGCCGGCAATCGAAGTGGGCTTGAACTGCCCCTGTCAAGCTACTACTACGCGGTGGGCTAGCTACACCACAGCTGCCGCATCGGTGATCCGTGTATGGCGGGTTGCCGGGGAGGCTGTGGCACGTGTGGTGGAGGGCCAAAGGGAGCGGTCCCCACCCTGGGCGGTCACGCTCAGTGGCTACTTCAAGGACACTGACCTGCTGCTGAAGATTTGCGTGGTGGCGGTAGTGGGCAAGTCTTTGCTTCAGCCGGAACTCCTGTGGGCAAGTCAGCATGATGGCTTGCATGCGTTCGAGTTGTATCGGCATACCCAAGATGTGCAGACCAGCCTGTCACAGACGTGGACCAACAGCTCACAGCTCCTATCAGACATGCAAGGCCAGTTGCAGCACTTGGTGCCAGGTCAGCAGCGACAGCAACAGAAGCACCAACTGCTCACGTACTTGCAGGTGCATTGCCGGGCCATGTCAAGCTACTACGAACAGCACGTCCAGATGCATAATGCCCTGCCCGGCCTCTTTGCAGCTCTTGGCAGCTCTGACACTACAACGCGTTGGGAGGCAGCCCAAGAGGTGGTTAGCCATGCAGAGAGGATGCAGCAACAACAGGAAGACCAGCAGCAACAGCAGGAAGTGGAGCAGCAACAGAAGAGGACAGGGCAGCGGCTGCCAATGTGTGACTCTCGTGTGTGGAACGCACATGGCACATGGGAGAAGCATGCAAAGCAGATCCGTGCCATGGCCGACATGCAAGAGCTGAGTGAGCAGGACCAGCAACAACTGCAATTGCATCTGGAGGTGTATTACCTTGCCTGCCCAATATCCAATGCCCCTGTGGAGTCCCTGCTGCAGCTACTCAAGCATGGGACGGGCATGTTCATGGAGCTGCCAGCTTTGCTTGAGCTCATGTCCATGCGTACCCACAGCGAGGCTGTTGACGTCGTGGACGTGCTTGACTTTGCACAGCGGCTGCCAGAGCTACGCAAGGAAGTGCGGCGTGAAGAGGCAGCAGCAGCTAGGGAACGACGGACAGCAAAGGCGGAGATGAAAGCAGCAGCTGCAACTCATAGGGTGGGGCAGGTGGTGGTTGATGTGGGGGACCATGAGGGGCAGCATAGACTGCAAGCAGCATATGCTCTGACCTACGATGGGCGCGATTACAGCCACACCACCCTTGAGGAGGCTCAGAAGCTATCAGTTAGGGAGCTGCAAGCTTACCTCCGCTTCCACCATCAGGAGGTCATGAAAGGGTGGTTGAAGCCCAAGCTAAAGGGTCTTGTCATGGCCCACATTCGCAACACAGTGGCCGGCTTGCATGGGGATGAGCAGGGGGCAGGTGCAGGTCCTGGTGCTGGTGCTGGTGCTGGGCTGCCCACCCCTCCTGCTGCCCCCCCCTGGCAGCAGCTGTCAGCTGCTGCTGGTGCCGCTCCTGGGCTGCCCACCCCTCCTGCTGCCCCCCCCTGGCAGCAGCTGGCAGCTGCTGCTGGTGCCGCTCCTGGGCTGCCCACCCCTCCTGCTGCCCCCCCCTGGCAGCAGCTGGCAGCTGCTGCTGGTGCTGCTCCTGGGCTGCCCACCCCTCCTGCTGCCCCCCCCTGGCAGCAGCTGTCAGCTGCTGCTGGTGCCGCTCCTGGGCTGCCCACCCCTCCTGCTGCCCCCCCCTGGCAGCAGCTGTCAGCTGCTGCTGGTGCCGCTCCTGGGCTGCCCACCCCTCCTGCTGCCCACCCCTGGCAGCAGCTGGCAGCTGCTGCTGGTGCCGCTCCTGGGCTGCCCACCCCTCCTGCTGCCCCCCCCTGGCAGCAGCTGGCAGCTGCTGCTGGTGCCGCCCCTGGCATGCTCACCCCTCCATCTGAGCAGCAGGGGACCACAGCGGAGCTGAACACGAGTTCGACACGCAAGCGGGGGGCAGGCGGGAGGGATCGGACCCAACATGTCGAGGAAGGTAATATAGCAATGGCATACACACCTTGTGAGGCATTGCAGAGTGGCCAGGCCAACAGTACTGCTCACGAAGGGGTCAAGCATCGCAGCAACCTTGCATATTTATGAGCATGGGTGGAGGGGCGCTGTTACATCGGTTTGGCATGCCATGTGAGCCGTTTTGACAGCGGCGACTGTCCCTCACTATGTGCAGGTGCTCCTGGGCCACGTCGGTCGCGGCGGTCTCTCGCGGCGAGGCCCGCATGAGCAAAAAGTGCACGGATTTGAATGTGAAGATTTGAGCCGCCATAGCACCCAGCACACTGCACAGTATTTAATGATACAAGCTGCACCGCATAGCTGAAAGAGTCCTCTATCCAGGCATGTGCGAAGCATAAATAGAAACCACGTGGCTGAGACGCGGCGTCGTTTTGATTACCAGGGGTCAGTTTCCTGTCATTTTCTGTTAGTTGGGGACACCTGACTTGAAGTGAGATCCATCACATATAAATTACAGGGTCTCATGAAGGGTCTCACGGGTCTCAGGAGGGAGCGATTGAACCCGTCGAAGTCAGCTGGGACTACAGCGGAACTATCACTACAGCGGAGGCGGCTTACAGTGCGGCAAGAAGTCGAACAAAGGAGGGGCAGCTGGACTTCACTGTTGCCGACTACGACAGACTGCACCACTCAGCCCCTCCCTCATCAGCCCTAAGGGTCTAACCAGACTAATGGCCGGTTGGCCCGGTGTGGGCCGTGGCACCGCTTGCCAGCTCGCCGTCATTGCTACCGGCAGATTCCCAACCCACCCCATAGCTATTGGCAAAGACATCGCTGGCGTCGCTGTGGGTGACCGCCGAGCCATGCGCCTGGCGCGAGTGATGCGACAGCACGGAAGACTGCAGCTTTGTGACGCCGGACAGGGACATGACGCTCCCCGCGGCGCCTTGCGTCCACTTCGTCGGCCGCGAGCTATCCGCCAGCGACGTCGCAGGCTCAAGATCCGCGCCAGTGCGACACCTCCCCAGCCTCTGCTGCAGCAAGCCCATGCCGCTCTGGTCAAAGCCACCCTGGTCGCGGACCGCAATCCCGGCAGCCTGCCAGGGGGGGCGCGGTGGGAGGCCATGGAACTGCTGCCCTAGCACTGGCTCCCCTGGCGACCGGCCAGACAGGGAGTCCAGGAAGCCCAGGCTGCTCAGGCTGCCGCCCACCCCTGACTCAGCACCTGCCATGTCCCCCAGTGCCGAGGTAAGGGAGCTGCTGGAGGGCATGAGCGCAGCCTCTGAGAGGGCACTGTGGAAGGTGTCCAGGCTGGCGGTGTGAGACATCCCACGGTGGACTAGGCCCCAACCCATGCTGCCCATGGGGGAGGAACTGATGAGAGGGGTGTGACCGCTGGCACTGAGGGCAGAGGCTTGGCGCTGGTGGGTGGGGGCCAGGGGCAGGGCTGGCTGCACAGGAGGGGGTAAGGGGGTGGCAGGTGGAGGGTGTGCTGGGTGAGGGGAAAGGGTTGGGGGGCTGGGTGCCAGGGCAGAGAGCGGCGGGGCGGCGGCGTACACGGCAGGAGCTTCCAGCAAAGCCAGCACCGCAGCAGCTATGTCCCCTCCAGTGCAACTGCAACGTAGCAGGCCAGTAGACATCCAAGTGTTCGTCAGGCCTGTGCAAGGTTGTGTGAATGGTGGGCAGTGGAGGCATGACAAAAGGCATGCCAGCATTGGTGGCTTTCAGGCTGCAAACATGTGCCTGACTGCCTGACTGCTTGGCTGCCACTCCCAGCTCACTAGCAAATGCTCAGCCCTGGGTGGTGATGTGGCTCCAGCCAGCCAGCCAGCCAGCCAGCCAGCCAGGCAGCCTGCAGCCGTACTGTCCACCCACATGATGGCCTGGTGCACTGCCTCCGGAGCGCACTGCAGGTGTGCCTGAGCTTCTGCCAGCACCGCCAGCTCTTGGCTGACGCTGACGCCTGGCGCCGGCACCTCACTAGCAGCCTCCTGCAGCAGCTGGGGGGAAAGGGCCACAAATGGCAGCAGCCACTGCACGGCCTGCTCCAGGGCAGCCCCGTGGCAGCGCACTGCCTGGCCCGCCTGCCACTGGCTGAAGCCCAGGCGCTGCAGAGTCAGGTAGGTGGCCACCACCTTGTGGCGCACCAGGCTGTCCACCATCTGCAGCTCGCTGAAGCTCAGGGCCAGGGCCTGGGGCTGCACAGCAGGGTGCTGCTGGGGCTGCCACTCCTGCTGGGGCTGGTGCTGGTGCTGGGGCTGGTCCGGCAGAGCTGGTGGGAGCAGTGCTCCAGGCTGAGCTGGGCTAGCAGGCTCAGTAGCTGGGCCAGACTGAACAGCTGCCAGAGTGTACAGCTGCACAGGATGAGGGGTGGGAGGTGTAGCAGTGGGCCCAGCAGGGAGGGTGCAGCTGGGCCTGGGCGTATCACCAGCAGGGTAAGACCCGCGCCCTACCATCCCTGCTGCCGTGTCTGCTCCCTTCTCTGGCGTCCCTGCCTCTGCCACGGCTGCTCCTGTTCCTGACCTGCCCCCTGGCCCCTCAGCCCCTGTCCCTGCCCTTGCCCCTGTGCCTGCCTCGGCTGCTTCGTGCTCTGAGTCTGAGTGCAGCTGCTCGTCAGCTTCTGCCCCCGGGGTTGCCTGGCTGCGCTTGTGCTTCTTCTCCACTCGCCGCAGATTCTTCCGCTGTGCCTTGGTCAGGGCAGGCTGGGCATCTGCACCCCCAGCTGCAGGTGGACCTCCCGCACCACCCACCAAGCACACCTCACCCTCACCCACAATGTCGCTGGCATCCACACTGGATGTTGAATGCTGGTGGTGGCTGCGGGAGGACGCTGGGCTGTGATGCTCAGTGTCTGGCGGCAGGGCAGTGGAGGCAGCATGGGAGGCTCTGCTAGGGTGGGGCCAGGGGCCTGGCAAAGGGAGGGGAGGAGTGAGGACGCGGGCAGCTGCTGGCAACCCCTGCTGCATGTCATGGGCTGGAGTGCCACGTGAGATAGCACTGGCTGCTGGCAGCGAGCCTGTGGTGGTGGCATTGGCACTGGGCTTCGTGTGCTTGGCCTTGCCACCCTGCTGTATGAGCTGCTGCAGCTGGATCAGGCTGCTGAGCTTGTGGGTTGTTGGGGGGGGGGGCAGAGGGTCATGGTAGGGGACCTGCCCTGGCTTACCCCACGCAGAGTTTGCTGCGCCCACTGAGCTGCCAGCTGCAGTACGATTCAAACCCGCTGCAGGACCACTGCTGCTGACGGTGCTGGTGCCTCGTATCTGCCCTTGCAGTAAGGCCTTCATTTGGGCCAACTGCACCCTGTCAATCTGAGACTTCTCGACCTGGCTGGCGCGGGTTGTGGGCTTGCTCGCCTCCACAGCGAGCGGAGAAGATGGCAACTGTGGCTTGGCTGATTGCCTGCGAAACAGAGCGCTGCATCGGTTGTCGATGTTCCTACTTGTGGCGCACGCGCAATATGCTATTGCATGACGAGCAGCGTGAGCAGCCAGCCAACATTGAGTCGCCTCCAATCGACAACCTTAAGGGTCGCCGCCGCACCTTGTCGCCTCCTTGCTGGAAGCTGTGCTAGCGCGAGGACTGTCCTTGGCTCTGTCCTCCTTTGTCTTCGCCTGAACCTGCTTGTCCTTCTGTGGTTGCACTGTCACAGGCTCCACTGCAAGAACCTGCTGGAGCAGCAGGCAGCAATAGCACATAAAGTTCGAGGCCAGCTACATGAGCTGCTACCTGGTAGGTGGAGACTGTACAAAAGCGTAGCAATGCCCATGTCAGGTTTTACATGCCAGGGTCCTGACTTGGCGGCACTGACCTGGCGCTTCCTGGGTATGATGGGATGCGATTTGTCTATCTGCAAAGTAGGGCACAAGCAGGATGATGTGGCATGCTGGTTATGGCTGTCTTACCACACCCCAAAGACCTTACCCGGCCTGGGCACGGCTGTGTGTGGGCGGATCCTTTGCCACAGCCTCTCGGGCACCTGAAGCCGGTCTTGCGGTTCTGCAGACAGAAGGTACACAAGCATGCCAGTATGGAGGCAGGCAGGCAGGCAGGCAGGCAGGCAGGCAGGCAGGCAGGCAGGCAGGCAGGCAGGCAGGCAGGCAGGCAGGCAGGCAGGCAGGCAGGCAGGCAGGCAGGCAGGCAGGCAGGCAGGCAGGCAGGCAGGCAGGCAGGCAGGCAGGCAGGCAGGCAGGCAGGCAGGCAGGCAGGCAGGCAGGCAGGCAGGCAGGCAGGCAGGCAGGCAGGCAGGCAGGCAGGCAGGCAGGCAGGCAGGCAGGCAGGCAGGCAGGCAGGCAGGCAGGCAGGCAGGCAGGCAGGCAGGCAGGCAGGCAGGCAGGCAGGCAGGCAGGCAGGCAGGCAGGCAGGCAGGCAGGCAGGCAGGCAGGCAGGCAGGCAGGCAGGCAGGCAGGCAGGCAGGCAGGCAGGCAGGCAGGCAGGCAGGCAGGCAGGCAGGCAGGCAGGCAGGCAGGCAGGCAGGCAGGCAGGCAGGCAGGCAGGCAGGCAGGCAGGCAGGCAGGCAGGCAGGCAGGCAGGCAGGCAGGCAGGCAGGCAGGCAGGCAGGCAGGCAGGCAGGCAGGCAGGCAGGCAGGCAGGCAGGCAGGCAGGCAGGCAGGCAGGCAGGCAGGCAGGCAGGCAGGCAGGCAGGCAGGCAGGCAGGCAGGCAGGCAGGCAGGCAGGCAGGCAGGCAGGCAGGCAGGCAGGCAGGCAGGCAGGCAGGCAGGCAGGCAGGCAGGCAGGCAGGCAGGCAGGCAGGCAGGCAGGCAGGCAGGCAGGCAGGCAGGCAGGCAGGCAGGCAGGCAGGCAGGCAGGCAGGCAGGCAGGCAGGCAGGCAGGCAGGCAGGCAGGCAGGCAGGCAGGCAGGCAGGCAGGCAGGTGAACAGGCAGCCAGGGGGATAGGCAGCCATCAAGGCAGGCAGGCAGATTAGCAAGTAAGTATGCAGGCGGACTAGAGGCAAGGAGGCAGGCAGGCAAGTATGACATTATATATTGATACATAACCCAATCTCTGCACCGAGGAGATGATCAAGATAGCCATCTGCACCTTCTCCAGCCGGTTTGCTTTAAGGAATTGCTGCAAGCAAGCCTGATGGTACAGCCCTCCTGTGCACTGCTGGAAGGTACAGGAAAGCCAGTTGCATTCTGCCACCGCAGCATCCGCCTGCGTTCCGCACAAGTCGCAGATGCCTCCTTCCTCAGATTCAGCCATGGCCACATAGTCGCTGTTTTGAATGGTTCGTAGAGGGGGGCGAGTAATGTCGTGCGAGTCGGTTTTGGCGGTTCCTGCCCTTTTTCACGGTGTACCATGCATCCAACCTTGTACTGCAGGTTGTAGACAAGGCGATGTAGGGTTTTGATAAGCTAAGATGCACCCAATAGGCTACTACACAGAAAGCAAGTGGAGGGCAAGGTTTCATACTCCGCCATTTGTGACTTGATGAGCAGTTCCTGCTCTGCGCCCGGTATCCGGAAGGTGAAAGAAATGGCGCATATCCCCCCTGCAGCTAGGGGTGGCGTAATCTGCAGCCCGGGTTTTACGTGCGGACCATACATGAAACACATGCTCCCATTTGAGCAACAGCTTGGGCAGTGCCTGGTGTAAACATCACACTGCTATAGGCTACTGGCTGTGTAGCTTCCTGGCTGCTGCGTAGGGCCTGTGGGGGCTTGCTGGGGGCCACTACTGGGCACCACATCAGGCCCCTCACTGCTGAGGTCACGCTGCTGGCTCCAGGCTGGGCACACTAGGCGGTGATGCACCTGCCCTGCTGGGGGCTTCCAGTCTGCAGGCCTGGTGGCCTGCGTTTGTTCAGCTGCCTCTCACAGGGCTGCTAGCCATTCACTGCTGAGCTGACCCGGCTGGTGCGGTGCTCATCCACAAGCTCATATACAAGTTTACAGGTACCAGCAGCTTTTCCTTGCTGGGTGGAGGCTAGTGCTATCAAAGGCCCAGTTGGGAGATCGTGGCTGGCCCACAAACAGCTGGAGTTTTGAGGTACTTTGCTGATGCACTGCGGCTGGGGCCTGCGCACCAGGGTGCAGCTCTGCACCAGCCACCTGTTGGACGCCAATGTATGCCCTTGTGAGGCTCTGCCACCACCTGCCACGGATGACATGCTTGGCGTCATGCTCTGCCATCACCTTGCTGCTTCATGCTCCGTGCTCCTGCTGTGGCCCTGTCTAACAAAGCCCCTACCCCTTCCCCCTCCTGCCAGTGATTGGCTAGCTCTACCAGTAGCCTTTCCCACCACCACCACCTGGAGGAGCTTCCAATGATATGCATGTCGTCACCTTTCCTAAGTGTGTGTTACTAGGATGAGCCCCATCTCGCCAATTCCTCAACGCCGGCATTGGACACTGGCACCCATGGCCACAGCAACATGAGTTGAAGCTGCAGCAGCGTCATCCTACCTCCTCCAGCCCCTCCTTGAAGCTCAGCCTTTGAACCTTCCCCTCCTACCTCCCTTGGCCCCTCCGCCACCTGGACCCCTCATTGGTTACCCTACCTCCTCCAGCCCTCCTTCAAGCTCAGCTGTTACGTGACCATGCTGAGTATGTTACGTGACCATGCATCGCATGCGGACAAATATCTGAAAGGTCTCAGAGTCCCCTGTCAGAAATGTGTGAGTGGTGAGGTGTTCTAAGGCTGGGTCCGAATTCCAGGCAGGTGGACTACGCCCTGATCTGTGAAGGATACCTTAGAACACCGTTAGAACACCGATACCTTAGAACACACGAACGCAACATCAGCCTTTGACTCAGGGCGCGTTTCCAATGCACGGAGAGAAAGAGAAAAGAGATCGGAGAGAGAAAGAGAAAAAGAGAGAAAGAGAAAGAGAAAAAGAGATCGCCGCCAGCCCATGTCCCTCTAACTGCCGCCAACGGTCCGGATCTCTTTTCTCCCGTTTCCAATGCGCGGAGATAGAGACGAATAACTCTCCTAGAGTGAGCTCCATTTCATCTCTTTTTCTCCGCTAGGGTCCTCCAGGCCGACCCCCCCAGGAGAAAAAGAGATGTGACCGAGAGATGTGACCTTTTGCACCGGAGCCGCAGCGAGAGCTGGGTTAGGCTAGGCTGTTTCTCCAGGGCATCGCTGTTTGACGTCCCGTTGCCAATGTCCCGTTGCCGCTTCTGCGTCGCCACCTAAGCCGCAGGAGCTGATGAAGAGGACAAATGCCCCGGAGATGGTCCTCGTCCGTATTGTTGCTGAGGGCGCATCAGCTGAGGGCGCATCAGCTGTTTGACGAGCACCGCAATTTCAACGCGGAGCAGTGCCATAGAGAGTTGTAGCCCCCCGGAGCATACTTAGCTAGTCCCGCTAGTGCGGAGAGTGCTTGACTAGTTAGCCTGATAAGCCCCGCAGCCTGACTTGCACAACTGCACTGACTTGCACGACTGACTTGCACGGCGCACTTTGTGCACTTGCGCCTGCGATGCTTGACCCCATCATACCTGCCACCATCCCAGCTAACGGGACAATTGCGTCCTTGTTCCCATACCATATGAAAAGATCGCCCCCAGAGCTACAGCCAACCCCCAAAGCTACAGCCGACCAGCCATGGCCTGCTCCAAGCACATTTACATCATAGTGAAACACCAGCCGAGCACTGTAGCTCTGCGTGTAGCTTTGGTTCGCGGGAAGGCTGCGTGTGTGCATTGGTTCGAACATTGGGGTCGCGGTTGCTTCGCCTTCCATCGCGACTGCACATTTGTTAAACATTCTCCCTTTGTTTAACTTGTTAAACTTGTTTAACAAACCGGGTCGGAAAAGATCGCCCCCAGAGCTACAGCCAACCCCCAAAGCTACAGCCGACCAGCCATGGCCTGCTCCAAGCACATTTACATCATAGTGAAACACCAGCCGAGCACTGTAGCTCTGCGTGTAGCTTTGGTTCGCGGGAAGGCTGCGTGTGTGCATTGGTTCGAACATTGGGGTCGCGGTTGCTTCGCCTTCCATCGCGACTGCACATTTGTTAAACATTCTCCCTTTGTTTAACTTGTTAAACTTGTTTAACAAACCGGGTCGGAAAAGATCGCCCCCAGAGCTACAGCCAACCCCCAAAGCTACAGCCGACCAGCCATGGCCTGCTCCAAGCACATTTACATCATAGTGAAACACCAGCCGAGCACTGTAGCTCTGCGTGTAGCTTGGTTCGCGGGAAGGCTGCGTGTGTGCATTGGTTCGAACATTGGGGTCGCGGTTGCGTAGGCGGTTGCGTAGGCGGTTGCGTAGGCGGTTGCGTAGGCGGTTGCGTAGGCGGTTGCGTAGGCGGTTGCGTAGGCGGTTGCGTAGGCGGCGGCTGGAAAGTGGACTCCATGCATCTCTTTTCTCTTTTCTCCGTCCATTGGAAACGCGTTTGAATTCATGCACATGGGCGATCTCTTTTCTCTTTTCTCCGTCCATTGGAAACGCGCCCTCAGGCGACCCCAACTTTCAAAAAATGGCTGGAAATGATCGGAAACCGACCCCTGGTAATCAAAACGACGCCGCGTCTCAGCCACGTGGTTTCTATTTATGATTCGCGCATCCCTGGATAGAGGACTCTGTCAGCTATGCGGTGCAGCTTGTAACATTAAATATTGTGCAGTGTGCTGAGTGCTAAGGCGGCTCAAATCTTGACATTCAAATGCATGCCAGTTTTGCTCATGCGGGCCTCGCCGCGACCGACCGCCGCGACCGACGTGGCCCAGTAGCCTCTGCAAACAGTCAGGGACAGTCGCCGCAGTCAAAACAATGCACATGGCACGCCAAACCGATGACGCCCCTCCACCCATGCTCGGAAGTATACAACGCTGCTGCATTGCTTGACCGCTTCGTGAGTAGTACCTACTACCTGGCCACTCTGTGAGGCCACACAAGGTGTGTAGGCCATTGCTACGTCACCTTGCTCGACTTGTTGGGTCCGGTCCCTCCCGCCCGCCCTCCGCTTGCGTGTCGAGCTGGTGTCCAGCTCCGCCCTGACCCCTGACCCCTGCTGCTCAGCTGGAGGGGGGGGCAGCCCAGGGGCAGCACCAGCACCAGCCGCCTGCTGCTGCCAGGGGGGTGCAGCACGAGGGGTGGGCAGCCCAGGGGCAGCACCAGCACCAGCCGCCTGCTGCTGCCAGGGGGGTGCAGCACGAGGGGTGGGCAGCCCAGGGGTGGGCAGCCCAGGGGCCCAGGGGTGGGAGGGGGTGGCGGGGCAGTGAGGGGGCTGGGAGGGGGTGGGAGGGGCTGTCAGGCTTCTGCGGGGGCTGGGAGGTGGTGGGGCTGCAAGGGGGTGCGAGGGGGCAGGGTCCAGGCGGTCATAGTAGGCTAGTCAACTTTGCAAGGCAGAGTCGGGTCACGCCAAAGTCAATTACGGCGGGCCTGATTGATGAACTGCCGTGCTTTCTTTTCCAGCAGCTGTGTCGTAGAGTTACGAACAGTTTAATGACTCGATATTCTAAAAAGTCACAGTGGTCAGCTTACAACATGCCGATTTGTGCAAGGGGGTACTTTTCTGTGTGACTGGCGTGAGAGAGGAACGCACCTCCCACATAACCCTGCGCGTTTGATGCAATGTCCAGTCATCACTGGCCCCACGACGGTCTTCCGACACCGCCTGCAGCAATGAAAGGCTCGCGGAGCAAGCCTGGCGGGCTGAATTTAGATTGTACTTCTGGCTCGATAGCAGGCGCAGCTCCATCACTGATGCCGTTACATACCACTATAGCAATCGGTTGTGAGCAGCTGAGGTGTGTCCGTGCTCGCTTGCGCCGGCACGGACTCTGATGCAAGGATTAACGCGCCGCTTGCCAGTAGATGCGGAGTAATTCGCAGGTGCCAATGCAACAAACGCTACCGAAATCTGTGCACTTTGTAGCGAGTATTTGCATGAAGATTACCAACCCCATGTTGGGGACTCCTGACTTTGACCCTCCTGCCTCTCTTAGCCCGTGTCATAGTACTTACCTCTTCTCGATGAGCTCCTTTTCCTTTGGTCCTCGAGATCTCCTCCTAGTTTGCTTCCCTCTTTTGCTTCACGTTCAGTTCAACTCTTCGGCTTTCTACCTTTGGAGGTTGGCTTCTATCCATTCAGCCCTGCCTCCTTAGTGTAACAACTACTACTCAGCCAGCCCAGGCTGCGGTTCTAGAAACCCCAGGCAGGGGAGGGGCACCTGGCTGCTTGGTGCGTTGCATATATATATATGTTAAACAGGCAAGACACCATCAAGTAGCATCACAATTGTGGCTATTGTTTCAGCTTAAGCAGTTGATAGTGCGCCAGGGGCAAGGCCAAGCAGTCATACTAGGCTGACGGGTACCACGGTATGAACCCAACTTCGTCATTGCCGTGCTCGTGTCTCTGCCTAGATCTCAAGGCCCAAGACTACGCCCCAGATGGCGGCGCTGGTCATTCTATACGTCATGGCGGATTGGAAGTGGGAAAGCAGATGCGCGATGTGCTTGCTGACCATGGACTCTTGGTGGGCGGGCGCATGCGGTAGCTCGCTACCTCAACAAAGGAACACCACATGTTTAAGGCAACCTTGAAGGCAATGTTTGCCACAATACACTCAGCCCCCATCCACCCCCAGCCTTGCCTGCCACCCTCATGCATCTCTCCATGTCACCCTTGGCCCTGCTCACATGTTGAGGTACCCAATCACACTGTTCACATCTTTGTCACCCCTCCCAGAGCAGTTAATCACGATGCGCTCCCCACCCTTGAGGCTGGGGCAAAGCTTGTCTAAGAAGGCGATGGCATGGCTGGTCTCCAGAGCAGGGATAATCCCCTCCAGCTGGCTGAGCTGCTGGAACGCCTGTGCAGGCACACCCAGGCAGGTCATACTGGGTCACACACACGTCCTTATCACAGTCACCTAGTCACATGACACCCGCACTGGCTATACATTGCTAGCCATAAGTAGGGCCAGCAGCAAGGCAGGAACAGCACGGCACACAACCACGGCACATAGACAGACCCTGCCTCCAAACTCTAGCTGCAGTGCCACGTCGTTGGTGGTGGGCAGCAGTGGTGTAGGGCATCACAGGTGCGCCTTCATCAGCCTTGCTGCCCCTCACCCCTCCCACCCCCTGTGCAGCCCTTACCGCAAGGGCCTCCTGGTCAGTGACAGCATGGTATTCTGCGCGTGAGGCGTCCATGAGGAAGGAGTGCTCAGGGCCGATGCCAGGGTAGTCCAACCTGGAGAAGCAAGGAACAGCAGGTGGAACAGTATTCCTGAGCAGCAGCAGTGTCTGACGGTAGCAGCGTTCACCATGGCAACGGTGCTGATGCAGCTGCTGATGTTGATGACGAGGCCATGAGTATCCTGATGTTTGCAGCCCTGACTTGTCTATGCCTGTGGCTTGTCTCCTCACCCTGCACTGATAGAGTGAGGGTCAATGATCTGGCCATCATCGTCCTGCAGGAGGTAGGACAGGGAGCCATGCAGCACGCCTGGCGAGCCCTTGGTCAGGGTGGCGGCGTGCTTCTTGGTTTCCACGCCTTCACCACCAGCCTGGGCAGGCAGCCAGCACAGCGGCATCGCGCGTCAGGAAGGGTGGGGGTCAGAGGTAGCTGACAGCGGAAGGAGAGAGCCAACAAGGCGCTGTGCACTGGCCAGCACTGCCATGCTAGAGAGGCATGAATGGCTAACACTGCTTCCTAGCCTGGGCATCCCAACATGGTGATGGCACTGCATGCATTTCAGAGAACAACAGCTGACCTCATCCTGTTAACAGTGCCCATGTGAAAGAGCTTCCTGCACCTGCCTTGCACCAAATGCCTCACACCTTGTCATGCAAGCTGTGCAGGGGCTCTCTTGGCATGGGGGCCAGCTGAATGACAGCCGGGTGACAAGCGTCATCTGTCAGTCAAGGTTGTGTTCTGACCGTGTACACTAGACTGTGTACAGCAGCACTAGACGTGCAACATGTGCTTGTCTCTGTATGGCTTTGTGCCTTTGCAAGGCTTGGGGCCAGGCTGTGTGGTGTGAGCTTTGTTCCCATTCACAACTGCCAAAGCGACGATGATGTCAGCCAGCCTTGAGGCACACCATTGCAAGAGTGCTCTGTACCAAGAACTGCTCCATACCATTCCTGGCCTTGCATACCCTTGCAATCCAGCCTGGCATCGTACAAATCCTATCTCTTAGCAGCACAGCACAAGGGCACTGTGCAGCCCTCCCTCAAACACAATCCTACACATGTCCAGCCAGACACATAAACCCTGACAAGTGCACCAAGGACTGGCGTCCCCATATACCCTGCCACTCACCTCCACACCAATCAGGCGGACGCTGTCCTCATCAATGAACTCGTTGAAAATGCCAATGGCATTAGAGCCTCCTCCCACGCAAGCCATCACAATGTCTGGCAGTCCACCCCACTTCTCCTGGCACTGAACGCGGGTTTCCCTCCCAATCACTGACTGAAAGTCACGCACGATCATGGGGTAGGGGTGGGGGCCAGCAGCAGAGCCCAGGATGTAGTGGGTGGTCTCCACGTTGGTCACCTGGGCAGCCATGACACCACATACTCCTCATGCACAGTGCTGATGGGGCCTTACCAGGGCCAAGCATGGAATGCTGCTGCTGTGGCTGGTAACAAGCCTGACGCTGCGGACGCCACCATCACTGACGCCGCCGCTGCTAACGCCATCGCTGCTGCCGCTGCCACTGTTGCTTAGCGTGCAGGAAGCAAACACTGACACCCTGACAAAGAAACCTGTCACTCACACATACAAAGCCATCCCCACCTCTTGGTTTAAGTAGCCTGCACCACCACACCCAGCCTAATGTTCGTAGCCCCCTGCAAACACTCACCCAATCCCTGATGGCTTCGCTGGTAGCATCCTTCAAGGTGGCCGTGCCACTGTGCACCGGCCGCACCTCAGCGCCCATGAGCCGCATGCGGAACACATTCAGGGACTGACGCTCCATGTCCTGTGGAACCAGCACCACAGCGCCAGCATTGAACACATTCCCAGAACCGCAGCTAGGGCCCCCATCAGCAGTACACCCAACATCAAGAGTGTGGCAGTGATTGGCTTGCTAGACATTTCTTGCACCTCATTCAGATACGAAGGACTCAAGGCGAGCACAGACATACCCTGACATAACCCACAGATGCGTGCTGACACCTATTACACGTACCTTGGCGCCCATGTAGATGATGCACTTCAAACCCAGGCGAGCACACACAGTGGCCTGCATGATTCAAAGCTCACCACAATTGGTATCAATGATAGCTGGCATACTGGAGGGAGACATGCACAAGGTCAGTGCGCTCACCGTGGCAACACCGTGCTGGCCAGCTCCTGTCTCTGCGATGATGCGGCGCTTGGTCATCCGCTTGCACAGCATGGCCTGCCCAAGAGAGTTGTTGATTTTATGAGCTCCTGTGTGGTTCAAGTCTTCACGCTTCAGGTAGATCTCTGGGTGGCTGCCGTCTGGCCTGCGAGTTGTACCACGCATTCACTGAAGAGGGACCTTATGACACATGTCATCACAGGTTACAACCTGCCAGCTCTCTGCACCCATAACACAGCAAATCAGTCAGAATGCACACACTTTGCGTAATACTTCGACAGCCGCTCTGCGTAGTACAGGGGCGTCTCGCGGCCTACATAGTCCTTCAATACAGCGTTCAGCTCAGCCTGCATCGTCACATAGCTAGGGGCAGAGTGTCAACGCTGCAGGCCAGCGACGTGCTAACAAGATATTCGGGTGTGCGGCCACTTGCCTGAAATGCAGGGTCTGCCTGTGCCTTCATGTATTCCTCCTCCAGCTCTTGCAATGCTGGAATCAATGTCTCTGGCACGTACTTGCCCCCGAACCTGGTCACAACTTGAACAAACTGTGCTGACACTTCACGCGAGTGGCACGAGCCAGGATGCCCACATCATCAATCAAGTAGCTCACTTGCCAAAGCGTCCATTCACATCTGGCCTCTGAATGCTGCGCACACTCAGCCGTTCCGGAGCTGCGATGCTTTGCACTCGCAGTGGCCGACGGCTGACCCGGCCCCGTGGCACCTGCGACACATAGTTGCTGCTGTGGCATGCTACGTCCATTGCTGCCCGGGGGCCTGTTCTGACGTTCATCTTGTGGTCCTCTGCCTCTGTGGCTTTCGAGGCACTTGGCACTGATTGGTTCAAAAACGGTTGCGGCTCAAATTCTGAACCCTTCAGCCCTCTTGCCACCGCTACTTGGCCTGCTTGAAGGTCTGCAGTCACACATGCTAAGACACATGGCACACATGTGTAAGGTGGAGTTCAGCAGCAGGCCAGGTTGTAAGGTAATTAGGGAGCGTCCGGACCCGTGTAACGTTACATGTTACATTGTTATGTTATGTTACATGTTACATCCCGTATACGTACACGTGCCGGTCATGTTACATAGCCTTCTTAGCTGCTCGGCTCAATTACAGTGAGCTTGTACACCCCGCCGCACTGGTCGCAACTGCTCCCGCACCTAGAAATATTTTTGGGGTCGCGGGCCGCGGACTGCAGCTCGGCAAGTTCTAGCAGCTGCTGATGGCTGCTGCGAATGTTCCCAAGCAGCAGGTCTACAACAGTGTCACATTGGCAGCAGATGTTGTACTTCAGCAAGTTCGCAAATGACTGGCTCTTTCGTTTAGCGACGGCATTGTGGTGTGCCAGTGCGGCTGAGCTTGGCGTCGCTAACATGAGCCAGCTGGCTCAAATGCAAGCTTGACGGTGCACCCAGCATCTCCAAAAAGCGCAGCCCCGAGCAAAGTTTTGGCCCACTGCCGCGAGAGGACCGGGGTGAAGCAATGCCTGCAGGCATTCAGCGGGCTGTCAGGCGCAGGATCGCACTCTCGTCACGCACTCTCGTCACGCAGCAACTTCTGACTTCTACTTCTACTTCAAATTCCACTTCTACTTCTACTTCTACTTCTTCTTCTACTTCTGACTTCTACACGCAACAACTTCTGGCTTTTGCACAACCTTAATATGCATGTCCCGGTGCCGGGACGTGTGCGATTGGCGTAGCACCGTGCGGCATGCGATGAACGCTTAGTCTGCTATACGCCCGTGATGCCAGGAACCCCGTAATCGTTAGCATGTAACATCCCGTGTAACATCCCGTGTAACACCCGTAAATGTAACAGTTACATGTACGTACATGTACGTACATGAGACGCTCCCTAAAGGTAATCCTAGCGTTTGTAGTTGCTTCACGTTGCTATTATTCAAGTCTTGGATTGGCTACAGCCTAACTCCTGGCAGCTGCTACTGGGCCCTACCCAAGCGAAAGCTGGCTTCGAGACCGATTACGTTGCCATGACGGTGTCAGCAAACCGCCGGTGCTAGGCCACCGACGTAGAGTTGCTGCTGATTTGCCACAAGCCGTTCAGTTGCGGCTTCACGTGGGCCAGCCAGGTCTTGGTTACTGTTCCGGTAGTACTGCCCCGCGTCCTGCGCCACACAGAGAACACGGTACGCCACCGTGGTCATGCTAATCTCGCCGGGGTCGCCGGGGTCGCGAACCTTGCGGCGAGGGTCGGGCAGCAATGCACCCCAACAGGCACACCCCTGCTGCCAATGGTGCTGCTGCCGCTGAAGCCTGCGGCCCCATAGGCCAGGGCCAGGGGGCGACCTGTGGCAGCTGAGATGCAGCGTACCTTGGCACCCCTCACAGTTTGCAGCCAAAGGCACACAAGAAGAGACACACTGTGAGCTCAAGTCAAGCCATGGCAAAGATAAACATTGTGGCACACAAACTGGCACACATAGTGGCTGGGTACGGCCTACTCACCTCAGCCCAGAACTTAGCCACCGTGCGCTGCTTGCCTCGGTACAGCCGGAACCTGGCGTTGGACCAGCGCCGCTTTGACAGCTCGGACCACATGTCGGGCCAGGTGGCCAGCACCGCTGCAGCGAGACGGTGTAGTTAGTACCTTGCGTGATGCCACTCTGCTGGTAGTACTACTCCGCAGTCAGGCTCCGATGCCACACGGACTTCATAGCGCCGGAGGGGTGCCGCTCCTCGTGGGCCACTGTCGCCATGTTGATCTTGCCCGGGTCGCAGCCCAGCCAATTGGCGTCGAGGTGCGCCAGCGGGCTGACAGCGCCCTCCTCCTTGCCCATGCAAGGCAGCTTCTCAGGCGGCTCTGCTGGCTTGGGGCGCGTGAACATCACGCTGGCCGCGACTCCGTCAGTGTGCACCACCTGCGCGAATGTATGCCCGCGGTTGGGGCGGAGAGATGCGCAGCTCTCTCGCTATCTCGCTATATCGCTATATCTCCATAAATGCAATGGCGCACGAGTCGCAGTCGCAAGCAACCGGTTCCGAGGTTGGGCAGGTCGGGCAAGAAGGCGTTCCACCAGGTGGCCACCTGGTCACCCCCGCCATTGGCTGCACCCCTGATAAAATCTTTCTGGTCTTTAAGAGTTTTTCAACGATTCCTGCGAAGGGCGGTGAAGCTCATCAAGGCGAAGCTAGCGAAATGCTCGGGCTGATGTGCATCTGTGCCGGGGCGGGCGGGGGTGCTGGAAGATTGGGTCGCGTTGTGCCGGGGACAGCCTGCTTAATGGGGCTGTGCTCGGCAAACAGCTATCGCGCTCAGCGGCCCAGCGACATGGACGGGGATTTTTTTTTTGAAATTTTGTCGGGCGCAGGACCCCCCCTGACATGTGTTCTAGTGCTAGTGCTAGTGCTGGTGAGATGTATTAGAGTGATTGTACGGCTTGTGGCCTGTCCCTGCACCCGAGCAGCGTGCAACTCGTGTCGCGTCACCCCATGTCAAACTTCCTCCAAATGGGCACTTTTCCGGCCCCCTCAGGTGCATGTCTGCCTGCTTTTCCGGCCCCCTCAGTCAGTCTTTTCCGGCCCCCTCTGTCTTTTCCGGCCCCCTCAGGTGCATGTCCCTCAGGTGCATGTCTGCCTGCTGCTGCTGCTGCAGTTGGTGCTGTTCAGCCACCAGCTGCTCCCTCAAGTGCAAGTCAGCCTGCTGCTGCTGCAACTGGTGCTGCTGCTCTACCACCTGCTGCTCCTTGCGTTGAATTTCTTCCCGCTGGATGTCAAGCATCTGTTGCTGTAGATCTTGCAAGCGCTGGGTGTCAGCAACTTGCTGCTCCCTCAGCTGCAGGTCAGCCTGCAGCTGGTGCAACTGTGCCTCATAAGCACGAGCATCAGCCTGTGCTTTGGCCTCAGCCTCAGCAGCCCTGCGCTGTGCCAGAGCCTCTCTCCCTTTCTGGGCATTGTCACATGTAGCCTTAACTCCCCTTTTCTTGCCAACCATGGCCTACACAGCGTCAAACTCTCGTAACAGCTCAGTTCCAGCATATTTTTTAGTAATTCTTGCCGTTCGTGGTTTCTCAGGAGCCACAGGCAACAATGCGGAGAACATCTTGTGCAACCAAGAAATAGCTGCCACATGTGGACTGTACCTGTGTTCAACAGGAAGCCGCTGTCGCGGTCACGCTCCCAATCCATTGGCCAATCCGCAATGCCATCGACCTGCAGGGCGTTATTGGATGACCAGAGGTGACACCCAAGAGCAGGGGGCAAGGGAGCAGGCCGGGACGCAGCGGGTGAGCTTAAGAGAGGGTCTCGATGCGTGCTGGGACGTTGCAACACTGTTGCGTGCTAACCTGAAAAGTTGGCATGTCCAGTCAGGTTGCGCCATTCACGCCGCTCTGGGTCCAGGCTGCCTATAGCCGTCGCTATATGTGTGTGCGATGCTTCAGAACACGTCGCGTGTTGGGGGCCAGCCACCCGGCAAACCGCTGGGGCTGGCTGCACTCTAGTCAGGCCATCGCCAGCTCATCGCACCAATCGGCGGCCTCATCCGTGCAAAGATGAGCAAGTTTTTATCTCATGAGCCATGGGGGTGCAGCCAATGGCGGGGGTGACCACCTGCAACCAACATCAGCCGCATCAACACTCTTGAGGTCATTTAAAGAACATCAGTCAATGGTGCCACAAGCAATATTCCTCAAGCAAAATGCTCGAGCAATAAACACAAACGCCACGCAGCTTGTGTGATGTTGTTGCATAACACACACGCAAGCTGACTGAGAACTGACCTGCAAAGTTAACCCACCTTCCTGTCCTTGGACCTTTTACGTACTTCCCAGGCTTCGCTGGTTTTCTGTTGGGGATTCCTGGAGTTTCGTCATGCAAAACATGGCTAGGGTTTGCGTTGTTACAAGTTGATTTCCCAGATGTGCGACCGTCGCCACTGGCTGTCACGCATGCTTCTGCGCTCCCTCGGCTGGGGGATGTTCCTCCTACCCAAATCCGTGAATGTGGGGTCGTGAAGAGCATGGCATGCGCCTGCGTTGAGCCTGTCTGTGCAGCTGCTCATCTGCGAGCTCGGGCTTGACCGTCGCGACCCAGTCTCCATGGCGTCTCACGCGTCTGCGCCCTTCTATCGTGTGGCCCTCACCAAAGGAAATGCAGCCGCAGTCAAAGACCCCCGCGGCATGAGGCCGCCTCGCGCCAGCAGCAGCATCCGCCCCTGCGCCGGCCCAGCCCCAGCCCCCCCCTTGACGACCCATCCCGCATCCAACGTTACCGGCACCGATCCCTCCTCTCGCCCTAACTCTCCGAATTCAGGTGGCCCGCGAGTCAGCAGCGCCGCAGCCGATCGATCTACTCCTTCGGGTCAGTCACGCTGGACGGGTGACGGCAGCCAAAGCAGTGCCAAACCCAGCCAGGGGTTTGGAGGCTCTGGGCCCTCAAGGGGATGTAGGAAAAAGGGCAGGGATGAGGGAAAAGGCAAGGCCAAACGTAATGCCTACAACAAGCTTGGGGGCATACAACAGCATGGCAAGGGCCCTGAAGGAGGAAGGATGTATTCCTCAGAGCTCAACACCACAGACCCCCGTCCACACATCATAACATCAAGACGCCAGAATGCGAGTGGGGAGGATGCGCCCAAGGCAGGTTCACACAGGGGTCAGTGGGCTGCCCAGGGGGGCGAGCTGCTGATGGGACCCGAGCAGACCTGGGGCCAGCTTGAAGGTGGCGGCCCGCAGGGTCAGCCAGCTGCACAGGGGGCAGGGCAGCTGCCCAAGGCTGCAGGATCCCTGCAAAACCATGAACAGCGCCAACACCAGCGCTCTCAGCACCACCACTATCCTGCACAGCGACCTGACCAGCAGTACCAGCAGCAGCCTCGACATCAGGATAGGAGAGGGCGGTGGAAGGAGCAGGGCGCAGGGTGGGAGCGGCAGCTGGCTCCTGTACACAGCCCGCCTGCTGGCCAGCAGCCACCCCCTAACCACTATCTCAACCGCCGGCATGCTGGGCAGGGCCACCAGGAGACCTGGGTCTCAGCAACTGGCCTTGAGGGCGGTGCAGCACCCGGCCCCCCCAACAGGTCAAGGTTCCAGAGGGGCAGCCAGCCACCTCACCAGCCGCCTCACCAGTCACCTCACCAGGCACGGTTCAATGGGGGCGTGAGGCCCAAACCCACTCCTGAGCGCTGCCTTGACCCCGGCCTGCCCACCTGCCTGCCCCCTGACCTGCCTCTACCCCGGGGATGGAGCTTTGGGGTGGAGGTGGAGGTGGCAGCAGGGTCACCTCAGGCTCGGGCTGGATGGTTGCGTCGGCTGGAAGCAGCTGTGGGGCCCCAGACCTGGCCAGGATGGAGGTGAGGGGGTAGAGGTTAGGGTGGAATGTGCTGGGGGTGGGTGGTGGGTTGTTGGGGGTGGGTGGTGGGTGGGACCAGGCTGACATGATGTTGGAGGATCTGGGCTAGGATTTGCTGGTCATGTGAGGCGTGGGTGGGCCAGGGAGAGGGGTGGAAGGAAAAGGGGAAGGGGAATGGCTGAAGCGGAGAGATCAACGGACGGCTTTACCATGTGGTGCTCTGCCTGGCTGCGCAGGGTGAAGCAGGTGCCTCCTGAGCTGCACCGCCAGCCCCGCGACTGTGTCACTAGCGCTCCGCTGGAGGGCCAGCATGGCCTGAGCACCCTCACAGCAGCCCTGGCTGTACTGCAGGCTGCTGGGCAGGAGGGGCAGCAGGCAGTGGGTGGGCAGCGACCTCAGGAAGTGGAGGAGGGCGGCTGGTGGGGCGGTCAAGGACCTGGGCTGCATGTGCAGGTGGTCTGGGCACACGGGGAAGGGACGTCAAGGCACCCTGGCCTGCCCGCCTGCTTGCCCGCCCACGCCTGCCCTGAATGTCAGCTGGCAGCATGCCTGGCGGTGTGGCTCTTAAGGGAGGATGGTTGCAGACTAGTTTAGTCTAAGCAGGGCTGCTAGGACCTCATCAATGCATGCTGCAAGGCTTCAAGCCACAACCTGCGACCTCATTCCCTGCTGCTCTTCAACCTCCTCCTCCTCCTCCTTTACACCTCGACCATGTACCCATGTGCCTCCTCCATTTCCTAGGTGTGGCCCAGCCCGCTGGACCTCGGCTGCCACTCACCCTGGCAGCTCAACTCCTTGGGCAGCAGTGGGTGGAGTGCGGTGCACCTAGCTGCCCTGACCAGCCTGTGGCGCTGCCTGCAGCCTGCGCTGGACCTGCTGGTCCCACAGGGGCGCAGGGGCTCGGCCTGCCCTCAGGCGCTACCCTTGCCTGAGGTGCGGGGCTGGAGGGCTGATGATGGGCAGCTGGGGGCAGGGGCAGGGGCAGGGGCAGGGGCAGGGGCAGGGGCAGGGGCAGGGGGGAAAAGCAGGACAAGGAGCAGGGGCGAGGAGCAAAAGGGCAGGGGAGGGGAGGGGCCATGGGAGGGGTGGAGGGGCCATGGAGTGGGTCGACAATCAGCTGCCAGGGCCTGGCTTTGCATGTGGGGGTACCCTCAGCCTGCCAAGCTGTATGAGATGAGTTCACACCACACCCCACTGACATGGCCTGTCTGACTGCAGCGTGATGCGGGTGGCGCTCCTGGCAGAGTGAGCGGCCTCGTGTCGTCATGCAACCCGGCAGGCAGGTCAGTGCTCCCCTCAACTGTCCCCCATGCCTTGGCTGCCCTGGCCTGGCTGCTGTGTGCATTGGAAGGCACATAGCACCCATCCTCTCACACTTTGCTCCCCTCCCCTCACTCTTTGCTCCAAGCATTCCATGGCCAATGGTTGGAGAATGCCTAACATGAGCGTGTGTTCCTGACATGATTGTGATGTCATGAGCAAGGGACACTCACACAACAGCGCCCTGTCACAACAGTAATGAACACCTGTGGTTATGAAGATCATGGGGAGGGCTGCCACAACAGCCAGACAGGCAGGCAGGCAGGCAGAGCCGCTGGAAAAGTTGGCAAGGCTGTGCCGCCCTTGGCTGGCTTGCGCTCCTACCGCTGCCATGCAGGAACTACAAGCTTGACCTGCATGCGCTGTACATCAGCAAGGCTGTGCAGTTCAAGCAGGCTGCTGCCTCAACCAACATTGACGAGGTGAGGAAGGGGGCAACAAGGCAAACCACATTTGCTGTCGGGATCAAGTCCTGCTGCACTCAAACCAGCGGTTCAGGAGGGTGGTGGTCCTGCCTGGCAGGGTGTTGCTGGGGGAAGAGGCCCTGGCTGCACTCAGGGTGTGATGCCAGATGGGGAGAGTGAGAGCACCAGGCCCTGATGTCATGACTGCATCACACTCACCACACCCACCACGCCTGGCCTTGCGCAGCCTGACCCCATCCCCTTTCACCCCTCCCACTCCTCACACCCCTTGCCTGCCTGCCCTTTCCCCCAGGTGTGTGGCTGGGTTCACTTGTGCTGCCGCCTGGTGGACAAGGCGCAGCAGGCCGCCCACCTGGCACCCCTGCAGCCCGCACCCCCCTCACCCAACCAGCTGCTGGCACAGAGCTATGCCCTGGCTGCGGGCCACTGGCTGTGGGCAGCACTAGCAGCGCACCAGCTGGCCACAGCGTCGACACGCAGGCAGCTGGGCGCGGCTCGGGCAGGTGGCAAACTGTCGAGGTGGCACAAGCTGTGCAGGAGGCGTCCCGGCAGGTCTCAGGTGGCCGCAGGGGCATCAGAAAGCAGGCAGCTGGGGGGTGGGGTCAGAGGCAGGCGGGTGGGGTGGGTGGTGCGAAGGGCAGTAGGCAGGAGGAGCGGTTCCAAGCTGCAACGCAATGCAGGCCACCCGGAGCAGCAGGGGCCGGAGGGGAGGGTTTGGGGAGCTGGAAGGCATTTCGTACGGCATGAGGTTCGAGGGGGCATGCCTACGGTCCCACCTGCAACCACATTGGAGGTCACACCCCAGGTCACACCTGAGGTCACACCTGAAGTCACATTGAAGGTCACACCCGGCACTGGCGAGCCAGCAGGTGTGCGCGCAGGGGTCTCAGCAAAGGCCATGCCTAAGGCCCTGGCCCGCCTGGGTGTGGCTGCGTACGGCCTGTATGCCAGCGCCTGGCAGCTGCTGCGGCTGTGCAGCCTCATCGGCACGGACACTGAGGGGCTGCAGCTGGTGGAACCAGAAGGGGGGTGGGAGCCGGGCATGCTCACCTCCTCAGCGGCCCCGGCGCCTGCCCCTGCCCCCGCTCCCAACCCTGGAGCCGCTCCTGGCCCAGCTGCTGGCCATGCCCCTGCTCCCAACCCTGGAGCCAGTGCTAGCCCAGCTGCTGGCCCTGCCGCTGCCCCCGCTCCCAACCCTGGAGCCGCTCCTGGCCCAGCTGCTGGCCATGCCCCTGCTCCCAACCCTGGAGCCAGTGCTAGCCCAGCTGCTGGCCCTGCCGCTGCCCCCGCTCCTAACCCTGGAGCCGCTCCCGGCCCAGCTGCTGCCCCCGCTCCTGCTCCTGCCCTTGCTCCTGCACCGGCAGCTGCCAGCTTGCCTGTCCTTAGCCCTACCCCTGCCTCGACACATGACCCCACCCCAAGTCTGAGGGCTTCAGCACACCCAGCCTCAGGAGCTCAAACCACCTCTGCAGCAGCCTCTAGGCCTAGGGAGGCTGCTGGTGAGGCGTGTGGGGGGTCAGGCAGCAGCCTTTATCTGGTGCACCAGCGCCTGCTGCAGGCTTGGGTGTGTGTGCAGCTGGAAGAGACGGTGGGGGCGGTGACTACGGCAGCAGCTGAGGAGCCTGCCTTAGGCAGCTCAGCTGCTCAGGCTGCTGTCAGCTGTTTGATGCAGTTGGAGCGGGCTGTGCAGGGGGTGGGGCGCCGGGTGAAAGGGCAGGCATGGCAGGGGGCTTACCTCCGGAAGTGTAAGGCGCTGCAGGGGCAGAAGCAAGGGCAGCAGGGAGGGCAGCAGGGAGGGCAGCAGGGAGGGCAGCAGGGAGGGCAGCAGGGAGGGCAGCAGGGAGGGCAGCAGGGAGGGCAGCAGGGAGGGCAGCAGGGAGGGCAGCAGGGAGGGCAGCAGGGAGGGCAGCAGGGAGGGCAGCAGGGAGGGCAGCAGGGAGGGCAGCAGGGAGGGCAGCAGGGACGGCAGCAGGGAGGGCAGCAGGGAGGGCAGCAGGGAGGGCAGCAGGGACGGCAGCAGGGAGGGCAGCAGGGAGGGCAGCAGGGAGGGCAGCAGGGAGGGCAGCAGGGAGGGCAGCAGGGAGGGCAGCAGGGACGGCAGCAGGGAGGGCAGCAGGGACGGCAGCAGGGACGGCAGCAGGGAGGGCAGCAGGGAGGGCAGCAGGGAGGGCAGCAGGGAGGGCAGCAGGGACGGCAGCAGGGAGGGCAGCAGGGAGGGCAGCAGGGAGGGCAGCAGGGAGGGCAGCAGGGAGGGCAGCAGGGAGGGCAGCAGGGAGGGCAGCAGGGAGGGCAGCAGGGAGGGCAGCAGGGAGGGCAGCAGGGAGGGCAGCAGGGAGGGCAGCAGGGAGGGCAGCAGGGAGGGCAGCAGGGACGGCAGCAGGGAGGGCAGCAGGGAGGGCAGCAGGGAGGGCAGCAGGGACGGCAGCAGGGAGGGCAGCAGGGAGGGCAGCAGGGAGGGCAGCAGGGAGGGCAGCAGGGAGGGCAGCAGGGAGGGCAGCAGGGAGGGCAGCAGGGAGGGCAGCAGGGAGGGCAGCAGGGAGGGCAGCAGGGAGGGCAGCAGGGACGGCAGCAGGGAGGGCAGCAGGGAGGGCAGCAGGGAGGGCAGCAGGGAGGGCAGCAGGGAGGGCAGCAGGGAGGGCAGCAGGGAGGGCAGCAGGGAGGGCAGCAGGGACGGCAGCAGGGAGGGCAGCAGGGAGGGCAGCAGGGACGGCAGCAGGGAGGGCAGCAGGGAGGGCAGCAGGGAGGGCAGCAGGGACGGCAGCAGGGAGGGCAGCAGGGACGGCAGCAGGGACGGCAGCAGGGAGGGCAGCAGGGAGGGCAGCAGGGACGGCAGCAGGGAGGGCAGCAGGGAGGGCAGCAGGGAGGGCAGCAGGGAGGGCAGCAGGGACGGCAGCAGGGAGGGCAGCAGGGAGGGCAGCAGGGAGGGCAGCAGGGAGGGCAGCAGGGACGGCAGCAGGGAGGGCAGCAGGGAGGGCAGCAAGGGGGGCAGCAAGGGGGGCAGCAAAGGGGGCAGCAAAGGGGGCAGCAGGGAGGGCAGCAGGGAGGGCAGCAGGGAGGGCAGCAGGGACGGCAGCAGGGAGGGCAGCAGGGAGGGCAGCAGGGAGGGCAGCAGGGAGGGCAGCAGGGAGGGCAGCAGGGACGGCAGCAGGGAGGGCAGCAGGGAGGGCAGCAGGGACGGCAGCAGGGAGGGCAGCAGGGAGGGCAGCAGGGAGGGCAGCAGGGAGGGCAGCAGGGAGGGCAGCAGGGAGGGCAGCAGGGAGGGCAGCAGGGAGGGCAGCAGGGACGGCAGCAGGGAGGGCAGCAGGGAGGGCAGCAGGGACGGCAGCAGGGAGGGCAGCAGGGAGGGCAGCAGGGACGGCAGCAGGGAGGGCAGCAGGGAGGGCAGCAGGGAGGGCAGCAGGGAGGGCAGCAGGGACGGCAGCAGGGAGGGCAGCAGGGAGGGCAGCAGGGACGGCAGCAGGGAGGGCAGCAGGGAGGGCAGCAGGGACGGCAGCAGGGAGGGCAGCAGGGAGGGCAGCAGGGAGGGCAGCAGGGAGGGCAGCAGGGACGGCAGCAGGGAGGGCAGCAGGGACGGCAGCAGGGAGGGCAGCAGGGAGGGCAGCAGGGAGGGCAGCAGGGAGGGCAGCAGGGAGGGCAGCAGGGAGGGCAGCAGGGACGGCAGCAGGGAGGGCAGCAGGGAGGGCAGCAGGGACGGCAGCAGGGAGGGCAGCAGGGAGGGCAGCAGGGAGGGCAGCAGGGAGGGCAGCAGGGAGGGCAGCAGGGACGGCAGCAGGGAGGGCAGCAGGGAGGGCAGCAGGGACGGCAGCAGGGAGGGCAGCAGGGAGGGCAGCAGGGACGGCAGCAGGGAGGGCAGCAGGGAGGGCAGCAGGGAGGGCAGCAGGGAGGGCAGCAGGGACGGCAGCAGGGAGGGCAGCAGGGAGGGCAGCAGGGAGGGCAGCAGGGAGGGCAGCAGGGACGGCAGCAGGGAGGGCAGCAGGGAGGGCAGCAAGGGGGGCAGCAAGGGGGGCAGCAAAGGGGGCAGCAAAGGGGGCAGCAAAGGGGACAGCAGGGGCAGGAGGGGGGCCAGCACGGTCATCAGAGGCGGCACGGAGGGGTGCAGCCAATGACGGTCGCGGCAGACAGCAGCAGCTTGACAACGGCATCAGAGACAGCACTATTGCCCAGTCAGGGCGGCCTGAGGACGCCCCCTGTGCCCGCAGTCACTCGCCCTCAGGGGCCTGCAACTCAGTATGCAGTGGATGCCCATACTGTGCCTGAAGCTGTGTCCACAGGGCCAGCACCAGGCCAGCCTCAGCCCCAACCTCTGGCTCTAGCTCAGGACCTGGCCTCAGTGAGGGGCCACCAGCTACAGCCCGTAGCTTCGACGACAGAGCCAGAGCACCCAGGCACAAGTCCCCAACTCAACCTCCCCCCTGCATCCACCCAGCCGCTGCCTTTGATGCCTCAGCGAACACACAGCCCAGGTCCTGCCCCTGAGCCCAAGGAGGGGCGAGGCTGGGTGGCAAGGGCAGGCAGTGACCCAGTTCAGCAGACACAGCCAGCGGACGCAGCTCAGACGCCCACACCTGCTACCCAGGCCTCAGCTGCCCTGCCCTGCCCTGCCACTGCCCACCAGCCCAACGCAATCCAAGGGCCCAGCGCTTCTTCAAACCCTCAGGCTGGGAGTCAGGCGGGCCTGCTCCAGCTGTGGCCGCCCGCTGTCCCCTCCTCTGCCACTCTTGCCTCTTCAGTGCATGTGGGTTTACAGCTCATGCTGGGGGTGTGCTGGTCTGCAGCAGTGCAGCTGCAGCTGCAGTTCCAGCACTTTCAACAGCAGCAGCAGCAGCAGAGGAGGAGGAGGAGCAGGCAGTTGGGCGGGCAGCTGCAAAAGCAGCGTCAGCAATGGGTTGGGGGGACAGGTGAGGCCTCAGGACAGCCAGTGGCGACTGGTGCGACCGGTGCACCCGGCATGGCAGGCTCGTTTGCCTTGCAGAGGTGGCCGTCACTGTGGAAGCCGGTGCTTTGGCGGACCATGACTCGATGTCGTGTGCAAGGCAGGGGGCGCCCTGCGGTCCGCGTCAGTAAGCCGCCGTCCAACCCTACCTTCTCGCGCAACGAATATACATCGCGGCTTTTGCTGGCGCTGGAGTCCAGCCACAAGATATTGCGCATCCCACACCAGCCAGGGCAGCTGCGCGGCTGTGTGTCTCCAGATGCTCCACCAGCCCTGCGCAAATCTTTGCTGGAGAGCAGTTCTCCTCCACCCAAAGTGATCAGCCGCGACAGAAAGCGCGGCCCTAGCCGGGGGGGAAGGTCCAGCCGAGCGCATCAATCGCCCTCGAGTGTCAACTCCCGAGTCGAGGTATGCAGCGCGAGCCGCCCGTCAGAGTTGATGCGCGCGTTTCCTGCGGCGCCAGTGAACCTTGGAGGGTGGGAAGTGCTGGACGTGCCACCTGACTTGTTGCACGGTGCACGGGGCGGAGTTGCGCCAGTGAGCGCAAAGCTCGGTCGAGCCGACCTTGCTGCTTGGGCGCCACAGTGCCCAGTGTGGCAAGCGGTTGTCGGCGCCGATGGGTCTAGGGAAGTCGCCCTGCGGCAAACTGAGGATGCTCTAAACGCCTACGCTTTGCCAATGGCGATCACCACCCAGCTGCTGCCGCTGGCTCTGTGTTTTAAGGACGAACCGGAAATGATCGCTTGGGTGGCGCGACAAGCGCGGCGCCACCTGTGAATGTATCCCTCAGACCAGGTGGCATAACACATGGCACCCTGATGAGCAGGGAAAGGTGCTTAGGAAGTATGCCCTTGTTTTCCTTGTTGTGGACAGGCTTGCAGTTGTTTCAGTCCAAAACCCATACCTTGTCGAGATTGTATATGACTAGAGAGCCAAACTTACCTGGGAGGCTGGTGGGCATGCGGCTGGCTACATGGGGAGTTATGCGGCTGGCTACATGGGGAGTGGCGGAGGTGTCCATGGAGCACCATGGGCATGCCAAGCAGCTGGTGGTGTTCTTTGGTGCAGCTACCATTGGCACAGCGGGAGGGTGGGGTGCTGATGCGGTGTTGCGTGCCTGCCGCAAGGTGGTGTGCAGGCCCAGGGGACCAGGGGACCAGCTGCGGGGCAGGGTGGTGCTTGTGGATGAGCACCGCACCAGCCGGGTCAGCTCAGCAGTGAATGGCCAGCAGCCCTGTGAGGTAGAGCTGGACAAACTCAGTGCCACAAGGCCAGCAGGCTGGAAGCCCCCAGCAGGGCAGGTGGAACAGCGCCTGGTGCGCCCAGCCTGGAGCCAGGAGCGTGACCAGCCAGTGCGGGGCCTGATGTGGTGCCCTGTAGTGGCCCCCCGCAAGCCCCCACAGGCCCCACGCAGCAGCCAGGCAGCCACACAGCCAGCAGCCTCAGAGCCAGGGCCCAGCACTCCCCCTCCAGCCAAGCGCAGCAAGCAGGCAGCTGAGCCCACCCAGCCCACCAAGGGCAAGGGCAAGGCTGCCAGGGGAAAGCCTGCCCCACAGCCAGGCAGGTGGCTGGACAGGGACTGCAACGCAGCGCTGAACATGCAGCGCATTGGGGAGAGCAGGTGGCGTCCACTGGAGCTGTGCTACTGGCCAGAGCAGGGAGCTCTGCCAGCCAAGGGCAAGGAGTACCCTGGCCTGGGCTACAAGCGGGTGCGAGACAAGCCCCCCAAGGCCCAGGAGCAGCAGCAGCAGCCTGCTGAGGCACAGTAATGTGTGCCCCCCTCTTGAGCTGTCATCAGCTTACGCTTAGTGCATGTTTTGTCATGCCAACTCTATACGTTGCCCTAACGGGTCAGGCAATAGTGTAGGTGGTAGGCGGCTCATGTGCCATGTGCACTGGGTTTACTCCACACAGCCCAATCACACTGTTTGAGTCGGATCTAGTTAGTGGCTGCTAGTGGCTGATAGTGGCTGCTAGTAGGTACTTCTGATCCGGCTCAAATGGTGGCCCTAGTGAGGGACAATAGGGCTGCATGGGGAGTTATATGTTTCTTACTTGTTGGTTTGGTGCATTGCATGGGTAGTGTGGTTGTTGGTTTGATGCACTGCAAAAAAATTTGAATCGCAACCGCTGCATCGATTGTTTCCTGCTCCCGAAGTGCGTGAAAACTCAACAACGTCGGATCTACGTCTTGCCGCTGACACAGGTCGGCGAAGACGACAAACAAACAAACAAAACCGCAAATGCAAACAAACAAAACCGATAATTCCTAGTATTTGTGATGGCTTGACGATGTTGTTTTCTATGGCTAAGAAAAAAAGACGAACCGTGCCTAGGCCAGTGCCGGAGGACCCGGACAGTGACATTGAGGACCGCGACGAGGCACTACAGCCGGATCTCACCGAGGCGCAGCAAAATAGAAAGGTTTCCGGAGAGGCCCGCGCTGCCCGCGATAGGGATAACACATACCACGGCAGGAAGTGTAAGATAGCCCACCTCATCGACCACCTCCCGCAAGAGCTTTGGGATGCCTTCCTGGCCGACGCTGTGCGGCCACGATTGGAGGCCATCAGCGAGCGTGGGGTGCTCGCCAGCCTGCTGTTGGGCTTACTCGTGCGCGGCTTGTTTACCATTCGCGTAGCCGACCCGCTGGGCCTGCACGACCAGCCCGTGTACACAGACATCCCAGTCTCCCAGGCAGCCATCCCGGACCTGAGCTGCAGGAACCTGTACCTGCAGCTGTGCCGCGGCCCGCCCGGAAACGGCGCGAACACTCAGCCAAACGCGGCAGTGGCTGCCGTGCTGGCAGAGCACCCTGACCTTCGCGCCCGCCTCGCAGCAATCCCCCGCCACCTGTCTGACGCCAACATGGTGGACCACGTCGGCAAGCAGCTGGAGACAGCTTTCAGCAACATGCTCACGCTGCTCTTCGCTGGCAGGCTCAAGAAGTCTGTGTCCCTGGCTGGGGCAAAGGTCCTGCTGGGCACTGAGGAACCCCGGCGCAGATTTGGATTCTGGGGGGTGGGTGGTGGGCACCTGCCAGCCTGGTCAAAGCGGGAGTGCACCTATGTGCGCCGTATGGTGTGCGGCCTGGACGTCAGCTGGCTGCTGGAGCAGGGTGGGGTGGTGCCAACTCCAGCCATGCAGGCTGAGGTGGCTTTGCAACGGGGCCTGCTGGGGCTTGAGGAGGGGGAGAGGGTGGATGACGACTGGGTGGAGGATCCAGTCAACCGGGGCCGGCTGCTGCGCCATGCGGTGCACACTGCCAGAGAGATGGAGGCAGCCATGGCAGCCTGGCAGCTGGATATGGTGCCTTGGCAGCAGGCTGAGCTCACCAACCCAGGGCTGCTGCCAAGGCCCCCCCGCCCCCCCACACCCTATGCCCTCACCCCCACCAGCAAGTGCCAGGCTCGGCACATCTTCATCGACACCAGGGGCCTATACGGCATGATGCATGACGCCGGCATGCTGGGGGTGCTGACGGAGGCAGGGGTCACCTCCTTGAAGAAGTTCAGGAACGGTGCCCTACCTGACCCAGCGGTGCCGGGCAACTTCATTGCAGGGCCCAAAGACAGCCACGTGAGTGCTCCTTGCAGTCAGGTGCTAGCCAGTCCTCTGGTGCTCCGTCAGCTGCCATGTGTGCTGTCACATGCCTTGTGAGCCTGCAGTCAGCTGCCTTGTGCCTGCCTTGTGAGCCCACACAGTTGCCTTGTGAGCCTTCAGTCAGTTGCCTACACAAGCTAATGAAGTGCCTTGGTATGTGCATATGGTGGCTGCAGGTGGCCAACCGATGGGATGCATTGCTGCCTGACCCTCGCCGCCAGAAGCTCGCTAGCCCCAAGCACAACTTCGCGCAAATCGTGCACACCGATGGAGTCGCCATCAGCGTGATGTTCCTGCGGCCCAAGCCTGCAGCTCCACCCGCAGAGCTGCCGCGGATGGGCAGGGGCTTGGACGCAGTCAACCCACTGGCCCATCTTCACGCGGAGTGGCTTGGCGTTGACCCTGGCAAAACCAACATGGCCACTGTAGCGCACGAGGAGCGCAGCGCTGCCGGCACAGTGGTATCCGTGCGGCACTGGAAGCTTACAGCCGGTCAGTACTACCGGGACAGCGGCATTACGCGGCAGGCCCAGGCGACCAAGACGTGGCTGACCAAGGTGAAGCCGCAGCTCACAGCCCTGTCGCGGGTCAGCAGCAAGCCCAGCTCGCTGGCCTCGTACCGGCGGTTCGCCGACACCGTCCTGGAGACGTACGACGCCATGTGGGCCGAGGTCTCAAAGAAGCGCTGGGCCAACGCCAAGTTCAGGCTGTACTGTGGCAAGATGCGCGTGGTGGCTTCGTTCTGGGCCAAGGTAAGGCCCAGTAGCAGCTAGCCACGAGCTAGGCAGCAGCCAACCACAGTCAGCTCACCTGGCCAGCTGCTGTTGCTCCTGTTGCTGCCTCTGTTGCTGCTGATATACCCGACCTTACACATGTGTGCCACTGTGTGCTGTACCATGTGTGGATGCAGGTCAAGAAGCAGGCACAGAAGCTGTGGCCGGACCGCATCCTGGCCCTGGCCTATGGGGCAGCTAGCTTCAGCGGCAGCGGCAGCATTGGCTGCAGGGGTGTCCCAGTCAGCCAGATGAGGAAAGAGGCAGTGCAGCAGTTCGGGGCAGGGCGTGTGGTGCTGGTGGATGAGTTCCGCACAAGCCGGGTCAGCTCAGCCTACAGCCACCCCATTGAGGCCTTGCCTGGGCAGCCGCCTGAGTCCTTCAGGTGAGAGGGTCAGTGGGGGAGGGCCAGGGTAGTGCTGGGAGGTGGTGGAGTGAAGGCGGCTAGGCAGTGATGGGTAATACATGTATCGATACAGGAAATACAAGAAAATACAAGAAAAAACGTGTATTTTTTGTATCGATACAATACAGCGATACAGAGGCAACATGTCACGCGGGAAAGGAGCAGCTAGGAGCAGCGCAACCAGTCCCGCAGCCTGTCCTTGATGTCTGGGCAGGACGGCGACGTCGGAAAGTCAGGGCCTCCCAACTTTGATGTTCTTGCATGTAAAGCCGGCACATGCGACCGGCTGCTCCGGGAGCAGGCCGATGGCTTTAGCCCCGCGCGGCATTGCTTTAGCTCGGACTCTAGTTGTGGCAGCAGCCAGCAGCTGCTTCTAAGGCATCGACGCAACTTGCCGGCCGGCACTTGTATTTTTTAATACGATACGTGTATTCTTGTATTATACAAAAAATACGTATCGGTACTGATACACGTATCTTGTATTACCCATCACTGCGGCTAGGTAGGGTCAAGATTGGGAAGGTAAGGAAAAATCTTACAAATGTGCATTGCCCCATGTGTCCATGCAGGTGGCTGCGGCCAGTGTACAGCGAGGCGAAGCGTTCCCAAGTCAGGGGCTTGATGAGCTCAACAAGCTACAACATCAGGTAAGCAATGACCAGACAATGCACATGTACATGGCTGCAACATATCCCACATGAGGTGACACATGACATGGCACATGACTTGACTCAATGCATTTCCCACACCATGTGCAGGTTCTACGACCGGGACGTGTCAGCCGCGCTGAACATCCGCCGCTGTGCAGTCGGCCCAGGCCCACGCCCCACCGAGCTGTGCTACTGGGATGGCCGCCCAGCCATGCCAAAGCCAGGCCGGCCAGGCCAGGAGTGGGTGTACTTGCGTGACAAGGCCCTGCTGCGTAAGTGGCGGCGCAAGTGGCGGCGATAGCCAGCTACAGCAAGACAATCCAAGAAAACAAGATACCAAACCCCTCACGAAGGGGATGTGTGTGAGTAAGAGCTATAGAGTAGGGTAGAGCTCTTGCTAGTAGTAGCCTGGAGGCACACACACCAGAAGGCTGAGCTGAAGTGGGCATTAGGCACACTGTCAGTAGCCTTTACAACAGCGATCTCGCAGCCTGTGTTTGATTACAACTCATGCTTTATTTTGGTGTTGCATGAGGACTGTAAGGATTAAAACTTGTTTCCTGCTCCATTGCGACGCAGCGCATAGCTCGTAAGCGTCAACACAAGTGTATGGCAAAGTCTTCTATGGCATCGTCTGTGACCGACTTGCGGCCATCTACAAAAGGACACAACCTCACTGTAAAGGTGCGCGCGAGGTGGTTTCAGGGTCCTTGCCATGGGGGACTGATAACTTGATCTAGCTGTCTTTCTTGCAGGTCCTCGAGGCAGTGCAAGTTGCTCAACATCGATCGCGGGTGCCGGTTGCTGAATGCTTAGTAGGGGATGAAACCGGCACCATCATCCTAGCTGTCCGGAACAGTGAACAGGGTACGGACCGCTTTGCTTCCCCACCTCATCAGGCTGGCCTAACCTCAGTCTGGCTTGCCTCGCAGTCGACAAGGCAAAACCAGGATCCTACTTGACGCTAACAAACGCAAAAGTTGAAATGTACCGCGGCACCATGAGGCTGGCCGTGGACAAGTGGGGCTCACTAGAGACAGCTGAGGGGGCAAGTTTTCAGCCTAAGGTATGCCCTTTGCATAGGCAGTGTATGTTTTTTTAGCACTTCATATTAATACTGGTTGTTGCGCCCGCAGGTTGACAACAATATGTCTTTGATCGAGTTTGAGCTAGTACCATTTGATACCATTTGATGCAAAGCAAGTGCAGCAGGGCTCAGGAGGGGCATGGGGCTGTGCATGGTACAACGCATTCAACAGCCGCATGCTCGTCTGACATGGGCACACCTGCCAAGGGTGCTTTGCTTAGGCATGCTGCAGACAGGAGTATTGTCTCAATCTTCAGCATCCAATCAGCACTGCCGCAGCTACGCAGCTCATTGCTGCAGGGACCCTCTCGGGGCTGCATTTAGGCGAAGCTGTATCTCATCAGGTGGCAGCAGCTGCAAGCAACTTGACAGCCTGTAGAGGTAAGCCAGCCTGTTGATAGTGCAGTCATTCTAAGGTGATTGCGCCATGGGGTGAGGGCTGTGCAGTGTGTGAAGCATGTCTGTAGGTTAGCACATGATTCAACATGTAGTCCACATGGTTGACAATGCAATGTCACACCCAACATACAGGAGGTGAAGGATAGTGTGCAGCATGGCTGGCACTTGATATTGTTTTCAGTGGATAGCACTGCTTGGCTGTGCATAGAAATCGACTTGGTTTGCAGCTATCAAGGGTGCCCCAAGGATTTTGGAGGATAACAGTGAAGGGAGGTCACCCACAGGCCTGCCCCTTGGCAGGAGAAGGAGTGTTGGTCCTGCATGGGAAGAGGAGGTCATTGTGTGGCAAGCAGTGCCGATAACTGCATCACATTCTGACTTGGTAGCGCCTTGGCACTGGCTGGGGGCCTCAGAACTGTGTATTGCGCTCGAGATGACCTTGTCTTGATGAGTCAGTACATAGTAATGGCAGTGTACTCTGTGTGCTAGTAACTGGCCGTGCCGAGCTTACTGTGCGCTATCAGGCAACCTGGCCAGATGGCCATAAGTTCACAGCTGTAGGGGCCAGTGGCTCCATGTTTTGCTGCAGTGGCCACATTGGGTGCAGCTTCACTGGCAGCTGCAATGGAAGCAGCAAGGGTGAACTACTATGATTCGAGCTGCCCGACAGGGCTGGTCCACAGCTTAACCACCAATAGGGTTTAGCAACCATTGGTCCGGAAGGGAATGTCTCAATGGGGTTTGTATTTATCGAAGGTGCACAGGTTTGGTTGTCAGGTCTGGTTTTTTTACTTCGTTTCGCCCTGACGCCCTCAAAGTGACATGGCAAACTGCGCTAGATTACGCAAAACCGCAGGGTAAATCGTAGTTTTTATAGCGCAGTGCGAGGTAGTGAAGCTCGTAAAGCGACCATTTCATAGCGCAAAAGGACCCCTGAGGTATGGTATTTCATAGCGAACGCTATATACAGGGCGAAACAAAGTTGTTGTGCACAGGTCAACACCTCGACATGTCTACATATGAGATAGATTAGGTGCTGGCGCGAGGTCCATCGCATGCCAGCTCTTTCGTCTTACCAAAAACCACTGCTGTTTCTGTTCCCAACTGCCCATTGGGTTTGGCTGAGATGTAAATGAGTGCTTCAGACAAAAAAACTCTTCCTACTCTTCTGAACAAACCAAGCCATCGGTGCACGCCGTTGAAAGCAGACCCCTCTCATCCTGTAGGTCACGGTCATCACAACATGCAACATGACATGACAGCTGGACAATGTTACAGCTCTCCGCTGACAAGGATGCAGCCACAGTCTGTCTGCAGCACCCCTGGCAACCTGAGGAGTAAGCATGCCCATGGCTCAATGCCTGGCATGCGCGCCCCCAGCCACACCAATGTGTGACTTCATTAGTATGTGGCTAAACACAGGTGTCATCTGCATGGGGGATGCACCACTGGCCATTGTGCTGGATATGTACTCTACAATGACTGGGGAGGATCCTGTCGGCGTCATGCCACTGACATGGCCGGGGCTGAATGACAATCCCATGGAATCAAACGACCCAGGTGGCTGAGCAGGATGCTTGCTGCCTGCATGCAGACAAGGCGGCTGCATGCAGCCAAAAGCTGGCTGGCTGTGTGCCTTGTGCATGCGGTCAAGGTGAGGGCGTGCTAGCACAGTGTCAGAGGGCAGGGAGTTGCCTGGCAAGGACTCATCCTCAGAGTCTGTTGAGGTGGTGTCGGAGGTGTCACTGTCACAGTCTAGCTCAAGGTCATCTTCCACCTGCAGCAGGCAGTGCCACGCTCCCAGCTGATGAGGCGCAGGCTCCCACCTGCCTCTTGGCTTCATCATTACCTGCCCTGCTGACTGCCTTAATGTCCTGCTCCCGACCGTCAGCGTAGCTGGCTTGCAACCTCCCTTGCACCCTGCCTCACATCTTTGCTTGCTGTGCAGCTCACACCATGCGTGATAGCACAATTTCATCATGAAGTCGGTCAGCCTATCTGCAGCTGTTATGCAGCTTGCCCCACCGCTGTTGCCATGGCCTGCCCCTCCCCTTCCCTGCCCTGTTTTCCCTTGCCTGCCTCACCTGTTTGGCCTGCCCAACCTCAGCTTCCTCTACCTCCTCCTCATCATCACTGTCGCCTTGTAACCTGGCGCTGGAGGGGGCAGCTTGAGGGTGCCCCTGCCGCCACCGCACATAGCTTAGTTTGAGCTCCAGGAAGCGTGAGGAGCGGCGCAGCAGGAAGGGGTCAAATGGGAAAAACATCTCCAAGGGGCGTTGAGAGTGCGTCAAAGCACGGTCCTGCACGACATAGGCAGCAGTGAGCACAATACAACCACTGCGTCTCGACAATGTGCAGCACAACTCAAGGCGAACAGCAATGTCAGAGATGGTGGAACCAAAAGCGGATTGGAGAAATTATGTGTCAGGCCTTGCTGTAACAGAGTGGCATGCCCTAGCAATAACTCTTACAAACCTGCGATGTACTGCATCCCATGGCCTGGTGAGGGCAAAGTGACGTTTCTTGACAGCTGATCAATGCTGTGCAGATTCACTGCTGCTGACGTTGTAGTGCAAGCAAAGGACACATGACGTTTGTGCAGCGACCTTATGGTGCCACAGCTCTGTACGTTGCATTGCAGGCCGTGCAAGGGCGAATATGTAAACTGACCCTCGCAGCGGTTGAAATGTAGCAAACGCGTGGCTGTAACAGCCCAGCATTTCGCCACAGCCGTGACATTCAGCTTTGCGTTAAGCAACAATTGTTGTTGTTGCTGCTGCAATGCGGCTGTGGTAGTCATTGGCCACACTCGTCGCAGACTCCTGCACAAGCCCACCCCGCTTTGCTTATACAGGCTGCTCATGGCTGCTGCTTTGCTTGGGTTGTCATGCTAAGGGACGTTGGGTGCATAGGCATCAGCGCTTGCACAGGCTGCGCGGGCGCAAGCTCCTTTAGGTGCAGACTCGGGCATCCCTTCCAATGCATGCCTGTGTAGCCGTAGAGCAGCATTTCACCACAGCCGAGCGCAAGTGTGCTTATGGCTACATCCATATGGACCATTAATTTGTTGATAACTATTGACAGGCACATGCCGTAAAGGATCAAGGCGGCAAGGGGTGGGTCCCATGACAAGGTTTATGTGCAGAGGGGCTGCTTCATAGTGGCATGGGCATTGCTGGCACATATGCACGTCTGTCTTGATGTGGTGGCATAGCGTGCTGGCGCCCAGCCCTCAGACGTGTTGCATGTTGTCTCCAGAGAGGTCAGATGCATGTCTAAGTAGTTTTTGCAGGTGTCATCATAGAGCTGGGAGCTCCTGGTGTGCTGGTGCCATGCTGCTGACATGCCAGGGCAGCATGAAGTACTCCCTCCTCTAAACCCATCCAACATCAGCATAAACTAGCCCTGCCAAGTCCCTTCAGTTTCTTTTTCTGTCACACTGAAGTTGTGACCTTTGCTCACTACTACATGGGGCAGAACCTCTGCTTATCCGTAGGCACATATCTTGCACCTGAGTATCAAGCCTGCTCACCCCTCCTCCCCTCCCTCCCCTTATCGTCTTCCACCCTCCCTTTCAACCCTTTCCCCCCTCTCCCCACCCTCCACTCCCTCCTACCTGCAGATCCAACGCTGTCACGTCTGCCACACCGTGCGCCACCAGCTGCCGCTTGAACTCCAACACCACGCTGGGCAAGCACACATTGAGGGGCTGCAGCCAGTGTGACAGCAGCGGCATGATCCCCTCCCGCACCAGCCGCTTCACGCTGTCAGCCACATGGCAGCTGGCTGCAGCAGCTGCAGCAGAGGTAGAGGGCGGTTCCAGCGCTGCACCCGGGGCGGATGGGCCATGCGCGGTTCTGAGCGTGGCTCTTGTCATCATGGGGCCCAGGTGGTAGCACAGCACGTACAGCAAGGCTTGCACGGAGGCGTACAACACCTGCGTGCGCAACCACCCACCAAGCTTGTGCCTCTTCAGCATGCCCTAAGCAAGCACGAGCTCAGCTTTGAGCATCCGAGTTGTGATGGTAGCAGCTGAGCATTAGCCTGAGCTGTGACACAGCTGGCCAACGCAAAGGGCTGAAGTGGCCTCCTACTCCCCAGGCAGGCTGAGTTGCCACTAAGCCAGCGCCCCTCCCACCTGGTGCGTGGTGGTGAGGGAGTTGGCGGCGTCTGCACTTCCCTGTGCGCCTGCACCAGCACCTGGCCCCATGGCCAGCACAATGCTGCCTGTGCTGGGCACTTGGCGCAGCCCGCTGCCCACCCCTCTGCAGTAGGTGTGACAGAACTGAGTGAGCTGAGAAAGGGCGTGCAGCACTTGCTGGGGGGTCACAAAGGCTGCCCGGGCTAGGAAGCTGGCCAGGTAGGCTGCACAGGCAATGCGGGTTATGGGGGCCTGCCGGTCATCATGCAGGCGGCTGAGGTGGAAGTCGATGAAGGTGCGGGCGCAGGGCTCAGGGTGGCGGTAGCACATGAAGAAGACGAGGTACTGAGAGAATTTGGACCTGTGAGGGCCAGCATATCGAGCACTGACGGCAGGGATGGATAGCCTGGCTTGGAGCATGCCGGGATGGCAGTCCTCAGTCAGGCAGAAGACATAAGCGAGCATGCAGTGATGATGGTGGTGATGATGATGATGATGATGATGATGATGATGATGATGATGATGATGATGATGATGATGATGATACCTGGTCACAAGAGGACAGTAGGGCTGTGGCGTGAATGAACGGCAGGATGCATCGTTGTGAGCATGGAGGTGGCAGACATAAGTGATGGCAAGCCCAGCCTGGCGCCCAGTCCTCAGACGTGTTGCATGTTGTCTCCAGGGAGGTCAGATGCATGTCTAAGTAGTTTTTGCAGGTGTCATCATAGAGCTGGGAGCTCCTGGTGTGCTGGTGCCATGCTGCTTGTTGAGCAGTGCAGATATTCCCGCAAGCAGCAGGCACACTACAGATTGCAGCAGGGCACCTCTCAAATCCCAGGCGTGCCCTCACACTGACGGCATCAGGCTTGGTCAGGTCAACAGGTCAGGGGCTGAGTCGCCTAATGTCCCATGACGCAACTCAAGCCAGTCTCTGGTAGACTTTAGGACACCCTTGCATAACTCAGAGGCTCGGCCATGTCATGATGCCACACGCCGTTTCTAGGTCATAGAAATGAGTGTGAGAGTGAGGCTGACCTTGCACTCCCACCTGTGAGTGTTCAAGATGCTGCGCTCAAAGATTGTCAGCAGCACCTCCCACACCGCCTGCAGACCACCAGCCTGGTCGCAGCGGGTGGCCAGGTGGGCAAATGCCAGCTCCATGAGGGAGTCCAGCTTATTGGCAGTCTCGTTCACCCCACTGCTGCCAGGGCTGCTGCCAGTGGCACTGTTGAGGGCACTGGCATCTGCCCCACATGGTGCGACTGCGTCCTGAGGCACTGCGGCTGGGGTGGCTGCAGCAGCGGCATGGCCAGCCATGCTTGCAGCCCCTTCCCACCCCCCTCGCAGCCCGCTAGAGGGTGCACAAGCTGGGGCGTTTGCGTGGTGCCTGCCGCTGATCTCCAGCTCGCTCATGCCCTCCAACGCAAAGATGTCTTCAGCTGCTGCCTCAGCTGCTCCTGGGAGCTCAACCTCCTCCTCCTCAGCCTCCTGGCCTGCAATTAGGCAAAGGTGTGATCAGGATGGATGATACGCAGGGCATCATTGTGTGGTATGAAGCTGTGATGATCTCAGGCCCTGTAACAACCGTTGTACCCGCCATGGTGCCTGAGCTATGCCTGCTGCTGCTGCTGCTGCTGCTGCTGCTGCTGCCAGTGTGCAGCCACATCTAGCTGGTGTGCTGTGCAGCCATCAAGCACCTGAAGGGCTCTCTACGATGTCCTCCCACTTGATCTCAACGTCAATGCCCAGCAGGTGCTCGACAGCTGCTGCCAGCAGGCCATCGCGGATGGGCCGCCCAACAGGGGCTTCTGCTACTGTGAACAGCGCGTGAAGAAACATGCACTGGGTGTTGCGGTCACGGCTCTTGTGCGGGATATTGGCAGACACCAGGTGCAGGAGAATGGTGGGGGCAGTGGGCACTAGGGCCATCACCTACGCAGGCACCCAGGTGGGCAGGCAGGCAGGGAGGCAGGTAGGCAGGCGAGCAGAGAAAGAAGTAGGCAGGCAGGCAGGCATATGCATGCCATGCAGAAGCCAAGCCACATCATGCCAGGCTAGGGTTAAGACGTGCCCAGACAGCAAGGAGGTCAGCAAAACAGCTTGAATTATCAAACTGCACTGCACTGCACTGTAGCGGTCATGGCTGTCACGTGGCAGCTACCCTGTCCCCTGCTCGTTGCACCACCAAAGAGCATCACAGTTTGTGGCAGCAGAGGCCAGCCATGGCCTTCTGTTGCGTCCCATACCTTGAGCAGGGTGTTCAGCACGCACGCTTGGATTTCCAATTGCTCTGCAGGGGGCTGCCAACTGTGCTTGCCTGCGTCCTCAGCCTGAGGCGCTGCTGGAGGCAGGAAGCTGTAGACCAGCAGGTGCAGGCAGCTGTGTGTGAAGGCTGGGTTCATCACCACCAGGTGGCCCACAAAGTCCAGGACAGCAGCTCGCACCACCTGCGGGTCAGCCAGCCAAGCAGCATTAAGCCAGGTGTGCGCAAGCCTACTTCACGTATGCATGTCTTGAGCAACCAGTGTCAAAGCCATGGCACCTGCAGTCAGGGCTGTAAGCATAAGCTTAGAAGAGCTGACTGTCAGCCTATGACTAAGCCCGATTTTGCATGGAGGTTATATTTAAGTGTGGCTCAGGCTAAGCCTGCGGGTTTTGCACATGCCTGATGTGGTGCCAAACGAGGGGCAGGGTATTGCAAAAGAAGGGCTGTCCGACAAAGTGCACGCATCATCAAGTTGTGTGTTGTACCAAGGCTCTGACTTGTCTTGTGCCAGCTGCTCTGTCCAGCATGGAGTAATAAGCATGGTGGGCCACCCCAGGACCTGACAATATTTTAGTTTTTAGCAGCCTCCAAGCCTCACCACCAAACCAGCACTCTTGACCAGCCAAGTGCACCAAGGCTGAATAGATTGCTAGGGGCAGCGCGGGCACAGCTTGGAACAGAGACTGCAACCTTAGGCATGCAGCACATTGACGCCTTCTGGAGATGTGCTGGTGGAATGGGCTGCCTAAGCTGCTCGCTTAGGCAAAGAGATACCCAGGCCTGGGCTGCCAGCAGCTGCGGGGCTGCTCCTCAAGGCCCAGCAGCAGCAGCAGCCTGTAGCACAGTAGAGAGCTGTGTCTTCTGCAAGCTCTGTCAGCTTCATCAGTGCATGTCTGTTATGCCCACACTAGGTTGTAGCCCTGTCATAGGGGTGCAGATAGGGGTAATGAAACATGTGGTAGGCACCTGTGCAATGTGTAAGAGGTTTGCCACAATGGGGCAACACACAGCCACTACTGTGTGGTCACATAAGGCTTGCTTTGCTCCGGCGGTTGTTCCCCCAGGGTTGATGAGAAATTTACTATAAGCATGCGTGGCATGAGCACAAGTGGATGGGTGGGTGTGAGCCTGGGATGAAATGCTGGGGGGATGCTGGAACTTACTGGTAGGGCTTCCCACAACTTAATGCCCAGTACTTCTGTGAGGATGCTGTCATGCTTGCGCTCTCGTAGAATGCTGACACAGTTCTTCAGTGCATGAATTAGGTTTGCAAGTAGCTGTTCGCTAGCGGTCCCTCGCTCCACCTTCTTCCTTAAAGAGGCAAACTCCTTGACGAAGCTGCAAGCCACAGTCTTTACTTTGTAACCATACATCCAATGTGGCAAGCATCAGCAAAGAACTGTTCTGCACTTAGTATTGATGTGACCATGGTGATCACCTATTGAACGGGCTGGGGTCGCCACCGCTAGTCTTACTAAGCAGCGCTCGTTGAACATACTCGTGTAGCAACTGCGTGCCTCGGTCATCTGCGTAGTTGCGGCGACATACTGCTTGATCGTGAAGGGACGACCGTATGCACTCAACCTCGTTTACCATTCGGAAGTGCCATGAAGCTGCGTCCAGGAAAAGGAGCAGCCGCCGTGGAAGTCAGAATATTGAGGCACAAATAGGCGGCCCTCGTGCGAGTATCCGCATGAGACGGATTTGCCGCGCTCCCAATGCACCCAGAGCCACGTGTCGATACTGGCTAAGTCTATGCCGTGCTCTCCATGTCGGGGAAGACGATCATGAATAGTTCATGGAGCGTCCACATGGTGGTCTTTGTGCCACAAGTTGTGGGCGATGTGCTACCAAGATGCATATAGGCGAATTCGGGGTCCTCCGGCACTGCTCTAGGCCCACCCACACCGGTTCGTCTCTTCTTCCTCGCCAGAAATAATAGCGACGCGAGGCAGCTACATATTGTTGCGTTAGCGGCTATAGTGTTCTGAGGTATCCATCGTAGATCAGGGCGTAGTCCATCTACCTGGGAATCGGACCCAGCCTCAGAACACCTCACCACTAACACTTTCTCACATGGGAGTAGAGATCTCAGATCCGCATGCTACTTTACTCAGCATGGTCACGTAACATTCCCCCCCACCTGGCTCAGCTGCACTCAGCTGACCACCGTGGTGTTGCCCCGCTCAGGCACATTGTGCCGTCACTCGCGCCCACACTAGCGCTAGGTGTCTGAGTTCCTTTCATGGCCTCCTCACATCAGCCCACCGCCTCAGCCTCAGCCATACCAGCCTCCAAACCGAGCTTCTGTAGGTAGGCAGTCAACATCTCCTGGCACCCCACCAGCTGTGACCTGGACTCCCACGTGTTGTGCTCGTCCCCATGGCCCTGCCACTTGACCAGGAACTCCAACTGCCTCTTCTTGGGCTTGTCACCCCGCTTGCCTTGGCTCTTGGCCAGCCGGTGATCCACCACCTTCTCCACCTTGTACTCTGGCTCTCCATCTAGCCATTGCAGTGGGGGTGGGCCTGCGTGCCCAGGCACCTGGTCAGAGGCATCGTAGGTCCTGTAAGGCTTCACAAGGGACACATGAAACACGTTATGGATCCGAGACCACTCCTCAGGCAGGTCCAGCTTCACTGCTGCTCTGCCCACCATGTACTCAACTCGGAAAGGACCGACATAGCGTGGCTTCAGTTTTCTGGCACCAGGCTGGCCCACTCTGCCCCTCATGTTTTGTGTGCTCAACAACACCATGTCGTCAGGTTGAAACACCGCGTCACGCCGCTTGGTATCTTGGTAGGCCTTCATGCGCTTCTGCGCTCGGGCTAGGCATTGCCTGGCCTGCTCCACCGCCTTCCTCGCATTGGCCACGAACTCGTGCGCCTGCGGCACTCTCTGGGGCAGGTCCAGCAGCTCAGCCACTCGCGGATGGTAGCCGTAGTTTAGGTAGAAGGGCGTGCAACGGGTGGACTCCTGCTTGGCATTGTTGATGGCGAACTCGACGAGGGGTAAGTGTTCCGCCCAGTCCTTCTGGTCGGGCCTGATGTAATGCCTTAGCATCTCCTCTATCACCCGGTTCATGCGTTCCGTCTGACCATCCGTCTGGGGGTGGTAAGCACTCGACAGGTCCAGGTCCACCTGGAGCAGCGCCGCAAGCTCAACAAAGAACCTGTTGTTGTTCAGGTTAGGTCCCCTGTCGCTCACAATGCTGTCTGGCCAGCCGTGTAGCCGAAACACATTGTCGACAAAGAGCTTGGCATATTGTACCGCTGTCATGCGCTCCCAGGTCCTGGCCAAGTGCACCATCTTGGTCAGCCGGTCCACAATCACCAAGATTGAATCATGCTTGGCTGGTCCACTTGCAGGGAGCTTCACAATGAGGTCAAGCGACACGGAGCCCCAAGGCCTCAAGGGGATAGGCAGCGGCTGTAGCTTGCCGGCGGGCTTCTGGGCGCTGGACTTGTTTAGTTGGCACGAGTGGCAGGTGCGTACGTAGTGCTTGACAGCCTCTGACACACCCTGCCAGTCAAAATAGCGTGTTACTTGCTCAAGGGTCTTTGTCATGCCCAAGTGACCCGTAGACTTGGCATCGTGCATGGTGTGTATCACTCTCCTCCTCAGCTTCTCATCATTAGGCACCACCACCTGGCCACGCTCTGTTAGCCACAGCCCCTCCAGCCGGTGTAGCTTTGAGGTGAAGGCAGCCTCGTCAAACCGCTTGTCCGCCCCGTAGGCCTGCTTGACTGCTTGCAGCAGCGTTGTGGGGTCTGACCCGTCACTGGCCTCTTGTTGCTCTGTGTCCTGCCGCAGGGTTTCCCCCCCACCTGGCTGCAGCCCTCTAGGCGTGCCGGCAGCCATGTCAGCAGGCGGGGTCAGCTTGCCAGCCTCATAGGCCCTCTCCCTGGCCACAGCCTGCTCTCTCTCAGCCACCTTGCGGAGCTCAGCTGCTGTGCGGCGGGTGGTGGCAGCCAGCACTGCACCGTCATGTCCAGGCACCAGCAGTAGCACCGGGCAGCTCTCTGTGGCAGGCATGCTTAGCGCCGGGTTGCGGCTGATGGGATCAGCCACATTGTCCGCACCAGGATGGTATCTGATTTCATACTTGTAACGGGACAGCTCCTCCATCCACCGCGTCTGCCGCCTTGACAGGTTTGCTTGCGTTTGAAGGTAGATTAGGGGGTTGTGATCAGTTTGTATTGTAACATCCACAGCTCCATCCAGGTAGCACCTCCATTCCCTCACAGCCCTGATGATGGCTAGCAGCTCCTGGTCTCCTGTAGAGTACCTTGTTTCAGGTGGTGACAGCTTTTTGCTGGTGTAAGCTATGGGTCTGCCTTCTTGCAGCAACACTGCTCCAGTGCCCACCAGCGACGCGTCAGTGCACACCAAAAAGGGCTTTGTGAAGTCAGGCAGTGCCAACACAGGAGCAGAGCACAGGGCGTCTTTCAGGCCATTAAATGCTTTCAAATGTGCCCCCCCGAACTTCTGCCAGTCGAACTGTGCCGCAGCCGTCTTGCTGGTCAGGTCGGTCAGCGGCGCAGCGATAGCGCTGAAGTTGGGAATGAAGCGCCGAAAATAGTTCGCCAACCCCAAAAAGGCCTGCAGATCCTTCAGGTTGCGCGGAACGTGCCATTCCCGGACCACTTTCACTTTTGCTGGGTCGACAGCAATGCCATGTTCGCCCACAATATGGCCGAGGAACGCCAGCTCTGTTTTGTTGAACTCGCATTTGGAGCGTTTGGCGTAGAGCTTGTGTTGTCTCATGAGCTCCAGCACCTCTTTCAGATGTCGCACATGCTCCTCAGCAGTATTGCTCATGACCAGGATGTCATCAATGTAAACCAGCACAGACTTGTTGATCAGAGGTCGAAACACGTTGTTCATGACTCGTTGGAAGGTAGCAGGAGCGTTTGTAAGCCCGAAGCACAGCACTTTAAACTGGAACTGCCCCATGGGCGTCAGGAATGCTGTCTTGGGCCGGTCCGCCTCTGTGATCCTGATTTGATGGTAGCCGGATTGAAGATCAAGTGAACTAAACACTTTCTTGCCAGCCAACTTGTCAAAGAGGTCATCATTCCTCGGCAGGGGATATCTGTCCTTCACCGTCAGTTTGTTTAGTGCTCTGTAGTCAATACACATCCTCAACGACCCGTCCTTCTTCTCCACAAACAGCACAGGGGCTCCATAGGGGCTACCGCTGGGCTCTATCAGCCCCCTGGCTTGCAGCTCTGACACCTGTCTCTTGACCTCAGCCTCCTCCCTGGGGCTCAGCTTGTAAGGCCGCTTGTATGGTGGCGGAGCATCAGACTCCATCCTGATGGTGTGCCCTACACCCCTGTCTGGGGGCAGACCTGGCGGCATGTCCTGGAACACATCAGAGTACTCATCTAGCACAGCCTGCAGTTCTGCATCTGTGACCAGCTCAGATCCATCCTTTCCACTGCTCTCCTTGCAGCCTGCCACTGCAGCAGCCAGGCTCCCCTTGTGCCAGCCCTCTGTGTCACTTTCACTGCCAGGCTGCACCAATAGCAGCAAGCTGCGGCATCCCTTGCGAAGCAGCCTCGCCGTCTGTCCCACGCTGAGCGGTTCCGCTGGCTCGACTAGCCCTCCTGAGGCTACGGCAGCCTGAGCTACGGCTTCAAAAGATGGCAGGTGTTTCGAGCGAAGTGCCAGCAGGTTCACCGGTTTGCCCTCAGGCGACAATAATGTGCACACCCCGTGCTTCGGTTTCATCACCACGTCGTTGGCGAACAGCCAGTCCGATCCCAGGATTAAGTCGACACCCTCAATTACTCTGGGCATGACTCTGGCCATTACGATGGTCTTGCTCTTCTGAATCTCCAGCAGGCCTGTCCTCTTCTCATTCAGCACCACACGCTCATTGTTGGCAGTCAATACTGGTGTTGGCCTCATGGCTTCCTTTTCCAACGTAGCATCAGATGGGTCTATCTTGTGCTTTTGCAGCCACTGGTCACTGATGATGCTGAAGGTAGCGCCAGTGTCCATCATAATTTGGCATGGCCTGCCTCCAAAGCGGCCCACATACATGAAGGGTAGCTGTAGCGTTTCAGCCTTGTCACTGAGAGTCCCCGTCGGTGCGGTAGCCAAGATGAGCTTCTTACATGTTGACCTCTCATCAAACACAGGTATAGGCTCATACAAAGGCGGTCCTGGCAGGTCTGCACCTCGTTCCCACCAGGCAAAGCCCTATTGATCATCATTGTGAGCCCCACGGCTACCACGGTGCTGTTGCTTGTTGGCACAGTCCTTGGCGTAGTGTCCTCGCCCTCCACACTCGTAGCACACGTCACTGGGCTGGTTGGGCCCCTTGTGTCTCTTACGGTCACGGTCACGGTCGTCTGCGAACGACACATGGCGTGCGTCCCGGCTTGGACTGCGGCCTCTGTTGTGCCCGCGACCCTCATCACGACGCCGCAGGTCCGACGGCTGAAACCGGTCCAGTCGCTCATTCAAACGACCCTGCAAGGTACGCCCACCATCAGCAGAACGGCTTCGTGAGCGCCCATCGCTCTTTCCACTGAAGCTGCGCCCTCGCCCCGCAAACACGGCCACACTAGGCCCACCATCAAACTCCTCGTCGTCAAGCAGGGGTGCAGCAGTGACAGCGGTGACAGCACGCACAGACACTTTGGCAGCTCGCGCAGCAACATCACGCCCACGTGCAAAAGCAAGCAGCGCATCCAGCGAATCCCATCGCTTCCCATCAGGCATTGTCGCACACTCTCGCTTCAGCTCAGGTTTCAATCCAGCGATGAAGTACATACACAGGAGGTCCTGGGGCAAACGATGCAAGCGCATGGACATCAGCGAAAACTGCAGACAGTAACTCATCAACTCCGCTCCCTTCTGGTGATACTCCCGATCCACCAGCTTCTGCATCAGATCCGCCTCATTATTCTGATTGGTGCACCCAGTGGCCCTCCTAAGCCACGCTTCTAGCTCCGCATCAGTAAGATCTTTGCCTTGCTGCCTGTAGCTGCTCACCAGCTGTACCACGGCGGCCTTCAGGTCTCCGCTCAGCGCCTGCAGCACTCCCGCCACCAGTGGCTGCTGCGTTGCACGGCACCATTGACCCACAAGCCAGAAATAAGACTCAAAGTCCCTATTCCGCAGCACATCATCAATCTTCCAAGCCTCAGGCAGGCTCACGTTCGTTCTGACCACATGCTGTGCCGCTGGTGCTCCTGGCAGCGACCGACCACTTGCCTCTCCCAGGCCAGCTCCGCCAAGATTTGCAAGCGCTCCATGCTGGCTTGCACCACCCCCGGCCGCGCTTCCAGAATGTGCCTCTCGGCGCTCACCCTCCTCGCGCCCATTGCTCCCTGGGCCGCCACTACGCTTCTCACGATCGCGGGAATCTCGCAACTCCCGCTCCTTTGCGGCCAACTGCGCTTGCAAGGCCTCCACTGTCCTCTGCAAATCTTCCGGGCTTCTACCCACTTCCATTGCCGCTCTCGCAGAATCAACCTCCGCCGACGGGTTCATCGTTAACTCTGTACCGCACACGGGTACCCAGGCTCACTGGCCCTTGCTCACAGCCACACACAGCCGACGCTTCTCAGCGCTTTACCCGCGAGCTTAGCACACAACTCCTCCGCTTCCTTCCACAGTCGGCGCACTACACCCAGCTCCAACCGTTGCTCAGGCGAGTGCGGAAACTCCACTGCGCTTCCACAAGCCAACCAGTACCCACGGACGTCCTCTGTCGCTAAGCTCGGGCAAAACCGCGCTAAACTAACCCAGTCGGGCTCGGAGGCACCGGTCGGGAACCACTGTTGCGTTAGCGGCTATAGTGTTCTGAGGTATCCATCGTAGATCAGGGCGTAGTCCATCTACCTGGGAATCGGACCCAGCCTCAGAACACCTCACCACTAACACTTTCTCACATGGGAGTAGAGATCTCAGATCCGCATGCTACTTTACTCAGCATGGTCACGTAACACATATGCTAAGGTTTTTCGTGTTCGACACACACATTACACACTAGGGAGCCCAATCTAGCCTAGATCTAGCCTAGATCTAGGCTAGTCAAATCTAGATTGACTAGACTAGACGGTTTTTTTTAAATGGAATGATTTTCACTCCGCCCGCTCCGCCCGCTAGGGACGTCTATCTGCCCGCCTGCAAGGCACTATGTAACTATGTGTTTGCGAGGCATAAGTGTGTCATCGTCAGCCTCGTTGTCGCGCAGTGGTAATGCATTGTACTTACATTGTGACGACGAACTACAACATGAAGAGAAGAGCAGCCATTGCAAACATGATAGCCTCTGGCTAAAGGAAAGCATCTTGCATGCAAAAAAGCTGAGTGTCTAGACTACTACACACTATGAGTTTGGGAAGTGGTGGTGGTCTGGAGTGATTGTACTGAGAGGTGGTGGTGGCTGCCTACTCGCCCATGCGTGCGAGGAGCTGAGCCTCATTGCTATGGCGAGCACCCAGCCCAGCATTGGCCTTGATGTAGATAAGCATCTTGGCGCGCTCTAGTGTGGGCCTGGTGCGGGCAGATGTAAACAACCTACCCCAAGCTGACCAATTGCGCTCTGATGCAGCGGAGGTGGCATGCACACCCAAGAGCCTACTGGCTGCAACAGCTAGTAGGGGGAAGCCACGGAGGCCTGCCTTGCTCCAAAAGCCTCGCCGCATGCTGACTTGCTCCACGACCACCCTGCCAGCTGCGTCTGGTGGCTTGGGGGCAAGCAGAGCTGCAAACTTCTCCCACTCGCTGTCCCCCCAACCACCAAGCTGCAGCACATCTACCTCCCGTTGCACTGCTTATTTCACCTGGCTGTCAGTGAGGTCTGGTCGCAGATGCTTGCTGAGGCGCACCACTGTGGTGATGGCGTCCTCCTTCTCCTGCGGTGACAGCAGCCCAAAGGGGGGCAACAGCTTCCACCACAACAGCCACCACAACGCCCGCAACAGCACAACGCCCGCAACAACTTCCACCACTCCGCTGCAACATGGCATGGCAAAGGCAGCCAACCCATGTGCTTACCAACACCACATCCCCCTCCTCTCCCCTCCCCTCCCCTCCCCTCCCCTCCCCTCCCCTCCCCTCCCCTCCCCTCCCCTCCCCTCCCCTCCCAGCTCACGTCGCATCAGGTTGTCAAAAACATCAGAGTTCCTGCTCGCCTTCTTCAGCTCAGGCCACTCCTCGGACTCCACAAGGCCACACAGAGAGTCATGCAGTTCCAGCACATCCTGAGCCATGAACACGTTGTTAAATAAGCGAGTGGGGTCGCGTTTGAGGCTGGAGGCGCTGCTGCTGCTGCTTGAACAAGCCCCACCTGATGGCGGAGCAGTCACCGAGCACAAGGGAGATCTGCGCCACTTCCCCCAACAGTTGGGACACATAAGGTGCCCTAAGCTTGGAAGAAGGCAGGGTGGGCAGGGTAGGCCTCGCTACAGCTGGTACTGCAGTTGTTGCAGCTGGGGCCAGCAGGAAGCCAAGGCGGGTGGGCTCTGCATTGGCAGGGGTGCCGGGGGAGTCTGCCAGGCCCAAGCCAACTGTCAGCCATCCCCGCCCTAGGGCGGCCCTGTCACGTTCTCCGCCAGCCACACCTTGCATTGGCGAAGTGCGCAGCAAAGAGAGACCCTGCCCCACGTGCTGCCCATGCTGTTGCTGCTGCCCCAGCCTCGCCCCTTGCTGCTTGCCAGGGCATTGGCGTAGGCCGTGGTAGATGCTGCAGTAGCTGCTCGATAGGCACACCATGACTCAGGAGCTCAGCCATGGCTGCTCCATATGTTGGTGTGAGCTGCTGCACCTGGCCATGTTGTTGCTGTTGGCATGCTGTTGCTGCTGTTGCTGAGCCTGAGCCCTGCGCTCCTCAGCTAGGGCAAGGGCTTGCAGCTCCTGCCCTGTGCAAGGCTTGGAAATATCCTTCGCCGCCAAGTTAAACCAGTGGGCTGCATGCAGCAAGTTTACATCCATTGCATGCACCATAATTGACTATACTTGTTGTTGTTGCTGCCGCTGTTGTCCATGCTACTGCTGCTAATGCATACATCCCTGCTACCATACCTGCACAGCCCATGTTGATGGCCTCAGGGTCGTCATCCTCCATCAGCTGCATGGCTCGCTTGTTGGTAGATGACAACCAACTCATCAGGCCAGCTCTGCAACCAAGGAGACGGGTATGGGTATGGGTATGGCGCTTGGGTACACGCTGCTGGCGTGCGCCTGGCTGATTTCCTCCAACGTCAGAAGTTTCTTGTTGTATCGCGCGGTGAGCTCGGGAGGCTGGGGCGGGATAGGGCCCCCAGGCTCCATTTGCGATTTAGGCGCTGCTGGGCATGTCCGGGCATGTCCGGGCAACCAACTTTAACCGCCAACCCAGCAAGGCCAGCAAATTAATCTGAGCTGCGCCATAACGTCCATACAGGTGCCTGAAGCAGGTGCGCTAGTCAAATGCACATTTCATGCCCATCTAGAGTGACTATTCTAGTCGAGTCGAGACGTCGACTCGACGAGTGTGCATGGGAACTCTACACAGACAAAAACACTGCGAGATGACTAGGCTAGTCGAGTTGCGCTCCTTAGTACAGACATGTCCACACATGCATTTTCCAACATGCAATTGGAATGCAACATGCAAAAACGCCCAGACGAACATGCAAAGACTGGCTCAGGCTGGCTCGACAAGTACATCAAAGCTGGTGCATATACACTATGGAGCACTGGAAGGAAGGAACCAAGCCGAGTCCAGGGGGTACCGGGTGTGATTTCTACGATGATATGAAACCACCGTGCCACAGCGTATCAAAATGTTGTTCCGTAAAGGACCTTACACCTCGCGCCATGGCGTGTTTGGGAAAGGGCAAGCTCCACGAGTTTTGCCGAGCATCAGGGCGCAAGCTGCTGCAACTCAGACCGCTGACAGCAAGCCCGTTCTGCAGCTATACAAGGCGTCCATCGACTTCAGGGCAATTAAAGATAATTTGCCGGCTGTGGAGCACAACACACGCATTCGAAACAGCAAGGCTGACCCCCGACGCGTCGTGCAGCTATATGATCAGTTTGTGCAGCTGAAACTGGAAACAGACTCCCTGAGGGCGGAACGAAACACAAACAGCAGCCAGATGAAGGTAGGTGTACGGCCCCTGACTAGATAACTGACTCCTATGCACTTGGCATTACCAAGAGCCTGCATTGCCTTGTAACAGGGCAAGTTGGAAAAAGAGCAGCGGGACAAGCTTATTCATAGAGGACAGCAACTCAAGGAACAGTTGGCAGAATTGGAGGCTAAGCTGGTGCAGGTACTGCATGACAGGCAAGAGCACAACCCAGACGGTTTCACTTGTACTTTGAGGGAGAGAACCGCTAGTGCCAGAGTGTACCCAAGCTGGTGACGTTTTTGTACTGATCAAGCAGGCCATGACATGGCAAGGCATGCTATGCACAGGTGGAGTGGGCTATGCAGTATGAAGCCCAACGCATTCCTAACCTTACTCACCCTGATGTGCCATTGGGAGGGGAAGAGTGTGCTGCAGTATTGGCCACGGTGAGCTGAGGGCGATGCCTGGCGCTGCTCTATGTTGCACAGGAACTTTTGTTCAACGGTTTGGGACCAGGCAGGCAGTAGCTGCAGGCCAGCCAGCAGTAAACATTACAGCAGACCACAGGCCACAGGCAGCGGCTCCTAATCTAGCCATTCACAAGCTAGCCAGGCTGCCATCATGACTGACAATGAGAGCAATGCCCTGCCACCTGCCACCCTCATCCTGACCCCTACCTCTGCCAGCCTGCCTACTTGCTTTCCTGCTTACTTGCAGGTTGGCCATGCTCCCAGCTTCCCAGAGTCCAGCCCGCCTAAGGACCATGTCGTGCTGGCTGAAGCACTAGACCTGGTAGACTTTGACGCTGCAGCAGAGGTAGGGCCAGGGGTTAAGGCTTTGCTAGCAAGGCCCCTTTGCATTGCCATGATAGCAGTGAGCAGCCAGGGTAGGGCTTGTGCGCCTCACATGGTGTGTCATGCCATGCTAAAGGTGGTCACCAGCTGCCTATGAGAGCACACGTCACACACATTTGGCTCTTCCTTTCGCTTGCAGTGGTGGGGGATCCGTAGGGTTGAGGTAGTGTTAGGGGCAAAAACGTAGTTCTGGTTCCTTAGGTGCTATTAGGTAGTGTTGGTTCCTTAGGTGCTATTAGGCGGGAGAATGATGGATGTTGAGTGACTGGACAGGGAGTTGAGTAAAGGTTAGAGAGGTACCATAAGTCATTGAGCGTTGCTCTCCCTCCCAAGCAGCCACCCTGCCCCTCTACTCCCTCCACCTCTCAAACAGCACCTTGCCGCACCCCCCCATGCACTCCTCTCCTCACCCAGCTCCTGGGCCTGGGCCTACTCCCATCGCCCTACCTGCTACCCTGCCACACTCAGGTCAGTGGCCAGAAGTTCTACTACCTGCGCAACGCAGGCGCCCTGCTGGAGCTGGCCCTGGTGAACTGGGCTATGAGCCGGGTGGTTGCTCGAGGCTTCACACCCATCATGACACCTGACCTGGTGAAGAAAACCGTGCTTGAGAAGTGCGGGTTCCAGCCCAGAGGCGAAGGCTCTCAGGTAGGCACCCATCTGCATGTCGCATCATCTGGGGCTACGGAGAGTACGCATAGCACAGCATGCAAGCGTCCGGCCACACCCATACAGCAGCTGTCACACATACAGCCCAAAGCAAGCCGGGCAGGTCAGCAGGCAAGCATGTCACTTAGAGCCCTGTGAATGTGTGGTAGGCACTCTTTAGTGCAGTAGGGTGCCTGAACTACACTTGTGTGAGTAACGCTGTTTATGCTCCGACTGCATTGCTGCCCTGCTGTACACCGTGGGTCAGGTGTATAGCGTGGAGGACAGCCCTCTGTGCCTAACAGGCACTGCTGAAGTCCCCTTGGGCGGGCTCTATATGGACAAGGTGAGCCTGCAAAGGTTGCCGGTCTTAGCCTGGATCCGACCTAGCTCAGTCTGACACCACCGCACCTGAGCCTGTCCTGACCCTGACCTGGCGCAACATGACCTTTGACTTGGCACGATTGACCACCTGCTTGACAGTGGTTTCCTCATCACTAACCCTCTAGCTGTGCTTCCTTGCTTTGCCCTGACTACACCCCAGCTTGCGCAACCCCTGGCATCAGGTGTTGAGGGAGGCAGAGCTGCCTATCCGCATGGTGGCGTACGGGCACTGCTTCCGCACAGAAGCTGGAGCAGCAGGGGCGGCTGGCAAGGGCTTGTACAGGGTGCATCAGTTCTCAAAGGTCTGTGAGCTCAGGTATTAGGGGATGAAGGAGGGCTGGCTGAGCAGGGCAAGGCAGGCCATGGATAGGGTTAGTGTTCACCTGGTAGGTATAGTTTGGCAAACACTTGACATTCAGTCGCATGTGGCATGCTTCAATACTGCCAGCACTGCTGCAACATATTAGACCAAAGACCCAACGAGCTCCTGTGTGTGTGTGGCTGTGGCTGTGTGTGCTGCTGGCTTCCAGGCCTGGCTCATGCATGCCTAGCGTTGAGGCGACGCTGTCGCAGAAAATACTAGCCCTGCTGCCACCCTTGCTGTTGCTGCCCGTACTGTGTGGGTTGTGATGCTGCCTGTGTAGGTGGAGATGTTTGTCTTGAGCACACCAGAGCAGAGCAATGCCTTGCACGAGGAACTGCGGACGATCGAGACTGAGCTGTTTGCTGAGCTGGGCCTGCACTTCAAGGCAAGTCAACCATGCCAACCCTTGCTATGGCAATGTTGTGATGAAACGAGGTTAAACAGCACAGCATATGCCGTTTGCTGCAGCCAGCATTGCACTACCCAGCCCACCCTGATTTATGGTACAGTGCTCCACCTTAGCCTGAGCCTCCTTGTTTCCTACCCGCCATGCTAAAACTTGTATCTGAGCGTTAGGGCCCTGCCAGAGGAGCGATGCTTCAAGCCTGGCTTCTTGCCTGGACCCTGAGCTTGACCTGTTGAACGCTATGGGCAGGTGCTGGACATGCCTACCCATGATCTGGGCGCTCCAGCTTTTCGTAAGTATGATATTGAGGCCTGGATGCCTGGTCTCAACCGGTATGGTGAAATTTCCTCCACCTCCAACTGTACCGACTACCAAAGCCGCCGCCTGAACATCCGCTACAGGTGCGCACCTCACAACCAATGAGAGGCCGTATTGTTGCAGGTGGCGCACGCCCTAACCTGTATTTTCCTGCTCATGGCTGCGTAGGCCCAGCGCTGCGTCCAAAGCTGATGCCAGTGACAAGGGTAGCACGGCCGTGAAGCTTCAGCAAGGTCGAACTGAGTTTGTCCATACCTTGAACGGCACTGCGTGTGCAGTGCCACGCATGATAGTGGCAATCCTGGAGAATTACCAACAGCCGGATGGCTCTGTAGTCGTTCCTGAGGTGCTGCGACCATTCATGGGTGGACTGGAGCTCATTGTGCCACCCACAAAGCTGTGACATCATTGTTATAGCAGTCGGCTACAGAGACCGCAACGCCGCTTAAGAGAAGTGTGGTCTCTTGTAGAGCACGCTGTGGTGCATGCGACTAAACTCCCGCTGACCGCAACCGCTCGCGCACTTGTCCCCGGTTGCGCCGCGGCCTGCCGCCAAAGCCACAGACTGTTCTCAGCTAAGTCAAATCTTCTACCCCGCACCAGTTTAAAGACCTTGTCGGGTAAGCCCGAACCAGATTTTGAACAACCGAAGAGGGTGACGGGTAACGCTCGGTCGGATAAACAAACTGAAGGGAGGTGGGGCTGCTAGGCAATAGCTAAAAATGTCACTGCTAGGTCAGCCCTTTTGTCCCTCACTAGGGCCACCATTTGAGCCGGATTAGAAGTACCTACTAGCAGCCACTAACTAGACCCGACTCAAACAGTGTCATTGGGCTGTGTGGAGTAAACCCAGTGCACATGGCACATGAGCCCGCCTACCACCTACACTATTGCCTGACCCGAGGGCTATGATGTAGAGTTGGCATGACAAAACATGCACTAAGCGTAAGCTGATGACAGCTCAAGAGGGGGGGGGGCAACACATTACTGTGCCTCAGCAGGCTGCTGCTGGGCATTAGGTGGCTTGTCTCGCACCCGCTTGTACCCATGCTCAGGGTACTCCTTGCCCTTGGCTGGCAGCTTCCCCTGCTCTGGCCAGTAGCACAGCTCCAGCGGACGCCACCTGCTCTCCCCAATGCGCTGCATGTTCAATGCTGTATTGCAGTCCCTGTCTAGCCATCTGCCTGCCTGTGGTGCTGGCTTGGCTGTGGCAGCCTTGCCCTTGCCCTTGGTGGGCTCAGCTGCCGGCTTGCTGCGCTTGGCTGGCTGGGGAGTGCTGGGCCCTGGCTCTGAGGCTGCTGGCTGTGTGGCTGCCTGGCTGTTGCGTGGGGCCTGTGGGGGCTTGCGGGGGGCCACTACTGGGCACCACATCATGCCCCGCACTGGCTGGCCACGCTCCTGGCTCCAGGGAGCGGGGAGCAGGCACAGGAGGGGTTGTAGGTGCAGGTCAGGTCAGGTCAGGTCAGGTCAGGTCAGGTCAGGTACCAGGTCCCAGGTACCAGGTCCCAGGTACCAGGTCCCAGGTCCCCGGTCCCAGGTCCCCGGTCCCAGGTCCCCGGTCCCCGGTCCCCGGTCCCCGGTCCCCGGTCCCCGGTCCCCGGTCCCCGGTCCCAGGTCCCCGGTCCCCGGTCCCCGGTCCCCGGTCCCCGGTCCCCGGTCCCCGGTCCCCGGTCCCCGGTCCCCGGTCCCCGGTCCCCGGTCCCCGGTCCCCGGTCCCCGGTCCCCGGTCCCCGGTCCCCGGTCCCCGGTCCCCGGTCCCCGGTCCCCGGTCCCCGGTCCCCGGTCCCCGGTCCCCGGTCCCCGGTCCCCGGTCCCCGGTCCCCGGTCCCCGGTCCCCGGTCCCCGGTCCCCGGTCCCCGGTCCCCGGTCCCCGGTCCCCGGTCCCCGGTCCCCGGTCCCCGGTCCCCGGTCCCCGGTCCCCGGTCCCCGGTCCCCGGTCCCCGGTCCCCGGTCCCCGGTCCCCGGTCCCCGGTCCCCGGTCCCCGGTCCCCGGTCCCCGGTCCCCGGTCCCCGGTCCCCGGTCCCCGGTCCCCGGTCCCCGGTCCCCGGTCCCCGGTCCCCGGTCCCCGGTCCCCGGTCCCCGGTCCCCGGTCCCCGGTCCCCGGTCCCCGGTCCCCGGTCCCCGGTCCCCGGTCCCCGGTCCCCGGTCCCCGGTCCCCGGTCCCCGGTCCCCGGTCCCCGGTCCCCGGTCCCCGGTCCCCGGTCCCCGGTCCCCGGTCCCCGGTCCCCGGTCCCCGGTCCCCGGTCCCCGGTCCCCGGTCCCCGGTCCCCGGTCCCCGGTCCCCGGTCCCCGGTCCCCGGTCCCCGGTCCCCGGTCCCCGGTCCCCGGTCCCCGGTCCCCGGTCCCCGGTCCCCGGTCCCCGGTCCCCGGTCCCCGGTCCCCGGTCCCCGGTCCCCGGTCCCCGGTCCCCGGTCCCCGGTCCCCGGTCCCCGGTCCCCGGTCCCCGGTCCCCGGTCCCCGGTCCCCGGTCCCCGGTCCCCGGTCCCCGGTCCCCGGTCCCCGGTCCCCGGTCCCCGGTCCCCGGTCCCCGGTCCCCGGTCCCCGGTCCCCGGTCCCCGGTCCCCGGTCCCCGGTCCCCGGTCCCCGGTCCCCGGTCCCCGGTCCCCGGTCCCCGGTCCCCGGTCCCCGGTCCCCGGTCCCCGGTCCCCGGTCCCCGGTCCCCGGTCCCAGGTCCCCGGTCCCAGGTCCCCGGTCCCAGGTCCCCGGTCCCCGGTCCCCGGTCCCCGGTCCCCGGTCCCCGGTCCCCGGTCCCCGGTCCCCGGTCCCCGGTCCCCGGTCCCCGGTCCCCGGTCCCCGGTCCCCGGTCCCCGGTCCCCGGTCCCCGGTCCCCGGTCCCCGGTCCCCGGTCCCCGGTCCCCGGTCCCCGGTCCCCGGTCCCCGGTCCCCGGTCCCCGGTCCCCGGTCCCCGGTCCCCGGTCCCCGGTCCCCGGTCCCAGGTCCCCGGTCCCAGGTCCCCGGTCCCAGGTCCCCGGTCCCAGGTCCCCGGTCCCAGGTCCCCGGTCCCAGGTCCCCGGTCCCAGGTCCCAGGTCCCAGGTCCCAGGTCCCAGGTCCCAGGTCCCAGGTCCCAGGTCCCAGGTCCCAGGTCCCAGGTCCCAGGTCCCAGGTCCCAGGTCCCAGGTCCCAGGTCCCAGGTCCCAGGTCCCAGGTCCCAGGTCCCAGGTCCCAGGTCCCAGGTCCCAGGTCCCAGGTCCCAGGTCCCAGGTCCCAGGTCCCAGGTCCCAGGTCCCAGGTCCCAGGTCCCAGGTCCCAGGTCCCAGGTCCCAGGTCCCAGGTCCCAGGTCCCAGGTCCCAGGTCCCAGGTCCCAGGTCCCAGGTCCCAGGTCCCAGGTCCCAGGTCCCAGGTCCCAGGTCCCAGGTCCCAGGTCCCAGGTCCCAGGTCCCAGGTCCCAGGTCCCAGGTCCCAGGTCCCAGGTCCCAGGTCCCAGGTCCCAGGTCCCAGGTCCCAGGTCCCAGGTCCCAGGTCCCAGGTCCCAGGTCCCAGGTCCCAGGTCCCAGGTCCCAGGTCCCAGGTCCCAGGTCCCAGGTCCCAGGTCCCAGGTCCCAGGTCCCAGGTCCCAGGTCCCAGGTCCCAGGTCCCAGGTCCCAGGTCCCAGGTCCCAGGTCCCAGGTCCCAGGTCCCAGGTCCCAGGTCCCAGGTCCCAGGTCCCAGGTCCCAGGTCCCAGGTCCCAGGTCCCAGGTCCCAGGTCCCAGGTCCCAGGTCCCAGGTCCCAGGTCCCAGGTCCCAGGTCCCAGGTCCCAGGTCAGGTCAGGTCAGGTCAGGTCAGGTCAGGTCAGGTCAGGTTCATGCCAAGGTCCTGGTCCTGAGTCTATACACCACCATCACTGACCGCCAGCTGCATGGAAGGGGGGGAAGGGGGGCTGCATCAGTTGCTGGGGGGGGCTGCACGGCTGAAGGTGTGAAGGGGGGGGGCACACACTACTGTGCCACAGCAGGCTGCTGCTGGGCCTTGGGTGGCCGGTCTCGCAGCCGCTTTTAGCCCAGCTCAGGGTACTCCTTGCCCTTGGCTGGCAGAGCTGCCTGGTCTGGCCACCAGCAGTGGGCGCCACTTGGCCTCCCCAATGCGCTGCATGTTTAGTGCTGCATTGCAGTCCCTGTCCAGCCACCTGCCTGGCTGTGGTGCTCGCTTGGCTTTGGCAGCCTTGCCCTTGCCCTTGCCCTTGCCTTTGCCCTTGCTGGGCTGGGTAGCCTCAGCTACCTGCTCAGCCTTGCTGCGCTTGGCTGGCGGGGGAGTGCTGGGCCCAGGCACTGAGGCTGTTGGCTGTGTGGCTGCCTGGCTGCTGCATGGGGCCTGTGGGGGCTTGCTTGGTGCCACTACTGAGCACCACGTTAGGCCCCGCACTGGCTGGTCACCCTGCTGGCTCCATGCTGGGCGCAGCAGGCGGTGGCCCACCTGCCCTTCTCGGGGCTTCTAGTCTGCAGGCCTGGTGGCCCTGCGCTTGCTCAGCCTGCTCTCTCAGGGCTGCTGGCCATTCACTGCTGAGCTAACACGGGTGGCACGGTGCTCATCCACCAGCACCACCCTGACCCGCCACTGGTCATTGCCCCTGGGCCAGCACACCACCTTGCAGCAGGCCCGCATCACCGCGTCAGTACCCCATCCTCCCCCATTGCCAATGCCAGCAGCACCAAAGAACACCACAAGCTGCTTGACACGCACATGCAACTGCAAATGCAGCCATGCACACGAGGCACACAGGGTGGCTGACATGGTGGCACCAGGTGAGGCATGGCACAGTCAACCGCGCTTTCGCTTCATGCCCACCCACCACCTCTCAGTACCTAACTCTTCCACCCACCCACCCTCACCTTCTTCAAGAACTGCTCCAGCACCCAGTTTTGGGCTCCATACAGCCTCAGCCGCTGCCATGCCCACTTGGGGTCCAGGTACACCTCCCACACCGCGTCCCAGGTGGCCAGGGTGACGGTGATGTGCTTCAGGTTGGCCTCCTGGGAAGTGCCGGCTAAGCTGGCTGATGCCAGGCGCTAAAGGTGGGACTGGATCGGTGCAAGCCACCGCTGGGTGGTGCGGTGGGCGTTGTTCAGGCCACTGGCCTGCCGCACCTGGCCCTTGGTCAGCTTCCACCGGGCCGGCTGGTCAGCTACCAGCTGGCCAGACCTCACGTCCCACACCCCTGAGGCTGCGCTGACTGCCAAGGTGACGCCGGAGTCTATGCCCACCCCAACCTAGCTGGGCCTTGACTGCCTTGGCGTAAATCTTGACAAAGTGCCCTGCAGGTCAGGTCAGGTCAGGTCAGGTCCCGGTCCAGGTGCCAGTCCAGGTCAGCCTCAACATACAGACGGCCGTGTCGATGCATCATGAGCTTGTTGTTCGGCCCCCACTTCGGGTCAATACTGTCATTCAGGTCTCAGTCTGTGCATTGCACGAGTTGATAGCACCCTCGTCACGACCGTGCGCTCCACATCAGTTGCTTGTCCAGGTCTAGCTACGACCACGACAGCCTTACAGCTTCCGTTCTAGACCAGCTCCATCACATGCAACAATGGTAGCCGGCAGCACATTACACATTGCACCTAGCATACTCAAGGCACAAGGCTGACATTAAAACGGCTCAACAACAAGCTGACACACAGACTTAAGCACGTGGCTAGCAATGAAACGCACCAGCCCACCACTCATAGGAAACCATGTAATGACAGCATGCACGTGGGCACCACGCCACTAACATAGCATGCTCAAGCATGGGATCACTATAATAATAATGATACAATCTCTTCACTCATGAGACAGGCACGTTGCTCCTCAAGCCCTAGCTACAAGCCAGTGCATTTTGTTCGCTAGCACTGCATGCCACCAAGCATAAAAAGCCACTCAAACCTCTCTCGCTTCCTCTCCCGACCTCAAGCATGTGAACCTCTGCATTTGAGAAAATAGTATACATACACAATGTTGTGCTTGTCTCACATAAGAACCAAAACTGGAATGCCCTAGTCACTCACCCATTCACATGGCGGACACCCCATGCTCCCACTTAGCTGCTGACCAGTACAACGGCAAGGGCACGTGATCTGGCAAACCAGCTACTAGCTGATCTGCATCCTCTTCTGCCAGCTGCGCTCCATGTCGTCCAATGACTGCAGCTGCAACTTTGGCTGCAAAGTTGCCTGCCGTGGGCAGGTCATAACCCTGGAGGTGGGCGTACAGGATGCCAGCAGCGTAGGCATCCCCAGCACCACACACGTCAACAGGCCCGTGTGGCGTCCAGTGCGGTGGCACCTCATGCACCACGCCTCGACTGCAGATGAAGGCGCCTCGGGGCCCGTCTGTGACCACCACCACCTCTGCCTGGCGTCCCAAGGCAACAGCAGCTGAGGCACCAGCGCACCGTGCATCCTCCAGGGTTTGACCCCCCAGCAGCTCACACGCCTCCTCCCGATTGCAGAACAAAAGGTCAACCACCCCCGCATCTAACAAGCTTTGGAGGGCGATGCGATGACGCTGCACAACCCCTGGGTCGCCAGCGGTAAGAGCGACTTGAACGCCATGCGCACGGGCCAGGCTGATCACCTCAGGAAGCCAGCAATGGGCGCCTGGCAGTTCAAGCATGTAGCCCTCAATGACTACCATGCTTGAGGCAATTATCGCTGCAGGGGGCAGCATACAAAAAGCAGTTTTGAGCGTAAGACACTACTTCATTGCAAAGATGTGACTAGTGATAGACAGTGTAGGTATGTGCAGGTTAGGCAGCCAATGCAGGGCAGTGAAGGTTAGTGACTTGGCAACACTGCCCAGGAGGCTGACAGCTGTCACTGATGTTGGCACTAGGCCAGGGGCAAAATGTCGTTGCATTGCAAACTCCACAATGGACAACTCACCGTTTGCAATGGACTGCGTCATGTACAGCTTGCCTGAGTCAAAGAAGGACAGGAATGAGCGCTGGGCATCAGGAGTTGTAAGGACCTGCGAGGGCAAGGGGCATCGCAATCTTGAAGGCATGCAGAGCTGAACTCTGACCCCTTAAAGGTATTGAACACTGCAAGCAGTGAGCAGTTGCTCACCATCACTGTGCCGGTGTGTGAGGTGTTGTCAGGGTCCACCAAAACTTGCACTCCTGCTTGCTTCAGCTGCGCATTGAAGTAGCTGCCCAGGGTGTCAGAACCCACGCAACCAGCTATAGCAGTTTGCATGGGTGCTTTGTGTGCCGCACTGAGCCTGGAGATGGCGACAAGGGTGTTGGCTAGGCTCCCACCCGGGCTGACCTGCAAAACCATGGCGGGCCATTGCACACACCAGCTCAACTGTATGTGCTGCATCAGCTTGGCTTAGAGGCAGGGGTTGTTGCATCAAGGCACTTGCGACAGACCTGGGACTCGCAGCCATGCGTGTCAAGCTCCTGCATGATTTTATGACGCTCTTGCAGGGTGATAACTCGCCGAGCTCCCTTTGCAACACTGAATGGGGCTTCACTGAGCAGGGCCTCGGGTACAGAAGCAGTGAAATCCACCTGCAGTGGTAGAGCAGAACACACATGCCGTCAATCAGCTCAGGATCAGCATTTGCATCTGAGTTAGCACGCAATAGCTTGCGAAACACGATACATCAACCGGGCTACCATGTGCACAAAGCTAGACCCTGCGGTCGAAACTCACCATTGCTTGCGCCAAGCCCAGGATGTCCCACCTCGCCTTGCCTCCGGAGTGGGGTGTTGCGGACCTAGCCTCAGCGGCCACCATTCTGCTGGGGAGTGCAGGGAAGTCGGCGAAAATGCGTGGTGGCGCCGACGTGTGGACCTGTTGAGCTGCTGCGTGCTTGATGCAAGACCTATGTTGCCGTCTTGAAGTGCGGTGAACGCGTGGAAATGCTGGGTGCGCCTCTTGGGCCACAAAACCCGTCGCCCTCTGCGGAAGCATTGCAGCCATGTAGCGAAAGACAGTAGAACGCAGAATTGTCTCGCATGCTACAGAACATCAGCCTTCGAGCGGGATTAAACTGCACTTAACGACTTTAACTCCACTTTGGCCACAGTGCGTTTTAAACTCTTGCTTCGGCCGTGTAGCTCCGGAGTTCCTCTGTGTGTACTACAGAGCAGCGGTGTATATTGTCCTCAATCATGCGTGGATCCCGATGCAACGGCCATGGCTAAACCATATCGAAAGCTTGGTGTGTTTCCTATCTCGTCGACCTCAAAACCATCCAGGCGGGTGAAAGCAAAGACATCAGGCTGTCCTGTATCGCTATCACTATCAACAGCAGTGAGAGACCGGTGTGAGTCCCTGACCTAGGTCCCTAACCCTAGGAGTCGCTAGAGCCCTACCCTACCATATGCACACTCTAACGCACACACATCCCCTGTGTGAGGGGCAATTGAATTGTTTGTTTGTTTGCTTGGCTCATGGCATGATACACATGTCACTATCGCTGCCGCTGGTGCCGCTGCTGCCACTTCCGCATCAGGCCCTTGTCGCGCACGTGCACCCACTCCTGACCTGGCCTGCCTGGCTCCCTCCAGCTGCTGAGCTCGCGAGGGCGGCCCGGCCCGGCTGCATTGCGGCGGATGTTCGGCGCGGCTGACACGTCCCGGTCGTAGGACCTGATGCTGTTGATGCTTGTTGAGCACATCAGGCCCTGGATCCGGGACCGCAAGCAGCCCTCTTCCTGCAGGCCTCCACCCAAAGCACAAGTTGCCGGTAGAGCCGCGCCTCCACCACTTCGGACGCCACGACTGCCCCCACCTCTACACCCGCAGCGGACACCCCAGGCAGGGCCTGGCTTGGTACTAGCTGCGCGTCGGCCTCACGGTCAACTTAACTGTCCGAAGCGGTTCCGTCTACGCTGTCTGTTTCGCTGCATTTTTGTTGCCTAGCTTCACTTTGTGATGTATATGCTTCGTGAACCGCTATTTGCTGTTTGATTTCCTGGTTTCCTGTTTATCCCTGCTTTTCCTGTTTATTTCCTGGGGGTTTTATTTCTAGACGGACAGACTGTCCGGCCGATGCACTGAACATCAGCCTTCGAGCGGGATGTAAAGACATCAGTGCCAACCCTTATGTGTTCGTCCGTCAGCACAGAATGCGGCCAAGCAGCGTTGTGGCTGATGGCATTAGTGGTGTAAGCCATCATCAACACCATCTGTCAACACAGCATACGCCCACCCCAAATTGTACATTTAAATCATTGCCTACATCTGGCACACAGTGTGCTCGGTTCGGTTTGAGAGGGTTACTTTCATTGATCGCAGATGCACAAGATGCACAGAGTGGGGTAGTGGATGACGTCATGCATTTCATCTTTGAGTGCACTGCCACGAGTTCCATCAGGCAGCAGGCGGAGTTTGCCATGACTTTCCAGAACAATAATGAGAACTTGCATGACTTCATGTTGAGCCCATGTGCACCTTTGTTTGTGCACCTTGCTTTGAAGTGCGTTACAGAAAGTCCCGAACCCCTGAGGGCGGCCAAGCAGCCTAACGGCTGACGGCTTAAGCGGTGTAAGCCACCTATACATACAGTGTGCAAATCCTGCATTACTCCCGCCCAGCTCCATCACATTCAACAGTCTGCATGCAAGCTATTGGGTTATGGGTAATCACCCCTAGCGCATCCACGAGCCAGCTAGTGTACATGGACATACATTTTGCCTGTGGGTGATTCTCCCTCCACTACAGCCATGGGGCACCCATGACATTTCATGCCTCTCCCCAGGGAACCCCATGCATACCCCATGATAATCCATAACTCATTCCACATTGAACAGCATGTTGGACTGTGGGTAATCTCACTCAGCTACAACTCAACTGTAGCGTCCTCAGTCGCACCCTTAATGACTACAAACCCCACACCGGTGGCACGTTCGCTCCAAACAACTGGAGACTACTGGGCACTCCATCAATAGAAACACCCTGTGTAAACTACTAGGCCCTATGGGTTGTTGTGGGCCCGGCCATCAATGCCCCGCCGGTACTCTGAAGCCCTGTGCAACCTCTGCCTGACCTTGGGCAACCGGTCATTGGCCAGCTTGTAGCGCTGCTGGTATTCCCTCGTCAATGGGGGGCAGAGAGGATCCGATTGACACAGCACCAGGGGGCGCTGCATGCTCACCCCGGTTCGTTGGAAATACAGGCACGAGTTGGTCTTCCGGTCCAGCCACCTGCCCCAAGGGGGGGCCAAGGGTCATGGCACTGGGCCAGGTGCAGCAGGGGGGGGCTGGTCCTGGGCTGGGAGAGGGGGAGGTGGGTCCTGGGGAGGTGGAGGGGGTTTGGGCGGCTCCTCATGGCACCACATCAGGCCCCGCACATACTTGTCAGGCCGCTGGCTCCAGGCTGGGCGCAAACCCGACACCAGCTTGTCATGCCGTAGGCTCCAAGCTGGGCGCAGCAGCCGCTGCATTACTTCAGGAGGTACCCAGTCTGTGGGCCTGGGCTCGTCGGGAGGCGCTCCACAGTTTGGCGGCTTGGCTGTGTCGTGGTCGTAGCTAGACCTGGACAAGCAAAAATCACTATGAATCACTCCGTGAAAGCACAGTAGCGTGTGCCCCCTATCTTCCACTATCATCAGCTTCACATCAGTGCATGCTTGTCATGCCGACTCTAGACAATCGCCCTGTCACAGGGATCAGGCGATGGTGTACGTGGTAGACGCCCATGCCATGTGCCATGTGCATGGGAACATAACTCCACACAGCCCCATGACACGCACCTGAGTGGTCCCTAGTGGTCCCTAGTGGTCCCTAGTGGTCCCTTGTGGTCCGACTCTGATGTAGGCCCTAGTGAGGGACGAGGAGCTAGTCGTGAGGCATATAAATATATGAATACACACACAGGGCTGGGGGCTGGGCTCTACCGCTGTCGTTGGCATCTACAGGGCAGTTTGCGCTCAATAAACCTCCTGGTGGCACCACATCGGTTCTGCACCTTGTTTGCCAAGCACTGTGGGGTGGGGAACAGCACTTGTGAGACCAACGCTTGCGCTGCATGTTTCTAGCTATCAATCACACAAGCACTCCTATCAATGCAAGCCATCTGAGGCTGCTAGCTGCCTACTCGGTTACCCTGCTGCACTCACCATCCTCGCTGAACCCATCCCAGTCACAAGCAGTCACACTCAGTGAGCCTTGGATAGCTTGATACCTGTCCTTATATAGCTGTCCTTGTATCTATCCTATTTTGTCCTTGAAGCTACATCGTCCTAGTCCAGCCTGCATTGCTATGCATGCTTGCAAATGCATTATATGCATGCTTGCTGTAAGTTGATTGCAGCAGCAGCAGCAGGAGCCTGCTGTATCACAGTTGCAGATTAACAACTTTCCAATGTTAGTCGTGAGAGTGAGAGTCGAGAGAGTCGAGAGAGTCGAGAGAGTCGAAGTGCCGTCTACCACAAAGCGCAATGCAGGGCAAGAAGCGCAAGAGCGCGGATGAGCCTAAACTGCCCAAGCCCCAAGGTGCCCAAGCTTCCACAGCAGCAAGCTGACCAGGAGCCAGGTGCAGCATGCCAGAGGCCTGATCCAGGCTCGCCGCAACTCTCAGCGCCGGAATGACAACGTCAAGCTCGAGCTGCAACATCTGGCAGCAGCCACCCCAGCAGGTACCTCCCAGGTGGCCATCCAGCGGCATGTGGCCGTCACCCTGGCCACCTGGGATGCAGTGTGGGGGGAGTACCTGCATCCCAAGTGGGCAGAGCAGAGGATGAGGCTGTGCGGCTCGCAGGAGAAGGTCCTGGAGCGCTACTTCAACGAGGTGGGAGTGCCCACGTATAAGGGTAGGGGGATGGGGCAGGGCCAGATGTTGATGACTGCCCCCCCGTGTGACCTGCTATGTGCCATGTCCCCAATCCTTCCAAGGATGTCATGCGCATTGTGTGCCTTATGTGTCATGCAGTTAGAGGAGGATGCAGCCATGGTGCCCCAGCAGCGGTGGGGGGCACGCAAGCAGCTGGTGGTATTCTTTCGCAACGCAGGCATTGGCACCTGGAGTGGGCGGAGGGCCAAGGCTGTGCTGCAGGCCTGACGCAAGGTGGTGGAGAGGCCCAACAGCGGCAGGCCAACAGACAGGCTGCCACGCAAGGTGGTGACTGTGGATGAGTTCTGCACCAGCAGGGTCAGCTCAGCTATGAAGAGCCCCCAGCCCTGTGAGGAGGAGCTGGACCGCAGCAAGCCCACCAGGCCTAAAGGCTGCAAGCAACAGCCAGGTCAGGTGCAGAACCGCTTGTTGCGGTCAGCCTGGAGCAAGCGGTTTGAGGCGCCGGTGCGGGTGCCCCAAGCTGGACCAGGCCACCCCTGGGGACACTGGCAGATGGGTGGACAGGGACTACACGCAGCCCTCAACCTTCAGCGCACTGGGGAGGCCCCATGGCGCCCACTGGAGCTGTGCAGGTGGCAACACCGAGGAGCGGCTCCTGCCAAGGGCAAGGAGTACCAGCATTGGGCTTCAAGAAGCTGCGAGACCAAGCACCCAAGGCCCAGCCCCATCCCCAGCAGCCTGTAGCACAGTAGCATGTGTGCACTAGGCAATGCTTCAGCTGTTGCTTACATCAAAGCAAGAGTTTCATGCCAACACCTATCGCCCCACCCTCGTAAGGGGGTGGGGGTAGGAAAGTAGGTATTGGTGCCGGCTGTTTTGAGTATAGCTACCGTCAGTTCGTAATTTACATAACGCATCTCCTAATAGCAGGGGAATATGTGCGGACACCGGATGAAGTGAGTAATGGAGGTGATGACTTGCTGTAGCTCGCTATCGTTGCCACTCAGTGGCTTGCGCAACAGGGCCTTGACGGGCACGTCCTCCTGGCCTGGCCTGCCCGGATTTCAGATGATGCATCTCCTAGTTGTAGGGGAACTATGTGGTGGTGCGGCTCCTGGCCTGCCGCAGGGTGTTAGAGAGGCAAGCAAGAGACAGACAGGCTTTGCTGCATTGCACAGGCACCCACCTTGGCACCTCTCTTGGTCACCTCTCTTGCATCAAACTCCCGCAACTCCTGCAGACCTGGCGGCCCCTGCCAACGAGCAGCTTGTGTCAACATGGATATCCTGCTGCCCCGGCCTGCTGACGTCCAGCCTGGTTTGCACAGATGCAGGTGATGAGGTGGGTGAGGGAACTGTGCCGTGAGAAGGGTTGTGCCGAGGGAGCCCTGGCAGAACCAAGCAACTGGGAGTGGAGAGGTCCAGCCCCCAGCTCCTGGCCTTGCCGTCGTCACCACCGGTTGCCAAGGGGCTGTCGGGGTGTGGGAGCGAGGCATGGCCAAGCTGGACTGCAACAGGATTGCGCAACTCGGTTGTGCTCGGTTGTGCAACTGCTTCGACCCTCTTAGCCCTCTCAGCCCCTTGGCTGGCCAGTTGGTGGCTGTAATCAAACGGCGAGGCCATGAGGTGGGCTGCTAGGGGTGGAAGCTGGGGACGGCCTAGCTTGACCATTGCACGCCGAGTCGCTTGAGCTGCAGGCACCTGAAGATCACAGCGAGCAGGGAGTTCGGTGTGTAGGCATGGTCGTGCATCCACGTTTGCCAAAGGAATTTGAACCCATGAGATTGCTGATGCAGGCAAGTGGGTGGCTGGCTGGCTACCAAGTGAGCATTCAATCAGGGCCTGCGCGCATTGCATTGGGCAAGGTTGGTTTGGGTGGCCTCCTGGGCTGCTGTTCCTGTCAGTGCCGACCTTGCTGCAGCACATGGTTCTGACGTTAGCAGAGACATTACACATTACACAAGCAGCGCAATGAGCTCTGCGTACTTGGGCTATATGTCTGCGTACTTGTCAGCCCTTTTGGGGGTGCCATTTAAAGGTGCCATTTGGAGGTGCGAGAGTGAGGGACACACGGGTATAAGTAGGTATGCGCAGCAGTGTTTTTTTTCCAACACAGCCAAGCTGATGCTGGTCACGAAGGGTCCAGGACCATCACATGGCTGGTTACGCACCTGGTCCCGACTGGTTACGAAAAACAAGTGTCGCAGCATTTTCTAATGCCAACAATCATTTTGTATGAATATTTTACACAAAAAGACATTTTTCGGTCACGAAGCAGCCGAGGCCAGCCAACGCGAGGGTCCGTTTGGCAACGAAAGCCAGGCCTAAAAAAACAAGCTTTTGGTTTCGATCGTTACGTATTACGCAAAAAAAAATCACTGATGCGCAGGTATGAACAGGTATGAGCCTAGTGGCGCAATGCCTCCGAGGAAGCAGCCCAGTACCGGAGCAAGAGCCGCATCCGACTAAAAGCCCGGCACTGCCAGCCTGGGCCCAGCACTCCCCTGCCAGCCAAGCGTGGCAAGGGCACTGAAGCTGAGCAGGCAGCTGAGCCCATCCAGCCCACCAGGGGCAAAGGCAAGGCCCAGGGCAAGGCTGCCAAGGCAAAGCCTGCACCACAGCCAGGCAGGTGGCTGGACAGAGACTGCAATGCAGCGCTGAACATGCAGCGCATTGGAGAGAGCAAGTGGCGCCCACTGGAGCTGTGGTACTGGCCAGAGCAGGGGAAGCTGCCAGCCAAGGGCAAGGAGTACCCTGAGCATGGGTACAAGCGGCTGCGAGACAAGCCACCCAAGGCCCAGCAGCAGCAGCCTACTGTGGCACAGTAGTGTTCCCCCCCCCACTTGAGCTGTCATCAGCTCACAATCAGTGCATGTTTGTCATGCCAACTCTACATCATAGCCCTCCGGGGTCAGGCAATGCTGTAGGTGGTGGGCGACCATGACCATGTGTATGCCATGTGTATGCCATGTGCGTGCCATGTGCATGGGAACTCCACACAGACAAAACACCGCTTTCTAGATGTCCACACTTAGTGTTCCACTGCAATGAAGGCTCTAGGTTGAGGGCCAAGGTGCTGACGGAAAGTTTAGGTTTCATGAGCATCAAGCCATCTCACCCCTGACAGGCATGCCATCAGCCATGTCACGTTATACAGCATCAAGGCTATGATCTCAGGTGTAAGGGTACTGAAGCGCAAGCAAGCCATACCTGTTGCCATGGAGTTGAGCCCAGATGCACCGCCAAGCCGTCAAACTGTGGAGCCAGTCCTGTTGGCGGCAGTACATGAGGGGAGGATGCGCCATCCAGCAGTGCCACTGCCGCTGCACGCGGAAGCTCTTCTGACACAGGCAAGTGGGCGCGAGGGCTGGCCAACTGCAGCTGATGCAAGAGTAACTGCCCTGCATCGTCGAGCGAATGTTTATGGCAGCCCCCAGACAGCTGGAGCAGCAGGTCTGATGCTGACATGGGCAGGGGTGGGCCCAACCCAGCTGCTCCTGACAGCTGCAAGGGTGTGGGCGAGGCAAAGGGGGGCACAGCCTGGGCCATCAGGCCGGGAGCTCTCCATATACCTGACTCTGACACGCCTCTGTGATGACACCCCGCATTGACCGCCCCGCATGCCTGGCTTGCTCCACCACTCCCCTGCCATCTCGCACCACCACTGCTGAAGCTGGCCAGCGGCCCTGCCAGCAATGCACCACCAGCACTGACCACGTCACCGTGGCGACGCCTCAGTGCAGGTGTGGGCGTCAGGGGCTGTTCCCCCAGCCTGTCATATGGGCTGCTGCTCTTGTCTAACCGCCAGCGGTCCGCATCCCGGTCTGGGCCAGGGCTGTTGAGGCCGTGCTGCACCACACCCTCCTCTGCTGCCCGCTTGCGGGCCTGCAACTCCTGCATGACAGTGGGCAGGCCCCAGGCAGGCCCTGCTGACATGCCCACTGCGGCATTGCAAAGAGCCTCCAGCGCCTCCAAGCCCCTGGGCACTTGGTGGTGTGGCTGTCGGGATGCTGGCGGTTCGCCCAGCATGCAGGCTCGGAGTCTGCCACGTGGCCCCACCCCAGCTGCCCCTTTGCTAGCATGAGCTGCATGAACGGGAAGTGGCAGGCTGTCGAGGCCTGAGAAGACTGGCTCCAATGTAGGCCCTAGTGAGGGACGAGGGGCTGGTCGTGAGGCATGGACTGGGCTCTGCTCAGGAGGACAGTCCCTGGAGTGCAGCTGTTGTTGGAGGTGCATGAGGGGTGCCTCCAAGGTTTGTTCGAGGGCTGGGCCCCGAGGGAGGCTCGGGAGCAGCAGCAGCAGGGGCTTTCCTAACACCTGCAATGCTGTAGGCGTGCTGCAAAATGCTGCACTGAGTTGTTGATCGTCCACAGCGGCCATGTTGCTCATGTCTACCATCACCACATCCTCTACCGCATGCACCCCAGCTGCGATAATTTGCTCCTTAGCCACCTGATTGACACCCTTCGGACCGGCCTGGCCCAGGACAGCAGAGGGGTACCCAGGGATACTGGGTGGAGATAGCAGGGGGTCTGCACTGCCTTGCCACTCGCTTGGCTGGGGAGAAAGACTGTCAGAGCAGGACGGATCTGCTCCTGCTGCTGCTGCTGCTGCTGTAGTTGAACCTGCTGCTGGGCAGAGGCTTGGGCCGTTGCTGGGCTGAGATGTGATGCTGTCCTGCATGGTCGAGCTGCAAGGCTGATTCGCAGGACAGGCAACTGGTGAGTGGCACCCAGGCTTAGGAGCTGTGCGGTGAAGCTCAGGCAGGTTGCCAGCCACTGAAGCGATTGCCAGCAGTGCAGGCTTGTGTTGCACAGCTTGGCGGGTCACTGTAGCTGGACTGCTGGGGCTTTTGTCAGCCATCAGGGGTGGCTGAGCAGGGCTGCCTGGAGGCCGTGCCTCTAAACTGGGTTCCACTGTGGATGGACATGCCTGCAAGATGGCAGTCACAAGGTACGGTAACCTGCCTCAATACAATCTGCTTGACATGTGTAAGGCAGCATGCAAGTCGTGCAGGAGGGCACCAACCTTGCGATGACGTGGCAGCATGTTGTGGCGCGAGTAGTATATACCGCAGGCATTGCACAGCACCTGCGGAACAAGGACATCGTCATGGACGCAGTATACCCTGCGGCTGTGCAGGCTGAACGGCTGGCCACAACACATTTATATGGCAACACTCCATCCCCATAGCCCTCCCGCCCCAAGACGTTGTAAGAGTCGTGCATTAGCCCTGCTATGAAAGTTGGAGTTTCCGCTGGTGGCCTGCCAAGTAGGAGCAGGAACCTGTGTTGCAACAGTATGCTCAAATCAATGCATGTCTGTCATATCAAGCTGTACAGCACCAGCAAGGAGCATGCTTACACAGGAGGGTACAGCTTGTCAGTAGGAGCATGTCAGTAGGACACTGCTCATGAGCATGGCCTGCCTTTCCTCCTGGGTTGAACATTACCATGTTGCGGTTTGCTGGACGCCTCCACTGTGGGCTGTCTGCCTCGCCACAGTGTGCGCAGGGGCCTCCCAGGAAGCTGGTCCTCCGGCCACCCTTCCTGCGACTGCTGAATGGCTCGTCCTCATCCCCAGAGGCAAGGCCCTCTACTGCAGCAAACAGATGTCAGCTTCAGCGACTATGTAACTTACTGTCCCATCAACATGTAGCATGTCTACGGCTGCAATGCTGTTGTTCGTCAAGGCAAGTGCTCGCGTTTACAAGGTAGTGTTCAAGCTGACGTTATGATCCGTGCTGCCATGAGCTGGGCTAGGCAGCATGAATTGTACCTAATTCATCGGTGGGGAGGCCACCAGTTCCCTCGTTCTTCAAGACATAGTCTATGGCATCGAGCAATGCCAGTGACCCATCCTGCGCAACAAGTCCATTTTGGATAAGGCTGTTGCCCCAGAGATAACTTGCCCAAGACACATCAACTGTACTTGACGAGTTCACGGCTGCTGCTGCGACTAACTCGCTGGCTCGGCGAGCAGAACGTAGTAAGAATAGAGCGACAAAGCTTGCGGCGCCGGCCGGCATGGGAACTGCGCCCGCGGCTCTGGCGCTGCCACACCTCGCACCTCGCATCCTGGTGCTGTTGCTGTTGCTGCCATGGTGGTACGTCTTAGACCCGTGCGTTCACTAGCCACAAACCACCAGCTGTCGATGACAGATCGTAGTAGACGAAGCGACGTGCGACCTGGGTGACTGAAGCCACCTGGTACATTGCTGCGTGTCCGTAAGCAGCTGCGGCAGCTCGCCAGTGGTGGGCGGGGTTATAGCGGACTGTGAGGCTGATAGCGGAACGGACTGTATAGCCGCAGACGCAGTGTTTAATATGGTGAGAGCCGTAGAAACGATAAACTTGTAGTGCTGAAATGACAGCTGCGGCAAGCGGCTGCTGCTACTCCGCGATTCGCGTCATCAGCTAGGGCCTACTGCAAGATGTTGCAAATGTCCATGGGCCGTAACTGACTCCTTTATAACTCACTTATAAGTCATAATCCATGACCTACTAAGCACAAAAACGACTTAGGTTGGGGTATCAAATATGAGGCAAACGACGCACAGCCAGAACCATTACAGTCGATGCTGAGAATATGAGTCGGCGCTGCAGCGCGTGCAATAATGACGATAATAGTACCGATATCTGGCAGGTTTCCCTGTATCTCCAACCTCCTGTCGAGCGAGAGGAGAGACCGGTGTGTGTCCCTAACCTAGGTGTGACCCCGGGAATCGCTAGAGACCTACCCTATGCATGACACTCTCGCACACACATTTTGTGGCACACATGAAACTATAGCTGCCTCTGGTGCCGCCGCTGCCACTTCAGCATTAGGCCTTTGTCGTGCACGTCCACCCACTCCTGGCCTGGCCTGCCTGGCTCCCTCCAGCTGCTGAGCTCGCGTGGGCGGCCCGGCCCGGCTGCAATGCTGCGGATGTTCAGCGCAGCTGCCACGTCCCGGTCGTAAAACCTGCGCTTGATGACATTGCTTGTTGAGCACATCAGGCCCCTGATCCGGGACTGCTTCGCCATGTTGCGCACCGGGTACAACCACCTGTAAGGCAACATATGTCAATGCACATCTGTAAGATCCTTCCTCGCCAATCCAGGTGTTTACTTAAGCCATAGTCTACTTTAAACGGTGCAGGGCACAGTCTGGGCTGGTGTAAGGTCACTCACCGGAAGGACTTTGCCTGGCCTTGCACCATAGGTCAGCTGGTGCGGGCTGAGCTGACCCGGCTGGTACGAAGCTCATGCACCAGCACCACACGCCCGCGGAACTGCTTGCATGGCTCCCGTTGCATCTGCTTGACAGGCACACCCCTGCTGCCAATGCTGCCGCTGCCAGTGAAGCCTGCTGCCCCATAGGCCAGGGCTAGGGGGCGACCTGTGGCAGATGAGATGCAGCGTACCCTGGCACCCCCTCACAGTCTGCAGCCAAGGCACACAAGAAGAGACACATTGTGAGCTCAGTCAAGCTATGGCAAAGACAAACATTGTACCTCAGCCCAGAACTTAGCCACCGTGCGCTGCTTGCCTCGGTACAGCCGGAACCTGGCGTTGGCCCAGCGCGGCTTGGACAGCTTGGCGCACATGATGGGCCACATGACGGGCCAGTACTGATGCAGCGAGACGGTGTAGTTGGTGACTTGCGACAGCTCATCGTGTTGGGGCCAGCGTGTGTCCAGAAGTCCTTAACCTAAGTGTGTCCAGAGACTGGTGTGTGTCCTTAACCTAGGTGTGACCCTAGGAGTCGCTAGAGTCCTACCCTAGACGGCGACTAGGCGGGTGTGAAAGTCCGGGTACGCGGCCAACACAGCCTCCACAGCTGCGCTGGGCCGGGATGATGGCGTCCTCGACAGGGATGTCGTCGAAGGCCTCCCGCCCGTCCGCAAGCGCAGTGACCCGTGTGAAGCAGCCGCGCACCATGTGGCCTAGTAGCAAGCTGGCGAGCAGTGCCCTCGTAGTGCAGGCCTTCACCCGAGCCTCAATGTGCTGAACGAGCCGCGCCACGACCGCTCCCGCTTCTAAACCCGCAGCGGAGACACCGGTCATCACGGAGACACCGGTCATCACGGAGACACCGGTCATGCAGCTTGCACTTCTTGGCATGCCAGGTGTTGCTATTGTGGCGGGCGCAGCGCGCTTCACCGCTGGCCTTCTTGTTCTGCTGGGCCTGCTCCTTTGTTCACCGCCGTTCCCGTTATAATTAGGCAGCCTTCAATTATGAGACAGGCAAAGTGAGACCACATGCACATTAAACCTGGTCCACCTCTGCTGCCGTCTTTGTCGCTCGATCCTGGTCCACCCGTTACACCACCTGTTTCAAAAGACTCTTTGTTCAAAGAATTGGAGATTTGTAGTAACTATTCAAGTTGCTTCATGTTCGGCACACACATATCAAGGCAATAGTGTTCACATAGTGCGCATAGTAGCGCTAAGATTACAAATCTGGCCTTGCCATCAGGCAGCGCGACATTCATCCAGCATTGTCAGTAGAGCAGTCTGTACGAGCATTTATCCAACTCCTAACCAAGTCCACTGTGGCTGTTGGGTGCTGGCACTTTTAAGGCCTCCACTGCAGTGCCATGGCAGTCGTGTTCCCGCAAGGGGGGGGGCCATGACAGGCAGGGTTTGCTGCACAGCCCCCGCCCACAGGGGGCTAGGGGGTCAGGCAGATGATGAAGGATGCAAGCAGTTCTTGGCAGGGTAGGCGCTGTTGATGGATGACTGGCCAGGGCAGGCCCCAAGGTGTTGCTGTCGCAGGGAAATCATAGGGGGCTTGGTGTGGTCAACAAGCAGCACAGCTCTAGCATGAAACCGCAGCATGGAGGCAGCGCATCCAAGGTCTGGCAGTAATACCCAGCTGGCCAGGCAGGAAGCCGCTTGAATGCATGACTGGGTGCACGCCTGTTTATGACAGCTCTTCCGGTAACCCAAACACATGCTTTGCAACGGCTGTGGTCCGGCGTGCAAGAAGGTGAGGCTCCTCCTGTAGTGCTGCTGCAGCCGCCTGCAGCCAACATGAGTAACGTGCAAGGCAGAGGGAGCATGGGTGCATCCTGAGGTGTATTGGCAGACTGGCGTCAGCTTCAGTGTGGCCACGAGCCATAGTGCACACAAACTCACATTCAACACGTGTGTCAGCAGCGCCGGCTCGTTTCTGCCAGGCCGGGCCTTGCTGGGTTTGATGGTGCGTGGGACCTGCATGCGCGCTAGAGCATCAGGTGTGGCCATCGGCTTCCATGGGGCAGTACGCATGCAGCGGCCTCACCAACATTGCAATTTTCATACATGTAAGAGTGAGGCAAGCAAGCACAGGGGCATGACCCTTGGCTGAAATACCACAAGGCATGGCTGGGAGGCTGGCTTGCATGCTTGTCTCAAAGCATTTGCGTTGTGTGATTTGAAGGAGTCGCCCAGCCAGGAGTCACCAGGTAGGGTGCATCAGTCTCCAGCATCAGCCTGTCCTGGGGTATGGATGGCAGCAGGCGGGCCAGCTCTGCACCTCCCCTCTCCGGTCGCTCATCACAGATCCTGTGACGCAGCAGCAGGTCAGACCCTGCACTCAGGTCCTCGCAGCCCGCATCCATCTGCATCAGCGGACGTACCTCCTGGGCTGCTGCCATCAGCCAGTCGCCAGACAGGCCACCACCTGGGGCTGTAGGCCACCACCTGGGGCTGTATGCCCTATAGCCCTTTGCCACTTCACCAAGCTGTCAACAGCAAGCAGCCGTGCCTCTCTCACCAGCCTGTGATGCCAATGTGCAGACCCATCTCCAAGAAGCAGGCGAGCTCCTGGGCGTTGCCAGTGAAGCAGTGGACGACGGCAGGGGCAGGTAACGGAAGGTAGCGTCTGCGAAGTCCACCAGGGTTTTGAGCAGTGGGGGCCACAGGCAGTGCCCATGCAAAGCCCAGTGGTGTGCACCCTGCTGCCCCTACTCACAAGGCTTCTGATGCTCTCTCCAGCCTCTAGCCCTACCCTGCACTGACTCCAGCACCCCTCCAGCCCCACCCTGCACTCTGTGCCTCAGTCACACCTAGCTTAACCCTAACCCTAACCCTAACCCTTAACCCACACCTATTGTAGGTCAGTGGCGCTGGGCACCATTGACATGTCAGGCAGCCTGGGCCACTCCCAAATAACACCCAGGAAAGTGGGTGGGTGGGTGGGTGGGTGGGTGGGTGGCTACCAAGTGAGCATTCAATCAGGGCCTGCAAAACAGCACACTGCACGCATTGCATTGGGCAAGGTTGGTCTAGGTGGCCTCCTGGGCTGCTGTTCCTGTCAGTGCCGACCTTGCTGCAGCACATGGCCCTGGCATGGTGGCCCTGACATTACACAGAGCAGAGACATTACACATTACACAAGCAGCGCAATCAGCTCTGTGTACTTGGGCTCTATGTCTGCGTACTTGTCAGCCCTTTTGGGGGTGCCCTTTGGTAATGCCCTTTGGAGGTGCCCTTTGGAGGTGCCCTTTGGAGGTGCCCTTTAGAATTGCTATTTGGAGGTGCGAGAGTGAGTGACACACTGCTATAAGTAGGTATGGGCAGGTATGAGCAGGTATGAGCCTAGTGGCGCAATGCCTCCGAGGAAGCGGCCCAGTGTAGCAAGACCATGCGGTCATGCAAATCTGGATCTAAGATCTCCTCATGCAAGTGTAAGATCTGAACTGGTGGTGGTGTTCTGAGGCTGGGTTCAACTCCCAGGCAGACTTGACATCCTTGACTACGCCCTAGTCTGCTCAGGCGACCTCTTGACACTATTGACCGCTGTAGCCTCACGCTACACCCAGTACCGCGGAACAAGAGCCGCATTCGACTGAAAGCCAGCAAAAACATCATGCCAAATCTACATCATAGCCCTCCGGGGTCAGGCAATGCTGTAGGTGGTAGGCGACCATGACCATGTGAATGCGACGTGTATGCCATGTGCGTGCCATGTGCATGTGAACTCCACACAGACAAAACACCGCTTTGTAGAGGTCTACACTTAGTGTTCCACTGCAACGAAGGCTCTAGGTTGAGGGCCAAGGTTCTGTTCCTGTCAGTTTGCGTAATGTAATCTCTGCTTTGTTTGCGGAGCTGGTTGTGTGTGCGGCGCCAGGGACCCACCTCAACACGTCAGCTAGCTGCGGTGCGGCCTCTCTGCAGTGCATGAACAGGGGCTTGCGCAGCTCCACAGCCAGAGCCACCTGGGCAGGGTCGGGGTCACCGCATGCAGCTGTACTCAAGGCAGCGCAGTCATGGGTAAAACAACGATGCCATGACAAGGCTGTCATCAAAGTGACACAGTCAAGGCACAAGGGAGGGTGGAGTGCAGGGTTGGCTGTGGTTCAGGCAGTTAGGCTGATGAGCAGGGTGGTGGGTGGAGGTCCGAGGGTGAGGGTGCAGCAATAGTGCCAGTAGGGGCAGGTGCAGGCTGTCAGGGCTGTCCGCCAGATGCACCGCCAAGCCGCCAAACTGTGGTACTGGCCAATGGTACCGGAGTGAAGTAGCACTAGGCCTGGTACGTCCATAGAAAAAATAAGGAGCAGGCTAGAGCAGGCAGGCCAGGGCAATCAAGTCTAGGCAGTACCTGCTTCTCAAACCACTCCAGCTGCACGGCCTGGGGAGAGAAGTTGCGGTTAAAGTCCAGGCCGCACTCCCCTGCAGCCACAAGGCTCGGCAGCAGTGGTGAGGATGGGTTCACATTGATACAGCTGTCAACCGGGCATGGCTGCTGTGTAGTAGTGCTCAGTGGAGGGAGCAGGGCACACGGCCAGGACCAGATGGGCTCAAGCCAGCACTGGGCCCTAAGGTCAGGAGCTAGAAGGGGGGGTTGAGGGTGTGTCCTTTACAGCTGGGGTAGTGGATGGGTGCAGGCCGTGCCCCAGGCGGTATCCACTCTAAATGCACAACGATTCCCATGCAAGAGTAGTCTTCTTCTTCTTGTTTTACATCTGAGCCCAGGCGGGGCGGTGTGGAGGGATCGGTTGCCTGGGAGTGGCTGAGCGCATACTTCGCAGCCAAGCCATGTGGAGCTGACGTAGTGGATCATCCTCATGCATTGCACCCATCCCTGGCAGCTGACCCTGTCTGTGGCAGGTGTTCTGGTGAATGTACCTGAACGATCCTGTGTCACCACTCAGTGATAGCCTTCGTTTGATGTGAGGAATGTGGTAGCAGGGGTCAACGCAGCTGCACTGGGCCATGCCATGTGTGGAGGGGTGGCCTCGTATCAGTTAGATGGTACCATGCAAGGCTGATGGGGAGAAAACGCACTGGCAAGGTGCCAGCAGGCAGCTGGGTCAGAGGAAGGTGTCGCTAACAAGGCTTGTAGCTGACAAGTCTGCCCTTTGCCAGTGGGCCCTGCTCTGGCTTAGAGGATGCATACTGCTCTGGCCAAAAGGCACAGCCATATGGGTAGAAGGGCTGCAGCACAGTGAGGGACAGCAGTTCTGCCTGGGCGACCCTGCCAGCCCCCACCAAGCAAGACCTCACACACAGTGTAAGCAGCTGCATGGCCAGCATGAGCAAATGCAAAGCACATGGCGTTATGGTGCATGGTGGTGTCAGCTTTCCATCCCTCTTAGTGTCCCTGAGACTGCAGGTGCAGTGCCGTCTCAAACCTGGGCAGCACCGGGCAGGAGGCAGCTGACAGCAAGCGGCCCAGGGCAAAAGCAGGGGATGGGCATGGGGGTCAGGGTGACCAGCGCACCGATGGCCACACATTTGGCATGAGAAGCAAACCTCCGCAGCTCAGTTAGGGTCCTGCAACCGGGTGTTGGACAAGGGCAGGTAGGCAGGGCAGTCAGCAGGCACCTGCTCGCTGCCACAACCATGCAGGTGCAGCCAGTGAGGACCTACGAGGGCATAGGGGAGGAGAGGGCGCCTGGGATACCGCTGCAGCAGGAGGCTTGCAATGGCTAGCCATGCGGGCTAGGCAACCCAGCTGCCTTGCCCTACTATGCATGTGCTTCCAGTGCCCACCGTGCAGCAGCAGCAGCAGCAGGAGCAGCAGCAGTGACAGCACATGGACCCCAACCTGCAGCTTTGCAGTGCTGCTGCGTCAGGGCTCGCGTCATGGTTGGGGCTGGGGTATGCCCTTGCTGTTCCCAAGCACAAGCACAGCCAGGGCTCTCATGCCTGCGATGATGCAGGCTGGGCGCCATCCCCACTAGCTGTTGATTCCCAGGTCATGGTCCACTTACACCAGCTGCTGGTCAGCATGAGCTAAGTGGCACTCCTGCTGTCAAGCCTGGCTGCTGACTCACAGGTCATAGCACTCTTTGGCATTGTGGGGGTGCACCCCGGCTGTGAAGTAGAGAGGGTAGCTGCTCTGATCACACAGGCGCTGGGCCTTGGAGCAGGTTTTGCTGCAGGTGCCAGTCACAATCATGGTCGCCACATTGGCGTTACGCGCTCGCTGGATCACCGCGTCCATGTCCTGTACATCATGCGCCGACATGGGCACCCGGCTGCTGAAAAGTGACACTAGTCAGCCCTTTTGAAGGTGCCCTTTGGTGGTGCCCTTTGGAGGTGCCCTTTGGAGGTGCAAGAGTAAGTGACACACGGGTGTAAGTAGGTATGAGCAGGTAAGAGCCTAGTAGCGCAATGCCTCCGAGGAAGCGGCCCAGTACCGCCGAAAGGGTGTGGTTGAAGCATGTGAATAGAGCTCTTCAGTGCAAAAAGCAGCAGTCGAGACGCCTCTATGAGGATATCAGAGGGGTGCAGCACTCTGCAGCACTCTTCTGCATGTTAGAACTATGTAAGCACTGTGTAAGAGGAGTGTAGCACCCTGTACTAATGTATGCCAGGTGCCTGGTGTGCTGACTGATGGTGGACGGCGCAGTGGTGTGGTGGGGTGCCTGGTGTGCTAAGCCGCCACATCCAGCTGGTGGCACTGCACTAGTGTCCCTGAGCCCGCAGGGACCACCCCCTGCTCTTCTGCATGTGCTGCTGTGGTAAGGGGCGACTGGACAGTTTGGCATGACAACTGCACTAATGTAAGCTGGCACAGCTTGAACATGACTGTGATACAACTGAGAAATGACTACTGTAATACAGCGCATAACTCCCCTACTACTAGGAGATGCGTTGTCTAAAATACGAACTGTCGGTACCTATACTTAAAACAGCCGGCACCAATACCCAACTTCCTACCCTTACCCCCTCAAGAGGGTGGGGCGATGGGTGTTGGCATGAAACACATGCTCTGATGTAAGCAACAGCTGAAGCATTGCCTAGTGTGCTACTGTGCTACAGGCTGCTGGGGCTGGGGCTGGGCCTTGGGCGCTCGGGTCTTGCAGCAGCTTGCAGCCCAGGCCTAGGTGCTCCTAGCCCTTAGCAGGAAGAGAAGCCTGGGTTGGCCAGCAGCACAGCTCCAGAGGGTGCCACTTGCTCTTCCCAATGCTTTGCATGTTCAGCGCTGCAGTGCAGTCCCTGTCTACCCACCTACCTGGCTGGTCTGGCGTTGGCAGCACTGTCCTTTCCTTGGCCTGGCAGATTGAATGCCTGTGCATGGCCTCATGTCATACCCCTGGTGCAGTGCCACCAGCTGCCCCTAACCCAAGGCAGGCATGTGGCCCATGTAGGGCGTCAGCCTACAGTCAGTGCCCTTTCCCCACACAGTGCACTTAGGCTAGGGCAAGGCAGCTGAGCTAACCCTCCAAGCACCAAACCCACGCAAGTGGCTAGACCGGGACTGAAATCTAGCGCTCAATCTTCAGCGAGCAGGGGAGGTGGAGTGGCGCCCAGTTGAGCTGCCCACCCTGAGCCGCACCTTATCAAATGAAGGGTCTCCAAGGTTAGCGCCAATGTCAATGAGGGGCTCCGCGCTTCGCAGCAGCACTGCTTGCACCAAGTCGCCTTGAGATGGCTTATGGCGCTCGGTTGCCATCAACTTTTCGCCCGTTCGTGCAAAGGAAGCTACACGTTGGGCCGATCGGCCAGACAACATACACTCGTCTCAGCTCACTAGTCACTTCCTCGCACCCTTCCAGCTCTTAGCGTGCTAGCAGATGAGCCAAGATGAAAACCTGTGGGGCATCGCCCTTAACACCGTCATGTCAGTCCTCAAAACACCTCTGCACACCTAAACACCACAGGCCAACAAAACTTATTCAATAAGGAACAACATGTTGGACTGTGGGTAATCTCACTCAGCTACAATCACGTTGAAGCATCCTCGGTCGCACCCTTGATGACTACAAACCCCACATCGGTGCCCACTCTTTCCCGGGGCTAATTCCCCTTGACCACTGGGCACCTCATCAAAACTAACAGCTTAATGCTTTGGAAGGCTGACAGCCTGTGTAAAGTACTAGGCCCTATGCATTGTTGCGGGCCCAGCCATCAATGCCTCGGCGGTACTCCGCAGCCCGGTGCAGCCTCTGCCTGACCTTGGGCAGCCGGTCATTGACCCAGTTGTAGCCCTGCTGGTACTCCTTGCCAATGGGGGGCAGCGCCTTAAGGCCCTCATAGCTGCACAGCTCAAGGGGGCGCTGCTTGCTCTCCCCAATGCGTTGGGAGTTCAGGCATCCGTTGGTGTCCCGGTCCAGCTACCTGCCCCCAGGGGGGGCCTGGGGTCTTTGCACTGGGCCAGGTGGGGGTTGGGCAAGGGGATGGTCCTGGGCTGGTGAGGGTGGCTCCTGGGCTGGGGGAGGGGGTGGGGGGTCCTGGGCAGGGGCAGGGGCATGGGAAGTATGTGCGCGGCCTGTCGTGGTGCCATCAGGTGCCGCCCCCCCCCCCCCCGCCCCCTCCCCCTGCCCAGGACCCCCCCCCCCTCCCCCTGCCCAGGACCCCCCCCCCTCCCCCTGACCAGGACCCCCCTGCCCCTCCCCCAGCCCAGGCCCCACCCACCCAGGCCCCACCCCCTCCCCCTGCCCAGGACCCCCCCCTCCCTGCAGCACCTGGCCCAAGGCAACGACCCCAGGCACCCCCTTGGGGCAGGTGGCTGGACCGGGACACCAACGGGTGCCTGGCCTTGCAGCGCATTGGGGAGAGCAAGCAGCGCCCCCTGGAGTTGTGCCAATGGGATGACCTGAAGGCTCTGCCCCCCGTTGGCAAGGAATACCAGCAGGGCTACAAGCTGGTCAATGACCGGCTGCCCAAGGTGAGGCAGAGGTTGCACCGGGCTGCGGAGAACCGCCGAGGCATTGATGACCGGGCCCGCAACAATGCATAGGGCCTAGCATGTTTACACAGGCTGTCATCCTTCCAAAGCATTAAGCTGTTAGTTTTGATGAGGTGCGCAGTGGTCTGTTGGGGCAGTGCCACCGGAGTGGGGTTTGTAGTCATCAAGGGTGCGACCGAGGATGCTACAACATGTTTGTAGTAGCTGAGTGAGATTACCCACAGTCCAACATGTTGTTCCTTGTTGAATTAGTTTTGTTGGCCTGCTTTCCCTACCACAGGTAGAAGAGGAATGCGAGATGCTGTATGCATGCCTGGTGCAACGCCAGGCAATGACATATACACCAAAGCGCATATCATCAAAGTCAAGAACAAGTGGCAGTTGCTCCATATCTCAGTGCAGAAGAGCCCTGGCATATGTGTTTTTGCTGAATGTCGATTTTTCAAAGCAATGCCAGTTTTCAAAGCTGTGCATTCCGGACAAACCTCATTTGTTACGCCGTTACCCATCTCAGCATAGGCACGGCTGTGGCGACTTGTTCGTTGAGTCGTCTCAATTTTGCCGGGATACAGGTCGCCTGACCGCGTCCTACGCATAGCAAACCGTATGGACGCAGGCAATGGAGTCAATGGCCCGCGCCTGGGGATAGCGGAGCTGCGAAAGGTGAGAACGAGGTTGAACGAGTTCGCCATTGGCTGCCCATATCAGCATTGTAGTCCTCTGAGCGTGCTGCACCCGCTAACCCTGTTCCACATAGTCGCTTGCGCCAGCCGGGTCAGCAGAGCGCCCCTTTCCGGCCCGGTCGCCGCTGACGCAGGTCTGGCACCTTCCGCGAGATGCCGCCGCCGTTCGACTCAATGTCTCCGCAGCTGTGCTCAAGAACGCTTGTGTGAACGTGGGCTGTCAAAGGTGGCCATACAGGTCAGTCACATGGGTACCCACGAGCCTGCTGGGATCATGAACACAACGTTCTGCTTGTCCATGTCTAGGTTCCAGGTCTCGGTTACAACCTAGCAGCCCTCTTGTCCCTCACTAGGGCCACCATTTGAGCCGGATCAGAAGTACCTACTAGCAGCCACTATCAGCCACTAGCAGCCACTAACTAGACCCGACTCAAACAGTGTCATTGGGCTGTGTGGAGTAAACCCAGTGCACATGGCACATGAGCCGCCTACCACCTACACTATTGCCTGACCCGTTAGGGCAACGTGTAGAGTTGGCATGACAAAACATGCACTAATTGTAAGCTGATGACAGCTCAAGAGGGGGGGGGGGGCACACTACTGTGCCTCAGCAGGCTGCTGCTGCTGCTCCTGGGCCTTCGGGGGCTCGTCTCGCACCCGCTTGTAGCCCAGGCCAGGGTACTCCTTGCCCTTGGCTGGCAGAGCTCCCTGGTCTGGCCAGTAGCACAGCTCCAGTGGGCGCCACTTGCTCTCCCCAATGCGCTGCATGTTCAATGCTGCATTGCAGTCCCTGTCCAGCCACCTGCCTGGCTGTGGGGCAGGCTTTGCCCTGGCAGCCTTGCCCTTGCCCTTGGTGGGCTCAGCTGCCGGCTTGCTGCGCTTGGCTGGAGGGGGAGTGCTGGGCCCTGGCTCTGAGGCTGCTGGCTGTGTGGCTGCCTGGCTGCTGCGTGGGGCCTGTTGGGGCTTGAGGGATGCGCAGTGCGAAAGTACACAAGTGCTGGTGCAGCCGGGCTATAACTTTCAGCCTAACAACCTAGCAGCAAGACTGTGTCACAGCCGCTGCAGCAGTGCGCTGTCCTGCATTTTTTCTGTGCTGGTGTGGCATGTCATTCTCATCTGTACTACCCGACACCCTGAGTCTGATCAAAGCAGGTGCCTGGTTTGAAGGCTATGATGGCTAACTGATTTCTGAGCTCCCTAACCTGCCAGCCTGAGGCCGTCGAATCCATGGCTGCATCACAGCTTCATTCAACAGTTGCTCACCCGTCATTACACCTTGCTGTTTGGGCTGCACAGCACCTTGATTCCAGGCCAGCAGCACAGCTGCAGCGACCTTGCTTTTCCCATCCTTCCCCCAGGCCTTGCTTCCAGCCATAGCTTCAGCTCCTCCCTCGCCGGCCTAGAGGGCAACAAGTACCACGCAAAGGCAAAATCAGGGTTTCACAGCTGACTTTCAGAAGTGAGGCGTTGTGTTGGTGTCCCGTTCTAGCCGGCTGGCGGCTAGAGGATGAGAGGGGGTGTTGCAGCAGCCCTGCCCTTCCAAATCTATGTTTTCTGGCAGCTTGACAGAGCTAGCTTGCACTGAGTGGCATCCCCATCAGCTGGGCAAGTCCCACGACCATGCGCGACTCAGTCCTCATGGAGGACATTGAGCAGCCCCCCTGATGAGTCTGATCAGTGCCTGCCCCTGATGCTGACGTGCACATGTGCAGGAAGCTGGCATCACTACAACAGTTGCGTGCGTTCATCCTTGTACATCCAGACAAGGACGCAATTCTTCAACAGGTGCTTGGGGCCAGGTGCCTACCAGACAGCTCTGCTAGTTAGCCTGGGGCAAAGGGTGAGCTGGGAGAAGATGTTTGTCAGGCTGGGCCCACGCGGGGCTGGGAGCTGGCATCCAGAGGTAGGCAGTGTGGTCACCCAGGTGGCTGCACTGCTGTGCCCAGGAGTATCTTGACGCCATCCAGCACGCCTTGGAGCAGCTGCACCTGGATCCCAACTACGCCATTGGCCCCGAGCTAACGGCCTTGAGGCGGTGCGTGCTGCTACCTCCTCTGCCACTGCCATCGTGCTCCAAACCAACATCACCGTCACCTTGGCTTGGGGGGGGGCACACACATTACTGTGCCTCAGCAGGCTGTTGCTGCTGCTCCTGGGCCTTGGGGGGCTTGTCTCGCACCCTGTCTCTGCCAACTGTCCTTGTCTCTGCCAACTTACAGTCCATGCTGTATATCTCATATAGTCTTTCTTCATTAATATGTCAATATATTTAACAATATTTGAGATTTCACAGTACTATCTTTCAGCCATTGAGATATACAGCGTAAACCTCCCCTACTACTAGGACATGCGTGATTTGACGGAACCTGTACCAAAAACAGCCGGCAAAGGTGATGACCTTGCATGACAGCGTGATCATGAGCTGCTGTCTGTCAAGGCAGCAGCTCACCCGCTGGGGCACCTGCAGGCACTGCTGGAAGAAATCCCAGCGGCAGCGTCTGGTTCCTGGAGCCCCCTCCTTCCAGTTCGGTGATTTCGAGCCCGAGCCATTGTCCGCCGACGGTGACACCGACTGTCCCGGGCTGCAGTTTGAGCCCAGCAGCTCAAGCGGTGCCGGTGCCGCCCCAGCTGTCAACGGTCACAACAACAGCCGTAGGGTGCAGCCGATGGCGCAGCTGGTCAAGAGGGAGCCGAGGGATGCGTCTTGCGTATCCGTCTTCCCCCACCTCGCCCTGAACCTGAAGCGCGGCTTGGACTCAGGGCCCCAGGAAGAGGCTGACAGCCTGCCACCTCCCCCACCTCCCCCCATGACTTGGATGCCGCCCTGTCAGGGCCAGGCAAGAGGGCCCACTAAGCACCAGGGCCGAGCCCGCAGGCTGTCGGAGGGCAAGGGGGCCGAGCTCGGCAACCATGCTCAGCGCTCCCACAGAGCCTCCAGCGTGCAGCGCAGCAACAGCAGCAGTCACCTGCCTGGCCTGCCGCCTGCCCCACAGCTGCACTCCGCCGCCCTCAGCTGGCCAACGCTCCCTGGCAAGGCAGATGCTGAGGATCGGCCACAGCCCCAGCAGGTGGTAAACCTGGCCGACCTCCTGCCACCCTGGCCACAGCCTGACGCGGGCATTGCTGCTGTTGATGTGTCGCTCTCTAGACAGTTGCCCAACTGCGGCTGGCCCACCCAGCCTCTAGACCTCTCGCAGCTGTGGGGGCTGCCAGCTGCCACCACCTCCCTGGGCCTCACCCTGCCGCCATCTGCTGCCGTGCCTGTTCCGCCCTTGGCACAGACCCAGTCAGCTCCACTGGCCCAGGAGTGCGAGGCAGCAGAATCAGGAGCCAGGCCACATGGCCTGATCAACTTGCAGCACACTGTTGAAGCTATGTGCAGCTTGCCACCAGCCCCACGCAATACCCCACCCAGCCTGCCTTCCCCGCCTGCTGCACTGCCAGCTCTTCCTGGGGCCAGTGTGGGAGAGGAAGGGATGGCTGCAATGCAGAACATCGCCGTCTTGCAGCAGCAGCAGCAACTCAAACCGGACATGGACGCAGTGGATGGTGGTATGGCAAAGGCTGCAGGGTCGAGGGTCAAAGCTTTGCCGCACTGTCCTGCTTCGCGGCCTTCGTCCCCCCCCACCTGCATCACGACCACCGCTACCATCTTGCCCACCCTCCCTGCTAGTCTGCTGCTGTCGATAACCACACCTGGCATCAAGGCACACGAGGCAGCAGTGGCCACTACATCAGCAGCACCAGGTGTTCTGGTTGTGGGCAGCAGCCTGCCCCCCGTGAAGCCAGACGCCCCTCCCTCCCCCGCTGCCATAGCCGCACCTGAAGAGGAAGCTGTGGGGCTGGCTGGGCAGCAGGGGCGGCTGAGGGAGCTGCTGCAGCAGCAGTTGGAGGCGGAGTGGCAGGCCTCTGCTGCGGCCCTCAAGCGTGCGCGTGAGTTAGCTGCTGCCCTGGAAGCTCTGGGCCACCAGCCAGGAGGGGAGGGCAGCGGGGCAGCTCCCAGCCTTTCCAGCAGCCAGGCTGGCGCTGGTGCCGGCCCCCTGCCCCACAGCTCAACCACTGTCCCAGGCATGTCCCGATCCGCAACAGCAGTAGGCGCTGAAGCCCCGCCCCACCCCACCCCAGACACTGCCTTGGCAGCCGCGTCCACGCAGCCCAAGCCCATGCCACTGCTGTGCCTGCCGTCCACCAGCCAGCGCCCCCGTCCTGCCGTCAGCAGCAGTGCCTCTGTGGACCAGCCCCCCCCTCAACCGCTAGAGGGTGATGAGCTGTGGGGGGAGCAGGAAGCTGACCTGCCCGATGGCCCTGAGGGGGCGCAGGAGCTGGTGCCAGTGGAGCAGGGCACACCTCGCCTGGGCTGCCCGGCCTCCATGGACAGCATGTGGGCCAGTCCGCAGCCAGTGGCTCTGCCTGCCGCCACACCCCTGTGCGCCCCCGACCACACAGGGGGTGGGTGTCGCACCCGCGGCCCCTCCACCGCCCGTGTGGAGCAGGAGCAGCCCACCCTGTCCCACCTGCCCGGCCGCCCTCCTGCCGACACGCCACATCAGGGCCTGCAGGCCAGCGGAAGCCAGCAGCAGCAGCCGGAGGTCACAACAGCGGTCCAAGCCAACTCCTCCCACACCCCCTCCCTACCCCGCCTGCTGCCTTTCAGCCCATTCGACCCTCAACTGGCGGACGCAAACACGCTCAGCTGCCACCTGCCCAAGGCATGGGATGCGGCGGGCACGCCCTTCACCGCGTGGCAGAAGGCGGGGGGGCGGGGGCAGCGGCCAGGAGGCAAGGGCTCTGGGTTCCTGCCCCTGTGGGCCCTGGCTAGCCCTAGGGCGGCTGAGGGGGTGGTGCCCGTTGCTGCAAGTCCCACAGCCCCCAGACCTCAGGAGGGGGGTCAGTGCGACATGGCATCCATCCATGATTGGCTATGCACAGATGAGCCCATGGTCGACATGGCCATGTGATGCTGCTCGACTCCTGCAGGGCTGTGCCACCCACCTTTTCCCGCAGCGCTTCCCTGCCAGTATTGAATGACCTGCCAAACTGAGCATGCTCTGGGTCCCATTGTGATGCCACCGCCCCTCACATGACCTGCATGACATTGGTCAGCCATGTGCACTGCAGAGTACCTTACCCTCGAGCTGCATGATGCCTATAAGGCGTCCATTAGCACCATTGGCGTTCCATAGGCATGCTTACTCCACAGTTTGCATTGGATCCTTGCATCCTCGAACAGCAAAGCACCCGGACCATTGCATGCGGCGCATACACTGGTGCATTGTTGCATGTGATAGAGCTGGGCTAAAATGAGGAGCTGGTGTATATGCTGGGGAAGGTGGGGCACACTCTGTTGCTCATCGTCGTAAGTGCTTGCCAAGCATTGTGTGCTCAGCAGCATGGTGTGATGGCCCTTGCAATGATGACACCGACACGTGCCCTAACTTCCAGTGTATGAGCTAAGCCTTGCAAGCGTCAAGCTGTCAGTTTGAAGCTGTCAGTGTTGTGATCAGGGATGGTACATGCCGCTGGGATGGAGTCTCCAGCTGTCTAGAGTTTCCTTCAGCCGTTACGCAGTTACGCAGCCTTGCTAGGTGTGCTGAAGTGGAGGGAGGTTTACAGTGGAGGGAGATCCTATCTCAGGCCAACACTGGACAGGGCATGTCTAGCATAAAGACTGTTGTTGGTATTGGCAAGAACTCAAGAACAAAGGCACATGCAGGGGGCAAATGAAGCATTTGTGAGTGCCATGGCAGGCAGGCATGGCCATGCATCCAGGTGCATCTCCTGCTCTTGTGAAGACATGACCCTGCAGGCAACCAGGCAGGCATGACACTGTGCATGCACATGCATTGTGAACAGTCAGAGGGGGCTGCATGCATGACTTGCAGGGGAAGGGAAAGGACATTGGTTTTGTCGGCATTTCGTGTACCAGGCAGTGTGTATCAGTTATTGCTCTTTGCCAGGATGTCTGCACACCCGTTGTTGTAAGCTCCACATGGATATGAACAGCAACCTCTTGGCTCTGACATCATTGCACCATTACAGTTGCAATAGCCCATCAGAGGACGTGTGACATCTACCAGAGAACCACCTCCTGGGATTGGTGCTCGCTATGCCCCACCTGGCAAAGTATGGAACTGTGAGGCACTCCATATGAAATCCAGACGTCGTACACACAAAAGACATAACAATTTCAACGTCATGGTTTTGAATTTTGATGGTTTTGGTTTTCGATGGTTTGGTTTTTTGACTTGCAAGCTTGCCAAATGAAGCACGGCACATAGACCGAGATGATTACACCTACTAGAGCACGGGCTATGGGGTCTACGCAGCAACCCGCCAGGGAAGCGAGTACGCCGATGCGAGCGGGGCACGATGCAACTGCTGTGTGGGTCGAGCTTTCTAATGCCATGAAAGGTGCAATGCATGGTTAGAGAGCCGTTGCTCTTGCACTTTGTACTTTGTCACCCTGACACAACGCTGGCTGCACTGTGGGACAGGGCACACACAAGCCTCGGCAGACTTACTTGTGAGAGCTGCCACCACGCAAGCAGAGGTGGATGACTTCGTGCGCCAGCTCCTCCAGTAAGGTGGCCCTGTTCGGCATGGTTTGGCTTGCATGCTGCACAGTATTTACTGGACAAAACAAGCATCCCTGGGCCTGTTCCCTGCTGTGGCACACCTCAGGCAGCTGCATGCACGGCAGCAGGAGAGGGACTTGCTGGATGCCCAGTTGCGCCGCGATCGAAATGAGTTCACGGCGCAGGCCAAGCTGCTGAGTCATCACTTCCAGACCGCCCAGCAACGGACGTCCGCATTGCAGGGCCACAGTGATGGACTTGAGGTGGGGCTTAATGGTGGCATGTGGAGCTTGCCACCACATGTTGGTTAGCTCCTCCTCACGCATGGAAGCTTGGCTTTAACCGTGGGCTGGTCTGCATGCAGGCAGAGCTTGCCCAAGCCAAGAAGCTGTTGGAGCAGGCATCAGCTGAGCGCGAGCAGCTCAAAATCCAGGTTGCTGAGTACCAGGCGCAGGTGTGTGGGCCACAAAGCATGCAGCCTAGATCCTGGCCCCACTGTTGTCTGCAATGCAAGCAAGCCTGGACTATGGAGTTCTGAGTCATCATCAGCAGCAGCAGCAACAGCAGCATTGTCGTCGTTACGTGGCACTGACTGATGTGCTGTCTAATGCAGCACATGAAACTAAGCAAAATGTAACGAGTTTAGGCTCGCTTGGTGTCCACTCCATCATGAGTGTTTGTAGTTTGGTGCAGCTGTGCTTGTTGGTTGTTGCCATGTGTCCATGTGTCCATGTGTCCATAGGCGTTGCTACAGCACATGAAACTGTCGCTCCCGCCGCTGTTCAGACTGCACACAGACTTTGCTGTCACAATAGCTGTCGCAGCATACTTCAGTCACAACAGCAGCAGGCAGCAGTAACCACAATTGGCGCAGAATGCACAACTCCTTCCTGTAGCTTGCCTTTTCAATACCGTGGCAGGGGGTGCCATGTATCGAGGTAGGACATTAGGTATTGGTCCCGGCTGTAGGTTACAGACACTCAGTTCGGATTACAGATAACGCAGCCCCTACCCATTAGTAGGGGAATAGTGTGCTGTAAGCCTGTCGTGAGCTTGTCTTGCTGGACAAGCAACTGTGTTTGTAGCTAGACCTTGGGGTTGTAGCGCGTTGGGGAGAGCACGTGGCGCCCGCTGGAGCTGTGCTGGTGACCAGATCAGGCAGCTCTGCCAGCCAAGGGCAAGGAGTACCGAGGCCTGGGCTACAAGGGGTTGTGAGACTGGTCACCCAAGGCACAGCAGCAGCAGCCTGTGGCACAGTAGCGTGTGCCCCCTATCTTGAGCTGTCATCAGCTTACAATCAGTGCATGCTTGTCATGCCGACTCTAGACGATAGCCCTGTCACAGGGGGCAGGCAGTAGTGAAGGTGGTAGGCACCCATGCCGTGTGCCATGTGCATGGGGACATAACTCCACCCAGCCCCATGACACGCACCTGAGTGGTCACTAGTGGTCCCTTGTGGTCCGACTCTGATGTAGGCCCGAGTGAGGGACGAGGGGCTGGTGACATTGGTGACTTGACCAAACTCTGGCATCAGGGTAGCAGTAACACACTGACTGGCGGTCTACTGGTGGCCGGCGCATGCGCAGCTTGCTTCTCAAAGTGAGGCACGTGATGAGCTGGTGGCTATGTTGACTGGCCGAGATGAGGTGCTGGCCGAGCTGAAGCTGGCGGTGGAAGAGCAGAGGTGAGGAGGGTTGGAGGCCACCAGGGGTGCAGGGCCAGCAGAGTTATTGCTGGGGGCCCTGCAGGACTCAAGCAATGGGTTCAGATGAAGGGGGCATGCATCTTTGCCTTGCAGCCGCCATGCAACCCCACCATGTGGCAAGGGCCAGTGCACTACTATGGTGGAGTGACTGCACCTGGGCTGTGGATGCAGACCTGATGTTTACTTGCCAAACACTGCTCCGGCTGCTGAGCAGTCTTTGGGTGAAGTGCTCCACCCAGTGCTGGCCTGCCTCTGTGCATCTGCAGACAGGCAGCCAGGACTGCCCAGGCAGCCAAGGCAGCGCTGCAGACCCAGCTGAAGGGCATGGTTGCAGCAGAGCAGGAGCTGACGGTGAACCTGAAGGCCACACATGCCCAGATTGAGGAGCAGCTGCACAGCCTGCGCACCCAGCTCAAGGTGGGCAGCAGCAGCCTGCACTGCCATACCTCAACTTGGGCACAGCATAACGTGGGCATGATGTTTGGCACTGTTTTTGCTTGCCGGTGCTCTTCCACTTCAACCAGTCATTGTGCCACAAGGTGCTAGGTTTTGGGATCTTGGTGGCTCTTTCAAGCAACTCATGGTTTTCATGGTTCGTTGCGCCAGGATGAGCGGCAGCGCCGGCTGGCCGTGGCAAAGAAGAAGGCGGAGCTGGCGCAGCAAGTCAGTCTGTTGGGCTCACGGCTGGCTGCCCTGGCTGCAGCAAGGGACGTGCAGACGCCAGCTCCTGACCAGGACCTGCCAGCATCGCCGCCAAGCAGCAGCAAGGTCTGGGCCAGGTTTGCCCTCAAGGCTGCACAGGGAAGAGAGGGCTCTGTTGGGGTGCAAGCAGATGAAGAGTCAAGCTCTGGCACTGACATGCATGGTCATGACGTCAGGAGTGATGATGCAACTGAGGTGCATCATCACTCAGTCCTGCCATGGCGGCCTGCCAGGGCTGGGCTCTACTTGCCATGCTCCTTGCTAATGGCTGACTGCTTTGGCGGTGTAAGCCGTCTTCTTCCACGTCCACTGCTGTTCCTTCATGCCCGGTGATGGTCATGACCTCAGGCTGAGACACCAAGCGCAAGCCATGGCAAGGCAATGCTGCATGCAGGCCATGCCCCGGCAAACCCCCTCCACTCGCGGGCGGCGGCCTGCAGTCAAACTGTCCAGCAAGGGAGGACCTCCTTCCTCTGCCACCCGCAGCCACCAGTTGAGGCGCCCCACTCCCTCGCCCAACAACCATGGACGCCCTGACCCCTTGCATCTGGCAGCTGCAGCTGACGGCACCCCCGGCACCCCCTACTCAGCCAGCAGCGCTAGCCACATGGCCAGCGAGGGGCTCACCAGCCGACCACCCACAAGAAGGCTCAGTGGTGGGATGGCACCAGCAGCAGCAGGAGTGAAAGCAGCAGCTGGAGGCACAACAGCAACAGCTGCAGCAGGAGCAGGTGGGTCCTCCTTCAGTACTACGCTGGCAGGCCTGGGGGCTGGGCGGGGCTTGCTTGGTGACTCAAGTGCCTTGCATGCTGCTTCTGATGAGGACCGCCCGGGCGACCACACTCAGGGCTTGTCCAGCCCAGGTCGGAGCCCAACGCAGCTGTGGCTGCCTGGCGTGGCCTTGGGGGCCGGGGTAGGTTCGCCAGACCACTCCCACATATCACACGTCAGTGATGCAAGCATGGCAAGCAAACGGTCTTTGCACCAGAGCAGTGGGGGCTGGCTGCCCTGATATGAGCCAGGCTGGAAAGCTCATACAGCCCCCACGCAGCAAGGCAGATGCACAGCCAGCATATCCTGTGAGCTTAGACCAAGCACTGCCCCACCAGCTACGCTCTAAACGCGCACAAAGGCTGAGCAGAATGCCAAGCCCATCAAGGGCAGGGCTGCCAAAGCTGAACCAGCCCGCAGCTTGGCAGATGGGTAAACAGAGACTACCATGCAGCGCTGAACATGCCATTTGCAGACCAGCTGACATTACCAGCTGACATAACACAGAGCAGAGACATTGGTGGGAGAGCAAATGGTGGCCCTAATGGCTGTGCTGGTGGCCAGACGAGCCAGCTCTGGCTGCTGAGAGCAGGGAGCAAACGGGCCTGGCTACAAAGCGGCTGTGAGATTGGGCACCCAAGGCCCAGCAGCAGCAACAGCAGCAGTAGCCTACTGTGGCACAACAGAGTGTGCCATGCTTTGTCGTCGTGTCAACATGCGAGTTATCTTTACCTTCCAACCTTGAGCATTAGACACGCAACCCGTAGCCTTTGTTTTGAAGTAGCAAGAGGTTTTGTTTTAGGTGTCAGTGCCAAGTTACGTTGAGCCAGGCCAGGTCGTACGGGGCTAGGCCGAATGCAACTGACATGGCACTCCATGCCGTGCAATGGTGCACTCATACGCTCTTCACCACATGGGAAGGGCTTCGTCCCGAAGTTTGCCGTGGACATTGTCATGAACTGACGATGACGAAACCGACAAGCTCGCATGGCATCGTCCATGTGCCGGAGCTGACCCATCACATGCTTGATGTGCTGTGCGCTATCTATTTCTTTGTCTATTCACACGTGTTTTCAGCAGCCATACCAGGCTAACAAAACCTCATTTAACAAGGAATAACATGTTGGCCTGTGGGTAATCTCGATTCTGAAAAGACGTATTACACACCAACTAATTATATATAATTACAGCATACTCCCTTGTTAACCTGGATGCAAAAGTATCCAACATAGCCTCACACCCCAGCCCTAATGGGGCAGCATGCAACAGGCTGGGCTGTAGCCCAACACCCTAGCCCTAATGGGTCAGCATGCTACAGGCTGGGCTGTAGCCTTAGCCGCTGTGCCCTAGGTAACGGCCCCTGGCAGATGCCCCAGCCATCCAGTAATCAATGGCCTCCTTGTAGGGGAACGTCTTCAGTGTCAGTGATGCCATACTTCTGCTTGCTGACCCAAGCTCCATCACTGCTGCCTTTCTTCACCTTGCTCTGCATGGACAAGATCCTATTGGAGCTCTTCACAACCTGGGCATCTTGCTGTATACCAACCTTGGCAGGTACATCCTTTCCCAAATCCGCATCATCATCGCTTGCTACGCTCTGCACCCAAATATACCATACACATGCTGCGTTGACGGACATGCTGCGGTTACTGACCTCAACGCCTTCGTCATCGGCACTTGTTGTTACAGAGCGTTGGGACGCTATGTGGTTGTTCGGCTGTGGTGGGCAGCCGCCCGCTTCGGGGTTTGCGGAAGATGGGATACATTGTTAGGGGATAAGTAATAAGCGGAGTACCAGACGGGCGGTGGTGCTATTACCGATGTAATAAAGTTCATCCATTTTAAGGACGAGTTTTTCGACTTATTACCGTTTTTTGCGCTGGATTATTACCGGCTTATTACATTATTACCCAATCGCCCATCACTGCTGGGCACCTCATCAAAACTAACACCTCTGCCAACCGCAGCCACCAGTTGAGGCGACCCGCCACCAGCAGCCATACCAGGCTAGCGGTTCAGCTGTCTGTAACAATAGGAACAATCACAATACCTGATCCCAGCCTGTCTACATTTGGCCTGATGCAGCCCTCTTGTCCCTCACTAGGGCCACCATTTGAGCCGGATCAGAAGTACCTACTAGCAGCCACTAGCAGCCACTAGCAGCCACTAACTAGACCCGACTCAAACATTGTGGCTGTGTGGAGTAAACCCAGTGCACGTGGCACATGAGCCGCCTACCACCTACACTATTGCCTGACCCGTTAGGGCAACGTGTAGAGTTGGCATGACAAAACATGCACTAATTGTAAGCTGATGACAGCTCAAGAGGGGGGCACACATTACTGTGCCTCAGCAGGCTGCTGCTGCTGCTCCTGGGCCTTGGGGGGCTTGTCTCGCACCCGCTTGTAGCCCAGGCCAGGGTACTCCTTGCCCTTGGCTGGCAGAGCTCCCTGGTCTGGCCAGTAGCACAGCTCCAGTGGACGCCACCTGCTCTCCCCAATGCGCTGCATGTTCAATGCTGCATTGCAGTCCCTGTCAACCCACCTGCCTGGCTGTGGGGCAGGCTTTGTCTTGGCAGCCTTGCCCTTGCCCTTGCCCTTGGTGGGCTCAGCTGCCCCTGGCTCAGCCTTGGTGCGCTTTTGATAGCCCACCTTGACAGGCGGGGACACAAACAGTGCGGGGTCAACACAAACAGTGCGGGGACACAAAAGGCGGGGACACGGACCTGACGCCTGCTCGTTGCCCAGCCATCCCGTCGCTCCTGGCGTTGCTTGCCTTGGGCGGAACGAGACGCTGCGATGGAACCAACAGGAGCGACGGGTTATCACACAGCGCGTAGCCCACAGTAGCCCACAGTCGGCTAGGGTCACGCACCTTTCTGTTTCTTTCCCGGGTCCTTCTTGTGCTTCTTCTTAGCCATCACGCGATGCGCAGTGCGACGGGCGGTGGCCTTTTCAAGCAACTTGGGTTTCCCGTGAAAAATACACGATTGTGTGAAAATGAGATTGGGCAGTCATATGTACGCAGTCGCATTGTCGCAGAATGCAGGTAAACATACACGGTTAAAACATACACGGTTAAAAAATCCGAGCCATGTGCAGTCAGGCCAACAAAACTCATTCAACAAGGAACAACATGTTGGGCTGTGGGTAATCTCACTCAGCTACTACACACAAGTTGTAGCATCCTCGGTCGCACCCTTGATGAACACAAACCCCAAGTCGATGGCACGTTCCTGGGGCAAACCCCCTGACCACTGGTCACACCATCAAAACTAACACCTTTACGCTTATATGGCTACCAGCCCGTTGCACTAGCAAACACTAGTGAACTAGCAAACAGCCCTAGAGTGTGCCATGGCTCTAGGGCTCGGGTAGGGATAGAGCTCCACGAGGAAGCTCCATTGTGGCTGCAGGTTTATTGATCGCTGCTGCTTGGGGCGATACCTGCAAGCACATAGGGCCACGGTATATGCTTAGTGTGCGGGGCTATGTGCGGGGCAACCAGGGTGCGATGTGCGGGGCTTGCTTAGAGTGCGGGGCAACCAGGGTGTGTTGGCCAACAAGTGCGGGGCTGTGTGCGGGGCAACCAGGGCAAGGGGCTTACCTTTCAGAGAGGCCTGGCCGTTTGCCATTCTACGGGGCCGTGTACCATTGTTTACGAATTGCGCGGTCACGAATTAGCGCGTCGATCTGCGAACACAAGCACAAGCAATGGTTGCGGGGCTGCTGCTATAGTGCGGGGCTGCTGCTATAGTGCGGGGCTGCTGCTATAGTGCGGGGCTGCTGCTTTGAGACGGTGCTTACCTTAACCCGCGGTGGCAGCTTGGGGCCCGAGCAGTAATCAGAGCAGGCCGCCACGCCTGCTCCAAATAAGATGGCAATCTGTGGCAAACGGAGCTTTTCATGCTGTCCGCTGTCACACTGTGCGCGTGTCCGTCCTTTGACAGCCGTTGCATTTGCTGACGCGTCCTTAGCTGCTGGTTAGCTGCTGACAGTTGCGACCTGCAGGGGAGACCTCAACTGAGACCTTAGCGGAGTCATCAGCGGAGACAGCTTACAGTGCGGCGTAGCGGAGCGAGACATATGGCGTTCAGTGGCGTAATCTGGAATGAATTGGATGCGCTGCCATGTGCAGTCAGGCTTTATCAATTGATCATCGATGTCTGAAGCCCGAGTTACAGCCCGAGAGACTGCCTTTGATGTATGGCCCAGCCGTGCCAGGGGGACCAGGAGGTAGCTTCCCAATCAGTGTATGTCAGAACAAATGAAAGAAAAGAAAAAGTATGTACATGTGTTTATGAAATCACATCCGCCTCACTGCAGTTGCCGACACTCCGGTTGGATGGTGATCTCATGCATCCTGATGCAGCCTCTACTAGAGGCTAGAGGCTAGAGGCTCTAGCTTCCCTGACTCGCACCCCATGGTTGCCATGAGCAAGCCATATAGCCTTAGTGTAGCTTCTGTGGCTACCTGAAACATGCTAATAACACTCTGATGACGCCCCCCCTCACCCTCCACATAACCGTGAGCAAGCTATACATCCCTAGTGTGGCTTGCACCCCCGACGATGACCAGTCATAGCCATAAGCGAGCCAGTACATAAATCACCAGTGTGGCTTGCACTTCTGTGTGACTAGTGTGACAGTACATGTTGTGACTAACATCAGACACGTGATGCAAATACATGCATGAGGTCACACTGAACGCATCCGTCTTATAACAAGGTGAGCAAGCTGGTGGCCATGCCATGGCAGTGGCGTTACCGGCTGCCGTTACCTCCAGCCAGCCAGGCATCGTGCTTCAGACACAGCTGGCAGGTGGAGAGCCAGGAGCGGCAGCGCGCACCAGCACATGCGCATGCCAGATCTGCAGCACACAAGGACTGGCGCAGTCAGGAGGTGTGTGTCTGGATCGACAGGCCTTCAAATGCACAGTATTCATGCACGGCATATGACATGGTGCCATTGCGCAGCTCAACGGGTACAGCAGCGGAGAAGAGGGCTTGGGAGGGCTAGGGAATATGAGGGAGGGAGCGGGCTACAACAGGAGGATTGTGACAGGCGCTTTGGCCATGGCAACAGCTCCCTGGTCCCTTCCCACCAAGGTGCAGCCAGTGACAAGCCTTGTGGGTCACATAGCTGCCACAGGTGCATTCAAGACAAGAGGAGCTTGAATGAAGCTGACTTGCGGTGTTTGGGAGCTGAAACACAGCAGTTGACAGGGCACCACAGCATTGTGTGTAGACTGCGGTGTAGCACCATAGTGTTTGTGCGTGTAAACACACCCAGCACGGGGTGGATGGTGCTGCAGTGACTGTATAGTTCAGTGCTGCCGAGGCAGACACGAAGACAGTGATGTAAATGACTTCCATAGTCCACAAGGAAGATGTGCGAGAATGGTGCTACCCTGGAGCTAGCAAGAAGCCAGGCTGCGCTTGCTGAGGTGCATGTCACAGTATAGTGGCTGATACCCTGACTCGTGTGTTGCTTCGTGCCAGCCCTGCCCTTCCCTGCCCCTTGTGGCTCACCGCTGTCACGCTCTGCAGCTGCACCGGGTTCACCCAATGGAGGCACTGGCTGCCGGGCCAGTGTCCCGCCACCTCATCCAGCACGGCCTGGTGGGACAGGGGCCGCCTGCTCCACAACACCCAGTGCTGGATGCCCGGCTCAAACCTGGGTGAGCATCAGACCAGCAGGAGCAGGTGTAGCAGCTTCTGCAGCATTGCCATGCAAGCCATCAATCCGATACACTTGCTGCAGCACATGGCCCTGACATTACCCTGGGTACTTGGGCTTTTGTCTGCGTACTTGTCAGCCCTTTTAAAGGTGCCCTTTGGAGGTGGCCTTTGGAGGTGCCCTTTGGAGGTGCGAGAGTGAGTGACACACGGGTAGAAGTAGGTATGAGCAGATATGAGCAGGTATGAGCTGACAAGTACAGTGGCTGCACAGTAGCTGGTCCAGCGATCCTGCTCTCCTGTGCTTCATGCACCCTCCTCAGCAGGTGTGCTTCACAGAGTGCTAGCAGCCCATGCCACACCGTCTTCACACAGCACACAAGCAGCGTGCATTGAAGAAGGGCAAGGGAGGCTAGTCCCCTTCCCGTGTCAGGTCACACACAGCAGCGTGCTGTTGGTTGCTGCGTTGTGAGCAAGTGCTTGGGGTGCTTGCTGTGCAACGGCCATCAGGCAGGCCCCTGCCTCTGCCCGGCCGCACCAGTAGGGGAAATCATTTAGGCGCCACACTATCACGGGTGCCTGATCTGGACATGCCACCCAAGCCGGGGCAACCGCCGCCACCTTCCCACCTGCCACACAGCAATGCAGCCAGCACCAGCAGCAGGGGCATACCCCGCAGCGTAGCAGTCCTGTGATTCATCCCAGCTGCATGGCCACCACAATGGAGGCCTAATGCACATGCACTGCCCCTATCTCCCTTGCCTCCTACCGCCCTGCTGCTTCCTACCGCCCTTGCCTTACCCCAGGCAAGGCGTGCCACCAAACGTACAAGCTGCCCTAGGCCAGCAAGCAGCTGCACTGGTAAATGCAGTGCAGCAAGGGCATTGATGGCCAGGCTCACAACCTGCCATCGGGCTGGTCACTAGGAAAACAAAGCCCTAAGAACTAGAAAATGTCTAAGAACAGCCTGTCACAGCCTGTGCTGTGCCTTGAGCCCTGGGTCATGTGGCTGCTGAGGGTGTCTAGTGTGCTGAGGGAGGGAGCAGTGTGGATTGAGTACCATGCACTGCTCAGAGGCCTGCAGAAGGCTCAGTGCACATGGAGGTGTGCTTGCATGGCTGCTTCTGGTGAGCTTACCTGTAAGAACAGAACGTTGTGCCTTGAAGACAGTGATCATCAGGTAGTCCACGGTGCTTGCATATTCAGACTTCAACTGCAATAAACCGCACACTCAAGTCTATGGAATTAGATATCTATGACGTCTATTAAGTTAGATCCAACCCATCCCAGCCACTGACACTACCAACAGCCCAGTCTACAGCGCTGGTCATGGCTCCACACAAACACCACCCCTAGTGAGGGGACCTGCTTCTGCTTTAGTGGGCTGATGAGGGAGGTGCTGAGGATACACGCTTGCCGCACATCAGCACATTGACATGTAAAGATGATGATGGTGTTCATGACGAGTCAGTAAGAGTAGCACCTCACACGGAATGTACCAAGGCAGATGGGCAACTACCTTGTGGAGGTAAGCCAGGTAAGCCTCCACATCTTCTGCTTTACGCCGGAGCTGGGCTAGAGCGGCCACGCTGCCATCCTCTATCAGCTCCTTAGCTAGCTGCCTGGATTATGCCCAAATGTGTGGTGGAGGCATGGTAAGGCGTAGGTTCAGGTGGCACAGGCATGTAGCGGTGCAAGCGCGGTGGGAGAGATGTCCACTACCATGAGATCGGGGAGGTAGGGGGTCCGAGCTCCGAGAAATCCTGCGCCTCGGGCATGACGAGTCCGCGAGAGACCGAGGAGATGCGTCCAAGGATCCGGTGAACAGAGAGGTGGGCAAATTGGATTGCTTCTCAGCTCGCAGTGTCAGTCTCACCTGCGGCCCCCCGATCGCAGAGCGGGGCAATAGCATGTGGCTAGATTGTTTGCATGCTGGTGTTGACACCTTGAGCCTTGATGCCTGCTATGCAACCCTAACCATGTAGCCTGGGCATGAATTGGCAAGCGAGACCAAATGGTCAGATGGCTAGCGCCCTGGCTAACCCCAGCATGAAGGCTGGCACAGCTGTGAGGCCTGCAAGGGGGCCTGTCACAAACTGCTGTGCTGCTGGTTGCTGCTTGGCCCAAAGAGAGCCTATGGGTGGGCTTGGGGAGCCCTGTAGGGTCATAGCGTGCCCTGCTTCCTGTTCACGGTTACCAGTACCTTGGCCCTCAATCTAGAGCCTTCATTGCAGTGGAACACTACGTGTGGACCTCTACAAAACGGTGTTTTGTCTGTGTGGAGTTCCCATGCGCATGGCATACACATGGCAAAGACATGGCATACACATGGCCATGGTCGCCTACCACCTACAGGTCACCCCCGCCATTGGCTGTACCCCTGATAACTATCCGACCGGTCTTCAAGAGTTTTACAGCGATTTCTGCGCAGGGCGGTGCAGCTCATCAAAGCGAAGCTAGCGGGCTGCTCGGGCTGATGTGCACCTGTGCCGGGGCGGGCGGGGGTGTTGAGAATTCCTGTCGCGTTGTGCCGGGAATGGCCTGATTAGTGGGGCTGTGATCAGCGCATAGCTATCGCGCTCAGCGGCCCAGCTTTTCAAAATTTTGAATTTCTTGTCGGGCGCAGGACCCCCCTGCCATGTGCTAGTGCTAGTGCTAGTGCTGATGATATGCTTGGGAGTTCTGGTATGGCTTGGGCTGTCCCTGTACCCGAACAGCGTGCAACTCGTGTCACGTCAAGACAGAACTCGTTTCACGTCACCCCATGTCAGATTTTTTAAATTCTGGCCTTTTTGCTGTCCAGTTAACAGTCCAACCAGGACGTCAGATGATGTACTGCCGGTTCTGTGCGACTCGTTGTGTGGGCTTCTAACGTTTGATCACGACAGAAACGCGTTGCCTTCATTTGTGTGCCGTTTTATGTGTGTGGGCGGGCACAGTTATCAGCTCAGTTTCTACATCTTTTTAACAAATTCTTGCTGCTCCTGGTTGCTCGGAAGCCACAGACATCAATGATCGAAGCATCCTGTGCAACCTGATAATTTAAATGTCCGTCGCGGGCCATTGGCTGTAACGCGCAAGTTCCGAAATTGCAAGTTCAGCAGCAATCCGCCGTCGTGTACACGCCCCCAGCTTGGGAGATGGTATCGATGTGTGCTGGGACGCAGCAGCACTGTCGCGTGCTGACCTAAAAATTTGAATTGTCCGTCGCGGGTTGGGGCCAGCCAGCCGGCAAATCGCTGTGGCTGGCTGCACTCTATTCAGGCCATAAGCAGCTCATCGCACCAATCGGCGGCCTCATCCGTGCAGAAATGAGTAAGAAAGTTATCTCTTGAGCCACGGGGGTGCAGCCAATGGCGGGGGTGACCTACAGCATTGCCTGACCCGAAGGGCACACCTCCAAAGGGCACACCTCACGGTTCACGGTTACCAGCGAGGTCGTGGCCGGAGCGGCACATGGGCGTCATTGAGGGTGCCTGGGGGCTGGGGCTGGGCCTGCTGCTGGGGCCTCTTGAGAGGGCTGGCCTAGGAAGGACTGGAGCAGCACTAGGGCGCGACCGATCATATGACTTGTTGGGGGAATTGGTCATATGACTGAATATGATGGTTTAAAGATGTGATATGACTGGGTCTGTAGTCAAGAGGATAATGTGGCAGATCACCACACGGACCCACCTGGGAACCCCGAGTGTAAAGAGGGTGTGACGCCCTCCAAACCGATATCGCTCTCAATTGTAGTTAGTAACACTCCTCTACTCTCCGTCAAACTAGATCACGATTGAACCATGGTTGAAACCAGATTGAGACCACGGCAATTAGGTTACGGGGTTTTGCGAGTTTTGGCTTAATTATATTTCATCATATTCCATCATGCTTGATCATATGGGGGGCCTGGGACCTTTTTCTGAAAACACGTTAAATTCAAAGATAGTTTGAACCTTCTTATGAAATTTGCCGGGGTTGGGCAGCAGCTTAGCGACCGCCAACCGCACTACGTGCCTCGTCGAAGTGCGCTTTAGGTTCGGGGCCACCAAGGAGGCGTTAGGGCGCAGTAGCTTGCGCACACACTTTTTTAAGTTACTTGATTTATCTACGAGCGGGGGTCCTTGGGTGCCCACGTGCGGGGGTCCTCGTAGATAATCAAAGTAATTACAAGTAACTTGAAAAAGTGTGTGCGCAAGTTACTGCGCCTCAACGCCTCCTTGGTGGTCCCGAATCTGAAGCGCACTTCGACGAGGCACGTAGTGCGGTTGGCGGTCGCTGAGCTGCTGCCCAATCCCGGCAAACTTCATAAGAAGGTTCAAATAATCTTTGGATTTAGCGATGTTTCAGAAAAAGGTCCCTGTTCCCAAGTTTTGAGCAATTCAAATGCTCCATTTGCTCTCAACCGCTGCACTTTTTGGCCGTGTGCCAAACTGGCTGGCGCGATGCGCGGTCTGACCCCATACGATTCTCCTGCGCCCCTGTAGATGCTTGGGGGGCGTCTCAGCAGCGCAAATGGACGACCCGTGGCAACCCAACCGTCGGACCCAACCGCCGAGCATTTCGAATTTGCTGACCCTTTTTTCTAAAATTGAGAAATAGGTCTAGCAAGTTTGAAATGCTGGGGAGTTCGGCGGTTGTGCTGGGAGAATCTGGCACTCGGGGGATGGACCCGCTGCTGGAGCAGGCCAAGGCCCTGGCAGCCCTCAGCCTCGCGACACAGGGCAGGCCCAGCTGGTTGTGTTTAAGTGTTTAAGTGTTGTGGCAGGGTGCTAGGTAAGGGTGCTATGCATCCATGGCTGGTAAGGCTGACCCCATACGGTCTGACCCCATACGATTCTCCTGCACACCTGTCAAAGTCAGACTGCGGGGGTGGTGACGGGGGTGATGCTGGTAAGCATCGCAAGTGCAAGTGCGCGAGATGCGAGCTGCGGTGCAATGCAATCGTGCAAGTCAGGCTGCAAGTCAGACTCGCAAGTCAGACAGCTGGACTAGCATTCTCCGCAAAGCGGGCAAAGCAATGCTGCAAGACCAGCAAACCAGCAAGAAACCAGCAAGCACTCTGCTGTGCGTCTCCGCTGCTGGAGGTGCGGGTAGGTACTGTCCTCGCTGCTTTCAGCCAGGCAGGGAGGCGCAGGCAGGCAGACGCAGGCCGGGCGAGCGGAGGCGGTTACTCTCAACTGCCCCAACCGCAGAGAATCCGAGCAAATGAGAAAAATAAAACTTGGGAACAGGCACCAAGAAGGTACCAAGAAGGTACCAAGAAGGTAGAGAGGGAGGGCGGTGGCTTCCCGTCTCCTCTTGTCCGCATTAGCGTCTGCATCATCCAGCGAACGGCGCCGGCGACGCTCCCTGGTATACATCATCGCTGTCCTCGCTGCTTCAGCCAGCCGGGCAGGTGAAGGAAGGCAGGAGCGGAACGGCGGGCGAGCGGAGGCGGGTACTCTCAACTGCCCCAACCGCAGAGAATCCGAGAATCCGAGAAAAAAAAACTTGGGAACAGGCCCGGGGTCATATCTTAAAATCATAGCCTCCCAACTCTCTTGAAAAGAGGGTGTGTCCTTTACACGAGGTTGATTTCGCGCTCAGGATGCCGATTGAGCATCGAAGCACACCAGTGTGAATGTGTACATGATGCACTACCTGGGCGTTAGGGGCGCGACCGGCCTTGTTAATATTAACATAACTTTCTTAACAAGAGAAAAAACCTTAACAAAAACCTTAACACACGCGGCCCGACCGCGTCCTGCACTCGATCTTGCCGTGATGAACGGCGTAGCAGCCCCTGATTGGGATGCCGACCCTGACTGGGCCAAAAAGAAAATGCAGCCGTACCGCAAAGGGAACTTCGTCGTTGCTGACTTATACGCCAAAGCTACTGCTATCGACGGCGCTACGAAAGGAACATTACAACATCATCATCTATACGGTCGACAAGCTTGTAAAGCTTGTGTGCTTGCTGTGCTTAGCACAACTCGCAGTGTCAAACATTACGCAGCAGCAGAAGGACCACAAGCGGCTGTGCGGCCTGCTTGGCGGCGCAGCGGCTCCGGGGCTTGCATGCCGGCCCACCACCACTTCCCAGCTCACAACAGGCCCCGTTCCCCCCCAATATCCTCAATGATGTCAAGCAGGAGCTG